>OX463779.1:230576-1463076 GCA_949825025.1 Siphlonurus alternatus | reverse complement strand
AATATGTCAATTTATAATAGTGGCGTCATAACCTTAAATCTAAGGGGGCCACAGGCCCACAGTAGGTCCCCTTTAATTGTCGCGAAGCGGCAGCTCTGTGGGTAGGTGGGGGGACGGGGTAGAACAACCCCCCGGCGGAGGCAGAAATTTTTGGGAAAAGGAGTGTTGTGTAGTTTTTTTTATTATTACTAAAACTTTATTTATTTTTTTTTTACAAAATTAATGAATTAAATTACATTTGCAATCAATTTTTAAAAGCATATTATTGAGTCATAATTTTATATCTGTAATTTTGAAATATTTTGCCAAAATTCAATAATTTATAAGTTTACAAATACACAATTAATACATACACCTGTATACTATGGACCCTCTACCCTCTACAGGTAAAAAAACACGATCCTAAAATTCGTCCAAGTTGGTCAAATAGTACAGAGTGTCATTGAAAATACGATGATAAAAATTATCATGACCCCGCCATTTTTTTTTTATCTCAACTTCTATGCATAGAACATCCACAAATTTTTTACACATACACCTGTATGCTATGGACCCTCTACAGGTAAAAAAACACGATCCTAAAATTCGTCCAAGAGTTGGTCAAATAGTACAGAGTGTCATTGAAAATACGATGGTAAAAATTATCATGACCCCGCCATTTTTTTTTTGTCTCGACTTCTCTATGCATAGAACATCCACAAATTTTTTACACATACACCTGTGTACTATGAACCCTCTACAGGTAAAAAAACAAGATCCTAAAATTCGTCCAAGTTGGTCAAATAGTACAGAGTGTCATTGAAAATACGATGGTAAAAATTATCATGACCCCGCCATTTTTTTTTTATCTCGACTTCTATGCATAGAACATCCACAAATTTTTTACACATACACCTGTGTACTATGGACCCTCTACAGGTAAAAAAACACGATCCTAAAATTCGTCCAAGTTAGTCAAATAGTACAGAGTGTCATTGAAAATGCAAAGGTGGTAAATATAATTTTACAGCCATTTTTTTTTTATGTCGACTTCTATGCATAGAACATCCACAAATTTTTTACACATACACCTGTGTACTATGGACCCTCTACAGGTAAAAAAACACGATCCTAAAATTCGTCCAAGTTGGTCAAATAGTACAGAGTGTCATTGAAAATACGATGGTAAAAATTATCATGACCCCGCCATTTTTTTTTATCTCGACTTCTATGCATAGAACATCCACAAATTTTTTACACATACACCTGTGTACAATGGACCCTCTACAGGTAAAAAACACGATCCTAAAAGCCTAAAATTCGTCCAAGTTAGTCAAATAGTACAGAGTGTCATTGAAAATTCAAAGGTGGCAAATTTCATTTTACCGCCATTTATTTTTTATCACGACTTCTATGCATAGAACATCCACAAATTTTTTACACATACACCTGTGTATATGGACCCTCTACAGGTAAAAAAACACGATCCTAAAATTCGTCCAAGTTGGTCAAATAGTACAGAGTGTCATTGAAAATACGATGGTAAAAATTATCATGACCCCGCCATTTTTTTTTATCTCGACTTCTATGCATAGAACATCCACAAATTTTTTACACATACACCTGTGTACTATGGAACCTCTACAGGTAAAAAAACACGATCCTAAAATTCGTCCAAGTTGGTCAAATAGTACAGAGAGTCATTGAAAATACGATGGTAAAAATTATCATGACCCCACCATTTTTTTTTTTATCTCGACTTCTATGCATAGAACATCCACAAATTTTATACACATTCACCTTTATACTATGAAACCTCTACAGCTAAAAAAACACGATCCTAAAATTTGTCCAAGTTGGTCAAATAGTACAGAGTGCCATTGAAAATGCAAAGGTGGTAAATATAATTTTACAGCCATTTTTTTTTTATGTCGACTTCTATGCATAGAACATCCACAAATTTTTTACACATACACCTGTGTACTATGGACCCTCTACAGGTAAAAAAACACGATCCTAAAATTCGTCCAAGTTGGTCAAATAGTACAGAGTGTCATTGAAAATACGATGGTAAAAATTATCATGACCCCGCCATTTTTTTTTATCTCGACTTCTATGCATAGAACATCCACAAATTTTTTACACATACACCTGTGTACTATGGACCCTCTACAGGTAAAAAAACACGATCCTAAAATTCGTCCAAGTTGGTCAAATAGTACAGAGGGCCATTGAAAATACGATGGTAAAAATTATCATGACCCCGCCATTTTTTTTTTTATCTCGACTTCTATGCATAGAACATCCACAAATTTTTTACACATAGACCTGTGTACTATGAACCCTGTACAAGTAAAAAAACACGATCCTAAAATTCGTCCAAGTTGGTCAAATAGTACAGAGTGTCATTGAAAATACGATGGTAAAAATTATCATGACCCCGCCATTTTTTTTTTATCTCAATTTCTATGCATAGAACATCCACAAATTTTTTACACATACACCTGTGTACTATGGTCCCTCTACAGGTAAAAAAACACGATCCTAAAATTCGTCCAAGTTGGTCAAATAGTACAGAGTGTCATTGAAAATACGATGGTAAAAATTATCATGACCCCGCCATTTTTTTTTATCTCGACTTCTATGCATAGAACATCCACAAATTTTATACACATTCACCTTTATACTATGGACCCTCTACAGCTAAAAAAACACGATCCTAAAATTTGTCCAAGTTGGTCAAATAGTACAGAGTGCCATTGAAAATGCAAAGGTGGTAAATATAATTTTACCGCCATTTTTTTTTTATGTCGACTTCTATGCATAGAACATCCACAAAGTTTTTACACATTCACCTGTGTACTATGGACCCTCTACAGGTAAAAAAACACGATCCTAAAATTCGTCCAAATTGGTCAAATAGTACAGAGTGTCATTGAAAATACGATGGTAAAAATTATCATGACCCTGCCATTTTTTTTTTATCTCAACTTCTATGCATAGAACATCCACAAATTTTTTACACATACACCTTTGTACTATGGACCCTCTACAGGTAAAAAAACACGATCCTATAATTCGGCCAAGTTGGTCAAATAGTACAGAGTGTCATTGAAAATACGATGGTAAAAATTATCATGACCCCGCCATTTTTTTTTTTATCTCGACTTCTATGCATAGAACATCCACAAATTTTATACACATTCACTTTTATACTATGGAACCTCTACAGGTAAAAAAAAACGATCCTAAAATTTGTCCAAGTTGGTCAAATAGTACAGAGTGCCATTGAAAATGCAAAGGTGGTAAATATAATTTTACCGCCATTTTTTTTTTATGTCGACTTCTATGCATAGAACATCCACAAATTTTTTACACATACACCTGTGTACTATGGACCCTCTACAAGTAAAAAAACACGATCCTAAAATTCGTCCAAGTTGGTCAAATAGTACAGAGTGTCATTGAAAATACTATGGTAAAAATTATCATGACCCTGCCATTTTTTTTTTATCTCGACTTCTATGCATAGAACATCCACAAATTTTATACACATTCACCTTTATACTATGAAACCTCTACAGCTAAAAAAACACGATCCTAAAATTTGTCCAAGTTGGTCAAATAGTACAGAGTGCCATTGAAAATGCAAAGGTGGTAAATATAATTTTACCGCCATTTTTTTTTTATCTCGACTTCTATGCATAGAACATCCACAAATTTTTTACACATACACCTGTGTACAATGGACCCTCTACAGGTAAAAAACACGATCCTAAAAGCCTAAAATTCGTCCAAGTTAGTCAAATAGTACAGAGTGTCATTGAAAATTCAAAGGTGGCAAATTTCATTTTACCGCCATTTATTTTTTATCACGACTTCTATGCATAGAACATCCACAAATTTTTTACACATACACCTGTGTATATGGACCCTCTACAGGTAAAAAAACACGATCCTAAAATTCGTCCAAGTTGGTCAAATAGTACAGAGTGTCATTGAAAATACGATGGTAAAAATTATCATGACCCCGCCATTTTTTTTTATCTCGACTTCTATGCATAGAACATCCACAAATTTTTTACACATACACCTGTGTACTATGGAACCTCTACAGGTAAAAAAACACGATCCTAAAATTCGTCCAAGTTGGTCAAATAGTACAGAGAGTCATTGAAAATACGATGGTAAAAATTATCATGACCCCACCATTTTTTTTTTTATCTCGACTTCTATGCATAGAACATCCACAAATTTTATACACATTCACCTTTATACTATGAAACCTCTACAGCTAAAAAAACACGATCCTAAAATTTGTCCAAGTTGGTCAAATAGTACAGAGTGCCATTGAAAATGCAAAGGTGGTAAATATAATTTTACAGCCATTTTTTTTTTATGTCGACTTCTATGCATAGAACATCCACAAATTTTTTACACATACACCTGTGTACTATGGACCCTCTACAGGTAAAAAAACACGATCCTAAAATTCGTCCAAGTTGGTCAAATAGTACAGAGTGTCATTGAAAATACGATGGTAAAAATTATCATGACCCCGCCATTTTTTTTTATCTCGACTTCTATGCATAGAACATCCACAAATTTTTTACACATACACCTGTGTACTATGGACCCTCTACAGGTAAAAAAACACGATCCTAAAATTCGTCCAAGTTGGTCAAATAGTACAGAGGGCCATTGAAAATACGATGGTAAAAATTATCATGACCCCGCCATTTTTTTTTTATCTCGACTTCTATGCATAGAACATCCACAAATTTTTTACACATAGACCTGTGTACTATGAACCCTGTACAAGTAAAAAAACACGATCCTAAAATTCGTCCAAGTTGGTCAAATAGTACAGAGTGTCATTGAAAATACGATGGTAAAAATTATCATGACCCCGCCATTTTTTTTTTATCTCAATTTCTATGCATAGAACATCCACAAATTTTTTACACATACACCTGTGTACTATGGTCCCTCTACAGGTAAAAAAACACGATCCTAAAATTCGTCCAAGTTGGTCAAATAGTACAGAGTGTCATTGAAAATACGATGGTAAAAATTATCATGACCCCGCCATTTTTTTTTATCTCGACTTCTATGCATAGAACATCCACAAATTTTATACACATTCACCTTTATACTATGGACCCTCTACAGCTAAAAAAACACGATCCTAAAATTTGTCCAAGTTGGTCAAATAGTACAGAGTGCCATTGAAAATGCAAAGGTGGTAAATATAATTTTACCGCCATTTTTTTTTTATGTCGACTTCTATGCATAGAACATCCACAAAGTTTTTACACATTCACCTGTGTACTATGGACCCTCTACAGGTAAAAAAACACGATCCTAAAATTCGTCCAAATTGGTCAAATAGTACAGAGTGTCATTGAAAATACGATGGTAAAAATTATCATGACCCTGCCATTTTTTTTTTATCTCAACTTCTATGCATAGAACATCCACAAATTTTTTACACATACACCTTTGTACTATGGACCCTCTACAGGTAAAAAAACACGATCCTATAATTCGGCCAAGTTGGTCAAATAGTACAGAGTGTCATTGAAAATACGATGGTAAAAATTATCATGACCCCGCCATTTTTTTTTTTATCTCGACTTCTATGCATAGAACATCCACAAATTTTATACACATTCACTTTTATACTATGGAACCTCTACAGGTAAAAAAAAACGATCCTAAAATTTGTCCAAGTTGGTCAAATAGTACAGAGTGCCATTGAAAATGCAAAGGTGGTAAATATAATTTTACCGCCATTTTTTTTTTATGTCGACTTCTATGCATAGAACATCCACAAATTTTTTACACATACACCTGTGTACTATGGACCCTCTACAAGTAAAAAAACACGATCCTAAAATTCGTCCAAGTTGGTCAAATAGTACAGAGTGTCATTGAAAATACTATGGTAAAAATTATCATGACCCTGCCATTTTTTTTTTATCTTGACTTCTATGCATAGAACATCCACAAATTTTTTACACATACACCTAAATGCTATGGACCCTCTACAGGTAAAAAAACACGATCCTAAAATTCGTCCAAATTGGTCAAATAGTACAGAGTGTCATTGAAAATACGATGGTAAAAATTATCATGACCCCGCCAATTTTTTTTTATCTCGACTTCTATGCACAGAACATCCACTAATTTTTTACACATACATCTGTGTACTTATATGGACCCTCTACAGGTAACCCCAAATTCCTTCAACCCCCGAAATTTGTTGATTTGAATAAATCAGCACCAAGAATCCAACAGTTAATTTCTATAATTTGCATGGAAAATGAGGAACAGTTAAATAATGATTTGCTGCTAAATGATATAAAAGTTTTACAGTCTGAAAATTCAACTTTGTCAAATGAAACATCTCAGTTGTGTAGCTCACAAAATATCCCTACCCTTCCAGAGTCTAAAAAAGCAATAGAACAAACATCTGTGCATAATCAATGTTCTCAGGAAGTAGAATCTGAGCCTCCACAAGTTTTTCAGACTGCAGAGTTAACTTTATCACCCACAAAACTACGGTCACATTTTCTCTCCCAAAAACAGCCCCATGGTAAAAAAACCTAGGACCACATTTTATAACAAAAATTCAAACATAACAGTATCACATCAATATATAAAAGTTTTTCAATTAAATATCCCTGGCCTCCGAGCTAAATTATCACCTCTAGAAAACTTTATAGAGTCTGAAAATGTTGATGTGTTACTTATTTGTGAGCATGGTTTAAAGGAGCATGAAATTAATATAGTTAAGCTCCAAAATTATAACCTAATCTCATATTATTGCAGGCCAGCCAGGAGAAAAGGAGGGGTTGCAATATTTCTACGTAAGACTTTGCATGCAGAAAAAATACATGTTCAGCCCGTAGAATCCTGCTTTGAATGTTCTGCTGCTAAAATTAAAATTCAGAATTCAAAAAATATTTACATTGCATCCATTTATCGTCCTCCGGATGATCCAAAATTTCAATTAAAAATGGATGGTGAATTTGTGAAGTCAAACATCAATCATTTTCTCATTTGTTTGGAAGAAACATGTCAAAAATTAATTCAGCTGTCAAAAAAATACGATTCAATAATTTTGGGAGGTGATGTGATTATTAATCTAAACAAAAGTAATTCAATAGTTAATTTGTATAATGATGTTTTAGAGTCTTTTAACATATTTGTAATAAACAAAAACCCCACTAGAATAGCTGATAGCTCAGCAACTTTAATTGACCATATTATTACTAACAATTGTGTTGTTACAATTGTGATTGTAATTGTACATTGTTCTACAACAACGACGTTTCTGTCTGATCATTGCTATACTGTGTTAAGTAGTTTGTATGAAATAACTCCCAAATGTAACGGAAACCAAAAAGATGAATACTACTTCAGAAAATTCAGCCCAGATAATTTAGATTAGTTTTTTAAAATATTGATGCGGGAGGATTGGAACCCATTACTTTCACCAAATATTGATTTAGAACAAAATTGGCAAAAAATTTTTGATATTTTGTTACATCATTTCAACGAAGCTTTCCCATTACAAAAAAAATCGACTGCAGTAAAATGTCCTAAGCCTGCGTGGATTCTAAATAATCCGCAATTTGTTGTTGAAAGCAGTAGATTACGGGAGTTTCATAAAGTAGCCAAATATAACCAACTTTTAATGCAACAATATAAAACTGATATTTAACAACATAGAAATAATATGTCAGATGCCAGAAAGAAGGAGAATGACAAGGAGTTAAAATTCGCTGAAAATAAAATGAAAGCAACTTGGAACATTATAAAACGAGAATACAATGTTAATGCGAAACCTAAATTTCATATAGAGGAGCTTTTGGTAGGAGATAAGATAATATCTGACCCATTTGAAATAAGTAATTTGTTCAATAGTTTTTTTGTAAAGAACATTGAAAAAATGGTGCAGGAAAATTTTCCGGTGCCAGTCCAACCTATGGATATTAGTCAACTTCCCCAAAATAATGCCAATTTTAGTTTCCAACAAATATCACATCTTACCATTTTAAAAGAATTAAAATCGCTTCCAAATAAAAGCACTGCCGGCCCGGATGGTATTCCGTACATCGTTTTAAAATATTGTGCCCCTTTGTTAGCAGTGCCTTTAGCAACCCTAATAAATCAGTCGATTTCCATATGTAGATTCCCTAAAATTTTATAAAATTCAAGACTTAAGCTAGTGCATGAAAAAGGTCCAAAAATAAATATAAACAATTATAGACCAATTACGCTTAACTCGGCTGTTGGTAAACCGTTTGAGAGTGTCTTAGATGGTCAGTTAATGGATTAAAGACGTGATAATAATCTAATATCTAGCTGTGAACACGGTTTTCTAAAAAATAAATACACAACTACGGCCTCGTTTGATTTATTGAATGAAATTTATAAAAATATTGACGGGAAAAAACATTGCCTTGCTTTATTTTTTGACTTTTCTAATCTAAGGCATTTGATAGTTTAGACAAAATATTATCTTAAAAAAAATGCACGATATTGGTTGTGATATTAATAGCCTGTCTTTAATAGAATGTTATTTACCAGACCGATCCCAGTATGTTGATATTAATGTAAAATCAGATCCTCTTCCTGTTACTCTTGGTATTCCTCAAGGAGGGAAAATATCTTGTAATTTGTTCGGTTTAAGTACTAACGATTTGCCAGATCATGTAAAAAATGCTAAAATTATTAAGTATGCTGACGACGTTACGGCTATAGTAACTGCAGACTCTGAAGAGGATCTGATTCGTAAGGCTAATATTATAGTGAATGAAGTCAAATCTTGGGGAGGGAAAAACAGACTAACTTTAAATACTGAGAAAACAGTTTTTATACAATTTCACACCAAAAAGACAGTGCCTGACAAAAGTTTTTTGATTAAGTTAATGAACAAACCAATCTCCAGAGTTTCTAATGTAAAATTTTTAGGTTTATACTTAGACGAATCGTTAGACTGGATTTTTCACGTCAATGAAATCTGTAAAAAAATTAACTGGGCAAATTTTGTTCTTTACTCAATTAGAAATCATGTATCGCAACAGTCTTTGCTATCTAAATACTACGCATTTGTTTATCCTCATCTGTCTTAAGGTATTATTTTCTGGGGTAGATACTCAGAACAATTTAATAGACTTTTTATTTTACAGAAACGTGCTTTGAGAACAATATTATTTTACAAAAAAAAAGACACAAGTGTGTTGCACTTTAAGCGACTTAACATTTTAACCTTGCCAGGTATTTATATATTAAATTATTGTATGTATAAGCGTAAACATCCTGACCTGTACGTTCATAATAGTGATAATCTTTCATATTGCACGCGGAACAAAGGCAAAGTTTTAGTTTAAAAACACTGTTCTGCTTTGCTTGAAAAAAGTTCTTTGTAACAAACTGCAAAAATTTATGACTTCCTGCCAAAATCATTAAGAGAGATAGGTAGCAATGTTCTTTTTAAAAATAAACTAAAATCTGTGCTTAATTATTGGCAAGGAATATTATTCAATAAAAGAGTTTGATTCAAACAAATTGCCAGAAAATATATGTTGATAAGGAATTTCTTATTGATTTAACTTTTAATGAATAGATTGTATTTGTGTTATTTTATAACTTGTTATTGTTAGTATTTAGATTTATAAATAATTAATTTTGCATGTACTTTTTATCTATTAATTTTCTTCTGGACGTGAATCATGTTGTGTAATGTACAACAAGCTATTCGAAAATAAATTATTTTTATTATTATTATCATTAGTGCCTCCTCGACCCCAGCGCTCCGCACTCTCGTGCAGTAAACTCCGGGGCCGCCTTTTCAAATTTTTTCTTTTTTCGGTGCACCTCACCCAACCTCCCCATGGGCCCGAAGTAGACGGAGGGAGCCCAGCAACACCGCCTTCTGCATGGCATCCGCTAATCGCTCAGCAGATCCACGGCAACCTGGTATTTGCCGCAGCCCAGAAACCAATGAGTCGGGAACTCCACCCATCACCCCAACCAAAAGAACGACCAACACAACCGAATGTCCAGCATAGCTCTGCCGCAAGTCCATGACAAGATCTCGGTAATTATCGCCTTTTTGCGGCATACTTTTCCGTGAGGTTCTGGTCCGAAGGAGGAGAAAACTCCACCACGGTCAACGCGTTCTTGTGCTTCTCAAATACCACGATGTCTGGCTTGTTGGCATGGAGCTTGCGAGTGGTGGGAAACGAATAGTTCCAGAAGATCTTCACCTGGTCGTTTGCAACCACTGCCTCAATGTCGCCAGGAGCGTATGGTATGACAGGTGAATCGTTAATACCGAATTGGTGCCTCAGATGGAAATAAAGCACCCGCAGTGCTGCATTGTGCCTCTTGATGTAGAGAGTACGGGCATAGAAAGGACATGCAGAGAGAAGATGCATGGTGGTCTCGGGAGAACGGAAGCACGCCCGACATCTGATGTCCAGCTGACGACCAAAAATCAACTGCTGGTACACCAGGGATGCAAACACACCATCCTGCATCTTGATGCTATTGCTTTCTGACACGGAAGTCAGCCCATAGGAGCGAAGGAAGGCAAAAGTAGGCTCCCTGCAAAGGCCCTGGCTCTCGATGTTCTTGTAGAACACGCTATGCATGCTCTTTGCCATGTGCGCTCGCAAAAGAAGACGCACCTCCGCCTCCCTCACTCTCTGCTTGGCGAGAGCCCGAGGCAAACCTGCAAGGTTTACTCCTGGCCTCGACTCCGGCTCCACCACATCCAACTGTACTCCCAAGGACGCTACAGTAAGGATAAGTCACGGAGCTGCTGCCCCCTATACGGGCAGTGGCGAACTAGAAAAAAAGAATTGAACATCGCCTTTTTGGAGCCAAAACGCCGTCCGAAATGCGCAAAAAGCATGTTCGTAAACCTGCACGGAGTACTCCTTAGGTTTTCGAACACGCTTTTTGCGCATTTCGGACGGCGTTTTTACTCCAAAAAGGCGATGTTCAATTCTTTTTTTCTAGTTCGCCACTGTCCATATAGTGGGCAGCAGGCTCCGTGACTTATCCTTACTGTAGCGTCCTTGTGTACTCCCAACGCCCATGCTGCCCTTTTTGCTGCACTGAACAAAAACGCTCCACTGCCCCACAACTCATGCCCATACACAAGTTGAAGATGGGGATCTGTGCTCGTTACCACACGACACGCCATACTGATAACCATTCGGTTGTAGATGTTCTCAACTCCGAGCAACCCTCTACCTCCCTGATCACGTGGAAGGTAGACCCTCTCAACAGAAGCCCGCTTATGGTGGCTCAAGTTTGAAGACATGACTTTCCTCGTGATGGTATCAAGGCCCTTCAGCTCTGCCACGTTCCACTTCATGGCACTAAAGGTGTAGAGCATGACAGGGATGGCTAGCATGTTGGTCGCTTGGATCTTATTGCGACCCGACAACCTGGAACTCCAGATCTTCTTCAGGCGTCGAACATACTCCCCACGAAGCACCTTCTGGCACAATCCTGTATCCTGAACGTGACTTTCACTCACGCCCAGGTACTTGTACCGTGCTTCAGCATCGAGATGTCTAATGATGCTCCCGTCTACCAGCTCCATGTCTTCTCGTTGGCCACACACCTTGCCATGTCGAATGTGCAGGACCGCACACTTGTCAAAGCCCAACTCCATCCCCGTGTCTGCTGCCAAGCTACTAACAAGATCAAGCGACTCCCTGAGCTTGCGTTTGCTAGAACCATAGATTTTCATTCATCCATGAAGAATGCATGGGTGACCTTATGGCTCCGACACGAAGGTGGACCAGCCATGTACCCATCTTGTTCCCGAAGTAAAGCAGAAAGGGGCAACTGGGAGATGCAGTAAAGTTTGGGGCTAAGGGAGTCACCCTGAAACACTCCCCGCTGATATGCCACGAACTCTGTGTACGACACTCTCCCACCAGCCTTACACTGGAAGCGAGTCCTCCACAGTGGCATGATGTCCCCAATGCACCTCACCAGGTCGGAATGAACATTCAAGATCTCGAGACACCTCAAGATTAAGCCATGCGATGTCATGTCGAAAGCTTTCCTGAAGTCCACCCATGCCACAGAGAGGTTCCGTTTATGCTGTATGGCGTCTTGACAGACGCAGCGGTCCAGGATAAGGTTCTCCTTACACCCCTCGTGGCCCCTCCGTGCCCCCTTCTGCTCGTGCAACTCCACCCAAACTGGCTGAATAGAGTCCTCCAGTAGCTCATTCAAACAACCGGTAAAACCTTTATACTCGTTGTTGAGCGTGGTGATGGGTCTATAGCTGGATGGAAGTGACAAGTCTCCCCCTTTGGGGATGAGGATCGTGCGTCCCTCCACCAACCAAGCAGGGATCTCCATCGTGCCCCTTAACATGGCGGTGTAATGCCTTGCCAAGTGAGGATGCACAGCCGTAAACTTTTTCCACCAGAACGTTTGGATCTTATCAACGCCTGGCGCTGCCCAATTGCGCTTTCCTCTGAAAGATCGGGCAACAAGTTCTACTGTGACATCCGGGCACAATGCCTGCCTATTTTGCACTCTCCGACAAAGCTTCTCAAACTCTGAGAGAGCCTGAGACTCGACGTTGAACTCGACACTTTCCCCATAAATTCCCGCCCAGAACGCACGGACAGCATCCGCCGTAGGAGGGTTTTGTGGAGGCGCTGGTCTCTCCCGCTCCAAAAAGCGGCGCGTATTGTGAAGGAAGACGTTATTATCCTCCAAGCACTGCAAACGACTCAGCTTCTTTGCTTTTATAGCCTTCAGGGTGCGGATTCGATCCAGCAACTTCTGTTTGGCAACAACCAAAACAGAAAAGCGTAGAGTCTTGTAAAGCGTCCGTGTTGAAGCTAAAAGTAGCTTCATCTTCCGGGAAGCTGGTCTCCCTGAACGGACAATCTCCACAACACTCTGGATTCATGACGCACCCCGTCTGGCCTCCAGAATCTTCTCCTCCAGATCTGCTATCTGCCCACGGATCTTTTCCTGGGCACTCGGGCCATCCTGCATCTTGGGAAGCATGAGCTTCGCGGTGGCAAAGACAGCCACGTTGACTTCCATCAACGTTGACTCCTGGGTGAGGCATGAGAAAAGTGCCTCATTCATCGCTACCAAGTCTTGTGCTCGGATTTTCCTTCTCGGTCTCCGAAGGAATGGTCGCTTTTCGAAACGCAGACTGGTCTTATCAATCTCCTCCCTCAGCTCTGCCTCAAAGTCCCTCCCCTGCACAACAACAGGTTCAGGCTGTGCCTCATCTTTGGAGGAAGAAGACGAACGAAATTCCACCGAGTCTGAGACAGAGGCTTGCGAGCAAGAAGCAGAAGAAGGCGTCTGCGACCTGGGTAAAATTCCCCGACGCCCCAGCACAGCTCTGGCTTGGTCACTCAACTGCTGTTTCGTGACCCCCATCTCCGGATGGCGCTCCTGCCAAATCATCAGAAGACGGGCCATATATCCCCTGCGCTGAGGCTCACTAGCTTCGTAACAGACAAGCAGTTCGTCACAAAGCTCCTCCATCCACCTCATGCAATCGCCCATGTAGAGGCTGGTCCCTTTGTCCCCCACCACTTGGTGCAGCCGACACATCCGAGATTCCGGCCTGGTCGGGGGGCCTTCGCATGTTATGCCTAGGAACCATTTAATTTATACTCATGTGGATGGGGGGTTAGCCCATACCACAGAGTCCCCAGCATTGCCAGGATTTGCCTGTCTAACTAAGTGGAAACCGGGACAGGCACAAGCGTCCACTCTTCATACCAGGCAGTGCCTGATATGGGCTGAGAAAAATCGCAAAATCCCTCCCAGACTGAAAAGCCCGTCTGTTGGAGCTCGATCCGCCACATATGACAAGTCATATACGACGGCACAAGCAGCCCCCACACCACGGCAAGGTTCAGACATAGGCACATCCCCCTGTAGTGCTTGCACATGCACCTCCCCCAATCACCGGTTGCTTACGCACGCAGTAGGACAAAGAGACACATGCTACATGCTACCTACAGAGGGTTGTCTCACCCCACATGGCGCGACAGGCACCCTAAATCCCCCGCAACACCAATCCGGGGCACAGCGCAGCATGCAAAGCATCTGACACCGATCCCTTCTTAAAGGCAGCCCAGGAGGACACATGTCGGAAAGGACACATGCAGAAACATGCAGGGATTGACGTGGGGGTTACCTGTAGAGGGTCCATAGTACACAGGTGTATGTGTAAAAAATTTGTGGATGTTCTATGCATAGAAGTCGAGATAAAAAAAAAATTACGGGGTCATGATAATTTTTATCATCGTATTTTCAATGGCACTCTGTACTATTTGACCAACTTGGACGAATTTTAGGATCGTGTTTTTTTACCTGTAGAGAGTCCATAGCATACAGGTTAATGTGTAAAAAATTTGTGGATGTTCCATGCATAGAAGTCGAGATAAAAAAAAAAATGGCGGGGTCATGATAATTTTTACCATCGTATTTTCAATGGCACTCTGTACTATTTGACCAATTTGGACAAATTTTAGGATCGTGATTTTTTACCTGTAGAGGGTCCATAGCATACAGGTTAATGTGTAAAAAATTTGTGGATGTTCTATGCATAGAAGTTGAGATAATAAAAAAATGGCGGTAAAATGATATTTGCCACCTTTGAATTTTCAATGACACTCTGTACTATTTGACCAACTTGGACGAATTTTAGGATCGTGTTTTTTTACCTGTAAAGGGTCCATAGCATACAGGTTAATGTGTAAAAAATTTGTGGATGTTCTATGCATAGAAGTCGAGATAAAAAATAAATGGCGGTAAAATGAAATTTGCCACCTTTGAATTTTCAATGACACTCTGTACTATTTGACTAACTTGGACGAATTTTAGGATCGTGTTTTTTTACCTGTTGAGGGTCCATAGCATACAGGTTAATGTGTAAAAAATTTGTGGATGTTCTATGCATAGAAGTTGAGATAATAAAAAAATGGCGGTAAAATGATATTTGCCACCTTTGAATTTTCAATGACACTCTGTACTATTTGACCAACTTGGACGAATTTTAGGATCGTGTTTTTTTACCTGTAAAGGGTCCATAGCATACAGGTTAATGTGTAAAAAATTTGTGGATGTTCTATGCATAGAAGTTGAGATAAAAAAAAATGGCAGGGTCATGATAATTTTTACCATCGTATTTTCAATGACACTCTGTACTATTTGACCAATTTGGACAAATTTTAGGATCGTGTTTTTTTACCTGTAGAGGGTCCATAGTATACAGGTTAATGTGTAAAAAATTTGTGGATGTTCTATGCATAGAAGTCGAGATAATAAAAAAATGGCGGTAAAATGATATTTGCCACCTTTGAATTTTCAATGACACTCTGTTCTTATTGACCAACTTGGACGAATTTTAGGATCGTGTTTTTTTACCTGTAAAGGGTCCATAGCATACAGGTTAATGTGTAAAAAATTTGTGGATGTTCTATGCAGAGAAGTCGAGATAAAAAAAAAATGGCGGGGTCATGATAATTTTTATCATCGTATTTTCAATGGCACTCTGTACTATTTGACCAACTTGGACAAATTTTAGGATCGTGATTTTTTACCTGTAGAGGGTCCATAGCATACAGGTTAATGTGTAAAAAATTTGTGGATGTTCTATGCATAGAAGTCGAGATAATAAAAAAATGGCGGTAAAATGATATTTGCCACCTTTGAATTTTCAATGACACTCTGTTCTATTTGACCAACTTGGACGAATTTTAGGATCGTGTTTTTTTACCTGTAAAGGGTCCATAGCATACAGGTTAATGTGTAAAAAATTTGTGGATGTTCTATGCATAGAAGTCGAGATAAAAAATAAATGGCGGTAAAATGATTTTTGCCACCTTTGAATTTTCAATGACACTCTGTACTATTTGACTAACTTGGACGAATTTTAGGATCGTGATTTTTTACCTGTTGAGGGTCCATAGCATACAAGTGTATGTGTATAAAATTTGTGGATTTTCTATGCATAGAAGTTGAGATAAAAAAAAAATGGCGGGGTCATGATAATTTTTACCATCGTATTTTCAATGACACTCTGTACTATTTGACCAATTTGGACAAATTTTAGGATCGTGTTTTTTAACCTGTAGAGGGTCCATAGCATACAGGTTAATGTGTAAAAAATTTGTGGATGTTCTATGCATAGAAGTCGAGATAATAAAAAAATGGCGGTAAAATGATATTTGCCACCTTTGAATTTTCAATGACACTCTGTTCTATTTGACCAACTTGGACGAATTTTAGGATCGTGTTTTTTTACCTGTAAAGGGTCCATAGCATACAGGTTAATGTGTAAAAAATTTGTGGATGTTCTATGCATAGAAGTCGAGATAAAAAAAAAATGGCGGGGTCATGATAATTTTTATCATCGTATTTTCAATGGCACTCTGTACTATTTGACCAACTTGGACAAATTTTAGGATCGTGATTTTTTACCTGTAAAGGGTCCAAAGCATTCAGGTTATTGTGTAAAAAATTTGTGGATGTTCTATGCATAGAAGTTGAGATAATAAAAAAATGGCCGTAAAATGATATTTGCCACCTTTGAATTTTCAATGACACTCTGTACTATTTGACCAACTTGGACGAATTTTAGGATCGTGTTTTTTTACCTGTAAAGGGTCCATAGCATACAGGTTAATGTGTAAAAAATTTGTGGATGTTCTATGCATAGAAGTCGAGATAAAAAATAAATTGCGGTAAAATGATATTTGCCACCTTTGAATTTTCAATGACACTCTGTACTATTTGACTAATTTGGACGAATTTTAGGATCGTGTTTTTTTACCTGTTGAGGGTCCATAGCATACAGGTTAATGTGTAAAAAATTTGTGGATGTTCTATGCATAGAAGTCGAGATAATAAAAAAATGGCGGTAAAATGATATTTGCCACCTTTGAATTTTCAATGACACTCTGTTCTATATGACCAACTTGGACAAATTTTAGGATCGTGTTTTTTTACCTGTAAAGGGTCCATAGCATACAGGTTAATGTGTAAAAAATTTGTGGATGTTCTATGCAGAGAAGTCGAGATAAGAAAAAAATGGCGGGGTCATGATAATTTTTATCATCGTATTTTCAATGGCACTCTGTACTATTTGACCAACTTGCACAAATTTTAGGATCGTGATTTTTTACCTGTAGAGGGTCCATAGCATACAGGTTAATGTGTAAAAAATTTGTGGATGTTCTATGCATAGAAATTGAGATAATAAAAAAATGGCGGTAAAATGATATTTGCCACCTTTGAATTTTCAATGACACTCTGTACTATTTGACCAACTTGGACGAATTTTAGGATCGTGTTTTTTTACCTGTTGAGGGTCCATAGCATACAGGTTAATGTGTAAAAAATTTGTGGATGTTCTATGCATAGAAGTTGAGATAAAAAATAAATGGCGGTAAAATGATATTTGCCACCTTTGAATTTTCAATGACACTCTGTACTATTTGACTAACTTGGACGAATTTTAGGATCGTGTTTTTTTACCTGTTGAGGGTCCATAGCATACAGGTTAATGTGTAAAAAATTTGTGGATGTACTATGCATAGAAGTTGAGATAATAAAAAAATGGCGGTAAAATGATATTTGCCACCTTTGAATTTTCAATGACACTCTGTACTATTTGACCAACTTGGACGAATTTTAGGATCGTGTTTTTTTACCTGTAAAGGGTCCGTAGCATACAGGTTAATGTGTAAAAAATTTGTGGATGTTCTATGCATAGAAGTCGAGATAAAAAATAAATGGCGGTAAAATGAAATTTGCCACCTTTGAATTTTCAATGACACTCTGTACTATTTGACTAACTTGGACGAATTTTAGGATCGTGTTTTTTTACCTGTTGAGGGTCCATAGCATACAGGTTAATGTGTAAAAAATTTGTGGATGTTCTATGCATAGAAGTCGAGATAATAAAAAAATGGCGGTAAAATGATATTTGCCACCTTTGAATTTTCAATGACACTCTGTTCTATTTGACCAACTTGGACAAATTTTAGGATCGTGTTTTTTTATCTGTAGAGGGTTCATAGCATACAGGTTAATGTGTAAAAAATTTGTGGATGTTCTATGCATAGAAGTCGAGATAAAAAATAAATGGCGGTAAAATGAAATTTGCCACCTTTGAATTTTCAATGACACTCTGTACTATTTGACTAACTTGGACGAATTTTAGGATCGTGTTTTTTTACCTGTTGAGGGTCCATAGCATACAGGTTAATGTGTAAAAAAATTGTGGATGTTCTATGCATAGAAGTTGAGATAATAAAAAAATGGCGGTAAAATGATATTTGCCACCTTTGAATTTTCAATGACACTCTGTACTATTTGACCAACTTGGACGAATTTTAGGATCGTGTTTTTTTACCTGTAAAGGGTCCATAGCATACAGGTTAATGTGTAAAAAATTTGTGGATGTTCTATGCAGAGAAGTCGAGATAAAAAAAAAATGGCGGGGTCATGATAATTTTTATCATCGTATTTTCAATGGCACTCTGTACTATTTGACCAACTTGGACAAATTTTAGGATCGTGATTTTTTACCTGTAGAGGGTCCATAGCATACAGGTTAATGTGTAAAAAATTTGTGGATGTTCTATGCATAGAAGTCGAGATAATAAAAAAATGGCGGTAAAATGATATTTGCCACCTTTGAATTTTCAATGACACTCTGTTCTATTTGACCAACTTGGACGAATTTTAGGATCGTGTTTTTTTACCTGTAAAGGGTCCATAGCATACAGGTTAATGTGTAAAAAATTTGTGGATGTTCTATGCATAGAAGTCGAGATAAAAAATAAATGGCGGTAAAATGATTTTTGCCACCTTTGAATTTTCAATGACACTCTGTACTATTTGACTAACTTGGACGAATTTTAGGATCGTGATTTTTTACCTGTTGAGGGTCCATAGCATACAAGTGTATGTGTATAAAATTTGTGGATTTTCTATGCATAGAAGTTGAGATAAAAAAAAAATGGCGGGGTCATGATAATTTTTACCATCGTATTTTCAATGACACTCTGTACTATTTGACCAATTTGGACAAATTTTAGGATCGTGTTTTTTAACCTGTAGAGGGTCCATAGCATACAGGTTAATGTGTAAAAAATTTGTGGATGTTCTATGCATAGAAGTCGAGATAATAAAAAAATGGCGGTAAAATGATATTTGCCACCTTTGAATTTTCAATGACACTCTGTTCTATTTGACCAACTTGGACGAATTTTAGGATCGTGTTTTTTTACCTGTAAAGGGTCCATAGCATACAGGTTAATGTGTAAAAAATTTGTGGATGTTCTATGCATAGAAGTCGAGATAAAAAAAAAATGGCGGGGTCATGATAATTTTTATCATCGTATTTTCAATGGCACTCTGTACTATTTGACCAACTTGGACAAATTTTAGGATCGTGATTTTTTACCTGTAAAGGGTCCAAAGCATTCAGGTTATTGTGTAAAAAATTTGTGGATGTTCTATGCATAGAAGTTGAGATAATAAAAAAATGGCGGTAAAATGATATTTGCCACCTTTGAATTTTCAATGACACTCTGTACTATTTGACCAACTTGGACGAATTTTAGGATCGTGTTTTTTTACCTGTAAAGGGTCCATAGCATACAGGTTAATGTGTAAAAAATTTGTGGATGTTCTATGCATAGAAGTCGAGATAAAAAATAAATTGCGGTAAAATGATATTTGCCACCTTTGAATTTTCAATGACACTCTGTACTATTTGACTAATTTGGACGAATTTTAGGATCGTGTTTTTTTACCTGTTGAGGGTCCATAGCATACAGGTTAATGTGTAAAAAATTTGTGGATGTTCTATGCATAGAAGTCGAGATAATAAAAAAATGGCGGTAAAATGATATTTGCCACCTTTGAATTTTCAATGACACTCTGTTCTATATGACCAACTTGGACAAATTTTAGGATCGTGTTTTTTTACCTGTAAAGGGTCCATAGCATACAGGTTAATGTGTAAAAAATTTGTGGATGTTCTATGCAGAGAAGTCGAGATAAGAAAAAAATGGCGGGGTCATGATAATTTTTATCATCGTATTTTCAATGGCACTCTGTACTATTTGACCAACTTGCACAAATTTTAGGATCGTGATTTTTTACCTGTAGAGGGTCCATAGCATACAGGTTAATGTGTAAAAAATTTGTGGATGTTCTATGCATAGAAATTGAGATAATAAAAAAATGGCGGTAAAATGATATTTGCCACCTTTGAATTTTCAATGACACTCTGTACTATTTGACCAACTTGGACGAATTTTAGGATCGTGTTTTTTTACCTGTTGAGGGTCCATAGCATACAGGTTAATGTGTAAAAAATTTGTGGATGTTCTATGCATAGAAGTTGAGATAAAAAATAAATGGCGGTAAAATGATATTTGCCACCTTTGAATTTTCAATGACACTCTGTACTATTTGACTAACTTGGACGAATTTTAGGATCGTGTTTTTTTACCTGTTGAGGGTCCATAGCATACAGGTTAATGTGTAAAAAATTTGTGGATGTTCTATGCATAGAAGTCGAGATAATAAAAAAATGGCGGTAAAATGATATTTGCCACCTTTGAATTTTCAATGACACTCTGTTCTCATTGACCAACTTGGACAAATTTTAGGACCGTGTTTTTTTACCTGTAAAGAGTCCATAGCATACAGGTTAATGTGTAAAAAATTTGTGGATGTTCTATGCATAGAAGTCGAGATAAAAAAAAAATGGCGGGGTCATGATAATTTTTATCATCGTATTTTCAATGGCACTCTGTTCTATTTGACCAACTTGGACGAATTTTAGGATCGTGTTTTTTTACCTGTAAAGGGTCCATAGCATACAGGTTAATGTGTAAAAAATTTGTGGATGTTCTATGCATAGAAGTCGAGATAATAAAAAAATGGCGGTAAAATGATATTTGCCACCTTTGAATTTTCAAAGACACTCTGTTCTATTTGACCAACTTGGACAAATTTTAGGATCGTGTTTTTTTACCTGTAAAGGGTCCATAGCATACAGGTTAATGTGTAAAAAATTTGTGGATGTTCTATGCATAGAAGTCGAGATAAAAAATAAATGGCGGTAAAATGATATTTGCCACCTTTGAATTTTCAATGACACTCTGTACTATTTGACTAATTTGGACGAATTTTAGGATCGTGTTTTTTTACCTGTAGAGGGTCCATAGCATACAGGTTAATGTGTAAAAAATTTGTGGATGTTCTATGCATAGAAGTCGAGATAATAAAAAAATGGCGGTAAAATGATATTTGCCACCTTTGAATTTTCAATGACACTCTGTTCTATATGACCAACTTGGACAAATTTTAGGATCGTGTTTTTTTACCTGTAAAGGGTCCATAGCATACAGGTTAATGTGTAAAAAATTTGTGGATGTTCTATGCATAGAAGTCGAGATAAAAAATAAATGGCGGTAAAATGATTTTTGCCACCTTTGAATTTTCAATGACACTCTGTACTATTTGACTAACTTGGACGAATTTTAGGATCGTGATTTTTTACCTGTTGAGGGTCCATAGCATACAGGTGTATGTGTATAAAATTTGTGGATTTTCTATGAATAGAAGTTGAGATAAAAAAAAAATGGCGGGGTCATGATAATTTTTACCATCGTATTTTCAATGACACTCTGTACTCTTTGACCAATTTGGACAAATTTTAGGATCGTGTTTTTTTACCTGTAGAGGGTCCATAGCATACAGGTTTATGTGTAAAAAATTTGTGGATGTTCTTTGCATAGAAGTCGAGATAAAAAATAAATGGCGGTAAAATGATATTTGCCACCTTTGAATTTTCAATGACACTCTGTACTATTTGACTAATTTGGACGAATTTTAGGATCGTGTTTTTTTACCTGTTGAGGGTCCATAGCATACAGGTTAATGTGTAAAAAATTTGTGGATGTTCTATGCATAGAAGTCGAGATAATAAAAAAATGGCGGTAAAATGATATTTGCCACCTTTGAATTTTCAATGACACTCTGTTCTATATGACCAACTTGGACAAATTTTAGGATCGTGTTTTTTTACCTGTAAAGGGTCCATAGCATACAGGTTAATGTGTAAAAAATTTGTGGATGTTCTATGCATAGAAGTTGAGATAAAAAAAAATGGCAGGGTCATGATAATTTTTACCATCGTATTTTCAATGACACTCTGTACTATTTGACCAATTTGGACAAATTTTAGGATCGTGTTTTTTTACCTGTAGAGGGTCCATAGTATACAGGTTAATGTGTAAAAAATTTGTGGATGTTCTATGCATAGAAGTCGAGATAATAAAAAAATGGCGGTAAAATGATATTTGCCACCTTTGAATTTTCAATGACACTCTGTTCTTATTGACCAACTTGGACGAATTTTAGGATCGTGTTTTTTTACCTGTAAAGGGTCCATAGCATACAGGTTAATGTGTAAAAAATTTGTGGATTTTCTATGCATAGAAGTCGAGATAAAAAAAAAATGGCGGGTTCATGATAATTTTTATCATCGTATTTTCAATGGCACTCTGTTCTATTTGACCAACTTGGACGAATTTTAGGATCGTGTTTTTTTACCTGTTGAGGGTCCATAGCATACAGGTTAATGTGTAAAAAATTTGTGGATGTTCTATGCATAGAAGTTGAGATAATAAAAAAATGGCGGTAAAATGATATTTGCCACCTTTGAATTTTCAATGACACTCTGTACTATTTGACCAACTTGGACGAATTTTAGGATCGTGTTTTTTTACCTGTAAAGGGTCCATAGCATACAGGTTAATGTGTAAAAAATTTGTGGATGTTCTATGCATAGAAGTTGAGATAAAAAAAAATGGCAGGGTCATGATAATTTTTACCATCGTATTTTCAATGACACTCTGTACTATTTGACCAATTTGGACAAATTTTAGGATCGTGTTTTTTTACCTGTAGTGGGTCCATAGTATACAGGTTAATGTGTAAAAAATTTGTGGATGTTCTATGCATAGAAGTCGAGATAATAAAAAAATGTCTGTAAAATGATATTTGCCACCTTTGAATTTTCAATGACACTCTGTTCTATTTGACCAACTTGGACAAATTTTAGGATCGTGTTTTTTTACCTGTAAAGGGTCCATAGCATACAGGTTAATGTGTAAAAAATTTGTGGATGTTCTATGCATAGAAGTCGAGATAAAAAATAAATGGCGGTAAAATGATATTTGCCACCTTTGAATTTTCAATGACACTCTGTACTATTTGACTAATTTGGACGAATTTTAGGATCGTGTTTTTTTACCTGTTGAGGGTCCATAGCATACAGGTTAATGTGTAAAAAATTTGTGGATGTTCTATGCATAGAAGTCGAGATAATAAAAAAATGGCGGTAAAATGATATTTGCCACCTTTGAATTTTCAATGACACTCTGTTCTATATGACCAACTTGGACAAATTTTAGGATCGTGTTTTTTTACCTGTAAAGGGTCCATAGCATACAGGTTAATGTGTAAAAAATTTGTGGATGTTCTATGCATAGAAGTCGAGATAAAAAATAAATGGCGGTAAAATGATTTTTGCCACCTTTGAATTTTCAATGACACTCTGTACTATTTGACTAACTTGGACAAATTTTAGGATCGTGATTTTTTACCTGTTGAGGGTCCATAGCATACAGGTGTATGTGTATAAAATTTGTGGATTTTCTATGAATAGAAGTTGAGATAAAAAAAAATGGCGGGGTCATGATAATTTTTACCATCGTATTTTCAATGACACTCTGTTCTATTTGACCAATTTGGACAAATTTTAGGATCGTGTTTTTTTACCTGTAGAGGGTCCATAGTATACAGGTTAATGTGTAAAAAATTTGTGGATGTTCTATGCGTAGAAGTCGAGATAATAAAAAAATGGCGGTAAAATGATATTTGCCACCTTTGAATTTTCAATGACACTCTGTTCTTATTGACCAACTTGGACGAATTTTAGGATCGTGTTTTTTTACCTGTAAAGGGTCCATAGCATACAGGTTAATGTGTAAAAAATTTGTGGATTTTCTATGCATAGAAGTCGAGATAAAAAAAAAATGGCGGGGTCATGATAATTTTTATCATCGTATTTTCAATGGCACTCTGTTCTATTTGACCAACTTGGACGAATTTTAGGATCGTGTTTTTTTACCTGTTGAGGGTCCATAGCATACAGGTTAATGTGTAAAAAATTTGTGGATGTTCTATGCATAGAAGTTGAGATAATAAAAAAATGGCGGTAAAATGATATTTGCCACCTTTGAATTTTCAATGACACTCTGTACTATTTGACCAACTTGGACGAATTTTAGGATCGTGTTTTTTTACCTGTAAAGGGTCCATAGCATACAGGTTAATGTGTAAAAAATTTGTGGATGTTCTATGCATAGAAGTTGAGATAAAAAAAAATGGCAGGGTCATGATAATTTTTACCATCGTATTTTCAATGACACTCTGTACTATTTGACCAATTTGGACAAATTTTAGGATCGTGTTTTTTTACCTGTAGAGGGTCCATAGTATACAGGTTAATGTGTAAAAAATTTGTGGATGTTCTATGCATAGAAGTCGAGATAATAAAAAAATGGCGGTAAAATGATATTTGCCACCTTTGAATTTTCAATGACACTCTGTTCTTATTGACCAACTTGGACGAATTTTAGGATCGTGTTTTTTTACCTGTAAAGGGTCCATAGCATACAGGTTAATGTGTAAAAAATTTGTGGATGTTCTATGCAGAGAAGTCGAGATAAAAAAAAAAATGGCGGGGTCATGATAATTTTTATCATCGTATTTTCAATGGCACTCTGTACTATTTGACCAACTTGGACAAATTTTAGGATCGTGATTTTTTACCTGTAGAGGGTCCATGGCATACAGGTTAATGTGTAAAAAATTTGTGGATGTTCTATGCATAGAAGTCGAGATAATAAAAAAATGGCGGTAAAATGATATTTGCCACCTTTGAATTTTCAATGACACTCTGTTCTATTTGACCAACTTGGACGAATTTTAGGATCGTGTTTTTTTACCTGTAAAGGGTCCATAGCATACAGGTTAATGTGTAAAAAATTTGTGGATGTTCTATGCATAGAAGTCGAGATAAAAAATAAATGGCGGTAAAATGATTTTTGCCACCTTTGAATTTTCAATGACACTCTGTACTATTTGACTAACTTGGACGAATTTTAGGATCGTGATTTTTTACCTGTTGAGGGTCCATAGCATACAAGTGTATGTGTATAAAATTTGTGGATTTTCTATGCATAGAAGTTGAGATAAAAAAAAAATGGCGGGGTCATGATAATTTTTACCATCGTATTTTCAATGACACTCTGTACTATTTGACCAATTTGGACAAATTTTAGGATCGTGTTTTTTAACCTGTAGAGGGTCCATAGCATACAGGTTAATGTGTAAAAAATTTGTGGATGTTCTATGCATAGAAGTCGAGATAATAAAAAAATGGCGGTAAAATGATATTTGCCACCTTTGAATTTTCAATGACACTCTGTTCTATTTGACCAACTTGGACGAATTTTAGGATCGTGTTTTTTTACCTGTAAAGGGTCCATAGCATACAGGTTAATGTGTAAAAAATTTGTGGATGTTCTATGCATAGAAGTCGAGATAAAAAAAAAATGGCGGGGTCATGATAATTTTTATCATCGTATTTTCAATGGCACTCTGTACTATTTGACCAATTTGGACAAATTTTAGGATCGTGATTTTTTACCTGTAAAGGGTCCAAAGCATTCAGGTTATTGTGTAAAAAATTTGTGGATGTTCTATGCATAGAAGTCGAGATAATAAAAAAATGGCGGTAAAATGATATTTGCCACCTTTGAATTTTCAATGACACTCTGTACTATTTGACCAACTTGGACGAATTTTAGGATCGTGTTTTTTTACCTGTAAAGGGTCCATAGCATACAGGTTAATATGTAAAAAATTTGTGGATGTACTATGCATAGAAGTCGAGATAATAAAAAAATGGCGGTAAAATGATATTTGCCACCTTTGAATTTTCAATGACACTCTGTTCTATATGACCAACTTGGACAAATTTTAGGATCGTGTTTTTTTACCTGTAAAGGGTCCATAGCATACAGGTTAATGTGTAAAAAATTTGTGGATGTTCTATGCAGAGAAGTCGAGATAAGAAAAAAATGGCGGGGTCATGATAATTTTTAGCATCGTATTTTCAATGGCACTCTGTACTATTTGACAAACTTGCACAAATTTCAGGATCGTGATTTTTTACCTGTAGAGGGTTCATAGCATACAGGTTAATGTGTAAAAAATTTGTGGATGTTCTATGCATAGAAGTTGAGATAATAAAAAAATGGCGGTAAAATGATATTTGCCACCTTTGAATTTTCAATGACACTCTGTACTATTTGACCAACTTGGACGAATTTTAGGATCGTCTTTTTTTACCTGTAAAGGGTCCATAGCATACAGGTTAATGTGTAAAAAATTTGTGGATGTTCTATGCATAGAAGTTGAGATAAAAAATAAATGGCGGTAAAATGATATTTGCCACCTTTGAATTTTCAATGACACTCTGTACTATTTGACTAACTTGGACGAATTTTAGGATCGTGTTTTTTTACCTGTTGAGGGTCCATAGCATACAGGTTAATGTGTAAAAAATTTGTGGATGTTCTATGCATAGAAGTCGAGATAATAAAAAAATGGCGGTAAAATGATATTTGCCACCTTTGAATTTTCAATGACACTCTGTTCTATTTGACCAACTTGGACAAATTTTAGGACCGTGTTTTTTTACCTGTAAAGAGTCCATAGCATACAGGTTAATGTGTAAAAAATTTGTGGATGTTCTATGCATAGAAGTCGAGATAAAAAAAAAAATGGCGGGGTCATGATAATTTTTATCATCGTATTTTCAATGGCACTCTGTTCTATTTGACCAACTTGGACGAATTTTAGGATCGTGTTTTTTTACCTGTAAAGGGTCCATAGCATACAGGTTAATGTGTAAAAAATTTGTGGATGTTCTATGCATAGAAGTCGAGATAATAAAAAAATGGCGGTAAAATGATATTTGCCACCTTTGAATTTTCAATGACACTCTGTTCTATTTGACCAACTTGGACAAATTTTAGGATCGTGTTTTTTTACCTGTAAAGGGTCCATAGCATACAGGTTAATGTGTAAAAAATTTGTGGATGTTCTATGCATAGAAGTCGAGATAAAAAATAAATGGCGGTAAAATGATATTTGCCACCTTTGAATTTTCAATGACACTCTGTACTATTTGACTAATTTGGACGAATTTTAGGATCGTGTTTTTTTACCTGATGAGGGTCCATAGCATACAGGTTAATGTGTAAAAAATTTGTGGATGTTCTATGCATAGAAGTCGAGATAATAAAAAAATGGCGGTAAAATGATATTTGCCACCTTTGAATTTTCAATGACACTCTGTTCTATATGACCAACTTGGACAAATTTTAGGATCGTGTTTTTTTACCTGTAAAGGGTCCATAGCATACAGGTTAATGTGTAAAAAATTTGTGGATGTTCTATGCATAGAAGTCGAGATAAAAAATAAATGGCGGTAAAATGATTTTTGCCACCTTTGAATTTTCAATGACACTCTGTACTATTTGACTAACTTGGACGAATTTTAGGATCGTGATTTTTTACCTGTTGAGGGTCAATAGCATACAGGTGTATGTGTATAAAATTTGTGGATTTTCAATGAATAGAAGTTGAGATAAAAAAAAAATGGCGGGGTCATGATAATTTTTACCATCGTATTTTCAATGACACTCTGTACTCTTTGACCAATTTGGACAAATTTTAGGATCGTGTTTTTTTACCTGTAGAGGGTCCATAGCATACAGGTTTATGTGTAAAAAATTTGTGGATGTTCTTTGCATAGAAGTCGAGATAATAAAAAAATGGCGGTAAAATGATATTTGCCACCTTTGAATTTTCAATGACACTCTGTTCTATTTGACCAACTTGGATGAATTTTAGGATCGTGTTTTTTTACCTGTAAAGGGTCCATAGCATACAGGTTAATGTGTAAAAAATTTGTGGATGTTCTATGCATAGAAGTCGAGATAAAAAAAAAATGGCGGGGTCATGATAATTTTTATCATCGTATTTTCAATGGCACTCTGTACTATTTGACCAACTTGGACAAATTTTAGGATCGTGATTTTTTTACCTGTAGATGGTCCATAGCATACAGGTTAATGTGTAAAAAATTTGTGGATGTTCTATGCATAGAAGTCGAGATAAAAAATAAATGGCGGTAAAATGATATTTGCCACCTTTGAATTTTCAATGACACTCTGTACTATTTGACTAACTTGGACGAATTTTAGGATCGTGTTTTTTTACCTGTTGAGGGTCCATAGCATACAGGTTAATGTGTAAAAAATTTGTGGATGTTCTATGCATAGAAGTCGAGATAATAAAAAAATGGCGGTAAAATGATATTTGCCACCTTTGAATTTTCAATGACACTCTGTACTATTTGACCAACTTGGACGAATTTTAGGATCGTGTTTTTTTACCTGTAAAGGGTCCATAGCATACAGGTTAATGTGTAAAAAATTTGTGGATGTTCTATGCATAGAAGTCGAGATAAAAAATAAATGGCGGTAAAATGATATTTGCCACCTTTGAATTTTCAATGACACTCTGTACTATTTGACTAACTTGGACGAATTTTAGGATCGTGTTTTTTTACCTGTTGAGGGTCCATAGCATACAGGTTAATGTGTAAAAAATTTGTGGATGTTCTATGCATAGAAGTCGAGATAATAAAAAAATGGCGGTAAAATGATATTTGCCACCTTTGAATTTTCAATGACACTCTGTTCTATTTGACCAACTTGGACAAATTTTAGGATCGTGTTTTTTTACCTGTAAAGGGTCCATAGCATACAGGTTAATGTGTAAAAAATTTGTGGATGTTCTATGCATAGAAGTCGAGATAAAAAAAAATATGGCGGGGTCATGATAATTTTTATCATCGTATTTTCAATGGCACTCTGTACTATTTGACCAACTTGGACAAATTTTAGGATCGTGATTTTTTACCTGTAGAGGGTCCATAGCATACAGGTTAATGTGTAAAAAATTTGTGGATGTTCTATGCATTGAAGTTGAGATAATAAAAAAATGGCGGTAAAATGATATTTGCCACCTTTGAATTTTCAATGACACTCTGTTCTATTTGACCAACTTGGACGAATTTTAGGATCGTGTTTTTTTACCTGTAAAGGGTCCATAGCATACAGGGAAAAGTGTAAAAAATTTGTGGATGTTCTATGCATAGAAGTCGAGATAAAAAAAAAATGGCGGGGTCATGATAATTTTTATCGTCGTATTTTCAATGACACTCTGTACTATTTGACCAACTTGGACGAATTTTAGGATCGTGTTTTTTTACCTGTAGAGGGTAGAGGGTCCATAGTATACAGGTGTATGTATAAATTGTGTATTTGCAAACTTTTAAATTATTGAATTTTGGCAAAATATTTCATAATTATACAGATATTAAATTATAAATCAATAACATACTTTTAAAAATTGATTGCAAATGTAATTTAATTCACTAATTTTGTAAAAAAAAAAAATAAAAATAGTTTTGGTAATAATAAAAAAAAACTCCAACACCCCTTTTCCCAAAAATTTATGCCTCCGCCGGGGGGGTTGTTCTACCCCGTCCCCCCACCTACCCAGAGAGCTGCCGCTTCGCGACAATTAAAGTGGACCTACTGTGGGCCTGCGGCCCTCCAGATTTAAGGTTACGACGCCACTATTATAAATTGACATATTATAATACAACAATTCTCAATATTATACAAAATTGTAAATATTCAATTAAAATAGTTAATTAAAATCCCTAAATATATTTTATTTACAATTACTTCTCCTCTTTCTGCCAAATCTGCGCATGCGTAGATTTGAATATGACTCAAAGTTAGCCTCGCGTCAGGGTGCTGCAAAAATAATTTGAATATCGTTCTAGTTTCTGAATATGGTTTACGTACTATAGGAACTAACAATGTTAAATCTAATCGGTCAATATTGCTCCAAATACAATGAATATTGCAAATTAAGCATAAAAAGAGGTTAATAATCATATTATTGTTAATTATTATTATTTTTTTAGTAGTCCATGTGAGAGAAATAAACGTAAATAGAAGTGTTAAAGAAATAATTATTTTAAGTTGGTACTCGTACAGTAACGAAGTAAAAAAAACGAACAATAACAACACAGCATGGAGGTAGTGAAAAATGTGGAAATTCAGTCGGTTGTCGGTGTTGCCCTGAATATAACTAAAATGCAATCTACATTTGTGATATAAGTGTAATTACACGTTTTCTATACAGTAAAATATGAACTTAAGACATTACGTGAATGAAATGAAGCTAGTGAAGCATGTGAAATGCCCTATAAGTCCCGCTCCCAAAGGTGCAAAATCCGCCAATCCTGCCAAAAGGGGGGATACGCCGCATACAACAAAGAAAATGGAATTTCCTTTCATAAGTAAGTATGCAAACACAAACCTTTAAAGGATTAGTAAGCCCTGGCCTTGTCTTTGATATATATAATGCATATAATGTATCATAGGTATGCATATACAGTACAGTAATTAAAAAATACTGGGCACAAAAAAACAACATCCACCCTAAAGTTCCCATATAAACAGCTTGTAACGTCGGCTATTCAGTGACGACAACCACTGTGACAACAGGCCACAGAGAGAAGCGGCTGGGTCAAAATATGAAAAAAAAAAGTCAAAGCATTTGCCGATTTGCTCACTTTGCTAGAAAATATAAGGCTTAATTATTGTTTACGCTGCCACAGAGTTGACACTTTTTAAGTAAATTAATTTACATTCCAAAAATGAACCTGCGGAGTGTCATTTTTGTGCGACGCTTGTGAAGCTCAGGAAAAATAATTTAATCCGATGATATATAAAATCACTAATAAAATTGTCGGAAGACTTTCTCTTTTTTTTTTTGCCTTAGACTCCCCGCGGGCGAGGGTGCGACAATTAATTGTCTCCTTACAAACCTACCCTCCTCCCACATGACCAACACATAAATGGCGCGCTGCGGGGAGGGTTACTCTTATTGTTCAACTCCTCGAAAAAAATTTACAAGTGAGAAAAATAATAGTTTGAGAAGCTTTAATATTGACGACACAATTCTCTCAGCCAATGAAAATATAGCGCGCGAACTGCGCGCGACGACATGTTCTATCAAGCTTCCTATCCTTTAACCCAGCGGTACCTGGTTTTTAATTTTTTTCGGTGGTTCTTATGAAGGGCAAGATTAATAATTCATATGAGCCACGGGAAAGATCACTTTACACAACATAAAAAATATTCGAGATTTTATGCAGCATAGAATTTGAATGAAAAAATAAATCAGATTTTTCTCCTAACAAACCTTATGGAGCGATGTCAGAATGCGGCGCTGCGGCATTTTTAAGTTGAAGCTTGTCAATGCCTTCGCAATGTGTCCTCTTCGTGTTGTTTGACATATATGATCAACCGTGACCATGCTGACACCCCTCGGTCAAAATTTAAAAAAATGGTATATTGCATTGGCTCTCACACATCGTATTCAAGCTAGAGGAGCCTTGTGGCCCATTGTCGTCAGACCCCCATACTTTTAAACAATAATTAAAATTACCAATGAAGTGTGATACATTATATGCATACTTTGACTAACATATCTGGCTTAGGCAATGGCAAATGTTGTAATCATTGTGTGGTCAGGCCTCTTGCCTGTACAGTGCATAGCCCATTTTTTTATTTTAGCCCTGTTTTGGTTCCGGCCTGCTTTTAGGGGCCTCTTATAGGCAAAAAAAAAGTATAAAAAGAAAATTGTAACTGATTAACCAAAGCCCCCCTTCCATGAAAATAACAACTGCAATACCTTGATAATTTTTTTACTGCTTCAAAAAAAATCAAAAACGAATAAAAACAGGGCTTTTAACAAATAATTCGATTTTATTTTTTCTTCACACTAGTAAAAAAAATATTACGGTATTGCAGTTGTTCTTTTTATGAAAAGGCTGATATGGTTAATGGGTTACAATTTTATTTTTTTACTTTTTTTGGCTATAAGGAGTCCAAAAGCAGGCCTGGACCAAAACTGGAACATTTGTTCTTTTTCATGTCCTGGCCTCCACACAATTTTTTTTTTTTTTTTTTTTTTACTCAAAGAAATGCTCTGATATGAAACTGGAATTATGATAAACTCAATTGCTACATTCCATTGAACATGCTAATAATTTTTTCAAAATATTAAGAACCCTAAATATGGCAGATAAAAATTGTTAAAAGTGAAAAATGTCTTAAGGGGGTCCGTTACCGGGCTGCGTGATGTACTTTATTTTTTAAAACATCATTCTTTTTGTCTGTTAGGTTTCCAACGGAGAAAGTGGGAAGTTGCCATCAACACAGCAAGAGTACGCATCAAATATGCATATTCTCTTGACCTACATGATAAGCCACCCTGGACTTCATCGACAGCTGACGTTATATTTGGTCTGCACATTTCCTACAAGCAGACTATGAAAACAATGGATCGAGTGTTAGGCGTAAGGGAGCGACACCGACAGTATTCGAAGATGTTTTTTATATATATAGCATGTACCACAACATTCCTACATTTATATGTGTTATTTACACTATGTTTACATGAAGGTGTTTAATACGCATCCGTTGATGACACCTCATAATAATAAAATTATCCATCGTCAACGAATATGCATTAAACACCGTCATGTAAACGTAGTGATAGTTCCTTCAGCTATATTTTATTTAACTAACTAGTATATAGTAAGCTAGTCAGTATAATGTGTATAAGTTTCAAAAGTTTTCTTACAGAAGAAACCTTTTTTAAAGGGCATGCCAATTGTTGTAATTTGTAATGTATGGGGTAAGGAGAATACTGAAAAATATTAATGCTTCATATTTTAAGGCACAACAAAATTTTATTGGGTCTTTATTGGTAATAATTTTGATTACACAGATAAAGTGCACTGACTGAGAATTTAATTACGTATTATTGTTAAATCATTAATGAGATGCCATATATTGCACCTTTCCAGCCAGGCTCGGTGTTTGTTTTTTTTTTTTATTATAGACGTTTTTTTTTTACTTTGACAAAATGGATAGTGTTCAGCTTCCTAGTCTCTTTTGGCTCTCTTTTCCCCCCTCTATTCCTTTTTAGCATGGCGCCCATGGCTATATATATAAATATATCATATATATAATATAGGTATACACAAGTCCCTGTTGTATATATGTTTTTGTTCCTTGCAATATGTATATTCCTATATAATAACATTTATCTTACATTTTTATATATTAATTTACGGAAGAAAAAATAAAATAAAGTTATTTACAAATTTTTTTTTACGCAATTTCATTTAAGTATGAACTTAAATTATATACAAATAGAATGTATTATATTATAGTATATAGGTAGTTTCTGTATGTGTGTGTGTGTGCGTTGTAGCGATGGTATTAAAAGTGTTTAAATTTTGTGCGGGTTTTTCAAGCGAGCGTACATCGGGCGGCATTTGTCTCGTTTTTTTTTTTGCTGACGTCGAGTCATATGTTATTGCCGGCTGGGTTTGGTGAACTTGTTCTCAAACTGTAAGTATTTGAAGTATTTAAAGACCATCAGCTATTTAAATTATGTTTAGTAAATTCTTCATGTTTCAATCTAGAATATCCATATAATTTTTGTCTGTTTAAAGTAATATTTAATGGGTTAAATATAAAATATAAATATGCTTGCCAAGTTTTGATACGATCATCGACCAATTTTATAAGGTTTATATTATTATTAAAGGTAATAAAAGTTGCTTAAATTGTAAATCAGAATATTATAGTAATAATAATTATATAACTAATCATGTATTATTTTCAGCATGGGTAAAAATATATAATGATATATTTTATGGTAATTATAGAAATATGACTCCATAAGTGGTTCACATAAAATCTGTGAGATGGCGTTGTTGGCGCCAAAGCTTCTAGCAGATAATGCTGCTGCTATGGTGGCGTTGCGGGTGCCCTAGCTTCTAGCAGACGACGCTGCTGCTGAGTGCTGAGAGGGCGTGGCTTAGCCCCCTCCTATGCTGTTGGATGCATATAAGCTGTTGTACGAGCAGAAAAGCTCACTGGCTTCGGGGAGTGTGGCCTGCACACTCCTAATAAACTGACCTAGCAAGTTGAACTTGCAAATATTAGGCCCTCACTTGGAGGTGAGCCAAAGGTCATACCAGTTGACATTGAGCGAAGTATCTGCCGCTCCCAAGGTCTCACTTAGAGGTGAGCTAGAGGTCATAATAGTTTGACCTGAGCGAGTCATAATCCGCTCCTAAAACCTTCACTTGAAGGTCAAATCAAGGTCACTGGTTGAAGACCTGAGCGAGTCATCAGCCGCTCTCAAAACCTTCACTTGAAGGTCAAGTCAAGGTCACTGGTTGAAGACCTGAGCGAGTCATCAGCCGCTCTCAAAACCTTCACTTGAAGGTCATTTGAAGGTCACTGGTATTGCACTTGAGCGTGTATAAGCCGCTCTAAAGCTCCTCAGTGAGAGGTTGTATGAAGGTCAATTGGGCGCAAGGAAACCTATAGTTTCCTAAACGCTTTTGCTAGTGTAGAAAGCTTTAAGCGTTAAGCCAGGCCCCAGCGTGAAGCCCCTGTCAAGGTCGAGCCACGTTTAGAGGGTGAATCCATATTTTGATATTTTTCTTTTTAATTTAAAGTAAAGTTTTGCTCAATTTCAAATTCAAATTTCATATTTCTGTCACATATTGTGTTATAGAGTTTTCTGGGCTATTTTCTGTATATATTTTATTAACATTTACCTGACCTGTATTATCCAAAGCAACAATAAATATTAAAGTACCATGACAAATTCGGTGTATTCCTGAAGACTCTTGCCTATCTAGTAGCTTTAGCCTTGAGATATATACGAGTAATAGAGAGGCTGTAATATCGCCCTTGAGTATATAGCTGGCTACGAGGGTGAAATAGGTAGTGAGTCAAATAATCAGATGAAAGTTAACTCCCTACTAGTGTGTGAAGGACTTGGTAAGGTCATTTCTAGTAGGTGACCGTTATAGCGTGTGTGTATGTATATAGAGGACATAAAAGACCATGAGATGGCGCTGACGTCTGCAAATTTTGCTCTTTGCATCGAGGATACGGCAATAGCAATACCTTTAGCATGGGAAGAATCACAAAAATTATCAAATATATAGGAAAGAAATCACTTACGAAGTTGAAATATTTTTTTATATTTGTCCGGAAGTGTTTGACAACTAATTATGGTGTTGTCATTTCTATAAAATTATGCTGTGGCTACTGAATTTGAATTTTTTTTAGAGCATATTTACATGATTTTACAATGTTAATCATATACAGCAATCCTCGCCAGACGCACGTAGTTCCAGCAGTTACTACTAGGGGGCGCACTAACTTTATGACGCCAATATATATAAATATACACCTGTGTTAGGCAATGTCCTAGTATATCAAAATAATTAACCCAGTAAATGTCTTTATTCAAACATTTAATTGCATGCAACCTGCAGCTATATATGATATCAAACGAACTAATTTCAAATGCTTTTTATTTTTATATAGTATATATTATATAGCTAGTTTAATATCATGGAAATATTGCATGCATAATATATTACTTATGTATATTATATATAAGCTATATATAGCTGCCTATTCTATAATAAAAATATATTAAATATTTTGCAAAAAAAATTGAATTTTAAAAATGTTTATCCTTCTATATATATATATATAGAGAGAGAGAGAGAGAGAGAAGAACGTTTTATTTACTTTTTTTAAATGTCATGTGGGGGATTTTTTTTTTTTAACATTGGGCAGTTTACCATAAATAAATGTTACAATATTATAATTAACCAATTTTTTTACCTAATATTTTTTTTAACTTTATTACAGTGTAATGTATATATATTGAATATATTGATACGTTCGCAAGTAAATAATGTACTAACTAGACTTAAATTACACTTATATAATATATGTACATACACTATATATATATGGTACATAAATAACATAATATAATTATATTATATATGTACGTGTATATATATTATACTATATGTATATATATACATATATATATATATATATATATATATATATATATATATATATATATATATATATATATATATATATATATATATATATATAACTGAAATCTCTTGTAATACATATATATATGAAATTTAGTTTTTTATATTATATCTGCATATGATATAAAAAATTAAATTTCATGTATTTATAATTACAAGAGGTTTCAGTTTACATCTCAATGGACCAATATAGCTGAAACATTAAAAAAAATCAGTAATTAAAAAAAAATGCTTATTCGAATCCTTCGATCGTTCTACCATTCACTTAATTATTTTATTTCTTATTATAGTTGTATAAATATATTATACGGGTCAGTTACAGGTTGTATTAAAAATCAATTTGAAGCTTCGGCGCTCAAAAATATTGAGCCAATGAGAGTCAATGGGTGCCTGTGACGTCACAACGCATCCAACCTATGAAATTGAGCCATGCGCTTTCCATATGGAAGAGAGCGCGTCGCCCCCCCTTGGTTATGATATACAAAATTATACATAAAATAGTACCTTGCTATCTGCATGATATTCTACAGCTGACGGGAGAATCTAGGCTAATAATAATAATAATAATTGTTTATTGGGTTAAAAATACATAATTTGGAGGGAAACATAATAATAAATAAATACCCATAACCCAATTGGTGAATGTAAAAGACGAAAGTCCATACACAAAATGCGTACATTCACCCACTGAAAATATATAAATCAGACAATAATATTGAACTACACGAGAGCACTCTCTCTTTATAAAAATACCTCGATCAAAATGTCAAATGTATGAAAATTCTATTGTATTTGATTGTGCCAAGTTTTGGCATTCATTACCTGAAAAAATATGTAAAGCTAGCTCACTTTTCTTGTTTAAAGCACTTACCACAAAGCATTTATTGAAAAGATCGCAAATAAAAGTGTTTAATTAATAATATCTAAAAGATTATGTATTTTATTTGTAGAAATTTGTTCCTTATATGGTATTTTAATCAACGTTCATTATAACTTTACTTAAATGGGTTATTGTTAATTATTTTTTATTTGTTTAATAATTTTAAACAAATTATTAAAATTTGTTAATATTAAAATTTGTTTTAATTTGTTAAAATCCATCCATCCATCCATCCATCCATCCATCCATCCATCCATCCATCCATCCATCCATCCATCCATCCATCCATCCATCCATCCATCCATCCATCCATCCATCCATCCATCCATCCATCCATCCATCCATCCATCCATCCATCCATCCATCCATCCATCCATCCATGGATGGTCAAATCAAGGTCACTGGTTGAAGACCTGAGCGAGTCATCAGCCGCTCTCAAAACCTTCACTTGAAGGTCAAGTCAAGGTCACTGGTTGAAGACCTGAGCGAGTCATCAGCCGCTCTCAAAACCTTCACTTGAAGGTCATTTGAAGGTCACTGGTATTGCACTTGAGCGTGTATAAGCCGCTCTAAAGCTCCTCAGTGAGAGGTTGTATGAAGGTCAATTGGGCGCAAGGAAACCTATAGTTTCCTAAACGCTTTTGCTAGTGTAGAAAGCTTTAAGCGTTAAGCCAGGCCCCAGCGTGAAGCCCCTGTCAAGGTCGAGCCACGTTTAGAGGGTGAATCCATATTTTGATATTTTTCTTTTTAATTTAAAGTAAAGTTTTGCTCAATTTCAAATTCAAATTTCATATTTCTGTCACATATTGTGTTATAGAGTTTTCTGGGCTATTTTCTGTATATATTTTATTAACATTTACCTGACCTGTATTATCCAAAGCAACAATAAATATTAAAGTACCATGACAAATTCGGTGTATTCCTGAAGACTCTTGCCTATCTAGTAGCTTTAGCCTTGAGATATATACGAGTAATAGAGAGGCTGTAATATCGCCCTTGAGTATATAGCTGGCTACGAGGGTGAAATAGGTAGTGAGTCAAATAATCAGATGAAAGTTAACTCCCTACTAGTGTGTGAAGGACTTGGTAAGGTCATTTCTAGTAGGTGACCGTTATAGCGTGTGTGTATGTATATAGAGGACATAAAAGACCATGAGATGGCGCTGACGTCTGCAAATTTTGCTCTTTGCATCGAGGATACGGCAATAGCAATACCTTTAGCATGGGAAGAATCACAAAAATTATCAAATATATAGGAAAGAAATCACTTACGAAGTTGAAATATTTTTTTATATTTGTCCGGAAGTGTTTGACAACTAATTATGGTGTTGTCATTTCTATAAAATTATGCTGTGGCTACTGAATTTGAATTTTTTTTAGAGCATATTTACATGATTTTACAATGTTAATCATATACAGCAATCCTCGCCAGACGCACGTAGTTCCAGCAGTTACTACTAGGGGGCGCACTAACTTTATGACGCCAATATATATAAATATACACCTGTGTTAGGCAATGTCCTAGTATATCAAAATAATTAACCCAGTAAATGTCTTTATTCAAACATTTAATTGCATGCAACCTGCAGCTATATATGATATCAAACGAACTAATTTCAAATGCTTTTTATTTTTATATAGTATATATTATATAGCTAGTTTAATATCATGGAAATATTGCATGCATAATATATTACTTATGTATATTATATATAAGCTATATATAGCTGCCTATTCTATAATAAAAATATATTAAATATTTTGCAAAAAAAATTGAATTTTAAAAATGTTTATCCTTCTATATATATATATATAGAGAGAGAGAGAGAGAGAAGAACGTTTTATTTACTTTTTTTAAATGTCATGTGGGGGATTTTTTTTTTTTAACATTGGGCAGTTTACCATAAATAAATGTTACAATATTATAATTAACCAATTTTTTTACCTAATATTTTTTTTAACTTTATTACAGTGTAATGTATATATATTGAATATATTGATACGTTCGCAAGTAAATAATGTACTAACTAGACTTAAATTACACTTATATAATATATGTACATACACTATATATATATGGTACATAAATAACATAATATAATTATATTATATATGTACGTGTATATATATTATACTATATGTATATATATACATATATATATATATATATATATATATATATATATATATATATATATATATATATATATATATATAACTGAAATCTCTTGTAATACATATATATATGAAATTTAGTTTTTTATATTATATCTGCATATGATATAAAAAATTAAATTTCATGTATTTATAATTACAAGAGGTTTCAGTTTACATCTCAATGGACCAATATAGCTGAAACATTAAAAAAAATCAGTAATTAAAAAAAAATGCTTATTCGAATCCTTCGATCGTTCTACCATTCACTTAATTATTTTATTTCTTATTATAGTTGTATAAATATATTATACGGGTCAGTTACAGGTTGTATTAAAAATCAATTTGAAGCTTCGGCGCTCAAAAATATTGAGCCAATGAGAGTCAATGGGTGCCTGTGACGTCACAACGCATCCAACCTATGAAATTGAGCCATGCGCTTTCCATATGGAAGAGAGCGCGTCGCCCCCCCTTGGTTATGATATACAAAATTATACATAAAATAGTACCTTGCTATCTGCATGATATTCTACAGCTGACGGGAGAATCTAGGCTAATAATAATAATAATAATTGTTTATTGGGTTAAAAATACATAATTTGGAGGGAAACATAATAATAAATAAATACCCATAACCCAATTGGTGAATGTAAAAGACGAAAGTCCATACACAAAATGCGTACATTCACCCACTGAAAATATATAAATCAGACAATAATATTGAACTACACGAGAGCACTCTCTCTTTATAAAAATACCTCGATCAAAATGTCAAATGTATGAAAATTCTATTGTATTTGATTGTGCCAAGTTTTGGCATTCATTACCTGAAAAAATATGTAAAGCTAGCTCACTTTTCTTGTTTAAAGCACTTACCACAAAGCATTTATTGAAAAGATCGCAAATAAAAGTGTTTAATTAATAATATCTAAAAGATTATGTATTTTATTTGTAGAAATTTGTTCCTTATATGGTATTTTAATCAACGTTCATTATAACTTTACTTAAATGGGTTATTGTTAATTATTTTTTATTTGTTTAATAATTTTAAACAAATTATTAAAATTTGTTAATATTAAAATTTGTTTTAATTTGTTAAAATCCATCCATCCATCCATCCATCCATCCATCCATCCATCCATCCATCCATCCATCCATCCATCCATCCATCCATCCATCCATCCATCCATCCATCCATCCATCCATCCATCCATCCATCCATCCATCCATCCATCCATCCATCCATCCATCCATCCATCCATCCATCCATCCATCCATCCATCCATCCATCCATCCATCCATCCATCCATCCATGGATGGTCAAATCAAGGTCACTGGTTGAAGACCTGAGCGAGTCATCAGCCGCTCTCAAAACCTTCACTTGAAGGTCAAGTCAAGGTCACTGGTTGAAGACCTGAGCGAGTCATCAGCCGCTCTCAAAACCTTCACTTGAAGGTCATTTGAAGGTCACTGGTATTGCACTTGAGCGTGTATAAGCCGCTCTAAAGCTCCTCAGTGAGAGGTTGTATGAAGGTCAATTGGGCGCAAGGAAACCTATAGTTTCCTAAACGCTTTTGCTAGTGTAGAAAGCTTTAAGCGTTAAGCCAGGCCCCAGCGTGAAGCCCCTGTCAAGGTCGAGCCACGTTTAGAGGGTGAATCCATATTTTGATATTTTTCTTTTTAATTTAAAGTAAAGTTTTGCTCAATTTCAAATTCAAATTTCATATTTCTGTCACATATTGTGTTATAGAGTTTTCTGGGCTATTTTCTGTATATATTTTATTAACATTTACCTGACCTGTATTATCCAAAGCAACAATAAATATTAAAGTACCATGACAAATTCGGTGTATTCCTGAAGACTCTTGCCTATCTAGTAGCTTTAGCCTTGAGATATATACGAGTAATAGAGAGGCTGTAATATCGCCCTTGAGTATATAGCTGGCTACGAGGGTGAAATAGGTAGTGAGTCAAATAATCAGATGAAAGTTAACTCCCTACTAGTGTGTGAAGGACTTGGTAAGGTCATTTCTAGTAGGTGACCGTTATAGCGTGTGTGTATGTATATAGAGGACATAAAAGACCATGAGATGGCGCTGACGTCTGCAAATTTTGCTCTTTGCATCGAGGATACGGCAATAGCAATACCTTTAGCATGGGAAGAATCACAAAAATTATCAAATATATAGGAAAGAAATCACTTACGAAGTTGAAATATTTTTTTATATTTGTCCGGAAGTGTTTGACAACTAATTATGGTGTTGTCATTTCTATAAAATTATGCTGTGGCTACTGAATTTGAATTTTTTTTAGAGCATATTTACATGATTTTACAATGTTAATCATATACAGCAATCCTCGCCAGACGCACGTAGTTCCAGCAGTTACTACTAGGGGGCGCACTAACTTTATGACGCCAATATATATAAATATACACCTGTGTTAGGCAATGTCCTAGTATATCAAAATAATTAACCCAGTAAATGTCTTTATTCAAACATTTAATTGCATGCAACCTGCAGCTATATATGATATCAAACGAACTAATTTCAAATGCTTTTTATTTTTATATAGTATATATTATATAGCTAGTTTAATATCATGGAAATATTGCATGCATAATATATTACTTATGTATATTATATATAAGCTATATATAGCTGCCTATTCTATAATAAAAATATATTAAATATTTTGCAAAAAAAATTGAATTTTAAAAATGTTTATCCTTCTATATATATATATATAGAGAGAGAGAGAGAGAGAGAAGAACGTTTTATTTACTTTTTTTAAATGTCATGTGGGGGATTTTTTTTTTTTAACATTGGGCAGTTTACCATAAATAAATGTTACAATATTATAATTAACCAATTTTTTTACGTAATATTTTTTTTAACTTTATTACAGTGTAATGTATATATATTGAATATATTGATACGTTCGCAAGTAAATAATGTACTAACTAGACTTAAATTACACTTATATAATATATGTACATACACTATATATATATGGTACATAAATAACATAATATAATTATATTATATATGTACGTGTATATATATTATACTATATGTATATATATACATATATATATATATATATATATATATATATATAACTGAAATCTCTTGTAATACATATATATATGAAATTTAGTTTTTTATATTATATCTGCATATGATATAAAAAATTAAATTTCATGTATTTATAATTACAAGAGGTTTCAGTTTACATCTCAATGGACCAATATAGCTGAAACATTAAAAAAAATCAGTAATTAAAAAAAAATGCTTATTCGAATCCTTCGATCGTTCTACCATTCACTTAATTATTTTATTTCTTATTATAGTTGTATAAATATATTATACGGGTCAGTTACAGGTTGTATTAAAAATCAATTTGAAGCTTCGGCGCTCAAAAATATTGAGCCAATGAGAGTCAATGGGTGCCTGTGACGTCACAACGCATCCAACCTATGAAATTGAGCCATGCGCTTTCCATATGGAAGAGAGCGCGTCGCCCCCCCTTGGTTATGATATACAAAATTATACATAAAATAGTACCTTGCTATCTGCATGATATTCTACAGCTGACGGGAGAATCTAGGCTAATAATAATAATAATAATTGTTTATTGGGTTAAAAATACATAATTTGGAGGGAAACATAATAATAAATAAATACCCATAACCCAATTGGTGAATGTAAAAGACGAAAGTCCATACACAAAATGCGTACATTCACCCACTGAAAATATATAAATCAGACAATAATATTGAACTACACGAGAGCACTCTCTCTTTATAAAAATACCTCGATCAAAATGTCAAATGTATGAAAATTCTATTGTATTTGATTGTGCCAAGTTTTGGCATTCATTACCTGAAAAAATATGTAAAGCTAGCTCACTTTTCTTGTTTAAAGCACTTACCACAAAGCATTTATTGAAAAGATCGCAAATAAAAGTGTTTAATTAATAATATCTAAAAGATTATGTATTTTATTTGTAGAAATTTGTTCCTTATATGGTATTTTAATCAACGTTCATTATAACTTTACTTAAATGGGTTATTGTTAATTATTTTTTATTTGTTTAATAATTTTAAACAAATTATTAAAATTTGTTAATATTAAAATTTGTTTTAATTTGTTAAAATCCATCCATCCATCCATCCATCCATCCATCCATCCATCCATCCATCCATCCATCCATCCATCCATCCATCCATCCATCCATCCATCCATCCATCCATCCATCCATCCATCCATCCATCCATCCATCCATGGATGGTCAAATCAAGGTCACTGGTTGAAGACCTGAGCGAGTCATCAGCCGCTCTCAAAACCTTCACTTGAAGGTCAAGTCAAGGTCACTGGTTGAAGACCTGAGCGAGTCATCAGCCGCTCTCAAAACCTTCACTTGAAGGTCATTTGAAGGTCACTGGTATTGCACTTGAGCGTGTATAAGCCGCTCTAAAGCTCCTCAGTGAGAGGTTGTATGAAGGTCAATTGGGCGCAAGGAAACCTATAGTTTCCTAAACGCTTTTGCTAGTGTAGAAAGCTTTAAGCGTTAAGCCAGGCCCCAGCGTGAAGCCCCTGTCAAGGTCGAGCCACGTTTAGAGGGTGAATCCATATTTTGATATTTTTCTTTTTAATTTAAAGTAAAGTTTTGCTCAATTTCAAATTCAAATTTCATATTTCTGTCACATATTGTGTTATAGAGTTTTCTGGGCTATTTTCTGTATATATTTTATTAACATTTACCTGACCTGTATTATCCAAAGCAACAATAAATATTAAAGTACCATGACAAATTCGGTGTATTCCTGAAGACTCTTGCCTATCTAGTAGCTTTAGCCTTGAGATATATACGAGTAATAGAGAGGCTGTAATATCGCCCTTGAGTATATAGCTGGCTACGAGGGTGAAATAGGTAGTGAGTCAAATAATCAGATGAAAGTTAACTCCCTACTAGTGTGTGAAGGACTTGGTAAGGTCATTTCTAGTAGGTGACCGTTATAGCGTGTGTGTATGTATATAGAGGACATAAAAGACCATGAGATGGCGCTGACGTCTGCAAATTTTGCTCTTTGCATCGAGGATACGGCAATAGCAATACCTTTAGCATGGGAAGAATCACAAAAATTATCAAATATATAGGAAAGAAATCACTTACGAAGTTGAAATATTTTTTTATATTTGTCCGGAAGTGTTTGACAACTAATTATGGTGTTGTCATTTCTATAAAATTATGCTGTGGCTACTGAATTTGAATTTTTTTTAGAGCATATTTACATGATTTTACAATGTTAATCATATACAGCAATCCTCGCCAGACGCACGTAGTTCCAGCAGTTACTACTAGGGGGCGCACTAACTTTATGACGCCAATATATATAAATATACACCTGTGTTAGGCAATGTCCTAGTATATCAAAATAATTAACCCAGTAAATGTCTTTATTCAAACATTTAATTGCATGCAACCTGCAGCTATATATGATATCAAACGAACTAATTTCAAATGCTTTTTATTTTTATATAGTATATATTATATAGCTAGTTTAATATCATGGAAATATTGCATGCATAATATATTACTTATGTATATTATATATAAGCTATATATAGCTGCCTATTCTATAATAAAAATATATTAAATATTTTGCAAAAAAAATTGAATTTTAAAAATGTTTATCCTTCTATATATATATATATAGAGAGAGAGAGAGAGAGAGAAGAACGTTTTATTTACTTTTTTTAAATGTCATGTGGGGGATTTTTTTTTTTTAACATTGGGCAGTTTACCATAAATAAATGTTACAATATTATAATTAACCAATTTTTTTACCTAATATTTTTTTTAACTTTATTACAGTGTAATGTATATATATTGAATATATTGATACGTTCGCAAGTAAATAATGTACTAACTAGACTTAAATTACACTTATATAATATATGTACATATATATATATATATATATATATATATATATATATATATATATATATATATATATATATATATATATATAACTGAAATCTCTTGTAATACATATATATATGAAATTTAGTTTTTTATATTATATCTGCATATGATATAAAAAATTAAATTTCATGTATTTATAATTACAAGAGGTTTCAGTTTACATCTCAATGGACCAATATAGCTGAAACATTAAAAAAAATCAGTAATTAAAAAAAAATGCTTATTCGAATCCTTCGATCGTTCTACCATTCACTTAATTATTTTATTTCTTATTATAGTTGTATAAATATATTATACGGGTCAGTTACAGGTTGTATTAAAAATCAATTTGAAGCTTCGGCGCTCAAAAATATTGAGCCAATGAGAGTCAATGGGTGCCTGTGACGTCACAACGCATCCAACCTATGAAATTGAGCCATGCGCTTTCCATATGGAAGAGAGCGCGTCGCCCCCCCTTGGTTATGATATACAAAATTATACATAAAATAGTACCTTGCTATCTGCATGATATTCTACAGCTGACGGGAGAATCTAGGCTAATAATAATAATAATAATTGTTTATTGGGTTAAAAATACATAATTTGGAGGGAAACATAATAATAAATAAATACCCATAACCCAATTGGTGAATGTAAAAGACGAAAGTCCATACACAAAATGCGTACATTCACCCACTGAAAATATATAAATCAGACAATAATATTGAACTACACGAGAGCACTCTCTCTTTATAAAAATACCTCGATCAAAATGTCAAATGTATGAAAATTCTATTGTATTTGATTGTGCCAAGTTTTGGCATTCATTACCTGAAAAAATATGTAAAGCTAGCTCACTTTTCTTGTTTAAAGCACTTACCACAAAGCATTTATTGAAAAGATCGCAAATAAAAGTGTTTAATTAATAATATCTAAAAGATTATGTATTTTATTTGTAGAAATTTGTTCCTTATATGGTATTTTAATCAACGTTCATTATAACTTTACTTAAATGGGTTATTGTTAATTATTTTTTATTTGTTTAATAATTTTAAACAAATTATTAAAATTTGTTAATATTAAAATTTGTTTTAATTTGTTAAAATCCATCCATCCATCCATCCATCCATCCATCCATCCATCCATCCATCCATCCATCCATCCATCCATCCATCCATCCATCCATCCATCCATCCATCCATCCATCCATCCATCCATCCATCCATCCATCCATCCATCCATCCATCCATCCATCCATCCATCCATCCATCCATCCATCCATCCATCCATCCATCCATCCATCCATCCATCCATCCATCCATCCATCCATCCATCCATCCATCCATCCATCCATCCATCCATCCATCCATCCATCCATCCATCCATCCATCCATCCATCCATCCATCCATCCATCCATCCATCCATCCATCCATCCATCCATCCATCCATCCATCCATCCATCCATCCATCCATCCATCCATCCATCCATCCATCCATCCATCCATCCATCCATCCATCCATCCATCCATCCATCCATCCATCCATCCATCCATCCATCCATCCATCCATCCATCCATCCATCCATCCATCCATCCATCCATCCATCCATCCATCCATCCATCCATCCATCCATCCATCCATCCATCCATCCATCCATCCATCCATCCATCCATCCATCCATCCATCCATCCATCCATCCATCCATCCATCCATCCATCCATCCATCCATCCATCCATCCATCCATCCATCCATCCATCCATCCATCCATCCATCCATCCATCCATCCATCCATCCATCCATCCATCCATCCATCCATCCATCCATCCATCCATCCATCCATCCATCCATCCATCCATCCATCCATCCATCCATCCATCCATCCATCCATCCATCCATCCATCCATCCATCCATCCATCCATCCATCCATCCATCCATCCATCCATCCATCCATCCATCCATCCATCCATCCATCCATCCATCCATCCATCCATCCATCCATCCATCCATCCATCCATCCATCCATCCATCCATCCATCCATCCATCCATCCATCCATCCATCCATCCATCCATCCATCCATCCATCCATCCATCCATCCATCCATCCATCCATCCATCCATCCATCCATCCATCCATCCATCCATCCATCCATCCATCCATCCATCCATCCATCCATCCATCCATCCATCCATCCATCCATCCATCCATCCATCCATCCATCCATCCATCCATCCATCCATCCATCCATCCATCCATCCATCCATCCATCCATCCATCCATCCATCCATCCATCCATCCATCCATCCATCCATCCATCCATCCATCCATCCATCCATCCATCCATCCATCCATCCATCCATCCATCCATCCATCCATCCATCCATCCATCCATCCATCCATCCATCCATCCATCCATCCATCCATCCATCCATCCATCCATCCATCCATCCATCCATCCATCCATCCATCCATCCATCCATCCATCCATCCATCCATCCATCCATCCATCCATCCATCCATCCATCCATCCATCCATCCATCCATCCATCCATCCATCCATCCATCCATCCATCCATCCATCCATCCATCCATCCATCCATCCATCCATCCATCCATCCATCCATCCATCCATCCATCCATCCATCCATCCATCCATCCATCCATCCATCCATCCATCCATCCATCCATCCATCCATCCATCCATCCATCCATCCATCCATCCATCCATCCATCCATCCATCCATCCATCCATCCATCCATCCATCCATCCATCCATCCATCCATCCATCCATCCATCCATCCATCCATCCATCCATCCATCCATCCATCCATCCATCCATCCATCCATCCATCCATCCATCCATCCATCCATCCATCCATCCATCCATCCATCCATCCATCCATCCATCCATCCATCCATCCATCCATCCATCCATCCATCCATCCATCCATCCATCCATCCATCCATCCATCCATCCATCCATCCATCCATCCATCCATCCATCCATCCATCCATCCATCCATCCATCCATCCATCCATCCATCCATCCATCCATCCATCCATCCATCCATCCATCCATCCATCCATCCATCCATCCATCCATCCATCCATCCATCCATCCATCCATCCATCCATCCATCCATCCATCCATCCATCCATCCATCCATCCATCCATCCATCCATCCATCCATCCATCCATCCATCCATCCATCCATCCATCCATCCATCCATCCATCCATCCATCCATCCATCCATCCATCCATCCATCCATCCATCCATCCATCCATCCATCCATCCATCCATCCATCCATCCATCCATCCATCCATCCATCCATCCATCCATCCATCCATCCATCCATCCATCCATCCATCCATCCATCCATCCATCCATCCATCCATCCATCCATCCATCCATCCATCCATCCATCCATCCATCCATCCATCCATCCATCCATCCATCCATCCATCCATCCATCCATCCATCCATCCATCCATCCATCCATCCATCCATCCATCCATCCATCCATCCATCCATCCATCCATCCATCCATCCATCCATCCATCCATCCATCCATCCATCCATCCATCCATCCATCCATCCATCCATCCATCCATCCATCCATCCATCCATCCATCCATCCATCCATCCATCCATCCATCCATCCATCCATCCATCCATCCATCCATCCATCCATCCATCCATCCATCCATCCATCCATCCATCCATCCATCCATCCATCCATCCATCCATCCATCCATCCATCCATCCATCCATCCATCCATCCATCCATCCATCCATCCATCCATCCATCCATCCATCCATCCATCCATCCATCCATCCATCCATCCATCCATCCATCCATCCATCCATCCATCCATCCATCCATCCATCCATCCATCCATCCATCCATCCATCCATCCATCCATCCATCCATCCATCCATCCATCCATCCATCCATCCATCCATCCATCCATCCATCCATCCATCCATCCATCCATCCATCCATCCATCCATCCATCCATCCATCCATCCATCCATCCATCCATCCATCCATCCATCCATCCATCCATCCATCCATCCATCCATCCATCCATCCATCCATCCATCCATCCATCCATCCATCCATCCATCCATCCATCCATCCATCCATCCATCCATCCATCCATCCATCCATCCATCCATCCATCCATCCATCCATCCATCCATCCATCCATCCATCCATCCATCCATCCATCCATCCATCCATCCATCCATCCATCCATCCATCCATCCATCCATCCACATCCATCCATCCATCCATCCATCCATCCATCCATCCATCCATCCATCCATCCATCCATCCATCCATCCATCCATCCATCCATCCATCCATCCATCCATCCATCCATCCATCCATCCATCCATCCATCCATCCATCCATCCATCCATCCATCCATCCATCCATCCATCCATCCATCCATCCATCCATCCATCCATCCATCCATCCATCCATCCATCCATCCATCCATCCATCCATCCATCCATCCATCCATCCATCCATCCATCCAGCTTGTGTCATATATACATAAGCATTAGGAACTATTTTTTAACAAGTAATAGTTTTTTAGAGCAGAAAAAAACTGCTTGTCAGAACAATTCTTTACATTGAATGGAAGCTACAATTCCATTTCCATTTCCATTTGTATAAAGATATACAATAACGAGCTAGTTTTCGAGTTATTAATTTTTTAAGTTGACTAATTGAACATGGTAGTTCCATTTCTCCATGTTAAATTAGTCATTTTTAAAAATTAATAACTCGAAAAATAGATTGTTTTTGTATATCTTATATTTTACTTACTGATAAGGTATGTAAAGGAAAACATTCTAAAAAATTTTCATAATTTTTATGAATGGGATTTTTTTTAGCATTGGGCCAGCTGATCCGTATTATCTCTACCTTAATTGCAGTCTGAAAACTTTTTCTTATTTCGTGAAGGCTGGAAAGAGTGGGGCTCGAATTTGGAATGCAGCGCGGCGCTCCCGCATGTAGTGAGAGGAGGGGAAGATATATTTACTGTTGCACGGGGAAAACAGAGTTGAGCGACGTGCTTTTTACAATCATCACTTAATATATACTAAATAAAGTGCCTGCATGATTCTTAATGGATTTCGCAAAATAATTTAGCGACAAAAACCGCTGGAAAACGCACTGCTCATCGATCGAAGATGTATATAGTGTATCTCTTGTTGTACCATGTGAAAACATATCCAAGCAATCAAACTCACGGCATTCGTTCAATCACGAATGCGCATCCATACAAGCGATTCAGAAAAATAATGGGGGAAGGGGGGGGGGGGGCTCCGTAAGGCTTCAAACGTTAAACAGTTAAAGGGGGGAGGGGGAAATGCCTATAATTAAAAAAAAATAACACAGATTTTAAAATGTTGGAAATTTTCATGACGTGTACTCATCAGACAAATTATTTTTTTGTGCCAAAGCGACAAAAGTCAAACGTGGATAATAACCATATGATCTTATGTGCAAGATATATATACTGACCTATCTTCTATATCAAGTGAATGCAATAATAATTAGGAGCTTGAAAAATATATAAAATAAAGCTCATTGTTGCAATCATGTACATGAAATAGAAGACATAGATGTCTTATTATTTCACACAAGATCTTGGTAACATATTATATTGTTCATTAATTATTGCAGACGTGGGACGAATTACTAATTTTTATGCTACTTTAATTATAGAAACTATACTAAGTATAATAATTTTAGTATATTTAGTATTGTAAGATCCGACTCTTTTCTTACGTATTTAATTAATTTATCTGTTCCTAAAGGTGGAGGATAATTCTTAACTGAGACTCGTAAATACTGCTAATACTTAAGAGTTTATTGTCTAGTTACTACAGGTGTATGCGGCAGCCTGCGTGGAAGCCGCGCATGACGCTCACGCGCCCGCGGCTAGCACCCGAGTGATCAAGTAACGTCATCTGGTACTCTCGCCTTATGCACAAAGTGCTGACATGTAAGCACTTACAGAGCTGTAAGGTTCCCTTCCCAAAAGATAGTACGTGCAGGTTGATAATTTCCATGATCCGTATTGTACACGTACCCGCGCCTGCCTTGCGGCAGACGCACGAGACGCTCGCGCGCTCGTGGCTGGCGTAGGAATGATCACTTGTAACTTTACTCTGCACTGCCTTGCTGGCTGACTGCAGAGTCTGCAAATTACTAAGCAAAGTCAACGAATGATCTTTGCTCCTTGAGGAGTACAAATAGGAGGTGACAGTATAATAAATTTAATATAATTAAGTATGAAAAATTTGTGATATGTCAAAAACATTTATTATAATAAATTTAGTATACTAAGTATACTAAATTATACAAAATAAGTATTATAATTATACTTTTTTTATTATACTAAAGTATAATTTTTTATAGCTGGAAGTATACTATTTTTATTAAATTATACTTTTTTAATGTATGATAAAGTCTCAAGTAAAAAAATTGTATAGGAATAGTATGTGAAATAATATGGGATATTGTATGGGCATACCCACACTGTTCTTATACCAAAAGTATGTGCATAAAGTATGGGGAAAATGACCGATTTTCCTATACTTGTGCCTACACTCTTCTCCTACACTTGTGCCTATACTTTTGCACACACCATGGTACTATAATGGTACCCATACTTCTGCCCACACCAAATAATGGTATAGGCAAAAGTATGGGGAGAAAACTTATTTCCACTATCCTGTACTCTAATTAAATAAAAATTGCACAATTATTTTATTTTTAATAATTAAAATTTATTGGTTCATCAAAAAGGTACAATTAAAAAACATATAAACAAAACAGATAACATAATAAAATTAATCAACATAATTCCAATATAGAAATTAAATTGTCAGTAAAAACAAATATTATAATTTATAATATTATGAAGAGAAACATAATATTTTTAATAAACAATAATTTATTTCTTACATTTCCTTCTAAGCATAATACAATAATCGGTAGAAACTACAGGTTCTGGGTAGACTCCCGGCAGCTTGGCTCTGATGATTCCAACGGAAGAGGTTTGCCATACCATATCCACAATCAATCTGTAATGACAAACATTACGTTAAAAAACATGAAATAAAATTACACAAAGTTACGTCCGATAATTTATTTTGACGTAAATCAAACAATAAACATATGTGTTCTGTAATGCAGCTACGAGTCAGTACTTGACCAAGAATTAGCCTCAGGGACACATTTCTACCACATTTCCGCTAAATGGCAGCCATCTTGTTAAATTTAGTAGCGATTAGTCAGTACGTAACAAAGAAACTGCCTCCGAGACACTTTGCCATCATAGCGTACTGAAATGGAAGTGAGTTTGTGTCTAGATGAAAGTTGAGCTAAATGGCAGCCATTTTGGTTAAAATTAGTAGCGACTAGTCAGTAAGTAACACAGAAACTGGCTCCGAGACGCTTTGCCATCATAACATACTGAAATGGAAGTGAGTTTGTGTCTAGTTGAAAGTTCCGCTAAATGGCAGCCATCTTGTTAAATTTAGTAGCGACAAGTCAGTACGTAACAAAGAAACTGCCTCCGAGACACTTTGCCATCATAACGTACTGAAATGCAAGTTAGTTTGTGTCTAGATGAAGGTTGAGCTAAATGGCAGCCATTTTGGTTAAAATTAGTAACGATCAGTACGTAACAAAGAAACTGCCTCCGAGACACTTTGCCATCATTACGTACTGAAATGGAAGTGAGTTTGTGTCTAGTTGAAAGTTCCGCTAAATGGCAGCCATCTTGTTAAATTTAGTAGCGACAAGTCAGAACTTAACAGAGGAAGAGCCTCCGAGACACTTTGCCATCATAACGTACTGAAATGCAAGTGTGTTTGTGTCTAGTTGAAAGTTCCGCTAAATGGCAGCCATCTTGTCTGAATTTAGTAGCGACTAGTCAGTATGTAACAAAGAAACAGCCTCCGAGATATTTTGCCATAATAACGTACTGAAATGTAAGTTAGTTTGTGTCAAGTTGAAGGTTACGTTAAATGGCAGCCATTTTGTTTACAAAATTCAGCAGTGAGTCAGACCAGCTAACAACCTTGACAAACATTGCCATGATAACGTACTGAAAATACAAGTTAATTTGTGTCTGGTAGCAGTTTACGTTAAATGGCAACCATGTTGGTTTTATAATGTAGCGACGAGTCAGTACTACTTGATCAAGGAACACCCTCCGAGAAACACTGCCATAATGACTTACAGTAAATAGTGAAAACAAAAGTTTGTGTCTGGTACTCACCATTCTTTATGACTATGATGAGGTCCTGCAAGGAGGCGTAGCTGCCCTCTATGATCTCACCCCGCATCTCTCGCCTCCCTTCCAGCTGCAACATCCGCTTCACCACCCTCACGCCAAAGTGCAACCTGCAAGGTTGGATAGGATTATTGTAATTACAATAATGTATCAAACCAGTAGAAATGTTAAATTTGTCAGCACGTACACCACGTAGCCCGGTAACGGATCCCCTTAAGACATTTCGCACTTTTAACAATTTTTATCTGCCATATTTAGGGTTCTTAAATTTTTGAAAAAATATTAACATGTTCAATAGAATGTAGCAATTGAGTTTATCCATAATTTTAGTTCCATATCAGAGCATCTCTTGAGTAAAAAAAAAATTTGTGTGGTGGGATATGAAAAAAAAATAAGAAACAATTTTCTTTTTTAACTTTTTTTGCCTATAAAGAGCCTAAAAGCAGTTCGGAACCAAAAGAGAGCTAAAATCCAAAACTGGGCTGTGCACTGTACAGTACAGATTATGTAATGTGTTATGGTATGCATACAGTAAACATGCGAGTCAATATACAACAAGCACGTAATCGTTTTTGATACATTAATAATAAAGAACAAGATCCTATATAGACTTACCGTTTATGTGAGCAAAGCTCCACTCGCTGAAGCTGTATGCATATCATGCAGTTTGGCCGTAGTTGACATCATCATCCAGGAGACACCTGAAGTGATTGAAAAAATGAAATTATAATGTGTCCCATGAATACTCAAAACAATATAATATGAAGTATGAATTAGTAACTTACCGATATAACGAGCCAGAATGCAGTTTTTAGCATTTCTTTTCTCATAAATAGACAGAAATTCACGACACAATGAAGAACAGACGCCATCTCAAAACTTTTTCTTTGAGAGCGTTACAATAACAAATAAACAGCTGACGGATCTGTAGCCAATCACAAGACAGGGAAAAAAAATTCAACTCGCGTGGCGCGGAATATATGAAGTGGTAGAAAATAGAAAACAACTAAAATATAAGAAAGATTTTGAGTTGCGGATTATTCATTAAATCGATCGAAATTATATTAAAATAAAAAAAAAAATAAATAAAAAAAAAAATAAAAATTATAATTACAGAAAACGATATATAAAAATTTGACATAACAAAAGATAAATATATAAACATACGATTTTATTATTCTCGCAATTAAATTTATAATTAAATTAGTTGCAAAAGGCATGGGATAAATTAAATTATGTTTTATTTACTAATTCAAAAAAATTATACCAATTAAACATTAATTAAGTACCGTGTATACTAGAGAAAATTATTCTAAGTCCAATATTGGACTTTAAAATTTTTCACCATCCAATGATGGTATAGGCAAAAGTGTAGGCACAGTTTTGATAATTTTATAGTATAGGTAAAAGTGTGGTCACAGTTCTCACAAAATAAAATAAACGGGTGCCTATACTTCTGACCACACCATATTTTTATCAAATATTTCGTGCCTATAATACAATACCTATACATACTCAATGCAGTTACCTACCACTTTCTATCAAATCCCATACTATTTCCTATACGTCCCATACTTATACCTATATATACATTATTTTTACTTGAGAAAGTATACTAAATTATAAGTTTTTTTTACAAGGGTATATATAATTAATATACCCATGGATGTTAATTCCAACATTTTTCTTGAACCCTCTCCAGCCCTCCCCCCCTGGATCCGCGCCTGCCCAATAAGTGAACCACAGATGCGGCAGTCGAAATATAAACGCGCGGCCGGGACATATTACTATAGGCATTTCAGTTTTCTTTGGCGCGGCTTCTTCGCATGGTTCATTTTTGAGGCGGATCATGGCGACAACGGCGTTGCGACGTGATTTTGACCCAAAAGCTGTGAAATGCTATGCAGTGAGCAAATTCTCCAGGTTGCGGCGGCGAATATCGCGTTAATTTACGCGCAATGCTCTTTTCTTATATAATCGCCAAATATGGCAGCCAATTAATGGATGTAACAGCACAGCAAGTGCGCATTATTCGCTTCGCGTACGTCGCATGATATAAATCACCATATGAATCGATCCGCCTTCCCTGGTAGCACACTCGTGGAACCCGTAGTGGATTAAACGTGGATTAACATGGAAAAGAAGTGGAATGGATTTTTCCACAAGTTGTCCACTCTTTTCCACTAGTTTAAAAATTACAGTACTTGATTAAAAATAGATTCTGTGTATTAAGGAAAAACCTCCACATACGGCAATCAAAAATTGATTTAAATTGAACGTGTTTAAAAAAATATTTGCTAATAATCTAAGTTCATCGTGGACAACCAGTGGAAAGGATCAAGGAGTCCCACGGATGACCAGCTCCACCAGTTTTCCATAACATTAAAAATTTAATATTTTTGCTTTTCTTAATTTACTAGCTCTTTATGTGTATTGCCGTGACATTTCTTCTAATTTTTTTTTATCACACAAATGTTATTAATTCGTTTAGTTTGATCACATGGAAAAGGCCCACGAAAACTCCACGATTTGCGGAGTCGCGCGTGAAAAGTCCCTGCGCATGCGCAATGGAAATTGAATATTACGCGACGAAAAAAATAAAAAAAGTTCGGCGGAGCAATTTCATCACGGATCACGGGCACGGGGCACGGCGGGACCCACATGTGTCTTGACTACAAATGCATTGTGTTTTGTGATTTTGAGTGATATTCAGATCAGATAAGTTATATTTTAGTAATTATTATGTTTCAGTAATGTATATAAAAAGTAGTGCCAGTTGCTTTGTGATGAATTCTGTTTCTAGGTGGCGTGAAACCACCAACTTCCATACAGGTTTTGTTGCTGCCTTTTTTGCCAGCTTTTCCGGTCGTTCGGATGGGTGAATATAAACTATATTCTACGTCTGTTATTGGACTTTATGGCGGTACTGTCCAAATTTAAGGTAATGATCATGTTCATTATTTTGTTTATTAAGTATATTGTGCCAGGGAATACTCCATGCAGGTATGTATGATACGTTTGTTTTGTGTTGAATGTTTTAGCCAAGGGCTATATCATACCTAGAGTATGCATATATATTCTATAAATATGCATGCATATATTTTACTGCTTGAATGCATAGCGTTTATGATACTGAACTGTATGCATATGCATACATACACAAATGTAATGTTAATGATTATAAAGAGTATAATGCTACCGTTTGTATATGCATACAGTACAGTATGAATATCATGCATATGCATATATGCCATGCATTCCTGCAAAGCACACGGCCGCCGAAGCAGCCGACAAGAAATTTGACAGTCTTACAGACCTTACAGTGCACTGCAAATTAACAGGTAAGGTATGGTAAATTTCAGGTATAATGTTGCCAGCCTCAAACACTTTGGAGCAGTGGAATGGGTCTGCTGGAAACCTTCATGTTATTTAAAAATTTAATAATTTCGAAGCAATGTTTTACAAATTTATATCTTTCTGTTCACAGGAGGAACGTACCTTACATTCATAGACTACCAGCTGACCGTGATAATGCCATTGGCAGGTTGCCGGGAAGCAGAAAATTACTTCGTAAGTTTACACAACGGAATTGAGTACAGACGGACGACCGACAGTTTTATTCTTATGAGGTGTCGTCAGCGAATCTGTATTTAATACTGTCAGGTAAATGCAGTGAATTTGTGATGGCGTCAAATTCGAAGAAAACCATGTAGAAAATTCATCACAGGGATTCTGTTACAAGTCGTCACTGCCGTCAACTATAGCAGCGTCAAAGCGACTTCTGCCATGTAAAGTATGCGTATCTTATCTACAGTATGCATACTGTATGCCTCCATTATGTGTGCATATCCAGCATAAAGGAGTGATGCATATATATCATACTTTACATACCTAGTACAGTATGCATCCTGTATATTTTATGTATTGCATGTGTAGTTCAAAGTTTGCATTGACTTTAAAAAAAAAAAAAAAAAGATTGAGGACTCGTTCATTTACTATGCAAAATTGAAGGGTACCATACATGTATGCAAGAGTATGTATGTACATAAAATGTAAAATGCAAATATTTGCATGTGAATGCACTACCGAGGAATCAATCTCGAGTAAAAGTTTCAGGTAAAGTATGAAAAAGCTTTCAGAACTTTGACATGGATCGAGTGCTCTATAATGCTGCAAGTTTTTCTAACTGTACAGTACACTTTGAAGCAGTGGAATTTTATTAGTCTACGTGCAGGAAACTACGTTATTTCTTGATGATGATTCATAGCATTCATTTTAAAGATTTTTTTTTTTCTGTTCACAGGTTCAAAATTCTGAAGGACCAGATCTCTAGCTAGCTATGATTAAGTACCCAGTTTTGCTGAATACTTTAACACAGCAAAGATCTTTGGGGGTGGTATCGCAGCTGATTCAAGAAACGTCAGGTAGATTTTACTCGCATCACCATGGAAGTCGTCTGCAAGTCATCAGTGACAACTGCCACCAAGTCTAGCTGAACTGCTGCTGCCACGTACAGTATAGAGCATATATGCATGTATTTTGTTGTCATATGTTTTATGTAGCAGTACATTTATGTATAAAAATTTAAAAACTGTGGGCACCTTGATTGTCATAATATTACTTGGTATAAACAAACATTTAATGTTAAATTTTTTTATTTCGATTATGTGTTAAGACATCTATAAAAAAATAATTTTATTTCAGGTAAGAGTGACATTATAATAAATTATAATTTCAAGCTAGCAATTAATGGTGTTGAGAATTTGTATGTAGTTTTTACAATGAAATGCGTACCGGTATTGAGCGACAATAAATAAATGTACTGCTTTAGTATATGAGTTCTTCCGCAGCAGCTTTTTAAAGCAATTACTGTCCATGATTTCAACAACTGACAAGGGACTTGAATAATTGACACACACTACAACGGTGCAGAAACACCTCCGCGCATGTCAGTCACCAGTCCTGTCTGGATCCAGGGGTTTAATAAAACATTATGTTTTGATGTAAGTGTTAAATTACTTATACTATTAAAGAAAATTATTATGAAATATTTTCATTATTAGAAAATGTAATTTCCTAATAAAGTGTATAGAGGGGTATATTCGCCATGTAAAAAAAAAAGGTAATGGACAGGCGTGAATCCAGGTAAAAATTAAGGGGGGGGAGAGGGGGCGCAGAAAAATTTTGGGGGGGGATTGCCTCCATAGGGCCAATGATAAAAAATGTAGTGGGGAAGTCCCTATATTGCCCATGTTAAATTAAAAAAATCGAGGGGGGGAGGGGGTGCATTCTGTGTATCTGACATGGCTGCTACACTCTCTAGTTTTGATAATAATAAATGAATTTGCTTTTTTGGATGGTGCTCCTTGAATTTGAAAAGCAAAAACTCATGCAGGTCATATAGAAAAACTATAATAGACATTCTATATTTCTGTTACATGCCCGGAAAATGACTTTACATGCTCCACTTTGTACTCTCAGATAATATGAGTAATACATATTTTGTTGGTGTTGTGAAAGGATTTTGTATGTATGGATGGGTTATCTCTATACCAATAGCATTAGAGCTATATACTGAGGCAAATCTCCAACGTAAGATGGCAACCGAGCGCAGCCATCTGCATTGTAAATGTATGGAAGTTCCCCAACGTAAGATGACAGACATCCCATTGGTTACTGTTGTAACCGCCACCCGGCGGCAATTCCTCCTCACGACTGTGCCTCACCGACGGCAGCACCATCACCTATCCATACATACAAAATCCTTGGTGTTGTGTTGATTTCACTAATTTCCCATCAGTAACTCGGTAATACCCAACTCCTATAAAATATGTAATAAAGGGGTGTGGCTAATTAATTAGTAGACAATGTGGACTGCTATTACTTTGTTTTTTTGCATATATAACTCTTATTAACTTCATTTACTGCTTAATTTCTGGTAGCTTCAAACATATGTTAATGAAATTATTGGTCATTCAATTAAATTAAGTATTTGAAATTCTTTATAATTATATGTTTATAATTATGAAGTTGGCTAGAAAGTTAAAAATTTCAAAAATAATAAATTTCACTATAAAAAAGACCTGTTCATAAACCCTAGCTGCTCAGTGTATATGATTGCTATATGATTGAAATATATATATTATATATATATTGTCTTATAAAGATATATGTATCTGAAAATAAAGTTTTTCTATTAAAAAATAACAATTAATGTGCTTCTATTTCATCGCTACCTGCGATGATTTAATATTATGTATAATATATTCCATGGCAGGTATATATATTATATATATATATGATTTATAATTAAATCTATACTCTCTAAAATATTATTATTTATTGTCCTGACAATATTTATAAATATTACAGTAAAAATTTTAATACATTATATATATTGATCGTTAAGTTTTTAAATATGTTTAGGTTGTAATTAGATAATTTAATTGGTGGCAAAAATGTTTTACCTTGATTGTTTTTATTGCATTTAAATTAAAAACTCACAGTTGTTAATAAATGACTTTTGTGAATTAATAAATGCTAGCTATAGGATTCAATTATTTATTTTTAGAGGAATAAAAGATATTTTAGAGACATAATATATTTTATTGCATAATTTAAAATTGTTGGCAGTAATTTAGGCATAATTGTAGGATTTTATACTTAATTATAGTTGATGGAGGTATGGTGAAATGCTTCCCTATTTTTCCATGATGGAGAACACCACCATATATCCATAGTGGAAAAAGTATGCGATTATTGTCATCCTGCATGTGAAATCCACGATGATGGTCCACCATAAGTCCACGTGGAAATCGAGTGAGCTTATAGTGGATTGTGCTACCAGGGTTTATAGTTCTTCATTTTCTGTGGTTCAATCGTCTGCGTGAAGGGAAGTCTTACATTGGAGCTTAAGGTATAACCTGAGAATTTGTCTGTCAAGCTGGGTCAAGAGGCGTGGCTATAGTGGCAACACTGTTTGCATTGGAATGCACATAAATTTTTAGGAGGGGGTGGTGACATTAACAGTCGAATCCTTGAGAACGTTGCCACATTTCTCATCACATACAGGAAACGATCATCGCCACGGTTCAAAATATATGAAAACAATTCAGAAAAATAGTTTAAAAAATTAGGTTTTAGTAAAAAAAAAAGTAAAAGAATCTGTTGTATAGTTTTTTTGCAATGCTAATTAACAAATTTAACATTGGAAGAGGATACAAAATTCTCATTTAAATAAATTAATTATAATTAAACCAACGGTTAAAAAATTCAGAAAAAATTCAGAGCTAATTTGACGATTGTTGCGAGTCCACCAAATTAATTTGAAGAAAATCTGTTGTAGCGAATTTTTCGTCCAAATTTCTCAGGTTAAGCCTTAAAGCCTAAACTACGAGCTTTTCATTTTTGGCTTGCTCCAATTATACGGCTCTCTGATTGGCTTAAACCGAACTTGCGCCTAAAAGCAAAGTCGCAAAGAGGCTTCGGCTTGGCGAAGCCAGGCTGAAAAGACTTGGCGCAGCCTCTTCGGCTTACGCCAAACGCTAGCCAATCACAGAAAAGCGCAGGACTAGCGCACCAAAATTCAAATAATCAAAACTGCACGAGCACTTTTGCGGCATATGTAACGAGGGTACGTGATCATTGCAAATATATTGCAATTAAAACGTTAATTATTCAAAAGATAATTTAAGATATATACGTATTAACTGATGCTCTTTTTATAAAAAAAAACACACTAAAACTGCTGAAATATAATTAATGGTGACGCTATATAATATAATAATAAAAAATAAATATTTTTTTTTTATCCGGTCATGGCATGCAGGCTGTGTTAAGCATTTAATTAGTTCAAAGTTTGTATAGATCGGAACCATAATAAACAATTAATTTTACTTAATTTCAGCGTTATATATTTCACGTTAAGTTGGCAAAATAAAGATCATAGAATAGAAATGAACTTGATTGCGGCGGCAATTAATTGAAGTGTATAATAGGTATTCTCTTATATAATTATTAAAAAAATAAAAAGATAATAAAATATATTATATAAAATATGTAGCAAACATTTTTTATTTTTTTTTTTTCTCTTCTCTTAGAATATTATTAATTCAACCCTGCAAATTCATATATTTACCATCCATACCAATTAAAGCAGTCCATGCATTTTATGTTAAATTATGTGTTCAATATATTACATAATATATGTTCAATTTATTTGTAAGTCATAATATATTTAAGGCATTTTATATTACACCCGGTCTTCGTACAGCAGCCGCTATATTTATTCGTATATTTTTTAACATATTTTTTTTATTCATTTACTTATCAAATAGTTATATATAATTGATAGATTCATTTATTTATTGTATTTACATATATTATATATTTATTATTTAGAACAATTAACCTACTGTATATATGGTTAATATTATAAGTAGTCCCGCATTTCTAAGAATAGTAAGAATACAATACGTGTATCAAATATAATATATTGTATCGATGGAGTATCGATCTCAATTTTTTTATTGCAGAAATGGATAGAGGGTGCAAAGCTATGCCACCCTGATTTTTTCAGATTTTTTAGAGCCCGGGAACTATTTTTAAAAAATTAATGAAAGTACAGAGAAAGTGACGCCTCTCTTCTCTTAATACAAGAATAGAACCTAAGGGGCTTGGATTCAAAACCGTCCTCGACAAAACTTTTTAGCAATACTTTCCGGGCTTTAAGGGTAAGATATCGCCACCAATGTTAAAAAAAAAATCCTCTCGATCAAAAAATTTTAAAATCTTCTCCTCTAAACCCCCTATCAGTAGCTAAAATATCAGGTATACAAATACGATCTAGTTTTTGAGTTATGACGAATTTTTAAAATTGACTAATTTAATTTTGGAGTTCCATTTCTGCATGTTAAAGTATATTTTCAACTTTAAAAATTCATAAATCAAAAACTAGATCGTATTATAGGGGGTGTAGAGGAGAAAATTTTAATTTTTTTTTATTTTTCAGAATTTTTGTGAGTTTTTTTTTAACATGAGTGTTGTAATTTTACCCTTTTAAACAGTCCATTTTATATTAATATATCACATATGGCATAATAATATATTTATATAATTTATTTGTAAGTCGATCATAATATTATATATTATTATTATATACATTTCATATTATACACAGTCTTCGTAAGGCGCGGATCGACTAGCACTAAATTTCGGGAGGGGGCTATCTCCATAATAAGGCTAATGTTAAGGAAAAAATTGAGAGTGGAGAAAATGCCTATAGTGCCCATGTTAAATTCAAAATTTCGGGAGGGGCTGCAGCCCTCCCGGCTACCCCCCTGCATGGATCCGCGCCTGGTCTTCGTATACAGCTACAGCCGCTATATTTATTCGTATATATTTTTATTCATTCACTCATTAATTTTTTAAATTGATATATCACAAATATTCAATTAATTTAATTGTAAGTTATATAAAATAATAGGCCTTTTTTTTTAAGAGCATTTACAGCTCGCGGTGGAGTAATGGTAGGGATAATTAAGGTAGGGAAAGGATGGTGGCCACGGCCTATTACGCGTCCCATGCAGCATTCGCTGAGGTGATCGAGACTGAGAAAACCGTGGAAAACCTCAGTAAGGACAAACACCTACGTTTTTTCAATTTTACCAGGTCTTCGTACAGCAGCCGCGCTATATTAATTTATTCGTATATATTTTTATTCATTCACTTATTGAATTATTATATATAATTGATAGATTAATTTATTTATTATTTTACAATATATTTATTATATCCTTCATAGAACAACCTACTGTATGGTTATTATTATAGGTATATAGTCCCATATTGCCATATAATGCGTATTTATATCAATTGACAAATTATTATTAGTTACGCAGGGATACATTGATACATTCCTATACGAGCTTGAAGCTCGAGGTGGTGTAATCGGTGTATTATAGGAAAAAGGGAGGGAAAGGATGGGGGCCACTGTGCCTGCAGCATATATTATGGGTTAACATGTCCTAGCATTCATGAAGTGAACGAGATGAGGATTGAGGAAACCGTCAGAACGGACACCTCGCTACTTTTTATCATTGTGGACTTACTAATTAATTATTACAGAGCTAGCTAGTGGAGTAATATATAAAACTCAATTTTAAATTTATTTCACACGCATGAACTCTCTACCATATCCCACACGACGATTTTTGCGTCTCGTAATAATCCTGCAATTAAAATAATTCGTGAACACTGCAGCAGGCAAAGAAATTATCATCTACCTGCCTATTCATTTTATATTAGCAAAATTTTGCTAGGAAACGAATTATCTTCAATTTTTGTCGAAAAAAACACGCAAAATCTTAATGTTTACATCGTCAGCTGATTGATGCGGCGAATGCGCAGTGACGTCACGCGCTGAGACTTTTGGCTTCGTTTTTCAGACCTAAAATTTTAACTCGGCGTACGCCGAATCTATGCGACTTTTTCTTGCGACTTCCAAAAAGCTCGTAGTTTAGGCTTAATTTTACTTCCATCTGGCAAGATCCTCGACCATCCTGGTTGAAGTTTCCACGGTTCCCCAGGGGCGGATCCATCGCGCGGCTCTGGGGGGGGGGGAGGGAAGGGGCGGTGAAATGTTAAATTTGGGGTGGGATGGTGGGGCGACGGGTGGTAACAACTTCAATGTATTTTGGGACCTTGTGGAGGGGGCTATCACCACCATCGCCCCCCCCCCCCTCCCCCCTTAATTGGATCCGCGCCTGTCGTGTTTCCCTAGCTGGGATTAATTGTAATTCAGAAGAGATGTGTCATATATATATATATATATATATATATATATGTATAATTATAGGCCGGATAGATTATACTTTTTGAGATATATGATTCGACATACACAACATTTTCAGGCGCAGATTCATGGCAATCATGGCAGTCCTCTCCTGAAATTTGAGATTTAACGTGTCGAGCAAGGCATTTTACCAACTCTCTGTTTTTTTTTCGATTTTTTTTTATGAAGATCCCCCGATAATTTGGTTCTGGATCCACGCATAAAGGTAGATTCTATCATGGGGACTGCACTAGTGATCAGAGATGCAAATCTTCGCGCGAAACATGGTGCGCGAAACTTTCGCGAAACTTTCGCCCGAATATTCGCGAAAATTTCGCGAAATTTCAAAAATGACTGTCGCAATGCGATTTTTCATATATTCATCAAAAAATTAAGAAAACAAGATAAAATGGCCCCTTTCATGACCTGTGTCTATCCTCGAATGTGTTAAATGATTTTAAAAATAATTAAAAGTAATTTTTAAAATTAATTAAAAAGAAATAATTTTTTTTATATCTACTAAATTAAATTGAACTCTTTTTTAATTCATTTATGCAATTAAACCTGTCATGAAAGCAAAATTAGGAAGAAAACGGCGTATTCATTAAATACGATTCGAAAAAGTAGAGCGGGAAATTCAAATATGTCAATTTCGCGAAGTTTCGCGCGAAACTTTCGCGAAACTTGGCTTGCGAAACTTCGCGAAACTAGCGAAATTTCGCGCGAAGCTTCGCGAAGCGTTGCATCACTGCTAGTGATCGATGGTTATACTTAATTTGTATATTTATATATACCATCAGAAAATATGAGCCACCGCGCGCGCTCTAGTGTGTATGAGAAAATGGGTGGGAAAATTAATAAGCGGCTGAAGCTCGATCCTCCTAAATTCGCGTCTGTTGATATTAATCCCTTTTTATATAAATTTAATAAATCACAGAGAGGATCGATCGAGATAGAAAAATTATTAGAGCTTTTATTTATTTGTATCTCGATCGTCCTTCATGTGCATCTGCTAGCCATGATTTTGTTGCAATATAATGATCGAGTTTCAAGTCAGCGCAATTTGAGCTGTATAAATTTATCCACTAAAAAAAAAAAAAAAAAATCATGACCCTTTGTCCACAAATTTGAAAATATTTTCAAACCCGCGCCAAAACGAACCAAAAGGTACAGTTGCGCCATCTAGCAGCGTACAAACAAACTATTGATTTGTAACAAGGTTTCTTTATACAGGTTAAGACACGCACGCATTTCGTGCGTCAATTTCGTTAAATTCTCAGGCCCCATTGTACCGCGAAATTTCAAAAATAGCATTGCATGATGGGCGCATTCAAAGTTTCGCGGCACGATGTGGCCAAAAATACTCGAAATACTTAAACGTGATTGGCTAAGACCTTTAACATTGGTCCAATTTGTGGCTTAACCTGTATAAAGGAACGTTGGATTTGTAAAACTGTAGCCTTCTTGTTTGTAAATTAATACTGGAGAGCCATCTAGCGACAAGTTTTGTAACCACCATACTGGAAGCGCCCCCTGTCAACGGTCAACGCCCCCTTCTTCACTTTCCAACTTTTGCTTGCGGCGTTTCGTTCAAACCTCCGGACTAAGAATGGACGGTCGAGGGAAGCTGACGGGCGAGCCAGCCTGGCAGAAACTTAAGGATTACTTCAACAAACAACAGAGCCGTCTCAACATCATGACGTTGATGCAGGAGAGCCCCGACCGCTTCGACAAGTACAGGTAGGCCGTGACCTCGCTCGACCTTGACTCGACCTCTGCTGACGAATCCTCGGCGTGACATTCGGACCACGGGAGGGATTTCTGTTCTTTCTTACATCATGAGCAGGCGCGGATCCAGGGGCTCACTTCCCCCCCGAAATTTTGGATTTAACATATGGGTAATATATATGCATTTACCCCACTCCAATTTTTTTTTAACATTGCATGGCCATATGGAGGCAGGCCCAGCACCCCCCCCTTTTTTTTTCTGGATCCGCGCCTGATCATGAGAGGGTGTATGATAGTGACACTATTATGTACATGTGATATGGCTGACGCAATGTCGTTGCAGCCTGACGCTCCACACCCCGGAAGACGGTGACATCCTGGTGGATTACTCGAAGAACCGACTCGATGACCAGGCCCTGGCGCTGCTCTTTGACCTGGTGAGCTAATATGTCCATCAGGATCGTGGCCCTCCCCTTGTAATTTAGAGGCGTGGCGCAGTGCATTGCTGGATCACTAAAGTCAAGCTACGTCGAGCGTGCTTTATACCTGTATGAGTGACCATTTCAAGTAAAAATTACGTTGCTTCCTTCCTGGGGTAAATTCATAAATCTTGCTTTCCACCCAGTATACAGTGATACACTTGTGTGTGGTTCCCCAGACATCGCTTTGGTCCATTGAGAAAAAGTAGAAATGTCCGTCCTGACTGAGGTTTTCCATGATTCCCTCAGTCTCACATCAGTGAATGCTGGGACGCGTAACAGGTCGTGGCCATCATCTGTTCCCTACCTTATCCCTACCCATTACCCCGCCGCAAGCTGTAAGTTCAAAAACCTTGCCAAAAAAAAAAAAAAAAATAAAAAATATACTGTAGTTATTGTCGTTCAATATTTATCTTATTAATATTGTCTCTATAGAGCCAGGAACCCTAAAATTTTGATCTAGACACACACAGGACCTGATACCGTTGTGTTGCAGGACCTGATACCGTTGTGTTGCAGGACCTGATACCATTGTGTTGCAGGACCTGATACCGTTGTGTTGCAGGACCTGATACCGTTATGTTGCAGGACCTGATACCGTTGTGTTGCAGGACCTGATAGCGTTGTGTTCCAGGCGAGGGCCAGGAAGGTGGGGGCTGCGCGCGACGCCATGTTCTCTGGGGAGAAGATAAACTTCACGGAGGGTCGCGCGGTGCTGCACGTCGCGCTGCGTAACCGTGGCAACCGTCCCATCGTGCTGGAGGGTGTTGACGTGATGCCGGACGTCAACGCCGTGCTGGCCCACATGAAGGAGTTCACACAGCAGGTGAATGTTGACGCTTGGAGAAAATTGTTGTTACAGTATGAGATTCATTTCAATGAGGGGGTGGGGGGGGGGGACAATTTTTATTTAAATTAGGAGGTCCCATCAGAGTTCCAGCATGTTCGATTGAAAAACGAGGAGGGTTGAAAGTACTCTTACGAATTATTAATTTATAATTTGAATTTTAGTCGTTAAGGATTAACATCATTGCTATGAAAAATAGCCTTAGTAGATGGTACACCTTTCTGTGAAATTTAGCAAACCTTCCTTATATCATGGAATTAGTTTTAATAAAGGGGGAAAAACAAAATTGGTGAAATTTTCGAAATAGTGTACAGTATTCAGCATTTAAGATTACTGTAGCATTGTGTTCAATGGGGACTGCTGTAGCTTTTAGTCAAATTAGTATCTTTTTCACACGAAAAAATTAATGTTTTATTTTTTTTTATATCAGGAAATTAATAATTATTTTGTACTAAGACTAAAAATTCAAATGAATCAATCCTTAATACTGAACTAAAGTAAAATGCAACCACAGCCTCCTGTTTCAGTGAGAACCAATAGAAATTAATTTTATGAGCAAAGTAAAAGAGGATATCTATATTTGAGCTCGCTACTGTATAATAAACTTCCAGATTATATTAAAAAAAATGAAAGCATATCACTTTTTAAGAAACAATTATTATGGAGTACGTACCGACCTCAATTTTTTTTTATTGCAGAAATGGATAGAGGGTGCAAAGTTATGCTACTCTGATTTTTTTTCAGATTTTTTAGAGCCCGGCAACTATTTTTTAAAAATTATTGAAAGTTTAGAAAAAGTGCCTCCTCTTGCCGCCTCTCTTAATAAAAGATAGGATTCGAACCCGACCTCGCCAAAACTTTTTAGCAATACTTCCCGGTCCCTAAAAAATGTGAAAAAAATTAGAGTAACATAAATTTTCATCCTCTATCCATTTCTGCTATAAAAAATTTTGAGGTCGATACTCCATTGTATTAACAAAAAGATGATTAACAATGAATTTGTCAATTCTTATTTGTAATTCTAAATTTTTATCTTTTTATTTATGTTTATGTTACATAATTGTTTAATGTATGTTTTAATTATTTATGTATGTATTGTATTTTTTCTTTAAATTTTTCAGTTCAATTTAATTAGGTAGTAACAATGTACCAACTGATGTAAATAAATAATTGAAAATTAATTGAAACTCGTTGCGTAGGTGATCTCTGGGGACTGGAAGGGCTACACAGGCAAGGCCATCACCGATGTCGTCAACATCGGCATCGGAGGCTCCGACTTGGTGAGTTGTCGACAATTCATCTTCAACACCGAAGGTGCAACCTTTGTCCAAACCTTTCATTTATTTTACCAAATGATTTTGACAACATTATGGCTGTACATTTTCTGTCAAAGATATAGTTGTGTCTTGTGCACCTCACTGACTGAGTGTGGCAGGGCCCCCTGATGGTGACGGAGGCGCTGCGTCCCTTCGCACTGGGCCCCCGGGTTCACTTCGTCTCAAACGTTGACGGGACCCACCTGGCTGAGACTCTCAAAAAGTTGGACCCCGAGACGAGTCTGTTCATCGTCGCGTCCAAGACGTTCACCACTCAGGAGACCATCAGCAACGCCACCTCAGCCAAACTCTGGTTCCTCGACGCTGCCAAAGACGTGAGTCTCCTCCTAGTGTTTCCGATTACATCGTCTTTTTAAAGGAGGCGAACCGCTTCAGTTTTTATATTTTTAACGTTTTATAAATAATGTCAAACTTACTTGTGCACCAAAAAAATAGTCACCACCCTCCTCCTTCCACCAGTTCAGCAGTTGGTATTCAAAAAGCGCGCCAAAGAAAATTGGGGCTTATGACGTCAAGCGCCATGATAAGTCAAGCTCAACCAATCGTTGATTCAATTTTCTTTGGCGCGCTTTTTGAATGTCAACTGTTGAACTGGTAGAAGGCGAAGGGTGGCGACTTTTTTTTTGATGCACAAGTAAGTTTTACATTATTTATAAAACGTTAAAAATATAAAAGCTGAAGCTATTTCCCTTCTTTAAATGTTAAATATAATATCGTCCCTCGTCCGCAATAATGAGCTGTCTGCCTACCACGATTTCGTTGTAATAATGAGCTGTCTTCTATTTCAAATGAGTGCAATTATGAGCTGTAAATCTGTGTAAAATTAAGCTCATTATTTCGCTCACCTGAGAAAACAGACAGCTCATGGTTGCAACGAAATAATGGTAGACTCATTTTTCTGGAGAAAGATGCACAACTTCTTGTGAAAGGACGGTATGTTTTTTTAAATGTCGGTGAGTGATCCAGGTTTTCTGTGCAGGCGTCTGCGGTGGCCAAGCACTTTGTTGCTCTCTCCACCAACGCCCCGAAGGTTCGGGATTTCGGGATAGACGAGCGGAACATGTTCGGGTTCTGGGACTGGGTGGGGGGCCGCTACTCCCTCTGGTCGGCCATCGGACTCTCCATCTGCCTGAGCGTCGGCTTCGACAACTTTGAGAAACTCCTCGCCGGCGCGCACTTCATGGACAATCACTTCCAGAGCGCGCCACTCGAGCAAAACGTGAGTCGGAAGATGTTCCGTCTCCTCGTTCTAGTGACGAGTCAAACTTTGTGGACAATGGAAGAAGGGTTTTTGTAGTTTTTTTTTGTGTGGTGTCCAAAATTCTTCTATAAATTCCATTTTTCCTACAATCATCCAGCATTTTATATTCACATACATGACACATGTTATAGGACAAGGCAGTTTAAAGTTGAAAAAGTAATAAAATCAATTAACATCATTTGAAGTCATTCCTAGTATAGAACCACTACTGTAGAAACACTTCTCTACTTGAAAAAATAAATAAATAAATTAAATTTTTAGTGAACTTTTCTCGGCAGCTTATTGTACAAAGACAGGCAACTCATAAAGGGTCTCTTTTTTTTTATATACAGTATAACAGATCTTAGTTTACCTCTAGACAGTTCAGTAGACTAGACGGCGCCAGATATATCAGCCAATAAAAAGGTGGCCAGCAGTCATTCTAGCCTTTTCATTGGCTGATATATCTGGCGCCATTTAGTCTAGACGGAACTGTCTAGAGGTAAACTAAGATCTGTTATACTGTAGACAGTGTACAATAAATTGGGGTAGTTAATTTTTTTCACATTTCTGGTGCTGCACTTCATGTTTCCTGAAATCTGCCATATTCCTCTTAATTAATTAAGGAAGAGATAATGCCGAACAGCTGTTCGACATACTCCCCTTTGATTAACATGCAAACCTTGGCAAATTCACAAAAATTCTGATTTTTTTTTAGAGACAAATATTAGTGCCTAAAAGCTATAGAAAAAATTTCAAAACAATTTAACGAGCCGATTTTTTTAAATTAATTTTTTTTAATTTTCAGCATAGGGCTTTCCCATGGAGAGACAAATTAAGAACTTAATTAAAAAAAATTGGCTCCTTAAATTGTTTTGGCTTTTAGGCACTAAAATCTGCCTCTCAAAAAAATTTCAGAATTTTTGTGAATTAGCTAAGGTTTACATGTTAATCAAAGGGGAGTATGTCGAACAGCTGTTCGGCGTTATCTCTACCTTAAACAGAACATGAAGTGACGAAGTAGGAACACATACAAAATTTGGTGTAAGTAATTAAGTTGGTGTACCTGTTAATTAAGCTCATCATTCAGTCACTCCTCTCATCCTAAGGGTTGTCAAGTCCCTATGTGGGGAGTATGGGCTCCTTTCTGTCAATAAGATTCTACTCCTTGAAAAAGCAAGCTACGGAACAGTAACTAATAAAATCAAAACTGTCTTGCCGTAAAAATTCTGAGCCAAACTTGCTTGGCAATTCTGGACATGTTAACCCCTGTCAATATTACAATTAGATTGGGGAATCACCATTTCAACCTCTTGTTTTGTCTGTTAATTATAAGTTGCATTGACAGAGTCTCGTAACATCATCAAAGTCAAGCAATGTTGAGCGTGGTTAGTACTTGGATGGGTGACCGTTTCAAGTAAAAATTACGTTGCTCCCTCCCTGGGGTAAATTCGTCTCGCTTTCCACCCAGTGCAGTGATGTACTTGTGTGTGGTTCCCCAGGCTTTGGACATTGCTTTGGTTCATTGATAAAAAGTAAAAGTGTCCGTCCTAACTGAGGTTTTCCACGGTTCCCTCAGTCTCACCTCAGCGAATGCTGGGACGCGTAACAGGCCGTGGCCACCATCCTTTCCCTACCTTATCCCTAATACCATTACCCCGCCACGAGCTGTAAGCTCTTAGGGGTGTAACTTTGTATATGATTGAAAGAAAATCACCATTCTTAAAAAGCTAGTGAGTTTATAATCAAAGTCTTCTACTCGCAATGGTTGTAACAAACGGTTATTTATAATGCCTGCACATGAAGCCTTTTTCATTGTTAAACATGGGACAATGTAGTGCCTAATTTTGCCACCAGAGCAGAGAACGTAATGGCGTTGTTGGCACTAGGTAACTGTTTCAACTTCATAATTAACGCTCATTTTCCATAAGTTAACATGTAAATCAACAACTGTCCCATGTTTTTCCTTTCACGCGACAGACATTACACAACAACAACAAGCAGACTTGTTTAAAAGTGAGGTACCATGCCAATGTTTCAGGCTCCGGTACTTCTGGCACTGCTGGGTGTTTGGTACGTCAACTTCTATGGCGCGGAGACCCACTGCCTGCTGCCGTACGACCAGTACCTGCACCGCTTCGCAGCCTACTTCCAGCAAGGTGACATGGAGTCCAACGGAAAGTGAGTCTCATGTTTGGCTTTTACCCAGTTTAGATTGAACTTTAATATTTTGTGTATTTTATCATTCCCAAAATGAAAGATCTAAATTATTTCGAGACAGCCACTCAATTGGCGTCATTTAATATCGAACCTGGTGGTAACTGCTGGAACTACGTGCGTCTGGCGAGGATAGATTGGCTGTTTAACGTTGTAAAATAATGTAAATGCTCTGTCAGTAGCCACAGCATAATTTTACAGAAATGAAAACATCATAATTAGTTGTCAAATACTTTGGGACAAATATAAAAATAAAGAATTTAACCTCATAAGTGACATATTTCATATTTAAAATTTTGTTGTTTTTGTGAATCTCCCAATGCTATAGCGTTGCCTCAGAATGCAAGTCGCAAGTGCAAAAATTTTTGATGGAACTTTCACCTTTAAGTTACATAGAAATAAGGTTCAAAATTACATAAAGTTTTTTTGTACTTACACGACTTGCATTCTGAGGCGAAGATAGGTATTGCCATATCCTCGGCAGAATCGGCCAAAATTTCAGCAGTCAGCGCCATCTCTTGGTCCTTTTTATACTTAATAGAGGCTTAAAACTTTCTCCATTTGCCATCATGTTAGAAAATTTGAATTTTTTCTCAGTAACTATTATAGCAATTAAATTCACATCTCCAACCCACCTCCCCATTTAGGGTTCTTCTGATAATGAATCAAGAGCTTATTTCCCACTTAATTATTTTTTTTAAGTTAAAAAAGTAATTTCAAGCTTTTTGTTTTGCCACAAGCCTTCCCATAAGAAAGAGAGCCGGTCAGAATGGTTTGAATAGAACGGTGGATGAAACACTGCAAGTTCAGCTGACTTGAAGCCTCTATGATCCTAATTACACTGACAAACAAATTTGCTGTTAACTAAGAGTCGAGACGTTTTTTGTCAGGTACGTGACCCGCAATGGAGACACTGTGGACTACAGCACAGGCCCCATCGTGTGGGGAGAGCCGGGCACCAACGGCCAGCACGCCTTCTACCAGCTGATTCACCAGGGCACTCGCCTCATCCCCGCCGACTTCATCGCCCCCGCACAGACACACAATCCCGTGCAGGGGGGCTTGCACCATAAGGTAACAATACTTTATTTTCAAATAACTGCTTGTACAGTTTTGAGAGTATAGAGTTGTTTGCTGTTTTTGTTTACGAGGGAAAATAGTATAGAAGGTATACGGACGGTCAGGAGGGTAGAAAAGAGAAAGTGGAGGTCCAACTACTATGACATTAGATAGGAAAAATGACAAAAAAAATTAAATAAAATAGTTTTGATTGTTCTTTAATGATGCGATTTTTTTTTATTTTTTATTTTTTTTTTATCGTTTATTGGTGCATTTTTACAATTTTTTAAACCTGAGGTATTTTGTTAAATAAAGTGAAAAAAAACAATAATATGTCATTTGTTTATATACCATAGTCTGTGTATTCTGGTCCTCCATAGGGCAGCCTAACTTACAGGGGCATGACGTCAGCACAATCAACTCTATATGTAGAATTGGAATACATTGGTTAGATAGGAGAAACGATATTTGGTCCATAACTCAGGTAAAAATTAATTCTAGGGTACAACCTTACCTTCAGGTGTTGGCCAAGTCAAGGGCTACTTACTTCGACAGAATTTAAAAATTAAATTAAATTACACCACAAAGTAGCCTCATTTGTACCTCGCTGGCAGACCGTGAACCAGTCTTCTACTTGCAATGGTTGCAATAAACCATTGTTTATAATGTCTGTCGCATGAAGCCTCTTTTCATTGTTAAACATGGGATGATGTATTGTCTACTTTTGCCACCAGAGCAGAGAACATTTTGGCGCTAGTTAACAGTTTCAACTTCGTAATTAACGGTCATATTCCATTTATAAGTTAACATGTAAATCAACAGGCGTTCCATATATGTTTTTACTTTCACGCGACAGACATTACACAACAATACTTTGTTTAGTAACAACAAGCAGAAGACTTTTCCTTGAACGAGCCTGTCCGCAGATCCTGCTGGCCAACTTCCTGGCGCAGACGGAGGCACTGGCCAAGGGAAAGACGGCGGCGGAGGCTCGGGCGGAGCTTGAGAAGGCGGGCCTGGCGGGTCCAGAGCTCGAGAGAATCCTGCCACACAAAGTATTCCCCGGAAACAGACCAACCAACTCCATCGCCGTGCGCAAAATCACTCCCTTCGTTCTGGGAGCTCTCATCGGTGAGTAATTTTCTGGGCCACGAGTCATCATAGAAGGTTCAGTAGCCAGTTCAATAGACTCCTGACGACGAGCTGGTTCCATTGGACTGGCTGCTGAACCTTCTATGACAATTCCTTCCATGGATAATAAAGAAAGAGTCATCATAGAAGGTTCAGTAGCCAGTTCAATAGACTCCTGACAACAAGCTGGTTCCAATGGACTGGCTACTGAACCTTCTATGACAATTCCTTCCATGGATAACAAAGAAAGAGTGACCATAGAAGGTTCAGTAGCCAGTTCAATAGACTCCTGACGACGAGCTGGTTTCATTGGACTGGCTACTGAACCTTCTGTGATGAAACTGTTGCCAACAAGTGTGTTTGGTTTCAGCGCTGTACGAACACAAGATCTTTGTGCAGGGCGTCATCTGGGACATCAACTCCTACGACCAGTGGGGGTGAGTCTTCATTTGTTCAGCTTGTAGAGTCTGCTTATAAAGGTGGAATTGATCATGAATCAAATATGTAGTCAGATGAACCTTATGTACAGTTTGGAACATGTGAGTCTTGGTGATCACAAACAGCTGGCAAGTTTTTTCAATGTTTTCCCCTGTTTGTTGGCAAAACAATCTGTCGAGTGAACTCTTGTGCTAGGTGGCAGATAAATTATATTTGATGGAACTTAGAAAAAGCTGCAAGGTAAACTCAATTTTAGGACGGAGCACAATGATTTGTTTTTTTACAATCTAGCATTCAGTGAATTATTTTCACTTAAATAATTAAAATTGTTGCAAGAGAATCTACCTTTTCAACTCGTGCATAATCATCCTTACAAATGTGGCATCAAGAATTGTTAAAGATCTTATTTAGTATGATGAATTAAAAAATGCTGCACAGTACCTAATTGAGGGGAATCGGTTGAACTCATAGATTTTTATTGTTTAATAAATCAAATCAAACTAATTAATGCTCCAAAAAAAGTCACCACCCTCCTCTTTTTCTAATAGTTCAAGCAGTTTTATAATGTCTGGGTAGCGCACCAAGGGAATTTGCGTCAGTGACGTCAAGTGCATTCAGAGTTTGCGGTAATATAAAACAAAGTAGATACTTTTTTGTGCATTAATTAGTCTGACATTATTGATAAAACAATGAAAATATTAAAACTGTAGCCTTTCCCCCCCCCCCCTTTCTTTCTGAATTAACTCATGATTGATTGGTTGGTATTTTGGGGCAATTGACACATTTTGGTCATGTATGCCCCCAGGCCGAATTTTAACTCAGCAGCAAACCAAAGTCCCTCTTCTCGTGACTCACTAGATGACGTTGCAGGGTGGAGCTGGGCAAGCTACCTAGGTGACATAACTACCTCTCTAACATAACATGACGTTGCAGGGTGGAGCTGGGCAAGCAGCTTGCCAAGGCCATTGAGCCGGAGCTGCAGGACTCCACGCCGGTGACCTCCCACGACCCCTCCACCAACGGTCTCATCAACTTCCTCAAGAGCAACTTCTAGTCGCTGTGAGTGACCAGTGACCACCGACAGTGTCACATTCACTTCAACGAACGCAGGCCGGCACGCTGCTGCCGGGAAGCCAGAGGTGCCATCTACGTTCTCAGTCGAGAATCACTTTGTCTCTTTCTGTTCATGCATTTTTGTTTGAAGCATTTTCTTTTTTAAGGGTAAGGTAACATGCCCAATGTTAAAAGTACTTCCACACATTAAAATTATGAAATATCTTAAAATGTTCCCCTCTACACCCCCTATCAGTATAGCTAAAATATCAGTATATATGTATGGAAGTTCTATTTCTCCATGTTAAATTAGTCAAGTTTAAAAATTCATAACTCGAAAACTAGCTTGAATTTGTATACCTGATATTTTAGCCACTGATAGGGGATGTAGAGGGGAACATTTTAAGTTTTGTCATAATGGAGTACCGACCTCAATTTTTTTTTATTTCAGAAATGGATAGAGGGTGCAAAGTTATGCTACTCTGATTTTTTCAGATTTTTTAGGGCCCGGCAACTATTTTTTAAAAATTATTCAAAGTGCAGAAAAAGTGCCGCCTCTTGCCGCCTCTCTCAATAAAAGATAGGACACAAAAGGGACGTGGATTCGAACCCGACCTCGCCAAAACTTTTTAGCAATACTTCCCGGTCCCTAAAAAATCTGAAAAAAATCAGAGCAACATAACTTTTCATCCTCTGTCCATTTCTGCTATAAAAAATTTTGAGGTCGGTACTCCATTTTCATGTGTGGGAATTTTTTTAACATTGGGTCTATTACCTAATTTTCAATCACTTCGTAGCTTCACCGTAAAAAAGTGAGAGACTTTCTGTGCTGGTTAGTTACAAATGGTGCAAGCTCCTTCAATCTAAATGTGCTGGTAGATCCCAAGTACCAAACTTGTGCATTTGAAGCCTCTAGTTCAAATCACAACCCCCTGATCTGCTTTTGTTTCTGCTTCAGAAATTGGTGCCTGCTCTCTCGTTATTTATTTTATATGGTAGGTGAATTTTGTTCCTAAGGTTGTTAAAATAGCAATAGCTGTATGTTGTTGCAAATAAAATTATGAAACAGCACAAATTCACTGTTTTTTATTGTTTGTATGCAGATAGTTCCATGCAGGGTCGGTCTGGCCATATAGTTGACTCCGCAAATGCGGAGCGGGCCCCGGCCTGCGCGGGCCCCCTTCGGGCCTCATAGAAAATTTAAAATTTTACTGAAATTATAAAATATTTATCGTGCGCTAAAAAAGTAAAAATCCAAAAATTTATCAAGTGTTTCAAGGATTATTTTATGTATGATAAAAAAAAAAAACACGTGAGACTTTGTGCATTAACTTACAAATCATACATATTTGAGAGGAACTTAAAAGAAATTAAGCATGCACTGTAGCAAAATAGACGTATTTGAATATCTATTGAGTTCATCACATTTTCATTATTTTTTAAAAAAAGTATGCATTGAATTTTAGGACGACACGAATCCAAAAATTCTATCTCACATAGGTTCCATGTGAAAGAAAGAAATTCCCAATACTATTAAAAACGCGTAGGGCCTACCTGACAAACACCCTCGATTAATTCGAAAAAAATACACCATTATGATCGATGCAATATAAAAATGTAGACATGTACGAGCTGTATCCAAAAAATATTTAAAAAATATAATTATGTTCTCGAATCTGTATTCCCATCAATAAATAAATGAAAACTCATATGAGAATTAACATATTTACTATGGCAAAAAATGTTCTCGACTTTTTTACAGAGAAAATGCTCCTAGCAAAAATATTTTTTATACGTTTTTGGTTAAAGCTCGAGCCATGGAACACCACCTATGTCTATATAACAGTGCACTTTTTCAAGTGAATAAATGGAGGATGTTTGTCAAGTGAGACCTTATTATATGTATGTTAAACGATGCTTTCTAACTTTTTTTGTTTGTTTTGTTTTTTGGTAAGATATTTGAATTTTTTAGCACTAAAACTATTTTTAGAAAATAATAATAAATTAACTCAGCTTTTTCTCTCATTTTTTTTATTTTTTGGTCGTAGACCATCTTTACCTTAAAAAAAATTAAACTGTAAAGAAAACAAAAAAAATCCTCAAATTAAAATTCCCAATAAATGATATCTTGCAATATTTTGTCATTTTAAAATTAAAAAACAATAAAAACCCACGCCCCTTTTGCTAAAATTTTTGTGCCTGCGGCGGGCTATCCCCCCCCCCCCCCCCCCCCCCCCCCCCCCCGCCCGCCCGCTCCGCGGCCGGGCCCTTCGGCTCCCAGACTGACCCTGGTTCCATGGGGGTCTGGATAGTTCACAAAAATAAAACACTACACCAAAGTCTTCTACTCGCAATGGTTGTAACAAACCATTGTTTATAATGTCTGTCACATGAAGCCTTTTTCATTGTTAAACATGGGACGACATAGTGCCTGATTTTGCCACCAGAGCAGAGAACGTAATGGCATTGTTGGCGCTAGGTTAATAAAAAATTTCCCATGTTGATCCGATAGACATTACACAACAATACTTTGTGTTAAAGGAAAGGTAACAAGCCCAATGTTAAAAAAATCTCTCACATGAAAATTATGAAAAAAAAAAAATAATAAATCAAATAGTCTCCTCTGCATCCCCTATCAGTAGCTACAATATGAGGTATACAAATCAAGCTGGTTTTTGAGTTATTCATTTTAAAAGTTAACATGGAGAAATGGAACTTCCATGTTAAATTAGTCAAGTTTAAAAATTCAAAACTTAAAAACTAGCTTGAATTTGTATACCTCTGATATTTTAGCTACTGATTGGGGATGCAGAGGAGAACATTTGATTTTTTTTCATAATTTTCATGTGAGGGTTTTTTTTTAGCATTGGGTGTGTTACCTCACCCTTAAACTTGTTTCTAATTGTAAGTACTGATTGTTATAGAAGAATACCTGCTCTTTGGTGTAGTGGTTAGTACACTTGGCTCTCGTCCAAGAGGTCCCCGGTTCAAATCCCGAATACGGCAGACTTTTCTCGACTTGGAATGGGTGTGACTGGCTACTAGATGAAAGAGTTGGTAGGAGGAAGGCAGCTTACGGCTGTCTATAGTCCGCTGGGGTGATTAAGACCGCGGAATGTTGTGCAAACAACATACGTGTCCCGCTAAGAAACGGTACTTAACTGTCTGGCATGCAGACTGGGTATTAGGAGCCCCAGAGAGCACTGTGAACAATGTTGAAAAACAAGTTCAGCCATTGGTAACCAAACCAACCAACGTTGCATCAGATTCAAGAACAACAGGATCATAGCATTAATGATACAGTTAGCTGTGTCTTTCTTATAACTATGCCTTTGATTTTCCACTTCTGTTTGTATTTTCAGATTGACGGTATTTAGAATTCAGGACTTTATTCTTGCAATGAAACAAATAGGCTTCAATTGTAATGATATTACTTGTCCATGCTACAGATTTTAATTTAGAAGCATACTTACAAATACAATGTGTCGTCATATGATCATACAGTAACATTACAACACCACAATCATAAATACATAAATTAAATTAATGCAGTCTTTTTAACACAAATCTTTCATGGAAATCACCAGAATCTTTTTCTATGAAATTCAAAGTAACAGATTCTGTCAACCTTTTTTTATTTTATAAAAATCTTCTGAAATAAAGACTAGTGCTTTGCAAAACCATTAGTGTTAATTAAAGGAATGGACAACCTACATGAAAATTATTATTGCAGGAATGAAACGAGAGCATCAAATCACATTGGTCTTATTTTTAACATGTATTTTAGATGCTAGGAAGTATTGTTAAAATTTATGTAAAGTTTAGATTTGAAGCGAAGTCCTATTTTTTTCATTAATAAGTGACACGCATTAATCTTTTTCTTTAATTTCAATTATTTTTAAAGGTAGCTTTTTGATTTAAAAAATTGGAAAAAAAAATCAAAATTTGCAAAATTTGGTACCAGTTTTTCATTTCTGCAATAAATTTAGACTGCTGTTCACATTACTGCCGGGCCCCCACAGGTTTGGGTGTTACTGGCGGGTCGTGGTGGGCTCCGCGGGGGGTCCCTGGTGCAGCACGGCCCAGAAGAGGCCCCAGGTGGGTAGTAGCAGCACGCAGGCCGCTGCCAGGGCCCAGCTGCCGTACACGTAGCTGTCCACCACGCTGAACATGAGGGCCTGTTTGGAGGCCCCCACGGCCCGCCAGGGCCCCCAGCTCTCCCCCGGAAAGGTGGCGGCCGCAGCAGCAGCGACCGAGGCCAGCAGCAGCGACAGAGGGTGGAGCAGCAGCCAGGCCGCGCGACGTAGCACGCTGAGGATCCTGTAACATGTCGTAACATGCAGAGGTTATACAACAATCTTGGTCTATCCGATGAAGCCTTTTTCATTGTTAACAATACAGTGTCTGATTTCACTAGTCAACAATCAATAATTTAATTTAAATTATATAAACTACCGTAATTAATGACACATTATTGTATCAGAAAACTGTGTTGAGAAGTTACCTGCTGGAGGTCGGTGCCATGCAAAGGGCCAGGGGCACGTAGAGGGCGCCGGTGAGGAGGGCCAGCGAGAAGTTGTGCATCGCCACGGCAACCAGCAGCGTTGCCAGCTCTAGCAGCGCCGCGATGTGCAGCAGAGGACTGCAGGCCGCCAGATCAACCCCGTTGCTGAAACATGAGAGACAGTGTTGCCACATCAAACCCGTTGCTGAATCACAACATGAGATACAGCGTTGCCAGTTCTAGCAGGCAATGCTCAGTACATCATCAGTTATACAGAGGTACACCTCAAGATACAGTTTTTTTTACCCATGGCTAATTTATGAAGCTGTAATTCAAGTATTGTGGACGTTAATAATTTGAAACTTCAGGGAAGGGTAGGCCTTAAGGTAGAGATAACACTCCTAATGTAAAAAAAATCACATTCATGATAATTATGAAAAAATTTTAAAATGTTCTCCTTTACAACATACCTTATCAGTAGGTAAAATATCAGGTATACAAAAGTGAGCTAGTTTTCGAGTTATTAATTTTTAAAGTTGTTTAATTTAACATGTAAGTTCCATTTCGCCATATTAAATTATAGTGAACTTTAAAAATTCATAACTCAAAAACTAGCTTGTTTTTGTATACCTGATATTTTAGCAACTGATAGGGGATGCAAAGGAGAACATTTTTAATTTTTTTCATAATTTTCATGAATGGTATTTTTATTTACATTGGGCGTGTTATCTCTACTTAAATATAAAAACAGAATTCCATGCACGTTTACCTGCGCAGCAGCAGCGGCAGCAGCAGGGAGGCGGCAGAGCAGGCCGCGAAGCCGTAGAAGACAGAGTCCTCCGTCATGAGGGCAAACTCGAGGCCCAGATAGCTGAACGTCTCCGCGGCAGACAGAAGAGACACCCCCAGGACGTGAAGTAACAGCCAGCAGAGGCCGGCCGGGACCACCGAGGACCAGGCCTGCAACGTCAACACTGTCTTGTTACCAGGCCTGCAACGTCAACACTGTCTTGTTACCAGGCCTGCAACGTCAACACTGTCTTGTTACCAGGCCTGCAACGTCAACACTGTCTTGTTACCAGGCCTGCAGCGTCAACACTGTCTTGTTACCAGGCCTGCAGCGTCAACACTGTCTTGTTACCAGGCCTACAACGTCAACACTGTCTTGTTACCAGGCCTGCAACATCAACACTGTCTTGTTACCAGGCCTGCAACGTCAACACTGTCTTGTTACCAGGCCTGCAACGTCAACACTGTCTTGTTACCAGGCCTGCAACGTCAACACTGTCTTGTTGACGTTCTTATATGTATAAGGGACCGGATCTCAAGTTTTCCCAGTTTTACTAATGGTAAGTTGTATGCTGCATTGATTCAGACTTCAAATGTTCACGAATCATGAAGTTTCATTGCCAAAAATGCAGAAAAGTTTCAATTTTTTATGTTTTTCCAAGTTTTACAAAACTTTTTCCAGTTTAAGAAACATATTTACAAATACATTGTTGAGACGTTTTGATGATGTGGTCTTAAAATTTCAATCACAAAAGGAGAAGAGAAGCATTATTTTCTTGTAATTGAAAAAGATGAAACTATCAAATGTTGATCGAAAATCTCAATAATGTATTTGAAAATATATTTGTGTTATCTGTGGAATCAAGACTCACTGCAGACATTTCATTGTGGTAAGGCTTGTTGTTTTTTCCTATCTCTTTTGCTTGATCAATATATTATTATTGCTAGAAATGAGTTTTATAAGAAAGATGTGTGAAATAAGTTGCCTTTACAGCTTCAACAATTCACTTGAGCAGTCAAGTCATTCTAAACGTTCACCTTTGTACCAGATGTTTGTGATTTTAGTACAACTTGTGAAATACTCTCCAATTTATAATTCAAAATGATACTTTGCAAGTGCTATTTTATTTTATACAGTATGTGATGATAAAATAAATTCATTATAGTTTTGGCATGTTATTCAACATTATGATGTAGTTTTTACTTTTTATGTAGTTGTTTCTATCTTTTTTCAGGATGCAAATCTCGTTTGGGCATTGCCTTTTTTTGCATCCTCTTGGACAGTATTTCCTATATCTGACTGTGACAATGTATGTATTTTGTCTGTTCTGCTCAATAAAATCTATATTATTATTTTTATATATATATATATTTTTTTTTTGCGAGACACCTTTGGATTGCCCTGGTCATAGGTCATTATTATTATTATTTGATGAGAGTCACTAGACGACACTACAAACCTGAGGTGCTACGTCAGGCTCCCCCTCCTCGTTGAGTCTCAGCCACGTCGCGAAGGCCTTGATGAGCAGCGCCCCCGCCATCAGCCCGATGCACGGCATGTACAGTCCTGCGAAACACTGCAGCGTTAACTTGGTCTCGATTGATAGCCTGGCTGCCAACTGCGGATCAAGCTACTAAGAGCAGCAACTGGTAATTTATAGCCAGGAATATCTGAGGAATTTTTAGGAATTATTGAGGTGTCTTGAAATTTGAGAACGGGAATTTTCTGATGGGTTCTCTATGCACGGAAATGGTGAAGCTCGTCAACTCACCAATAGAGATGTAGCGGTCGTTTGAGGGCAGCAGGTAGAAGAAGAAGGACTGGTGGAACCGCTCCAGAAGGTTGTTCAGGCTGCGGAAGATCCCCTCCATCACCCTGCACACACAGTGTCCAGTTTCTAGTGTCTCAAATATGTTGTCAAAATGGACAACCTACATGAAAATGTTATTGCAGAAATGAATAGAGGGTTTCAAATTATGCGACTCTGATTTTCTCCAGATTTTTTTGAGACCCAGAACTAATTTTAAATATTTATTGAAAGTGTGGTCACGTCCCCTGGAGGCGTCAATAGGCGTCTCGGTCCTATCCTTATTACTAAGGATTCAGGGGTTCCAACTTAACTTACAGAATTTTCAATAAATATTTAAAAATAGTTGCAGGACTGAAAAAAAAAAAAAAAAAAGAAAAAAAAAAAGAAAAAATTTAGAGTAGCATAATTTGGTACCCTCTATTCATTTCTGCAATAAAAAAATTTCATGCAGGTTGTCTATTGCTCTACAAGAACCATGAAAATCAAGAGAAAAGGCACTGACAGCGTTTTTTCCTATGCTTGCTTGAATCACTGTGGCCTCACCGTGTTTTTGCAGACAGATTTTAAGGTTTTAAGATGATTGAAAAATTGAAAAAAAAAATCTAGAAAATATATACAGTTTTTGATCCAAAGTAAATTAATACAAGATAACTTTCAAATTATGGATCTCATTTTCCTAAAAAAAATGTGATAATAGACGTATAGATTGTGATATTACAAGTACAAGCTTCGAAGACCTATTAGAAGCCAGAATGGTGCAGTATTACTGATGCCCCCAAAGTAAGATTACACTTATATACAAAGGGTTATGTACAGCAAAGTCTTCTGCTCGTTGTTAGTAAACAAAGTATTGTTGTGTAATGTCTGTCGCAAGAAAAGAAAAACATAGGACGCTTGTTGATTTACATGTTTACTTATGGAAATGACCGTTAATTATGAAGTTGAAATGGTTACCTAGTGCCAACAATGTCATTACGTTCTCTGCTCTTGTGGCGAAATCAGGCATTACGTCGTCCCATGTTTAACAATGAAAAAGGCTTCATGCGACGGACATTATAAACAATGGTTTGTTACAACCATTGCGAGTAGAAGACTTTGATGTGCATAGAACAGTATTTGAGTGGAATCAATTGCCGCACCATGTCAAGTTGAGTCCAGATAGTACTTTTGCAAAAGCTGTAACTACTCACTATATTGCAAAAAAATTGTATCTAATCAACTATGTATTTTGACTCTGGCAGTGTTAATAGACTGCTAGTTTACTTTTTTTTTTTTTTGTATATACAGTAATATAAATCTGACTAATTTATAAAAGGATAGTTGCCACTTTTTGTATTTAGCACCTTATTGGTGTTTTGCGTTCTATCCTCGCCCTAATTCCTGTTCTCTTGTACATTTTATTATGTATTTATGGGTGAAATAATAAATAAAACATAAAATAAAAAAGTTAATACCCTTGATACCATTTTACCCTTTCGGATGTGGCCAGGCCGATATTTAGCCTTGTCAGTAAGAGTTATCTTGTGACCATGCTGGGGCTTACCAGGCTCCCAGAACCCTTTTCTGCAATCTTCTGGGCTCCTACTACCAGATCTGTGCAGCCTGCAGTGGCACTGTAAGACTGCAGGGCAGCAGAGTATAGACAGCCGTAAGCTGCCTTCCTCCTACCAACTCCATAATCTAGTAACCAGTCACACCCATCCCAAGTCACGAAAAGTCTACCATGTTTGGGAATCGAACCGGGGACCTCTCGGACGAGAGCCAGGGGTACTAACCACTACACTACAGAGCAGGTTAAATAAAACATGGAACAGTGAAATTTTGTGAGGTCTCACCGTCCGACCTGGTAGAATCCTGCCGCGTTGTAAGAGTCCCTGCTTCGCTCGTGACCCTCGATCGTAACTGCCTCAATGCCGAACCTGCACACACATGTAACAACTTGTGACAAGTAGCAACATTACCAACGTAAAGTCGAGACATAACTCTTTTAAAGTGGAAGAAAGTGGGAAATACTGTCCCTTACTTAGAGGTTATTGATTTCTGCAAAAAAAAAAAAAAAAAAAAAAAAAAAAAAAAAAAAAAAAAACATCAATTTTTACTGTGACTTGAATAGCCGGTAAAATGGCTTCAAATGAAAGCAGTCACATAAACATTGTAAATGTTTCAAAGTTCTCTGGATTGACTGCACTCTCTAGTGATGCGTGGTCACTGAAAAGTTGGAGACATTGAAACATGGGCCATATGAAACAATTTGTTTAAATGACAATTCAAATTCATAATTATCAATCAATCCTTCAATTTATACTTTATTCACCCAAGTACATACTGTATACAGCATCACATAAATGACAAAAACAATGGAGTACCCCTCAAATTTTTTATTGCAGAAATGGATACAGCAAAGTTATGCTACCCTGATTTTTTTTTAGAGCCCTGTAACTATTTTTAAAAATTTTTTGAAAGTTCTTTTTGTGACGTCACGAGACGCCGCTCCTTATAAAAAAGATAGGACTTGCAGTCGCGTCACGTCACAAAAAGGACTTTCAATAATTTTTTAAAAATACTTCCCGAGCTCTAAAAAAACTAAAAAAAATCAGGGTGGCATAACTTTGCACGCTCTATCCATTTCTGCAATAAAAAAAATTGAGGTTGACACTCTGTTGAGGTGAAAAGGTTGTAATACACAGCACAAATTGCACCATAACACAGAGTATGTGACATTTGACTTTCTGGAGGACAAAATGTTTGGTAAATTCACCTGTGGAACAGCCCGTGGTTTCCGTTGGGGACTCCAGAGGCTTGCGTGGCAACCATTGAGAGCAGAGTTCGCAGCGAGTGCAGCCAGGCCTTCAGACCCGTGTGTGGACCCAGGTTCTCCTGCAGGCATGACACTTGTAACATCATAGCCTTGGTTTCACCCCTGCAAGTTTGTGAGCATTCCCGAGTGCACTTTCCTCAGCGTGCAAGTCGAACATTGTGTCGGGAGGTGCTAAAGTTCACTTTGGTGCTTTCTGCCTTAATGATGGTTTGGCATCGTCACTGAATAGAGGCTTCAAGTGTTCCCCCTCGGGAAAATTTTCTCCATAAGCCACCATGTTAGAAAATTTGAATTTTTCTCAGTAACTATTAAAGCAATTAATTTGAAACCATCTCCTCTCCCCCCCTCCCCCCCCAAATATAGCGATCTTCTGATAATGAACCAAGAACTTATTTTCCTCTAAAAAAAATCTTTAAAGCCGAAAAAGTGATTTTGAGTTTTTTTACATAGGTTTGGATGGGACGGTGGGAACGCCGCAAAATCAGCTGACTTGAAGCCTCTATTAGAGACAGTTCCTAACACAAGGCCACTGCCGCCTTCTCTCCTATCCTAGTAATTTTTTCATCCAGTCACTCCTCTCATCCTAAGGGTTGTTGGACACCCGAGAGTGTATTTTTATTTTAGTATCTCTTTTATCCTGGGTAATATAGAATAACCTAACATGTAGTCAAAACAAAATTAAGATAAGAACTAAATCAAATGAAAAATATCTTGAAAGTGTTCATTCACCCATGAGTCCCATGGCACCCCAAGTCCACAGGTTGTACTTCTTGAGAAGACAGGTTAGACGTACGGGAAAGAAACAGGAGCAGTACAACAAGCAAGTATGGGGAGATTTAATTTAAATCAGCCAAAACTCACAATATTAATAGACTCACAGACACTGCTAAACTTAGACTAGACACAGGCCATGACTATCTTGGTTGCTAACAGAAGAAATTTAAAATCCAAGATAGTGACATTTGTAAATTGTGTAAAAAAGAACCTCAAGACAGAGGGCATCTATTTAGATGCTCTGCATTAACTACGGAACTTGACTTGTTACCTGGCAACGTGCAGAGAGAAGAGAAAGAGTCTTTTCTCCATTGGCTTACTAGAAGTAAAACCGGAATGGTTTAATAACCAATACGTGAGCATAAGAAAAGAAGAGTACCGTGTTCTTGAAGGTGTGTTTGACTCCCTCCTTGGAGCTCATGCGGTGTGCCAGGTTCACCAGGTCCAGGTTCGGAAGTTGTCCGTTCAGTCCCTCCACCTTCACGTCCAGGTGGCTCACCGCCGCCCCGTGAAGCTCCAGGTTGATGGCAGCCTGCACAACATGAATTTTTGGTTTGTGCCCTGTCTTTAAGTTCCTGGCAGGGTATGTAAAATGGGGCCGCATCAGCCCAACTCACTGGCCAATCACAACAAGTTGTACATTGTAACAAAAAGCTAATATTCAAGACCTCCCCTTCTTTAATGTTGGCTAGTTGAGGCAGCAAACTTGACCACATGCCTTTTCCCTACCTTGTACAAGGAGCATGAAATTTTGTTACTGCAGAAATGAATAGAGGGAGCAAAGTTGTGCTGGTGTTTTTCCCGATTTTTCTACAGCCCGGGAACTTTTTTTATTTTTTAAATATTGAAAGTACAGAGAGAGGCATTAATAAGAGGATAGGACTAAAAGGGGGTATGTTCTTTGAACACAGTACTATCTTTTTAACAATAATTCTTGGCATTTAAAAAAAATCGGCAAAAAATCAGGGTAATATAATTATGTTGATGCCCTCTATTCATTTCTATTCAACAGGTCTTCACTACAAAGTGATTCAATCTCGGAAGTGAATGGAATGGAAGTGTTCTCCGGCAGGAAAATTTTCTCTGTAAGCCTCCATGTTACAAAATTTGAATGTTTTCTCAGTAACTATTAAAGCTAGTAATTTGAAACCATCTCCTACTCCCAATTTAGGACTCTTCTGATACTGTAATGAATCAAGAAATTATTTTGCTCCAATTTTTTTTTTTTTTTTTTTTTTTTTTTAGAGTCAAAAAAGCAATTTTGAGCTTTTCTCACAAAGTTTTGGATGGGACGGTGGGAAAACTGCAAAATCAGCTGACTTGAAGCCTCTATTCAGTTTAATTGAAACTTGGACTCGCCTGAATGGCCCCTGCTCTCCCCTGCAGGTCTCCGTGATCCAGCACGCCTCGCCCGCAGCTCGTCTGGTGGTACGCCTCTAGCCAGGCTTGCACGCCAAGCTGCTCGTGCTGAGAGAACAGGACCACCACGTCCTTGGCCCAGTACTTCTGTCCTGCAAGTAAATAGTCAGTAAGAGAAGAAATCACACCACCAATGAAAACTGTATTTTTTTCTGTCATATCTAGCACACTGTATTTAGACCACTCTCGTGATTTTTTTTTTTTTTTTTTTTTAAATCATGTGGTTATTCCGAAAAGAACATAATATATATGACACTTTACATAGACTATTATAATACACCCTAAGAGTTTGGAAAACTCGTAAACGGGGAACGTCACTTTTTAAATAATTATAGGCAAGATGGCAAAGATGTCAAAAAAATTGATTAGTTTATAGAATATTAGAATTAAATATACAATTAAATATTGAGATACTGGAGGCCAAGCTAAACTTCTCATGCCATAAAAACAAGTATCCGCCAGTCTATGAAGTAGAATCAAGCAATTTTGCTACATAGTGCAGCTCCACTATTGTTTGGGCCCCAGCTGCTCCCCCAAAATGGCAATGCTGCACCTTTTTCTCTGACGGCATTGTCTACCTCTCCACCAATTCTCACAAACAGCTCTACTCACTTCGGAAAAACTTGGCGAGGGAGAGTGCCAGTGCCACGCCGGGCAGCGTGCCGGGGTGGGCGCTGTTGGGAGGACGGTACGGCACAGACAGAACCAGCGCCTCCGTGCTCGCACTGCGCGGCGCACGGATTATCCCGTAAACGTTCTTGCCAGAGTATTTCTGTGGACAGATTACATTTGAAATGTTGTTTAAAATATTGAGAAGAGGCAACTTCCATCCTTGACATTAGATTCCCTTACACTGACCCTCGCCATCTGTGTGAGTGGCGCTGCAACTTTTTGCAACTTGCAGTTTGTGCCTCTTTTAAGTCGACCAATCATGCAATCACTTGGCAGCATGACATCATTTAAAATCATGGCCGCTGTGGGTCGACCAATCGCTTGCATATCGCTTGGCAGCATGGCGTCACAAAATGTCCGTGGTTGTACTCTTTATCTTGCTAGTCTTTGGAATTGAGCAGTGCTAGGGTGAAACCAATTGCACTGAAGCAAACTAGAATATAAATACCACGTTTTGGCAATGAAAAGTGTTAACTTTTTATCTTCTTTCGTACCTAACTCGCGGTTCACAAAATTTTCCTTCCATCTTCGCAACGTATTGTTTTGTTTCTACATACTTTGACCGTATATGAAGTTGCAGCGCCACTCACAGATGGCGAGGGTCAGTGTAAGGAAAGGTCGCCTATTATATCATCAACAGGATTGAGAGGGGTAGCAAATTTCTCACCGTGCCGAGCCCCATGGGGTAGTTGAGCGTGTAGTTGTGTGTGTAGGCGTCCAGTCCAATCTGCCGCAGCTTTGCAAGCAGCCAGGAGTAGGGCAGGTCGTCGGGGTAGCGCTCGGCCTCGCTGAGCAGCTCCGAGTAGAAGGACTTGGCCGTGTGCTCGTCGTTGAACTCGCCTTTCACCAGGCCCGGCAGCAGCGCGTTCTCAGAGAAGTACGTGGCTGAAACATCCTCAGTCAATCCGCGAGCAGGGCGGGTATGGTCACCCCTTATGGAGGCCGAATTCTGAATGGCTTAGAAATAACCCTTTTGGCTGAAATGCCCTCCTATTGGTTAAAAAGAGGTTATTTGCTTGTTGTTTACAAATTTCAACAATCAATAATTTCTTTTTTGTAACGGTCGGGAGTGACTTTACCCGGTTCAATAATAGAGGATTAGCCCTGTCCGCGAGCAGGCTGCAGCGTCCAGGAAAAACTTACCTGCATTGTTCGGCTCATAGGCGAGCATCAGGAACCAGGCCATCCCAGTAATGTACAGAAATATACATAGCAGGCCATGGTAGTTTACCAGCAACTGGGTGAACTTGCCGCGACCGGCGCCGGGGTCTGTCAGGAGACCCATAATTATGATGATCGTCGGCTTGCAAGATTCGTTCGTTAAACCAAATTATTAAACATCAGTTAATATAGGAAATAGCTGAACCTCATGCTTAGTTTTTTATGTTAATTACACGGTGCTTGTGATCTATTTACGACAAAAACTCTAAAAACTACAAAGCTAACGCCCACAGCTGATTTTTCGGATTATTTATTATTTTGTGAATTTAAAATGGCCGCGCAAATCAGGTAATATTTTGCGCATGCGCGGGATTAAAAGTTTTGCATAAATATTAGCAAAAATCAGGATTATTAATTAAAAAAAAGAGTAATTTTGAATATTTGAGTTTTTATAATCATTTTGGGGGTCTTTAATTGTTTTTACATTTGAAAATTGCTTTATTTCTAGAATAATAACAGGTGCGCATCATGACGTCATCTCGCATTTCATTTGGCTGAGTGTTGGATGTGATGAGACTGATGAGTGTTCTACCTGTGCTTCGTCCTTCGTGTTTCACCTTTTATTATGATTTTAATGCATGGAATTGACGTAATTTAGTGTGTAAATGTTGAAGATATGTCGAGGAGTTCTAAATCTTCACTGAAAACTGAAGGAGACGCAGTGGAGGTCAAAAGCAAAGTAAGTTTCGTGGCCGAAGCCGCCTGCAGGAATTCCGTCGTATGTCTACCTTCCCAATAATAAACCTGGACCTGCTGCTGAATTAAGTTTGTGTACCTCTGCTCCCATTCATAAATTTTATCTTAATTTACTTCATTATACAAACTTCCGGAGTTACTGAATTTATTTCGCGTTAATTTGATTTTCCATTTGTGTGTCATGGAACTAGGCGGGAGAAAGTGGTTGTTTATTTTCAGCTGGATCTAACTCATTTTGTTCCTCATCGTGCAGTAATGAAGAGGAAATAGCTTGATAAGATACTGACATCAAACCCGAGGTCGAGCAGCGATAATAACATATCGATTACGTCCCCCCCTGAAAAGGACAGATTAGACTAGCAAGAGATAATCTGTGCCCCACTTTTTAATTCTCTTCATAAGACATAAGACAGATCCCCTTTTAACCAAAATTCACTTTTTTTTTTTTTTTACGTTTCACAAAGAGATTGGGCTTATCTTTGTGCCTTTTTTGAATGCCATATTATCGGATGCAGAGGTTCTGTATGCATACTGTAAACAAATTACTGTACTGTATATTTTGTGTTGAAAATCCTTTCCCGTGATGGTTGGAGTGTTACGGTATATTAAGGGATAGTTTGGGGTTGTGCAAATTGGCAATGAGATTAAAACTGGATAATAGTTGGCAGTACAACAAAACGTGTGCCACAACACATACAGTTTCTTATTCAATGAGTTCTTGGAGCCTGTGCCCTAACTATAACAACTTTGTGTGCATACCCGTATTTAGTTACTATTTACTATACACCACGTAGCCTGGTAACGGACCCCCTTAATTAAGACATTTCGCACTTTTAACAATTTTTATCTGCCATATTTGGGGTTCTTAAAATTTTGAAAAAATTATTAACATGTTCAATAGAATGTACCGGTAGCAATTGAGTTTATCATAATTTCAGTTCCATATCAGAGCATCTCTTTGAGTAAAAAAATTTTTTTTTGTGGAGGGACATGAAAAAAAAATGTTCCGGTTTTGGTTCAGGCCTGCTTTTGGACTCCTTATATCCAAAAAAAAAGTAAAAAAATAAAATTGTAACCCATTAACCAAAGGCCGCAGGTGCGAATAGCGATTTCAAAAGTTATTCGCACCGCTGCGGTGCGATTCCTTAACCAAATCAGCCTTTTCATAAAAATAACAACTGCAATACCGTGATATTTTTTTTTTACTAGTTAAGAAAAAATGAAAAAGAATTATTTGTTGAAAACCTTGTTGTTATTCGTTTTTTTTTTTTTTTTTTTGAACCAGTAAAAAAATTATCAAGGTATTGCAGTTGTTATTTCTTATGGAAGGAAGGATTTGGTTAAACAGTTACATTTTTTTTTTTTTTTCCTATAAGGAGCCTAAAAGCAGGTCGGAACTAAAACAAGGCTAAAATCCAAAACTGGGCTGTGCATTGTACACATTCCAAAATCATGTTGGTAGAAATTGAAATGCGTACTGTACATAAAGAACATTAAAACATATGGCACAGCAGTTATTATTTTACTAACAGAAATCAACTTACAAAAATATGTAGAGTGACCTTGAAAAAGTGGCAAATTTTCAGTTCTCTGAATTAGAGATTGTTTTAAACACATGGCCCCTGCAATGTGCACCAATCGCTTAGGCTTAATTGCCATGCCTGCTTTGTCAGGTTCAGCACTATCCTTCAGGTCTGTGAAGTAATGTATTTACGACTCATCTCAGTTACTTTGGAGTCAAAGAATATTTCCCTGCAAACGAATCAATTGAAATAAATTTTAAAAATTCGAGAATGTTCTAAAACTTTATCGCTTTTGGTTTGAGCAAATTCAGTCTTGCAGTTTTCTTAACCCAGCTCCATTTCTGGTTTACATCCATAAGGCCAATGTTAAACTTCTACCTCAGTTTTCACAAAACTGATAAGACAGATTCGCTTCAAAATTTGTATACCACCTATTGATGATGAGTTCTAAGTTCTCTGCATGTAAGTCTTGTTGCATTCAGGCGGTACGATTGCGAGATATCAATCTACTGAATAGACAATAATGGTTGCATTTTTTTATTTCATAATTAGACAATATACCTAAAATTATGCTTTTCTGAATTTTTTCAGATTTTTTGGAGTGCGGTAACTAATTTTAAAAAAAACATTTAAATTCTTTAAATTAGGGTGGTACACCTGATGGGACAACCGTGACGTCATTTGTCGTGCTGTGATTGGCTATTGATGACATCACGGTTGCTGTGATTGGCTATTGATGACGTCACGGTTGTCCCATCAGATGTACCACCCTAATTCAGATATTTTAAATATTTTTTTAAAAATTAGTTCCTGCATGCACTCCAAAAAATCTGAAAAAAATTCAGAAAAGCATAATTTTATGTATATTTTTTAATTATGAAATAAAAAAATGCAATCATTATTGTCTATTGAATTGATTGATGTATTGACTTCAGGTCTAAGGACCAAGCAGTCATTGCCCGTAAACTAGATTTGTTGTGATTATTTGATATTATTTTTGTGCATAATTGTATAAATTAAGGAAAAATAGGATATTTAGAAAAAGCATGCTTTAGGGTAGGAAAGTGGTAAGAAAGTGTATAATGAATCTTCAGCCAGCTCGGTCTATAGCGGCACTTAATTTGGAAAGAAGACCATTTTATTAGTAAATAAAGCATGCATGTTTATATTGTTAAATATGTTTTTTAAATGTGTATTGAAAGATAAATGTGCCATGAATTAAAAGATTATATTAGCTTTTTGAATAAAACTATAGAGAGTATTATATACCTTTTCATTGTTAGATGCAAGTAAATTAGTAAGATTTATATCCTGAGAAACAAAACCCATATTGTTTAATGCAAGAATAAAACTGGTCCTATGGACACTATATAATTGACAGTTTAAAATTAAGAAGGGGCATTCACAAAGCCCGAAGGCCACATTTAGGGCTCGATAATTTAAATCCCGATTTTAGGAATGCTTTTTGACCCAAAATTTCTGGTCTCAAATTATCGAGCCCTAAATGTGGCCTTAAGACTTTGTGGATGCCTCTTAAGTGTTCTTGAGTAGCTTCTGATTGACCACATTCACATAATGGTGATTCTATCATGTTTATTCTAAACAAGTGGGCGCCGGTCTTACTGTGTCCCGAGCGGAGTCTGGTAAATGTAGAGTAAAATCTTCTACTTCAATCTACTGAGATTCATCCTTATATCATGTGAGTGGAGGTCAAATGTGGGGCGATCATTTTTCGATCTGTAGAACGAGGAGAGCCCCCCTGGTGGTCAACAACTCTAAGGGAGACTAAAGTTGGAGGTCTCAGGTTTTCACCTGTACTGTACATGGTATTATACTAAAGTTGGAGGTCTCAGGTTTTCACCTGTACTGTACATGGTATTATACTAAAGTTCGAGTTCTCAGGTTTTCACCTGTACTGTACATGGTATTATACTAAAGTTCGAGTTCTCAGGTTTTCACCTGTACTGTACATGGTATTATACTAAAGTTCGAGTTCTCAGGTTTTCACCTGTACTGTACATGGTATTATACTAAAGTTCGAGTTCTCAGGTTTTCACCTGTACTGTACATGGTATTATACTAAAGTTGGAGGTCTCAGGTTTTCACCTGTACTGTTCATGGTATTATACAGGCGCAGTGCATCCAGAAAATAAAATCAGAGGATGCGGCTGCCTCCATAAGATCTATGTTTTAAAAATTAATTGGAGAGGGGGACATGCATATGTTGCCCATGTTAAATCCAACAATTCGGGAGGTGGGGGACAGCCTTTCCCCCCAGATCAGCAGGGGCGGATCCAGCGCGCGGCCCTGGGGGGGGGGGGGGGGAGGCGCTGCGCTATCCCGCAATGTTAAATTTGGAGTGGGAGGGTGGGGCGCGAGGGGTTCGGGGTGGTATTACCTTCAATGTATTTTGGAACCTTTTGGAGGGGGCGAACGCCCCCCCCCCCCCCCTTTCCCCTTCTGATCCGCGCCTGAACTTGTACATGATAGACGATTGTAAATAGTGATTGCAATACTGTAGTGAATAACTATCAATGCAGAATATATTTTTTTTTTCATTTTTGTCGATGTTAGCTTAACTCTAGATTGCAGATTTGCTTCGTTCTGAAAAAACTTTTTTTATTCTTGTATTTTGGAGTTTTGAGTATTTCGACTATTATTCAATACATAATGGATAATACTCAAAAATAGTGGGTGGACATCATGATGCAACTATGGGTGGACATAACTTTGAGATCAGTGCCTCGTATTATATTGAGAAGCAAAAAGTTTATTTTGCATACCGCGCGCGATCGTTCACTTCAAGCGAAATTGGAAATACTGTAAGTCATCAGGACAATATCATCATGAACCGAGTTTCAGTACAAAAATGGTTCCTCCAATAATTTATAATTATGAACCGACTTCCAGTACAAAAATGGTTGTGGTAAAGTTTTGGTCGCGGGGAAGCCCCGGAAGTGCTCGTACGGCCTCATCAGATTAATATAAGCTTGCTGTGAAGCCCCCGTCGGGATTCTTATAGAGGTAAATTGCACGTGACTTGCTCTCTCTGTCCAAGTCAGTGGCATTTTGTGGTCCCAGCATTCGCGTGGAAACCTCAGCCAGGATGGTCGCCTCTCAGATGCACGAATGTTCTTCAACAAACCCGGCTGTCCATCGCATCGAATTTCCGATTTTATATATATTAAAATAAACTGCGCACCGTTGCCGATTTTTTAAAAATCACTATCGCACCATTGCAGTAAACGAACGTTTTTTTTTTTTTATTTTTTACATCCCTATAAGTTAGTAGCCCGAGGCTGGATAATGAGTAGGGAAAAGATGGTGGCCACGGTCTGTTACGCTTCCAAGCATGCATTGCTGAGGTGAGACTGAGGGAACCGTGGAAAACCTCAGTCAGGAAGTCAGGACGGACACCTCTACTTTTTCTCAATGGAGCAAAGCGATGTCCAAAGCCTGGGGAAACACACAACTACATCACTGCACTGGGTGGAAAGTGAGATAAATTTACCCCAGCCCCAGGGACAGGGAAGCTAGAGACTAGAGACCTACAAGGGGTGATACAGATGAGACCCATGTATAAGGCTCGGCCAATCAGAGTGCGTAATTTTTGTCACGTGACAGCAATTACGCCCGGTGATTAGATAAAAAGTGGACAGTAAACGCGCGAAATTTGAAAATGGCTATCGTGACTCAGAGACCCTACAGAGACCTCCGTGTCTTATGGCCAGGGATTTGATCAGAGCTTCACTGTAACTGAGAGAGGCGGCGCTGCTAAATGTTCGGCACGGCCCGGTTCTTGTTGGCTAAAATTGCCCGCACAGCCAGCGAGAACCGGGCCGTGCCGCTGCGATAAAGTGGCGCCGCCATTCTCAGTTACAGTGAAGCTCGTTCAAGCTGGTCAAATTTCTGGCCATAAGACACGGAGGTCTCTGGTCGTGACTGCACCATGGTCCATGCCCAGGGAGGGAGATGTAATGTGAGACTTGTTTCAGTTCGACGCCGAGTTTCGTCGGTTCTCTGTACGACGCGAGGATGGAGGGACGTACGAGCAGTTCCGCGCGCTGCTGGAGCGACTGCATGCACTGGGCGAGGAACCCTTCCTCGTGAGCTACACTGACCCGCGCGATGGAGACCTCCTGCCCATCAACAATGACGACAACTTCGGGCGCGCACTGCGGTCAGCCAGGCCGCTGCTCCGAGTCATCATCCAGCGCAAAGGTAGGCGAATTTGTTGTGTGGGGGAGATCGCTGCAGTCGGGGAATCTATCAGGTGATCGCGTGTGTAGCGTGCATGGAGCGGTTCACCAGTCGCGATTCTTGCAAGTAGATTTATTCAAGCGGGTATCTCACTTGAGTTCGAGAGCAAGCGCGCGGAGCCAGAAACAAATTTCGGAGAGGGGGGTGATTGGCCAATGTTAAAAAAAAAACATTGTAGTGAGGGAAACTCACATGTTGCGTATGTATCCAAAATTTTGGGGTGGGCTGCAGCCCCCCCCCCCCCCCCCACTTTTGGGGTAGAGGGTGTCTCCGTCACTCCGTGTAGCCAATGCTAAAAAAATTGAGCTGGGGAATGCTTTACCCATGCATAATGCTTTGTTTCTGCTTGACATTAATATATGCATAAATGTATTTGGAATTGGACGAATAAAAATGATTTGATTTGAATATTGCCCACATGTTAAATTCCAAATTTCCGGGGGGAGGGGGGGGAGCTCCCCAAGCCCCCACCCCAGATCTCTATTGTTTTTTTTGTGAATCACTACAAAATTTTAATTTTTTTTAAAGTAAATTCATAATTTATAATGTAAGTATTATCATAATATTGTTTAATCAAATTTTAATGGACAATTTGCGTCAATTTTTTTTAGTAGCTCAATCGAAAGAGGAGGTCAAAAAATACACCTATGAATTTTATGAGATTTTTATTCTTACTGCAACATGGCTAAAATAGAGATGTAAAGAGGTCACGTGACCCGGAGGCGGCGCCCGTGTCGCCAATGACGTCATTGAACTGTCTGGTCAAGCAAACGATCGTCTATATAACGCTTGTAAACAATAAATTAAGTGTTGCTTGTTTCCATAGCAACGTGGTTGTTTACAAGCGTTATAAAATCGATCGTTTGTTTGACCCAACAGTTCAATGACGTCATAGGCGACGCGGGCGACGCCTTTAGGTCACGTGACCTATCTTTTAGCCATGACGCAGTACGAATAAAAGTCTCATCAAATTCACAGATGTATTTTTTGACCTCCTCTTTCGATTAAGCTAGTAAAAAAAATTGATGCAAATTGTCCATTGATGGATAGTTCGCTTACTCACTAAGTTTGAAACCCAGAAGCTTCCGAAACCCTAACTTGAGCGTTTCGCGGGCTAATCAGAAACTGGGAGTGAGGGGGAGGGGGGGGGGCATGAGCTTACAATCCATCCCGGTATTTGACTTCGACTGAGGAAAACGTGGAAACCTCAGCCAGGATGGACGCTACAGCTTTTGTCAATGACCTGGAAGTGCAATGGTTCAAAGCCAGAGGAACCACATGGTGAAAAAGCGCATCGATTTACCCCTGGTGGAAATGTGTTTTTTGTCAATAATGGTCACCCATCCAAGTACTAATCACGCTCGGCGTTGCTTGACTTTGGTGACGCCACACCTCCCACTTATAATTATTGTGTCAGGGTGATATAAATTCACAAACATTACAGCACGATACAACGTCAAGTGTGGCCTTGCCCGTCTCTGCAATTTCCATATCTGCTAGCTCCGTCGCAATATCACCGTCAAGTCAGTCCCTCTTATGTACTCTTATGTGCACTTGCTGTAACATTCAATAGCGGCCATATTAGGCGATTAAAACAAAGAGAGTCGTAATTAAACGCGATATTTGCCGCCGGAACCTGGCGAATTCGCTTGCTGCCGTACCGCATAGGGTTGAACAGTTTTTACGTCAAAATCGCGTCGCATCGCCGTAAGGTCGATATTCGTAAGTTTGCGAATACGCGTCTCGCGAACACGTCAGGACCTGCAGGTATTGAACTACATAATAACTTTGTGACACAAATGATTAGCACGGTGATGACGTCACTACATTCCTGGGAAACACCTCACGTTTGTTGAGTCACGATTCTTGACGCTCGACTAGCAGATGTTTTGTGTCTCCCTGGTTGAAAAATTACGTCTTCAACTCATCCTTTACACGTCTATATTTATCTTTTTATCTCTAAAACACATCTTATTTCCTCTTCACTCAAAGTGAGGATGAAATGAAGACAATATTTCTAACATTTTATGCTCAAGAAGAGGAAAAAATACGTAATCTCGTCTATATCCTTCTATTTTTACTCTAAAATGGTGCAAAATAAGAGGAAAAAAGACAAGAGGAGAGCTTAATAGCGAAGAAAAAATGAAATTTATTTTAACTCGAGTCTTGCTGTCCCCAATGAATCCTCAAACCTCGAACCATTTTCTGACCCGCCAAAATGTCAAGCAATAATTGTTGTTTTTCAGAAATACAATAATAATGGTGGAATAAACATCAACAACAATATATAAATGAATGAATTTGACAAAAATGAAATTAACCCCAGCGGTGGTATATGAGAAAAGCATATCATTTGCAGCAAATTTGCATTATAATATGCGGCATATAATCATGCTGCAAATTCGGAGCTTAAAATTTATCAGCCCAGATTATATTTGAGAGGTGGGTGGAGGGGGAATTCCCGACGTTCACATTCCGTCAGGGAACTCCGTGACGTCACGATGAGTCATTCTGTGCTTCAATGAACCACATACCTTGCGGCGAGTTGCCAATACCACCTTGATGATGTTACGTAAATTCGTTACTCGTGTTTTTTTTTTAATTATGCAAGCAAATTTTAGTGTCATGAAATAAAATATTTCGTGATTTTCATTTCTGCTTGTTAACCGTGCAAATATAAAAGTGATTATTAATCATCGTTTGAAACTTGTCTCCTCGGCTGATATTGCCACGTGACAACAGAAATCTAAATTGTGATGTCTCAATCTGTGCGCCAGGTAAATGTTGGCCTACAGTTTTTTTTTTTAATTTTAATGTTTTCGTCGAAATTCGAGGTTGCTGCTTAAAAAATATTAAAATTACACTGAAAAATCTACCAAGCCTTTTACTTAGGCAAAACTTAAAATAATAATAATAATATAAAATTAACGCGGCAAATGTGGCCACGCAAATGGCTATTATTATTATCATTTGTTATTATGCAGCTGCATTTTTATTTAATAGCACATTTGGTCGGAATTAATTTTTTACAAAAAAAAAAAAAAAGTGGTCAAGAGGTCTGTTCCAGGGATCGGATGAAGATGCAAGATGCACACGGATGTGCAAAAATGGGCTTGCATCCGCATCCGTGCATCCCAGATGCACAGGGAAAAATGAATGTATCCGGATGCGCATCCCAGATGCACGGGGAAAAATGAATGCATCTGGATGCGCATCCCAGATGCATGAAAATTAAATTTGCATCCGGATGCGCATCGCAGATGCATGAAAAATAAATTTGCATCCGGATGCGCATCCATGGATGCACGAAAAAAACGCGTGCATGCGGTCACTCACTCTGTTCTGTCAGGTTTGTTGTGATGATGTTTGTTTTGTTACGGGCAATGACTGCTAGGTCCACAGACCAGAAGTCAATACATCAAGTAATTCAATTCATTGTGATGATGTTTGCCTTCCAACTGATCATAAAGGAGACCCTGGCGGTGAACATTGAAACCATAGACTTAAAGGAACCCTTTAAGTCTATGATTGAAACCAAGTCTATGATGATTAACACCAAGACTGTGATGATTAACATTGCAACATCTGACGGCATAAATTTAAAAATAACACAAATCAGCTGATCACCGTAGTCTCATTTGATTAACATGTAAACACTCGCAACCTCATAAAAATTCGGGCTTTCCTATGGAGAGCAAACTCTTGGGTGCAACTTCTTGGTGTGCTAAGGACTGTCTCTAAAAGAAAAAAAGAAATAATATCTGAATTTTCATGAGGTTGCTAAGGTTTACATGTAAATCAAATGGGACTACATCTATCAGCTGATTCGTGGTACCCTTAATAATAATATGCAGTTGTTGCACGCAACAAATTTTGCCTGTCGTTTCGAATTTACTTCTCGTCTTGCGTCATGGACGATCTGTGACAGCTTCAATTTTTGTCATAGCAGGTGAACGTTATCGCGTCTTATCAGTCACTGACTCACGGGGGAGGGGGGGGGGGGACAAACACGTGGACTTTGCTGCACTGAACCAAATCACTTACGTGCATTTTTGTTCCATATTTTCATTACACGGTATAAATATTTTTCACGTTTAGTTCAATTAAGTTCACTCTTATTAATATTATGGGTCATGTTACTATTAATTTGCCTAGGATAATAATCCACCATGGTTTTTGGGTTGCATCTATCTCGATTTATATTTGACGTATATAATCGGTCACTGATCGTATAACAAAAAGATATTACTTAAATCTTATTGTTGGCTATACGAGTTAATTGAGATTGTGCATTACTTAGGAAGGCATGCTGGAGTGTTTTGATATCGATGCCATCAGTTTGTTACCTCCCGGATGTGCCATTTGAATAACATGAGGGGCAGCCTTGCGCGTGGCTGCTTCTCTCTGAAGCCAATTAAAATTGGAATCAATCAAGTGGCGGCAAATGGACAATTTGCATCAACTTTTTTTAGTAGCTCAATCGAAAGAGGAGGTCGAAAAATACACCTGTGAATTTTATGCAATTTTTATTCGTACTGCATCATGGCTAAAAGAGAGGTCACGTGACCTGGAGCCGGCGCCCGTGTCGCCCGTGACGTCATTGAACTGTCTGGTCAAGCAAACGATTGTCTATATAACGCTTGTAAACAATAAATTAATTGTTGCTTGTTTCCATAGCAACGTGGTTGTTTGCAAGCGTTATAAAGTCGATCGTTTGTTTGACGGAACAGTTAAGTGACGTCACGGGCGACACGGGCGCCGGCTCCAGGTCACGTGACCTCTCCTTTAGCCATGATGCAGTACGAATAAAAATCGCATAAAATTCACAGGTGTAATTTTTGACCTCCTCTTTCGATTGAGCTACTAAAAAAAGTTAATGCAAATTGTCCATTAGATAGACGTGCAGGCAGTGCGAATTATAATGTTGATTGGTCCGTCCACTGATAGGTACAATGATTTATTATTTATTTATTTATTTATTTATTTATTTATTTATTTATTTATTTATTTATTTATTTATTTTTTTTTTTATTTATTATTTTTTATTTGAACATATAGGTCATACAAGACAACATTGATCACGTTAAAAAACATAGCATACTGTACACTAAAAACATGACAACATAATAATATCCATGGATGTTGGTAAAAAAACATTACAAAATCACTAACAAAAAAATAATAACAATAATAATAAATCAAACAAAGGTACAGTATCTAAAATTGTAAACAATTTTCTGCTGGCACTTTTATTATTTGCAAAAAAAAAAAAAAAAATCTTAAAGAATAAAATTCCTTGTTGATTAATAATAATTTCAGTTTTGATTTAAAAAGAGTCACTTTTGATGGTTTTTAAAGAAGAAAATCATAAATTTATGAATGAGAATGACATTGTCCACGCACCTCAGTGTTAGACTGACAGATACAATGATGAGAATATCAAGCAAGTCGACATCATTGTTACTAAACGAGACGGTCAGCTGAAGTCATTGTTGAACATTCCCACAGGTCACGTGACCGGAAGTGGGGGCGTGGCGTAATATTGTAATTATCTCGTGGCCTTCCTGGCTCTTCATGTTGTGTACAATTTAGGTAATGTTCACGTTCAAATGAGCCTAGTTGGAGTTGCAACTTCACATATTGAGATATTGCATGATATATAAAATATACCCCTCTGCAAAACACAAAACTCCCATTGATTTTCAGATGAAATATTTATTTTGTTCTCGCATGGGGCTCAACAATGTATTAAGGATGAATCTCAAAAGGTTAATATCTCGTAATCGTAGCGCCTGAATGCAACAAGAGGGACAGGGCTATTCTCCTATAATAGAGGGTATACGCGCCACTGTCTGGCTTAAGGTGGATTTTCATGGGCGGCAACGGCGACGCGGCGCGATTTTAACTTAAAAGCTGTGAAATCCTATGCGGCGGCGAATTCGCAGGTAATCGCGTTAATTACGATGCTCTTTTTCTTTTAATCGCCCAATATGGCCGCCAATGGATGTTACAGCAAATGCGCATTAATTCGCGTCGCGCCGCATGATAAAAACCGCCATCTGAATGCACCTTTATGGCGCTAAATACTGAATTCTGATTGGCTTAAAAGTGGTCATTTGGAATTGCTCTGATTGGCCAAAATAAAGTTGTTGATTTTTTTCTAATTGGCTGAAATTTTAATTGTTGAAAATTTTCGAGCGATATCATCGGTTAAAGAATGTCCACTTTTCAACCAATCAGAGAGCTGCAATAAAAAAACACTTTGCTTGCCCATATTTTAATTTAAAAAAAGACTTTTTTCACCATAAAAATTATTTAAAAAATCATAAATGGTAGAAAATAGTGTTATAAATTGTTATATTTATTTATTTCAAAAATATTAATTATTTATACAGGGACCAAGCGCAAATTTTCAACAAAAGGAATTTGCAACTGAAAAAATCAACAAATTCTGATCATCCAATCAGAAGCGTCCAACTTTTAATGCTTTAAAATCAATGATTTCACCAAGTGAATGTCTCCATCGTCTCAAAAATCGTTCTTTTCGCCCTTTAAAACCCCTAGGTGCATTTGGTTAAGAATGTAAATCCTCTGGAGCTCCAGAAAAAGTATCGAAAAAATCGATTTTAACATTGAGTTACGTATCCCCAACAATGAAAATGTCCTTTTTTTCTGATGCGCGGTATACCCGATAACAATAGGAGAATAACCCTGGCAGGGGACTTAGAACTTACCATCAATAAGTGGCATACAAATTTTTATGCAAATCGGTCCTATCAGTTTTGTGAAAACTGAGGTAGAAGTTTAACATTGGCCTTATGGGCGAAAACAGGAAATGGAGCTGTTGTAAGAAAATTGAAAGACTGAATTTGCTCAAACCATAAACCATAAGTGATTAAGTTTTTGAACATTCTCGATTGTTTAAAATTTATTTCACTCGATTCGTTTACAGGGAAATAATCTTTGACTCCAGCAGTAACTGAGATTAATCGTTAAGAAAATCAAAAAACTATTGTTACTTTGAAAATATCGGAGAAGGGTCCGTGGATGCAGAAATGAAAAAAATAATTATTGAACTTGTTCAAATCAATAAATGAGCCCAGCAGTAAATTATACGGAGGCGAGTACGCCTGAGGCAAAATTTCATCATGCACATGACGATACGTATATACGTTGACCATAGAATAAAAATATTCTTTGCGTTGACGACGTTGGCGATTGGACGTTTCGAAACACTGATTGCTGTCGGAACTGCATGGGAGGTACGCCGGAAGTGACGTCACGTGGCCACCTTTGTACGTGTCCACGTGATCTCCCTATCTAGTGTGCACCAGAGACCCTACAGAGACCTCCGTGTCTTACGGCCAGGGATTTGATCAGAGCTTCACTGTTTCTGAGAGTGGCGTCGCTGCTATAATAAATGTTCGGCACGGCCCGGTTCTTCCTGGCTAAAATTGCCCGCGCAGCCAGCAAGAACCGGGCAGTGTCGCTGCGATTCAGTGGCGCCGCCACTCTCAGTTACAGTGAAGCTCGGCCAAGCTGGTCAAATTTCTGGCCATAAGACGCGGAGGTCTCCGTAGGGTCTTTTGAGTGTGCACGTTTGTAGCGCCAATCCACGGGAGACGTTCACACCACACATTTTATAGCTCTGATTCTACACCCGATTATTTTCAAGTAACCTTTTGAACGATTTTTTTTTTTTGCATAAGCTCGCCCCGTGACCCTCTAATGACTCCGGTTAGAGGTCTGCACGGGCTGTTCTGATGGTTGTTAGGCCCTGCCCACGGCCAGCTAGCTGGCCGTGCCCTGCCCGAGCCCGTGAAGACTGCCTCACAGTGCCGACTGGCCCGGCCCGTGGCCCGGCCGTAATTCAACCTCGGCTCGCCTTTTTATTTTAGTGCTTTACAAACCATTATAAAACTAAGAAAAAGTCTTTTTAGAATTTTTTTTTTTTTGTTTACTTGTTTGGCTTCTTCCTCTTTCCTCAGCAAATATAACAATACAAAAAAATGACTGGGGAAATTTCGAGAAAAAGCTAGGCCCGGCCCGTTCGCAGACTGCCGATGCAGGCTTGTGCATACCTCTAACACCGGTCAAAGGGTCTGGGAACTCCCTGGTAAATACAACAATGATGTCGGACCAAGGTCGGACCGTGGGAGCTTCACTGGATCTTGGATAAATGTGGCTTGTGTACCGGCAGTTCATTATAATAATTACAATTTTAACAAAATTTGGTCCACACGCCAATAAAACATCGAAACGAACAACAGAACAAGATAACATCAACAAAATGTATGTCGTCCTACATCTGTTATGAATTCATAAATATTGGAGACCATTTTCAAACTGAACGTGTTAATTGTTGAGGATAAACAATACAAAAATCGGTAGCGATTGTGTTAGTGTGCACAATTTAGTACAAAGGCGAGGTGGTTCACGCTCTGTGCCCTAGCCCACGCCGCAACTCTTCAATTTGAGTATAGTTATTCATTGTCAATGGAGGCTTCAAGTCAGCTGATTTTGTAGTGTTCCCATGCACCGTCCTATCCAAACCTATGTAAAAAAAAAAACTCAAAATCGCATTTTTGGCATTAAAGAAATTTTTTTGAGGAAAATGAGTACTTAATTCATTATCAGAAGACCTCTAAATTGGGGGGGGGGGGGGGGTAGGAGATGGTTTCAAATTAATAGCTTTAATAGTTACTGAGAAAAAATTCCAATTTTGTGGTGGCTAATGGAGAAAATTTTCCCGCCGGGGAACACTTGAATGCGTCTTTTTTAGAATAATTAAATTAATGAAACATAAACAGTCACATGAATTAAATCAGTTGTGTGAAGCAATTGTAACCGCAGTGAAATACGAAAGAATATCACAACTTTTAAATGTTAAATAATTATGCAGCATAGTTATAGGGTTTCGGAAGGTTCGCGGTTTCCAAGTAGTATGTATATAGTAAATAGAAGTACCTAATAGGGTTTGACACACATATAGTTATGTATATACATAAAACATAAATGCATTGTATAATATACAGTATATTGAACAATGTTCCCGTTATTATACTTTTTTGACAAATTTTTAAAAAGTCCCATTTTTTTATATTTCTTACGAAGATGTGAGGATGAAATTTTGAGTCGTGTCAAAAGTTGGCTGACACAAACTGTATACACGAGACATTGCAGTGCAAGATGAAAAGAAGGATATGTCGCTTTGATCCATTATTCAGCGAGGTCGCTCAATAGACTGCTTGCATCTGTTTGTGCTTGTTGACTGCAGGTTAAACGCGAGGACGCCCGGAGAGATAGCGTCTGTGTCTTATCTCAGGTTGCGTGGCACACTGGCTGGTTTCAGAGACTACGGTTTTCAAATTTGTATTCAATCATTTTGGTCGTACAATGACAAACTTGGATTACGTCAACATAAAAAACAAAGACAAAGACTGACACAAAAAATAAGAACAAAAAAATCACAGCAATCCAAACAATTACATTATACAGCCAAAATATAGTACTTCCTGCATTTTCTAACAATATATAACGTACATAAAAAAAAAGGAAAAAAAATATACAATTCACAATGTACGTAAAAATATAAAAACAAACATAAACACTGCCTTATATTATTTAGATCAATATTATACGTAATATACTGATGTATAGAGGACATAAAGGACCAAGAGATGGCGCTGACTTCTGAAAATTTTGCTCTTTGCATCGAGGATACGGCAATACCTATAGCACGGGAAGAATCACAAAAAATTATAAAATTTTTAGGAAATAAATCACTTACAAAGTTGAAATATTTTTTAATATTTGTTCGAAAGTATTTGACAACTAATTATGGTGTTGTCATTTCTGTAAAATTATGCTGTGGCTGCTGACTGAGCATTTACATGATTTTACAATGCTAATCATATACAGCAATCCTCGCCAGACGCACGTAGTTCCAGCAGTTACCACTAGGTTCGCACTAACTTTATGACGCCATTATTATTTTAATCAGTATTGTAATATTACACTGCAAAAACAACTAAATACCAAAGGCATTGAGAATCTCCACAATCACTTTTGCATCACCAAAAGTGTTTAGCTTCTCAATGCTTTTATTGTTTACAGTCTTCATACCTGTTGTAAAAAGCTAAAAAGTGATCACCAATCTAACTACTCGCCAGCTTAACTTCGGTAATCACTTTCGATCATACCTTACCACTGCACTGCTAATGCTTTCTTAGTAGGAAGAGTATTATTGAGGTATATAAAATAAATAAGAGCTATGGTGAAATGATAAGGGTTCATTTCAATACAAGGTTATACAAATTTCGACCCTAGGGTAAAATTTGATGGCGGTTCTAATGGCGACCCTTAAATTTGCGACCCTTTGACCATTAAGGGTCAAAAGACCCTTAAATTTTTTTTTCGTGAAAAATTGCGAAATTGACATTAGCAATGTCCTTAATTAACTTTAGAGCTCTTATTTACGCATTTTAAGGGTCGACCCTTGGGGTCTAACAGGGGTCATTTTTTAAAAGTATACAAATATTTATAACAAAATTTGTCAAAAACTGTGAGGATTATGGATTTAGCATTGGCTTTAATTGATTCAGTAAGAATAATGACCCTCTAAGGGTCGACCCCTAAAATATATTACGATCTATTCCGCATATAATACTTCTAAATGCTATTAACATGCAATTTCTGAATGCTAATTCTGTTAACAAAAATCTAATGTTTAAAACGTTAGTTTTTAAATGGTAAAAACAGTGATTATATAGCAAAGACATTGAGCTATTTTTCTAAATACTTTTAACGTTCAGTAAATGTTAAAAGCATGGAGGGTCTGAATACCGATTTTTTGCAGTGTAAATATAGTCCTTGGGTTGATCTCGACTCGGCTGCGTTCTTTTATTTCTGTCTTGTATGTCTTCCAATGTCTTGTTTATATTTTTTTGTCAAGCATTTTCAAATTATAAGGACAAGGTACCAAATATTATAAAGTCAACAATTTAACATTCAAAAATCTCGAACATATACCATGACAAATTTACAAAATGCGTGCACCAAGTAGCATTATTTATAATTTAACAGATGAAGTTGTATAGTGTAGCAACAAATTTACATCGATAATTTCGTCGATAAAAGATGACGCTTACTCTATTCAAGTATCTGTCGGGGGGGGGGGGGGGGGGGGGGGAGCTGCCATCAGGTATCCAAATTCGAGCTATTTGTTTTTGAGTTATGAATTTTTAAAGTTCACTAATTTAACATGGAAGTTTGAGTTTTCCATGTTAAATTAGTGAACTTTTAAAAAATTAATAACTCAAAAACTAGCTCGAATTTGCATACCTCATCATATTTTAGCTATTGATAGTTAAGGATGTAGAGGAAAATTTTAAATTTTATTTACAATTTTCATGTGTGGGATTTTTTTAGCATTGGGTCAGTATAGCTGATCCGTGTTACCTTACCCTTAACACCCCCATTAAACTTGACCTGCAAAAAAAGCTGTGACGTCATATTCATGCAAACATCGAAGACTCAAATATGGGGTACGACGCCACATCGTTTTATTTAACGGCTTCAAAAAGAAATGATGAGGAATGCTTGGCGGCACGCTCCACATGTCGTTAGAAAGCACCATGTGGTAATTAGCGTCGTTTCCGCCCCACTTGCCGCCTGCAATTTTGTAACGCTCGCCAAACAATGGGCCAATTAACTTCAACGTATAAAAATTAGATAATCCTGCTGCTTCGTATGTTGATACTTGCGCTCTATTAATTATTATTATTAATTGTATTGCTAACGATAGCGTCTTGTATAGTGAGTATACGAGGTAGTGCGTTCACTGACTCTTTGAAGTCAAGGCAAATTTTTACTTGGATGGGTGACCGTTTTAAGTAAAATTATGCTGCTCCCACCCTGGGGTAAATTCATGTCTCTTTCCACCCAGTGCAGTGATGCACTTGTGTGTGGTTCCTCCGAACATCACTTTGTTCCATTCATAAAAAGTAGAGATGTCCGTCCTGACTGAGGTTTTCCACGGTTCCCTCAGTCTCACGACCATTCTTCCCCTACCCCGAGCTTTAATTTCCCTCGAGGGGAAAAAATATGATATGTTTACTATATGGAACATTATTGATTTGAATAAAATCTCCTAAAATTGAGCAGCAGAAAGAAACTGGAAGTATAGAACTAGCTCAAACGCGTCTCGTGAGCTCCACAAAACTCATGTTTTTAATGTCAAGGACATTTTAATTTCTTTAAAATTCAAATGTTTATTCACCAATTTCGAGTTTTTTATAATGGTATATTATTATGTTTGGACACCACAAAATCAGCTGACTTGAAGCCTCCATTGAAGCGGCAGCAAATGAAGCATGTGCTACTGTCTCCAGCATATAGTTAATATAGTCTCGAGGGGTACATGTTTCTTAAGAATTTCATCGCGTTTTAAAAAAAAAAAATGTGGACAACATTGGAAATTTCAGTGCGATATTCGCGGCGCACTTTGACCACGCCCACGTGTTGACCATGCCGTTGTTGACCATGCCGTTGTTGACCATGCCCATGTTGACCACTCCCATGTTGACCACGTGTTGCAGGAGAGTCGCTGGAAGAGCTGAACGGCTACGGCACGTACAAGCCTAAGAATCTGATCTCCACTCTACTGGGCACTCCGCGCCCAAAGTCGCACCTGCCCATCTCCAACCCGCATGACTTCAGACAGGTAAATCTCGTACATTACCTCGTCATGTGTCAGTACTAACAAGGTGATCTCTGCAGGTGTCGGCCATCATAGACGTGGACGTTGTGCCGGAGACGTGTCGCCGCGTGCGCCTGCTCAAGCACGGCTCAGACAAGCCGCTGGGATTCTACATCCGCGACGGAACGTCCGTGCGTGTGACTCCCGCGGGCCTAGAGAAAGTTCCCGGTATCTTCATCTCGCGCCTCGTGCCGGGGGGCCTGGCCGAAAGCACGGGTCTGCTGGCAGTCAATGACGAGGTGCTAGAGGTCAACGGAATCGAGGTGCACGGAAAAACACTCGACCAGGTGAGCAATGATGTTCGCGAGCCGCGCGAAACTTTGCGTAATTGATATTTTGAACGCTCTTCTTTTTCGAATCTTATTTAAAGATATATCTCAGTAGGTTGATATCTCGCAATCGTAGCGCCTGAATGCAACAAGACTTGCAGGGGACTTAGAACTCACCATCAATAGGTGGCATACAAATTTTGAAGCGAATCTGTCTTTTTAGTTTTGTGAAAACTGCATGAGGTAGAAGTTTAACATTGGCCTTATGGACGAAAACTGGAAATGAAGTTGCTGTAAGAAAACTGCAAGTCTGAATTTGCTCAAACCATAAGCGATTACGTTTTAGAACATTATCGATTTTTTAAAATTTATTTCATTCGATTCGTTTGCAAGGAAATATTCTTTGACTCCGAAGTTTGTGAGATTAATCGTTAAAAGAATACGCCGTTTTCTATTTAGTTTCGCATTAATTACGCATTTCCATGGAGCGATGTCGCGCGGAGCATGGTGGGGCGAGAAAAGCGCAATTGTACTAAAGTCGTATGGCAGTCATATTAGCGAGAAAAAAATCACTTTCCCGCAGCGATTTAATCGCTCCGCTAATTTTCCTCGTCAATATGGCCACGATACGGTTTCACTGTAAGTGCGTTTTTCTCGCCCCACCATGCCCCAATGTTAAAAAAAATCCCTTGCACAAAAATTCTGAAAAAAATTTAAAATGTTCCCCTCTACACCCCCTATCAGTAGCTAAAATATCAGGTATACAAATACGATCTAGTTTTTGAGTTATGAATTTTTAAAGTTGACTACTTTAACATGGAGAAATGAAACTTCCATGTTAAATTAGTCAACTTTAAAAATTCATAACTCAAAAACTAGATCGTATTTGTATACCTGATATTTTAGCTACTGATAGGGGGTGTAGAGGAGAACACTTCAAATTTTTTTCAGAATTTTTGTGTGAGGGATTTTTTTTAACATTGGTGACGTTACCTTACCCTTAACACGTTCATCTAGTATAGGAATTACCAGTTTTTGATGCTTTTTTAATTAAAATTTTATAACTAACGTCACGGCCTTAATTTTTTTCGGTTTCGTGAAATTTCGCGCCTGTTTCACGTGAATTTTATTTATTGTAATTTCCTCATGAATACATAATTAACAAGTCAGACCAATGTGGCATCTCTGGTCACAAGTTACAAGTGTTATCTCATTATAAAATGATTATGGAGCAAGAAACATAAAGCCAACAGTCGTCTCGTACTCAATGAGTGACCAAAAAGAGAAAAGTGGTTGCTTTCAAAAGAAATGTTCAAGAACATTGCAATATTTAGTTATTTTTTTCAAAATGATATTCATTTTTTTTTTACAATATACACATAATATAAAACAATGAACAACATGATCTCTCCCTGGTCTACACATTTAAGAATAAAACGATCTTGAACGATGCAGCTAATGTTGCTGCTTTTACTTTGCTTGATATTAGAAATGTAATAACTTTGGAGGTCAGGGGGAGTGTTGTATGTTTACCGAATTGTCTGGCCAAGTCTGTGTCTTTTCCAAATAGAATTCAGAGTTATGGGTAAGGCCAATGTTAAAAAATATCCCTCACATGAAAAAAATTTAAAATGTTCTCCTCTACATCCCCTATCAATACCTAAAATATCAGGTATACAAATTTGAGCTAGTTTTTTAGTTATAAATTTTTTTTTCATAATTTTCATGTGAGGGATTTTTTTAAAACATTAGCATACCTTTAAAGGTATACAGGCCTCAAATTACAAATTAGACAGACATTAAGTGTTGCTCAAGTTTATAATCAACATTCGTATTATTTTTACCTGCGCGGTGCGACCATCCGAAGTCGCGCTGTAAAGAAAGTCCTTGCTGACGTCACAACTCACAGCTAGCACCGATTAGCATTGAGTTGTGACGTCATCAAGGACTTCGTGACGTCATCAAGGACTAAATTTCTTACTTTGAACTGCGACTTCGCACAGATGCATCACGCGTGGAAAAAAATGATGCGAATGTTGATTATATACTCTAAACCCACTTGGTGACTGTCTAATTTGTATTTTGAGGCCTGTATGCCTTTAACATACCTAACCCTTAAAGGCAGTAGCCGGAACTCATTCAAACTGTTCTTAAATTAATGATGCACTGTATTTAGTATGGCTTGTATCATTGTATTTCTCCACTACCCCATCATGAAAAAATTAAAAATTGTGTTCATTGCTGCATTAGACGGTCCGCTAGTACAAGATAGGGAGGAGAGAAAAGCCTTGTGGGAGTGTGTCATAATAGTTAACAGACAATATCTAGCGGTTAACAGAGATGGCTCCACCCACCTCTTTATAGGGTAGTGTCACGAGATTGTTGGGTTACTTACAGGATAACTACCTGACGTTTACCTCCCCTACCTTCCCCTACCAAAGAGCAACAATACTCGTAAAACCATTGAAAAAAAAAATTATAAAATTTGACTTTGTTGACACTTATGATTATTAAAGGACACAAAAATGTAACTGTTGTATTCTATATAAACTAGCAGATGATATGAATACAATATAAATGTAATAATTGCCGTCTGTAATTTTTATTTAATTTTTCTCTACATTTTCTATTTTATTATTTTTTTTCAATGCTTTTACGAATACTCTTGCTTTTCGGTAGGGGAAGGGAGGGGAGGTAATCATCAGGCCGTCATCCTGTGAGTAGGCAACCAAAAAATCTCAAGACACTGCCCTATACTCGTGTGAGAGCAAACCTTACCTTGTTTGTACTACGAAATAGTTAACAAGGTAACTATTTTCCCTCTCGCGAGTATTTAACTTGCGCACATGCAATTTTCACTGTTCTTATTAAGTTTCTCGATTAGTTTAGGTTAAAAGTAGGTCAACCCCGGATAGGTCTTTTAAACAAAGTTTTGATGTTATTTCTCAGGTGACGGACATGATGGTGGCCAACAGTAGCAACCTGATCATCACGGTAAAGCCGGCCAACCAGCAGCGGCCCGCCCTGGCCCCTCGCCGCGGCTCCTTCTCTCGCACCTCCCAGCTGTCCTCCGGATCTGCGCAGTCAGCGGCCACCGAGTCGGACACCGACCCCTTCGACCAGGACGAGATCGTCGACCTCACCGGGGGAGGCCTCGAGGAAGAGGAGACTGCCAAGGACGACGAGGCAGTGCTGCACCTCTAGCCTCCCTGCCAGGCCTCTAGCCTCCCTGCCAGGTCCCTAGCCTCCCTGCCAGGTCCCTAGCCTCCCTGCCAGGTCCCTAGCCTCCCTGCCAGGTCCCTAGCCTCCCTGCCAGGTCCCTAGCCTCCCTGTCAGGCCTTTACAGAGCCTGGTGCTCTAAAACCTAGGTTAAGGCCTTTTCAAGAAGCCTTGCAAGTTAAATGATGCCAGTTTCCTGGTGTGTTAAAACTGTTAACAAGTCTTAACTGGTGAGAACTGGTACTGTCTGGTTCAAAGTACCCTGGGAGCCTAGTTTTATATACCCTTAGAACCTAGTTTTATTTACCCTGAGAGCCTAGTTTTATTTACCCTGGGAGACTAGTTTCATATACCCTGGTTATTTATCCTGGGAGGCTGGTCTTATATGACCTGGGAGCCTGGTTTAATATGATGACCTGGATTCACCCTGGGAGCCTGGTTTTATATACCCTGGATTTACCAAGGGAGGCTGGTCTTACATGACCTGGGAGGTTAAAAAGCTCACCTGGTTCTGTGAGAGAAGATGTGAGAGCTGCTGCAAGTTGCGACAATTATCTGACGTGGCAGCTTGAGAGAAGAAACGTCGAGTGTTAGTGGACAATGATGCGGTGGTGCCAAACTTGGTGCTCCCACAAATATATAGCAATATAATGTTAAACCTTCTATTTTTAAACTCTATGGAAACAGAATTTTATTATATTAACACTGTACGAATGTTATTAACTTGCCACCCGACGCATGCAAAGTTGGCAGCAAGTCTTTCAAGGCCTCGGAAAATATGCAATTTTTATGACCATGGTCAAAATGAGTAGCGCATCGAGCAGCTAATCAAAGGCTTGAAGGTAGAAGAAAATTGTGAAGCTGTCATAACTAAAAACATGGGTGGTGATAATTTGCTAGGCAGCTAAAGTTAAATGATAGGACGATTAGCAGAACTTTGTCAATTCATATTCCGTATTTTTGTTTTTTTCTAAGTAGGTAATTTTCTTGTCCAAATGGACCACCATCATGAAATTTATTATTGCATATTCCGAGAAAACACCTCCCCATTTTTTTAACCCTTTAAAGCCGGTATTACACGATACAATTTTTCTGATTATTGTATACAATTTTTTTTACAAGAACACTTGACCTCCATTTGTTTGTATGGAGATGAAATTTTCTTGTAAGGAAAAATTGTATTCAATAGTTAGATAAATTGTATCATGTAATACAGGCTTAACATTTTTGAAATCTAGCTGCAAAACTTTGTGATGCAAATATTAAAGAAGCTTATGGGAAGATTATGTCGCAGTTTCCTCCTTGATTTTGAGGCTGATGGAGGGTTAAAAAATATGAAAAAAGTATCTTATAAATAGCTCAGGGTCCTTTAAGGGTAAGGTAACACGAATCAGCTGATTTTGTAGTCCCATTTGATTAACATGTAAACCTTAGCAAATTCACAAAAATTCTGACCATAGAAAAAAATGTCAAGACAATTATTCGAGCTGATTTTTTTTTTAATTAAAATTTTTGTTTGGCTCTCCATGGGAAAGCTCAATACTGAATATTAAAAAAAAAAAAATAACAATAATAAAAAAAATTGGCACATAATTTTATTGTCTTGAAATTTTTTTATGGCTTTTAGGTACTAAAATCTGTCTCAAATTTTTTTCAGAATAATGTATTTGTGAATTTGCTAAGGTTTACATGTTAATCAAATGGAACTACAAAATCAGATGATCCGTGTTACCTTAGCCAAATTTGCAATGAAACAAATTCATGAAGATTGTCCGTTATTTGACCGTGGCCTTACTTGGAATGAGCTTTGTAAAATTGTTTGGATGTTTTCTTTTCAAGTAACGAAAGATATGATGATGCCCCCTTACGTAGTATTGACCCATTGGACTAGCAGGGAGCTTCTCTCTGCCAAATTCCACTGATTTTAGTCGATTTTATATTTTAACTTTTATGACTATTGTTTTAATAATGTCTTGTGAATGTTGAGTACCCGAACTTACTTTAAGGGTAAGGTAACACGCCCAATGTTAAAAAAAAAATTATACACATGAAAAAATGAAAATCATGAAAAATAAATTTAAATGTTCTCCTCTACATCCCCTATCAGGAGCTAAAATATCAGGTATATAAATTCGCGCTATTTTAAAGTTGACTAATTTAACAAGGAAGTTCCATTTCTCCATGTTAAATTAGTCAACTTTAAAAATTAATAACTCAAAAACTATCTCGTATTTGTACATCTGATATTTTAGCTACTGATAGGGGATGTTGAGGAGAACATTTTAAATTGTTTTCACAATTTTCATGTGTGGGATTTTTATTTAACATTGGGCGTGTTACCTTCCCCTTGAGGGCTTGTGAGGAGTGAGTGTATTTTTTTCCAATAGTTCTCTGATGACATTCCAGCCACGTACTTATTATCATGTAAAATTTGTACACAAATAATATTACTTTTAAAATGATTAAAATTTTAATAAATATAAAATAATACATCGTTTTACTTTAAACATTGATAGCAATAAGACTTCTATTTTTAAAATAGAAAACAAACACTGGCAGATACAAAAAGAAGAGACTTCTTGGAGCTTCAAATTACAAATTAGTCACTACTGTCGACGCCAAAAGTCGGGACACCTGGACTTTGCAATTTTAATGTGCACTACAGAAAAATCGCAAAATTTAGAAAAAAATATTGCATTAAACCGGCAAGCCTCCTCTATAACTTAAAAAATATAACGGGCCGATTAATTGCAAATCTAATTTGTTATAATTAAGGAAGTGACGCAACCTACCCAAAAAAATGACTTTTTCACGAGATGCCCGTCTTTGCGCTCTTGTATAAAATAGAGTTATGCAGGTATAGCGCTTTCATTTATTTTTTTCCTAATAGCCAAATACTTCAAGATGTGAAATCAATTTTTAAGTTAAAAAAATTAATTATTCCCTAATTACAATTAAACCAAACGTAAAATTAAACTCTAGTTTTGCAATTTTGAAGCTACACGCTCGAAAAAAATACCATTATACACAGAAAAAAAAAAATAAAAATTTTTGGTGGTCGTCGATTTTTTATAAATTTTTAATTTTTTTTTTTTTACATAAATTAATGATGAAATTACCATCTTTCAGGAATCTGCTGGGTTGCCATATTCTAACTTTTGCTTGGAGTGGCCTTATTCAGTAGAAAAATAGCAAAGTTGATTGACAGGTCATTAAAGATAATAACAATGAGGGTCGTTCTCTCTTGAAAGGCGGTGTTCTACTGTATTGTGTCTTGCAGCAAGCAGCAGGAAGGAAGGGTTGTTATTTTTGTTAAAATTCCAGGTAGAATTGAAGTTGCATCATGGTTCGATGATCTCGATTGTTTATTGAAACTCTCTTTAATGTGCATGATGATGAAGTGGTTGAATTTAAAATTAAATATGAATAATATATCTTTTTTTAATCAAAATTCTAGCTGCATTTTTGAGCTTATTACGAGATTTTTGTAAGTAATTAAAAGTTCATTATAATCACTAATAATTAAGCTAGAAATATGATTAAAACACTCAAATAGATGCTGAATTCATTTTAAACACAATCATGTCAACTTTAGTTACGTGTTTCTCCATCTTAATTTATTTATTTATTTATTTATTTTTATTTTGGAACTTCTTTTTGGTTGTTCAAATTAAGGAAAATAAACCATTTAGGTTGTGATAATCTTATTAAAAGAAAAGGATAGGACTAACCAGCAAGGCCTTACCGATCGAAAGAGTCACAGCAGGTGGAAATTCTTGTGGTCACAGAGGTTCACTCGAAAGTTTTTACATTTTTGAAACGTTTCGCATCGTGGAGATGCTTCTTCAGTCACAAGAAGAAGTAGAATGATTTGACTGTTGGCTTGCTGGCTGGTATGTGAGGGGAGGGAGGGGAGACAGGAGAGGGGAGGTGTGGAATGAGTTGGTATGATATTTACAAGGGAGTGAAGGGGAATGATATTTACAAGGGAGGGAAATTTGAATTGAGTTATCTGAGGTTTAGCCCAGGCTTCTCCTCTATTTGCCTGGATTTCAGTACATTTTGATAAGCTAATTCCCACTGACGCAAAGTTGGATAATTGACGAATCCTGATAATGTTTTAATTGTTTTTACTGTGAAGCATTTATTGAGGTCGTTAGTGTCATGTGAGGCCGCATGATCAGACACAGGCTTGCTCACGTAATGATGTCGTACATCAGTCCTGTGTCCACTCATGCGGTCTCGAGTAGCCTGTGAAGAGAGTCCTATGTAAAAAGCATTACATTCTTTCTCCTGGTTTGTGTTTTGGTCTCTTATTTTCTGTTTACATTCTAACATGTATATTGCATTTTTTGATGTGCATGTGTTGTGATTTTTGATAGGGTAGGTAACGTTCGTTACTGGACTTTTAAATATAGCCTGCCAAACATTTAAAAGTCCAGTAACGAACGTTACCTACCCTATCAAAAATCACAACACATACACATCAAAAAATGCAATATACATGTTAGAATGTAAACAGAAAATAAGAGACCAAAACACAAACCAGGAGAAAGAATGTAATGCTTTTTACATAGGACTCACTTCACAGGCTACTCGAGACCGCATGAGTGGACACAGGACTGATGTACGACATCATTACGTGAGCAAGCCTGTGTCTGATCATGCGGCCTCACATGACACTAACGACCTCAATAAATGCTTCACAGTAAAAACAATTAAAACATTATCAGGATTCGTCAATTATCCAACTTTGTGTCAGTGGGAATTAGCTTATCAAAATGTACTGAAATCCAGGCAAATAGAGGAGAAGCCTGGGCTAAACCTCAGATAACTCAATTCAAATTTCCCTCCCTTGTAAATATCATTCCCCTTCACTCCTTTGTAAATATCATACCAACTCATTCCACACCTCCCCTCTCCTGTCTCCCCTCCCTCCCCTCACATACCAGCCAGCAAGCCAACAGTCAAATCATTCTACTTCTTCTTGTGACTGAAGAAGCATCTCCACGATGCGAAACGTTTCAAAAATGTAAAAACTTTCGAGTGAACCTCTGTGACCACAAGAATTTCCACCTGCTGTGACTCTTTCGATCGGTAAGGCCTTGCTGGTTAGTCCTATCCTTTTCTTTTAATAAGATTCTTTTTGGTTGTACAAGACAAACATATGTTCAAGTCAAAATTGGACAAAATACAACATAAATACATCAAACTTAAACACATTTACATAAGTTATTTAACACTATCAAACACAATCACTGACAATAATAATAAAAACAAAATACAAGCCAAAGTCACCATTAATACTGATAAATTTTAGTTTATGTGGAACATACATATATACATATATATACACATATATACATACATACATATATACATATATATATATATATATATATATATATATATATATATATATATATATATATATATATATATATATATATATATATATATATATTATATATATCAGTCATACACTATATGATATATGTGTATAACTGGCTTAGCTGAAACAATAGTGATCAGCTTCGGGCAAAGAGACCCTCATATAAAAAGCTTTTTGTACACAGCAAAGCTACTGTCACGGCCGGGCATTATATTTCCGTATTCAGCAGCTGAAACCTGGCAACGCTGCTCTTAATTAAAATGTAAACATTGATTAATATACAAATTATAAAAAATCGGCAACCACCAAAAATATTTGATTTTTTTTCTGTGTATAATGATATTTTTTTCCAGCGTGTAGCTTCAAAATTGCAAAACTAGAGTTTAATTTTGCGTTTGGTTTAATTGTAATTAGAGAATAATTAATTTTTTTAAATTAAAAATTGATTTCACATCTTGAAGTATTTGGCTATTAGGAAAAAAATAAATGAAAGCGCTACTTGCATAACTCTATTTTATACAAGAGCGCAAAGACGGGCATCTCGTGAAAAAGTCATTTTTTTGGGTAGGTTGCGTCACTTCCTTAATTATAACAAATAAGCTTTGCAATTAATCGGCCCGTTATATTTTGTAAGTTATAGAGGAGGCTTGCCGGTTTAATGCAATATTTTTTTCTAAATTTTGCGATTTTTCTGTAGTGAAAATTGCAAAGTCTAGGTGTCCCGACTTTTGGCGACGACAGTAAGAGTAGTGAGCAATATTGATGAACACCTGATTAGCAGTTCCTAACAGATAGCAGCTGGTGAAACACATAGCCTGGAGCTAGAGTAGATAATAAAAAAGAAGGGGAACACACAAAGAATGACCATTGTGTACACAAATTTTTAAGGCTGATGTAACAATTTCCGTATACTTTGTGCATGCAAAATTAAACATAATTGTGTCGACAAATCAGACACATGATCTTTCAACCTTGGAAATTGTGTCCTGAATTTCTTTGTGAGACTTTTCAGCACAGAAAGTGAATTGGTAGCACTTGAATAATCAACATGGTTCATACACACAAGTTATGACTGAGGATGTTGCACAGAGGCAAGTCAAGTCCTGGCACAAATAAAGGAAAGCAATACATCCAACAGTACACCACAAGTCAGCTGTGGATTTTAGAAACTTCCGGGATCAAAACTTCCAGCAAAGGTCTAGTGAAGTCTGATGTGTCTTGGGGGGGCCCCATGACGTCTGATGTGTCGCAGTCTACGTCTTTAAGGGCCCCATGATGTCTGATGTGTCGCAGTCTAGGTCTTGGGGGGCCCCATGACATTGCCGTCAGGGTACCTCTTCTGGAATGCCTTCTTGATGTCAGGGTCCACCAGCTTCACCCCACTCAGCTGGTTGCCCAGCGTGATCCTGCGACATACCTCAGTTTCAAAACTAAATAGTACACTTCAAATTTGTTATTTGTCAATTTTCCAAGCATACAAATACAAACATTATAAAATGCAGCACTTTGAATGAAGGGTTAGACACGTCAGAAACAACATAATAACAAACATATTAAAAAAAAACAATATACACTAGAACTTAAATTGCAAATAAGCGTTAACACTATAAAAACAACACTTAATTATTAGTGTTCTCAATAATTTTTTTAAAATCTTTGTAATTTGACAATTCTCTTATACAACATGGTAGCTTATTGTACAGTGTAATGCACATTAATGAAGGTCCCTCATTAGAACACTGCAGTATATAGGAATTGAGTTACCCAAAAATTAGCACTTAGCTACCCTCTCTTACCTGTATAATGTTTTTTTTAGCACCCATCAAGTTAGCTGTAGTACTCAAGTTAGTTGCACGGTCCTCTACTCTGATTAGTCGTGCTTGCTACCTCCCCATCAGTATACTGTACATACGAGACCATATAAGCTTCAAAACGGATTCTTTGAACTTTCTGATAAAAGCTATATAACTCACCACAACACCTGAAAGATAGACTTTATCAGAAAGTGTAAAACTCGGTTTTGAAGCTGTGGTCTCATATGTGTCATGGTATCAGAGGGGGGTCTTCAAATAACACCACTTAACCTAAACTAAGACTCCAGGACCAAGACTCTCTTACTATATCAATAAAGAATATACTAAGACTGTCTTAATTTTAGGATTGTTGTAATTTGTGTTATTTGAAGACCCCCATATCATGTAGAATTGAATAAATTTTATAAAAAAATCCCCATATTTCATAGCTGACACTTCTTTGATTTACCTCCCCTAATCTCTGCCTGCTTCTCCCATAGCCTCCCTGCCCCCTTCTCCTAGCCCCCCTTCTTCTAGCCCCCCCTCTCCAGTTCTCTCACCAGTTGGGCTGCACGTTGTGTGGTCTCCCGAACAGCTCAATCTTCCTAGTTCCGGGGGACAGTCTCTCTATGATTCCGTAGATTTCGTCGGGCTTGTGGCTGGTCGCTCGCACTTCCGCGACGATGACGTCGCAGTCGAGGCCTCGGTTGAGGCTTGCAGGACTGCCCTTCATGCCGACCAGGCAGTGCTCCTTGCCGTGGTTGAGCCAGTGGCCGGTGCGCCCCGTACGGATGATCCGCTGAAGCTGGTTGGTCTTCACCCAGATGATCTCGTCCACACGCTCGTACCCCCACAGTTTGAGGCACTCCCGACCAAGCTCCATCGCCCTGTCAGTCAAAAATGATAGAAGAATGGTAGAAATTATTCTGAAACAACCAAAATAAAAACTCTCTCTAAACACGAGCTCTGAGTCAAAGCTGATAGAGACACACAAATGTGATGGAAAGACTTGTCACAGAAGGTTCAGTAGCCAGTCCAATGGAATCAGCTCGTCGTCAGGAGTCTATTGAACTGGCTACTGAACCTTCTATGTTGACTCTTTCTTTGTTATCCATGTAAGAAAATGACATGAAAGGTAGCAGACTGACCTGCCGGTGACCCAGAGAAAGATGAGACCGTCGTCCTGCAGGGTGGGGATGCCAAGCTGCCTCATCTCGTCGTCCGACATGGTTCCGTAGGGCAGCTCCATGTGGATGTCCCAGGGGGGGTCCGCCATGATCACCGCAAACTTGCCTGCAACGTCAGGACACAACCGTGGAGTTTAAACTTGGTTGGATCACATGAGGCATGAATTAAAGATACTTTGTTTCCTCAAAAGCAACATTGATGGTGTTCCGCCCAATCGGCAAACTTGCATCTGTTCATTTTTAGAAAGTGGCGAAGTTGCATCTGTTCATTTTTAGAAAGTGGCGAAGTTGCATCTGTTCATTTTTAGAAAGTGGCGAAGTTGCGTCTGTTCATTTTTAGAAAGTGGCGAAGTTGCATCTGTTCATTTTTAGAAAGTGGCGAAGTTGCATCTGTTCATTTTTAGAAAGTAACGAACTTGCATCTGTTCATTTTTAGAAAGTGGCGAAGTTGCGTCTGTTCATTTTTAGAAAGTGGCGAAGTTGCATCTGTTCATTTCTTGAAAACGGCGACGTTGCATTCGGCAACCTTCGGGAAATCTTCAGATTTTAATTAATCTCAAGTTAAAAACACAAACAACGATATTTTATAAAAATACGAATCGGAAGTAAAATATCATTGTTTAAGATATACAGTAATAATTTATTTACATTTACAGTATTAAAAAAACATTGGAATTAATTAAAATCCGAAGATTTCCCGAAGATTGCCGATGCAATGTCGCTGTTTTCAAGAAATGATCAGACGCAACTTTGCCACTTTCTAAAAATGAGCAGATGCAATTAAGTTCGCCGTTTGGGCGGAAAAGCATTGATATGATTGTATACCATATCTAAAAGTAATGAAAGTACCTGACTAGCAAAATATATTGTAAGTGTTTACAGTAGTAAGAGCAGTGTTTAGGCTGATCTTAATGAACACTCGGACTTCAGGAATATACCACAATTTGTGACCAAGTTTACATGTAAAGGAACTGAGCAAGTACTAAAGCATGGGGAGACAGTGGGGGACATTCACCAAACACTTAAGCCCCCATTTAAGCCTCGATTTTTATCCCTGGTGCTAAAGCAGAGGGGCTCTACCATTGGGACTAACCATATTTAACCCCTGGCTTAGCATCAGGGATAAAAATCGAGGCTAAAGTGGGGGCTAAAGTGCTTCGTGAATGTCACCCAGCATATTTAAATCAGCTAAAACTCATACTTACAATAGACTTACAGACACTGCCAAATTCAGATTAGACACAGGCCATGACTACCTTGGAAGCTATCAGAAGAAGTTTAAAAATCCAAGATAGTGATATTTTTAAATAACTGTATGTAAAAATGAACCTCAAGACAGAGGGCATCTGTTAAGATGCTCTGCATTAACTATAGAACTTAACTTGTTGCCTGAGTCTTTTCTCTATTGGCTTGCTAGAAGTAGAAAAGTTTAAAAGCCAACACGTGGGCATAAGAAAAAAAAAATATCCTTGACGCCATTTTACTTTTTTGGGTGTGGCCAAGCCGATATTTAGCTCTGTTAGTAAGAGTTATCTTGTGACCATGCTGTGGCTTACCAGGCTCCCAGAACCCTTTCCTGCACTCTTCTGGGCTCCCATTACCAGATCTGTGCAGCCTGCAGTGGCAGTGCAAGACTGCAGGGCAGCGGAGTATAAACAGCCATAAGCTACCTTCTTCCTACCAACACTTGCGGCTTGCCGGAGCCTTGGCTCCTCTCTGTTCGGGGACTCTCGGGGGCGTTCGGGTCGGCTCGTGCGATGGCGTTGGCGCGCTTTTGCGGGATTTATTTAAAACGATTCAAACAGCAAAATGTTTCAAATTTGTAGACGAAAATGAAGAAATAAGAAATAAAATTATTAATTAAAATAATTATATAAAATTATAATTAAATTAAAGTTTAAAATCTTAGCTTAACTAAATTTTACTGTCGAGCAATATATAATTATATAATATAAGGTCACGTATTCAGTGATAAAATCATAATGCATAAATATTGATAAACACGACTTTACATATATGAACTAAATACGTAAAATGAGTCATAGATTATTAGGTTAGGTTTACTGTAAGTATTTCCAGCATTCGTGTACAAGTTAACACGATGGAAGCATCTAGCGCTGGTGCCTATCCTTGTGATATATGTGACAAGAAGTTCTCAAAGTTAAAGAATGTTTATAAGCATAAAAGAAACGTTCACAAGCTGAAAGTGAATATAGCAGGGAATTTTAAGTGTAACGTGTGCCCTGAAACGTTTAGAAAACATATCGCATTGGTACTTCATCATAAAACAGAGCATGGAGAGAATATTTAACGCCATGAAAAAGAATTTCCCTCTAAAAATGGTAAGTAACAGCATATAGCTTATTATATATATATATATATATATATATATATATATATATATATATATATATATATATATATATATATATATATATATATATATATATATATATATATATATATATATATATATATATATATATATATATATATATATATATATATTATATAGCATATATGGCTTATTTCCCTCTGCACAATTAAGCTCTTGGTTGTATAGATTTTTTAAGTAAAAATAAATATATTCAGTTAATTGGGACATCGTATAATTATAATTTATAATATGACAATATTAACTTCGTTTTTTTATTTTTTAGTTACAACTAATAATAAATGGATATAATATTTGTTTTGTAAAATTTGATTCTTAACTATGTGTAGGATATTTAATTTGATAAAATTCAATAAAAAAACAACCTTATTAAATATTCATAAAAAAAATGAACAATTTAGATATTGGATAAAACTCACGAGGGGAATTCTGATCCAAGTGTCTTGCAGTCAATGAATAGAATTCTTGGCAAGGCCATAACAGATTTAAAGAATTGTGTTGGTGAGACATCAAATAGTAGCATGTGTGCCCCAGTCAGGCAAAGCTCAGAAATGTGAGCCACAGCGTCGGTTCTTTTCAACAAAACGAAAACGAATTAGCACGAACGAGGCACGAGCTTTAAAAAAATGCAAGCCAACAGAAGCTGAGAATTAATGTTGAGAATGAGATGTTACATGACGTTGACAGAGAGGTTCTTAATATTCATACTGGGAATGATCATATGTACTAGAGAGAATGAGTTGTACACTTAACTATGTTGTTTTAATTATTGACTATTTGATAAGCTAGCTATGCTTCGTCATGTTAAAATTTCACCAAATGTTTTGTGTGTTGAAATTTATTACTTATTGATACTGAAAATAAATTTGTATTATTATGCTGAATGTAGTTAGAAAGTGTGGATGTAATAGAATTTAATCTATATGTTACGATAGATATAATACCATTTTTATTTTTTTATGTATTACTTCATACACTAAAAAAATCATACAATCCTTTGAATGTGCTTTTTATTCACTATACTACCACTTTAATACAAATGTTTCTCATAGGCTCTCATAGAATGGCTATTTTATATTATTTTATTTCTTGAAACTTTTAATTCAAAGTTAATTCCTTCTGTGTATAGCGCGAAGATAATATTTTGGCTACTATAATATAATAATTTTGCTATGTTTGAATCGTTTTGAATAGATCCCGCAAAAGCGCGCCAACGCCATCGCACGAGCCGACCCGAAAGCCCCCGAGAGTCCCCGAACAGAGAGGAGCCAAGGCTCCGGCAAGCCGCAAGTCTACCAACTCCATCGTCTAGTAGTTAGTCACAACCATCCCAAGTCACAAAAAGTCTGCCGTGTTCGGGTATTGAACCGGGAACCTCTCGGATAAGAGCCAGGAGAACTAACCACTACCTACAGAGCAGGTTTTGCATAACAAAAGAAGAAGAAATGTATCCAAGTCTCACCCAGCACGTTCATGTCCAGGTAGCGCAGGTCACACTGCACCCACTGCGCCGGGTAGAGCGTAGTCGCGGCCTCCCTGCTGGTCCCCGCCGCCTCCCCGCCACTCTCGGCCAGCGAGGAGTCTCGCGAGACCGCGCCGTCCACCTCGTAGTGAACGTACCTGCGACAACGCTCAGTCACTGCTCGTGGTTCATTTTAAATTACAAGCAATTAAAAACAGCAATATCCTAGAATTGTAAACTTTTTTTTTTTTTTTTTTTTTTAAAGCACTATAAAATATATTAAATTATTCTACAATAGAGTAATTCAATTAATATGTTAATGCTTTAATGAACAAAACAAACAACAGTGTATAGATGTATCACGTATATTTACTTTATTTTAAGACTTTAAGTGTGTTTTTGTGAAATTGGTATATGTATGTTGTTTCTTTGATTCTTGCATTTGTATAATAAGCATTCAATTTTTAATCATCAACATATAAATATCATGAAATTCACAATATTTTGTATTATTTGAGCTGTAGTGGCAGGATTTACAAATTATTTTGTGATCTGTGATGTGTATATATACTTTGTTGTGCATAGTGATACAAGTGTTATTTATAAATATGGACGATCGACGTTATGTCTTAAGTTTAATATTGTTGAATTGCTTATATTGTATAATCAATCGAAAAGCAATAAAGATTATGAATTATGAATTAATAAATATGTACTACATATATTATCATGTATCCATAAAATGGCATTTCAGTTAATATTTTACAATAATTAAAGTGAATTCAAAATTTTGTGGAAAAAGATTGATGTTTAAAGTATTTTATTTTATTATAATTATATTGTTAATTATGTTTTTGAGAAATTAAATACAAGTATATATTTAAAAAAAAAATCACTGTTTTGAGCTGAAAAATTAATAAATAATAATGAACCGGCCAATAGGATTATGTAATATAATCTTGGCTGGACTGTATTGTATAATATTGAAAAAAAAAATATATATATGTATTGGATCCAATAAACAAATCAAATCTGGGTAGAACAGACAACCTGCATGAAATTTTGAAATTTCTTATTGCAGAAATAAATAGAGGGTGCCAAATATATGCTACTCTGAATTTTATTTTCGAGTTTAGGAAACATTTTTAAAAAATTATTTAAACTGTGGTCACGCCCCCTGGAAGCATCAACAGGCGTTTTGGCCTCCTGCATTTTATTAAGGATCCAGGGGGGGGGGGGGGGAGAAGGGGGGGGAAACAGAACAATTTTCAATAATTTTTAAAAGTGGTCCTGGGACTAAAAAAAGAAAAGAAAAATGAAAGGATGAAAAACTAAAAAAATCACAGTAACATAGTTACCCTCTATCACTTCTGCAATACAAAATTGTCATGCAACTTTTCAATTCGATCATCGTATACATTTTGTATTTTTTTTTTTTTAAAGAAAAATTCTGAATTACTCATGGAATTTGCTGGAAAGTGTGTAAAAATCATGGAATTGAACCATAAAAAAATAAAACTCTTTGATTTTTTTTTTAATCTAATAATTTCAATGTTTAAATTAAGGAAAATAAACCATTTAGGCTGTGATAATCTTATTAAAAGAAAAGGATAGGAATAACCAGCAAGGCCTTACCGATCGAAAGAGTCACAGCAGGTGGAAATTCTTGCGGTCACAGAGGTTCACTCGAAATTTTTTACATTTTTGAAACGTTTCGCATCGTGGAGATGCTTCTTCAGTCACAAGAAGAAGTAGAATGATTTGACTGTTGGCTTGCTGGCTGGTATGTGAGGGGAGGGAGGGGAGACAGGAGAGGGGAGGTGTGGAATGAGTTGGTATGATATTTACAAGGGAGTGAAGGGGAATGATATTTACAAGGGAGGGAAATTTGAATTGAGTTATCTGAGGTTTAGCCCAGGCTTCTCCTCTATTTGCCTGGATTTCAGTACATTTTGATAAGCTAATTCCCACTGACGCAAAGTTGGATAATTGACGAATCCTGATAATGTTTTAATTGTTTTTACTGTGAAGCATTTATTGAGATCGTTAGTGTCATGTGAGGCCGCATGATCAGACAAAGGCTTGCTCACGTAATGATGTCGTACATCAGACCTGTGTCCACTCATGCGGTCTCGAGTAGCCTGTGAAGTGAGTCCTATGTAAAAAGCATCACATTCTTTCTCCTGGTTTGTGTTTTGGTATTTTATTTTCTGTTTACATTCTAACATGTATATTGCATTTTTTGATGTGCATGTGTTGTGATTTTTGATATGGTAGGTAACGTTCGTTACAGGAAGCACTCACCAGAAGAGGTTACCCAAACACAATAATTCAAAAACAAATTAACAGAGCACTAAATAACATAGAAACAACACAAGTTACCGGCAAACCAAAGAAGGAGGTAACCACCCCACTTATCACAACATACCATCCCAATCTAGAGAAGGAGCTCAGAAAAATAACAACAATGGCACATCCTATCCTCAGCTCAGCCCCAGAAACCTCTCACTTATTCAAAAAGCCCCCAGCCATAACTTTCCGTCAACCGCCAAACCTCAGAAGACTTTTGTCTCATACCGATCCCACCCCAAAACCGAAACCACCCCCTCCTGGCTCATATCCCTGCAATAACCAAGATAAACAAGACAACAGAGGAAGAAAATGCCAAACATGTGAAATACATATAGCCAGCCAAATATTTAAAAGTGCTGGTTATTCCTATCCTTTTCTTTTAATAAGATAATTTCAATGTTTTTAAGGTAAAATTTTTACTTTTAGTAACTGTTTTGAAGTTACCAACTATCTTCTTCTTCTTTTCTTATGCCCACGTGTTGGCTATTAAACCATTTTACTTCTATATAATTATTGTATTGAACACAACGAACCTATTATTAATTTCATTTCATCTTGGAAAAAATATCAACCCCGTAAAAAAGCTGGAAAATTTCTGGGATTAAATTTTGTTTTAACGTCCTGAAATCACCTCTCGTCGGAATAATGAGCCACGTGTGCAAACATGCGCTGGAGATCACAAGGCTCGTGATTGCTGTCACCTCATATCGTGTACAGAGATCATACAGATCAATATAGCACATGATCAAAATAGGCAGATGGCTAATTATTCTAGACAGGGGACAAATTACATGACAATTTGTTTTTACAAAAATGAATAAAGGGTACCAAATTATGTTACTATGATTTTCTTCAGATTTTTTTTTTGAGTCTTCGAAAGTTTTTAAATATTAGTGAAAGTTCTGCAAGTTCTGCTGGCTTGGCAACCCTTGATCCTTAATAAAAGGATAGACCCTAAGACCCTAAACTCCTATTGACGCCTCTGGGGGGGAGAACACAGTTTCAATAATTTTTTAAAAATAGTTTCTGGACTAAAAAGAAATGTATCATATGTAATTATTTTCTGCAGTAACGACATGCAGGTTAACAAGTCAAAGAATGACGTTGCGTGACCTGATACTCACTTGCAGGTGTCCATGTGGAAGCAAGTGTTGAGGAAGCTGCAGTCCCCCAGGCTCTCGTCCGTGTGCTTCTGCAGGATCTTCTTGAAGTGGAGCTTCTTGCAGCCCAGCGAAGACTTGCCACACTCGAGCTTCGTGCCGTGAGGACAGAACTCCATCACCTGGGCCCCTGCAACAACCAGCAATTTATAACAACACAAGCTTGGTGCCGTTCGGGCCACACTTGGGCCCCTGCAACACCCAACAATTTAAGTCCAGCCTCCAAGAGTGTTTGCAAAATTGTAGGATGCCTCAACTGACCAACATGATATGTATATGTATTATAAATGCTGTCCAAGACATTTTTCTTTCCCCTTAGTTTGGGATTTATGACATTGTTTTGCCAATAGTAAGTTCAAACAGTTCATTAAAATAATATGTGTAAAAAAAGGGGGGGGGAAACATCTACAGTAATATTTTACTACAGTAAAAACTTGTTATTACGTAAAGTCAAAGGATCCAGGAAATTAGGTTTACCTTATATCGAGTTTACCTTATATCGAGTTTACCTTATATCAAGTTTTTTTCTATACCTGCAACACTAATTAATTTCTACGGGACCTTTACTTCGTTACTCAATATTGAGTTTTTACCTTGTAACAACATACATACATGACAATTACATACATAACATGACGCCATATCCCTTTATGGGGTAAGCCAGCAGCATTATTACCTCGTCCGTCTACAAATTGCCCTCCAAAGCACTCGATTCTTGCACACTCCACTTGCTTCAAAAATACTCATAACATTCTTTTGCCTTCTGCACTCTCTATTACACTGCATACTTTTAACACTTCTGTTCTTCAAACATTCTGCAATCGCATCCAACCAAACCTTTTTAGGTCTACCTAATCCTTTCATGCCTTGTACACTACCTTTAAACATCTGTTTTGCAATTCGTTCATCGCCCATTCTCTCAACATGTCCAAACCAACGTAGTGTACTTTGTTCATACTTGTCAATTACGCTTTCTTTCACTCCACACTCATTCATCACCCATGTGTTTCTCACTCTATCCATCCTAGTTTTACCACACATATTCCTTAAAAAACTCATACCAACAGCATTCAACTTACTTCTATGCTTTGTTTGACACACCCATACTTCAGATCCATACATCACAGTTGGTATTAGGACAGAGTTATACACAGCTAGCTTAGCCGTATTAGACAACAGCTCAGTGCGACACAACCCTGCCATACTACCCACAATCCTCCTGCCAGCACTTACTCTCCTATCAATCTCTCCATCTACACTTCCGTCCTCCCGAAACAATCTTCCCAAATTTGATATACAAATTCTTTCACTCGTTCCAGCTGTTCTCCTTTTAGGTCAATTCCTTTTGCCTCGTTGCTATCTGTACTACCAAACACCATTACTTTTGTCTTGCTCACATTGATTTTCAAATCCATATGACTAGTACTCACTTCCAAACGGTTTAACCTTCTTTGCAAATCATCTTCGCTATCAGCTAACACCAATGCATCATCCGCATACAACAGCAACCATAACATTATCGTACCCACACTAATTCCATTTTCACCTATACCAGCCAATCTTACACACTTATCCATAAACACATTAAACAGCCATGGCGACATCACACAACCCTGTCTCACTCCTCGCTTCACTTCAAACCATTCGCTCAAACCACCATTCACCCTCACACACGCTTTACTACCTTCATACATAGATTTTACTGCATTCAGCAATTCATCATTTACACCATACTCGGACAACACTTTCCACAGCATATACTTCTATTCACCTTGTAACAAGTTACTTAATAACAAGTTTTTACGGTATATGATATTTTGGTGTAAAAATTATGATACTAAATTTGTTAATAATATAAATAAAAAGGCACAAGGCACTAAAGTGAAGGGACCAGCTAGTTTTCTGTTGTTCTTAAAATTGATATACATACATGTATTCTCAATTATTAGTTAAAATATAAGTACCTTTTTCTTGTATTTTCCATGATATAGTATATAATTTTAAATTTAATTATATTGTTAATAGAGTATATACAACACATGTGTATGCATAAATTTCTTACAATTCTATTAAGTTACCAATAAAAATCTAATTTCAATTATCAAGTCTAAATACCTCACTATAATATAATGGCATGCATCTGCTAGTAAGAATTGGGAGTTTCTTTTGCATGTCAATTAAGAGTTACTATCAGAACCAAAAAGGTGTGCCCCTGAATAGCATACAAGTTCCATAAGGAGAGGGGCACACCTTTTTGGTTCTGATAGTAGACTGATCATTCTTACTCTTTTATAATTAAATTGCAAGAATTAAAATCACATGACCTTTAAGGAATTAAAATTCTTGGTTGTTTTAAAAAGAGTAAAAAAAATGTCCTGATTATTCCGATTGTATGTTATCCAGAATGCCCCAACCTTTCTGTAGACGACTCACCCCCCTGTGACTTGAACTTCTCGGCCATGGAGCGCTCCTTGGCGGTCGGCTTGCTCAGCAGGTCGAGGATCTCCTCCCCCACCTTCTTGCTCTCTTTCTCACGAGTAGACGGCATGGACAGCAGCGACTGAAACAGACCTCAGTCAATCACTGAAACAGACCTCAGTCAAAGCAGACAAAACGCAGGCCCTATCACACAGTGGAAGTAAAAATTTACATACAGTATGTGTTGCCACAACTTACAAGGCAACTTTTACTGCGGAAATGGATAGTGTGCAAAATTGTGCTACTCCGTTTTTTTTTTTTCCAAGTACTGTACTGCTAAAATGTTTTGCCTAGGTTGAATTTGAACTCACACCCCTTTTAGATCACATGCTTTTATTGATTTCTCTCTCTGTACTTTCAATAATTTAAAAAAAAAAAAAAATCACAAGGCTTTAAAAAAGGTAAAAAAAAATATCTGAGCAGCATAACTTTGAGTATTTTGACTCTATATATTTCTGCAAAAAAAAAAAAATCATGCAAGTTAAATTAATTTACTTGTTTTTGTATCCTCTCACCATTATGTCGTTGTCCTTTGCCTCCTTCTGCTCCTTGCGCTCCGTGCACACCAACTTTCTCGACGACTCTCCCACCTCTAGGCCCTCTTCTGCGACACAAAACATCGTCACACCAACAGAATGTGCAAACGTTCATGGAAGCAGGAATATTTACAGAGAGGTGGCAAACACATTGTTTAGATTGTTGGTGACCAGTCAGATATCAACAATGAAGTTGCTGTGGTGAACAATAACATTGAGTCAATCAAGATGACAAAACAACTAGACAATAAAACCCTTCTAACATCATCTGCCAATTTTAGAGATTAAATTTTTTACCAACAAGTATGCTCTTTAATTTAGCTTTAAGGGTAAGGTAACACAGCCAATGTTAAAAAAAAATTCCACACAAGAAAATTATGAATTTTTTTTTTAAATGTTCTCCTCTACATCCCCTATCAGTAGTTAAAATATCAGGTATACAAATACGATCTAGTTTTTGAGTTACTGTATGAATTTTTAAAGTTCACTACTTTAAGATATAGAAATGGAACTTCCATGTTAAATTAATCAACTTTAAAAATTCATGACTCAAAAACTAGATCTTTTTTGTATACCTGATATTTTAGCTACTGATAGTGGGTGTAGAGGAGAACATTTTTTTTTTATAATTTTCATGTGAGGGATTTTTTTTAACACTGGGAGTGTTACCTTATTATTAATTGTATTAGATTATATTTTCCTCTGGCCAGGAGATGATGACAGTGCAGAGATTCGACACGGCTCATCAACTACATTGGCGAGGTAAAAGAACTCACCCATGGACTTCCTCTTGACTCCGGTCTGCAGTTCGTTGGCCATCGCCACCAGCTTGGCGTGCTCCGCGGACACCACTTCCACCTGACCCTCCCTCTCCTGCACCCTGCAAAGCGGCAACACTGTTAGACGGAACATAACCTTCCAGGGAGTCTTTCTACAACGTGGCAACACTGTCAGACGGAACATAACCTTCCAGGGAGTCTGTCTACAACGTGGCAACACTGTCAGACGGAACATAACCTTCCAGGGAGTCTGTCTGCAACGTGGCAACACTGTCAGACGGAACATAACCTTCCAGGGAGTCTGTCTGCAACGTGGCAACACTGTTAGACGGAACATAACCTTCCAGGGAGTCTGTCTGCAACGTGGCAACACTGTCAGACGGAACATAACCTTCCAGGGAGTCTGTCTGCAACGTGGCAACACTGTCAGACGGAACATAACCTTCCAGGGAGTCTGTCTACAACGTGGCAACACTGTCAGATGGAACATAACCTTCCAGGGAGTCTGTCTGCAACGTAGCAACACTGTCAGACGGAACATAACCTTCCATGGAGTCTGTCTACAACGTAGCAACACTGTTAGACGGAACATAACCTTCCATGGCGTCTGTCTACAACGTAGCAACACTGTCAGACAGAATATAGCCCTCCAGGGAGTCTGTCTGCAAAGCGGCAACACTTTTAGACGGAACATAACCTTCCAGGGAGTCTTTCTACAACGTAGCAACACTTTTAGACGGAACATAACCTTCCAGGGAGTCTGTCTACAACGTGGCAACACTGTCAGACGGAACATAACCTTCCAGGGAGTCTGTCTGCAACGTGGCAACACTGTCAGACGGAACATAACCTTCCAGGGAGTCTGTCTACAACGTGGCAACACTGTCAGACGGAACATAACCTTCCAGGGAGTCTGTCTACAACGTGGCAACACTGTCAGACGGAACATAACCTTCCAGGGAGTCTGTCTACAACGTGGCAACACTGTCAGACGGAACATAACCTTTCAGGGAGTCTGTCTGCAACGTGGCAACACTGTCAGACAGAATATAGCCCTCCAGGGAGTCTGTCTGCAACATGGCAACACTGTCAGACGGAGCATAATCTTTCAGGGAGTCTGTCTGCAACGTGGCAACACTGTTAGACGGAACATAACCTTCCAGGGAGTCTGTCTGCAACGTGGCAACACTGCTAAACGACATGGCAACACTGCCGGACTCACCCGATGAGCAGCTGGGTGGCAAACTTGTGCAGCAGGTTGGGCACCGCCTGGGGTGCGACGGAGCGCCCGAGGGTCCGCGACACGGAGGCTGCGAGCTCGAGGCTGCTGGCGGGCAGGGCGAGGGAGGCGTCGCACAGAGACAACAGCAGCGCCGACTCTATGCATACCTCCGGCTCGGCATCGTCTGTACACAATTCAATCGCGAGTTCTCCAGGGATCACAAGAGAGGGATTTCCATGGTAAACGGGGAATTATGGTTCTCAAAAACAATACAGTAAGGAATCTATTTTTTTAACTGAACCCTATTACAGGGTACTGGCCACAATTAAATGACTGAATTTAACCTCCCGGCTCTTCGTAGACCCTACTTTTGTGGGTCCCTTCCAAACCGGGGCGGCCATAGCCTAAGCAATCTATCCCAGAATTCGCCTGGTTGTAACTGAGGAAACCATGGAAACCTCAGTCAGGATGGTCTAAGCAACACCTACCAGAGGTGGCTGGAAGAGAATTGTCCTCTACTTCCCCCAGCTTTGCGGGACCAGCCTGCGGCTCTGCAACAACAAGCTCAAACTTGACCACTGACTTTACACGGCCAGACAGGAGTATCATACAACATACCTGGGGTGGTCACAACAGAAGAACCCAACAATTCCTGCCGCTCTTTTTTCCTCTTCTGCAACTTTTCCCGAAGACTCATCCGCTTGTTTTTTATAGCTTGAATTTCTTCCCAGGCATCCGACATTTTAACTTTTTTGTAGTTAAAATATTCTTGCAAAATACAATACTACAATACAATAAATAGGCAAGCAGAAATTTTGCGACACAACCCACCAGCTGGTTGCTTTGTTTTTTTACAGCCGCGAAAAAGTGTTGCCAAAAAACTCAAACTGAAAGAAACTCTTATCGATTTTTTTTCCAAGTCATATTTTCAACAAAACTTATAAAAAACTTGATAATTGTTTGTAAATAATTTTTTACTTCTAAAATTAGGGGTTAATTATTAAATAATTGTTTTTTTTTCTACAACAATCCAGAGAGAAGTGCAACAATCTGGCAACGCTGCAATGTTTTTTCGAATCAGCTGTTTCAAATTTTCGGTGGCCGCACGTGTCCTCTGCAGAAGGTGGTGAAGATGGACAAGGCGAAGCGGAGGTACAACTGGAGGGCCAGGCAGGTGGTCCACACCGAGATCGACAATGCCTCAACCGCCAAGGTACGCCACAACAATTGATTGAGTCCAGACGTGCTACGGAGCAATGTATTCGGGTTATGCACAGGGGCGAGACTGCGATCAAGGATGATGGTATTGTGAACCGTATTGTGGCTACACCACGGTGGCTCGCCTCAGGCTTTCGCTTCTCAGTCTCCTCTTTAACTCCCCGCAATTGACCTCATAAAGTACCAATAGATGGCATTGAAAACAGCCTCTATAGAATCAGTATTATCAACTACACGTGTATAATACTTTAGCCAGTAGCAAAGCTCAGATATCAAAACAATGACACTTTTAGAATCACCCAGGTAAAATCCACCAGATGTCCATACCTGTCTTTATGACGTCAATTCTGTTGGCCCTGTATTGGCCTCCACGGTTCAGCAGATTCTACTCGCTCGCCACAGAAAACTTCTCCACACGACCCACACCCTCCAGCTTCCACCTTCCCCTATATCCAACTTTTACTGCCCCCTCGCTCATCTCCTCCCATCCCATTTCTCCTTTTGTTATTTTATACATTGTTGTGAGCCACCTGATATCCTTCCTTCTGTCCTGAAGCGCCTCTCACGGCTCTCACCCCAGCTCCTTGATCACCTTTCGTTACACTTTCTCTTTCTATAACAATATTTATTTATTTTTTTTTTTTTTTACAAGGATACACCCCTAAGAGCTTACAGCTCGCGGCGGGGTACTGGGTAGGGAACTATCTTTACCAAATGAATTTAACCCCTGACCTTCCTAGCACCCTTCCTGCTGCCCTTTTTTGTACTTTCTGCATTTCCCTTATCCCTTCCTGCCTATATGGGTCCCACACACTTCACCCATACTCCATTATTGGCCTAATTAATGTTTTATATGCTTTCTCTTTCACCGTCCTATGACTTGCAGCAAAACAAGCCCATCTATCTGCCAGCTGATTTTGCGGAGGGGTAATGTGAACTTTTCAACATTATTTTCATGTTAATAATAATAATAATAATAATAATAAAATTAACGCGGCAAATGTGGCTACGCCTCGGTGGCTCGCGAAGGGTTTGCTTGTCTCAAAACCCTCTTAAACAACTCATAACTCTCCGCTTCAACAACTTCTGCCTTCAGCAAATTCCACTCTCTTACAGTCCTGTTAATGAAGGAATATTTTCCCACATCACTTCTACTGCCGACAAAATCCAACTTCCAACTGTGATCACTCCTTCCAATGTAAACACCTCTCTTAATACGAGAGCTCAACTCCCTCCAACCCTCACTATTTCTTGTTATTTTATACATAACACCAAGTCTACAATTTCTCCTTCTCTCCTCCAGCAACTCCCACCCTAACTTATCAATCATCGCAGTTACACTCTCAAACTCTTTTCTGACCTCCTTTCCATCTCCCACCAACTTCCATCTTCCCATACGCCCCATAACTCTTCTCGCTGCTCTTCTCTAACTCCTTCACCCCAACATTCCTGTATGGATCCCAAACAATGCATCCATAGGTAGGTACAGAGTACTGTATGTTTACACAAAACAGCAGAGGAGGATTCAAAACATGTTGTCTAAATCCTAGCAAAGGACCACCTTCATGTTAACTGATCACGATTATCTGTATTTCTAAAGCCGATAAGTTGTTGTAGATATGCATCGACCCGAAGACGTTCAAGCAAGAGCAGTTTGACTCGTGCAATGCGTTGGTTCTGCCGGCCGAGAAGAGAAAAACTAAGAAGAAGAAAGAAGGCAAGACGGCGGTCACCAGAATCCTCAACAAGAAACAACGCAAGCGGCTCGAGAAAATCGTTGACCGCAAAAAGAAGAAGGAGAATGTAAGTGGTCACATTTCTCACTTTTGACGTAATATTGACAAAACTTGTGTCCGCATGAGGTGGAGCTGCTCTCTGATTGGTCACATTTCTGACTGTAGACGTAAAGTTGACGTAATGTGTCCACAGAGGGTGGAGCTGCTCTCTGATTGGTCACATTTCTGACTGTTGACGTAAAGTTGACGTAATGTGTCCACAGAGGGTGGAGCTGCTCTCTGATTGGTCACATTTCTGACTGTTGACGTAAAGTTGACGTAATGTGTCCACAGAGGGTGCAGCTGCTTTCTGAGTGGTCACATTTCTGACTTTTGACGTAAAGTTGACGTAATGTGTCCACAGAGGGTGGAGCTTCTCGCCGCTCTGGCCAGCGTTCAGCCGGCTCCGGAGCTGAGTGCACAGCTGACGTCCATCGCGACAGTGCAGACGCGCGGGCTCAAGCGACAGCGCACACACACACAGCTGGAGGAGGCGGCGAGCAGGGCTGGTCAGTTTGTCAAATTTCTTATCTTCAGCAGTTCATCCATGGAGATGTATTCATGCACTTCATTTTATTATAAGTCTTCTTCTTTTCTTATGCCCACGTGTTGGCTATTAAGCCATTTTACTTCTAGTAAGCCAATAAAGAAGAGAATCTTTCTCTTCTTTCTTCATGTTGCCAGGCAACAAGTCAAGTTCTGTAGTTAATGCATCTAAACAGATGCCCTGTGTCTTGAGGTTCATTTTTATATGATTTACAAATGTCACTACTCACTATCTTGGATTTTAAATTTCTTCTGGTAGCATCCAAGATAGTCATGACCTGTGTCTGAATTTAGCAATGTCAGTGAGTCTATTGATCTATTACAGTACTATATTTTTATTATAAGTCGTGGCCCCCCTTCACCATCCTAATTTTACTTTTTTAATTTCAAAACTTTTTGTGGGACGTATGTTTTATCCAAACCTCAGGTTTACTTTGCAGTCAATTGATTGTTTCATATAAATGAAATAAGTGTTATTAAGGGGCATTCACAAAGCCTTAAGGCCACATTTAAGGCTCAATAATTTAAGGCTTGATTTTAGACGTGTTTTTTAGACCCAAAATTTCTGGTCTTAAATTATTGAGCCTTAATTGTGGCCTTAAGGCTTTGTGAATGCCCCTTAATAATTCAACAATGTTTTATGATTTGAGCAAGTTCAAAAAGGTGTTTTTCTCACCTCAGCTCCATTTCAATGTTAAACTTCTACCTCAATTCTTCACATAACTGATCAGACAAATCCACTTCAAAATTTGTATGCCACCCATTGATGTTCAAAGTCTCCTGCAAGTCATGTTGCATTCAAGGGGGCAGGTTACGAGATGTCAGTCAACTGAGATTCATCCTTGAGAACTAAGAGTGGGAAGAGTGGCACAAGAGTTTTTTTGCCTTATAATAATATACTGCTTATAAACTACCTTACTTGTTTCGTTGAACATTTTCCTCCACTTTGTTGCTTAACAACAACGTCAAAACAGGCGAGATGCTTTAGTCTTGGCAAGCCTGAGGAAGTGAGAAGATTCTCTCACGAAACTGTCGCTTTTATTAAGCAACCAAGTGGAGGAAAAAGTTCAACGAAACAAGTACGTTATGGCTGAACCTCTGCTAACAAATTTTTTCACTAAGACTAATAAACCACACGTGACATTGTTGTGGACCATGTTGTTCACCGCTTATATTACAAACTACATGTGACATTGTTGTGGACCATGTTGTTCACAGCGGAGGTGGGAGGCAAGATGCCGCGGGTCTCCAGCATCGCAGGCAGCCGCAGACTGCGCAAGAAGTTGCTGCCACCTCCCCCCGCGCAGCCCTCAGACCCCAACGTGCTGGGATTTGAGGTGAGTCTGATGATTGTGTTTACGTTGGGCTCCTGCCGACCTTTCAACATTTTCTGTCCTTGTCTCTAATTCAAACCCAAGGATTTGGTAGATATAACCTCTGGATAGGATATTCCTATACCAATAGCATTAGAGCTACTGAGGCAAATCTCCATCCTAAGATGGCGACCGAGCGCAACCATCTGCATTGTAAATTGTATGAATGTTCCCCAACGTAAGCTGGCGAACATTCCATTGCTTACTGTTGTAACCACAGCCCACTTCCTCCTCACGACCGTGCCTCACCGACGGCAGCACCATCACCTATCCAGAGGTTATATACAAACTCCTTGGTTAAACTACAAAACTCTGATCTTCACTTGCCCTCTTGGTAGCGCCACTGTCACTCCCACAATTTCAGAATCACGAAAATCGTTGTTATTTGTGATCTACCACAACTCAATGCAGGCGCGGATCCAGAGGGGGGGGGGGGGGCTGGAGGCTGCAGCTACCCCGTCCCCCCTGAAATTTTAGATTTAACATGGGAAATATAGGCTTTTCTACCATTCCAAATTATTATTATTATTATTATTTTTTTTTTTTTTTTTTTTTTTTTTTAGACACTACTAAGCCGTCTCATAGGTCATTACAAGACAAACCTAGCAGTGCCTCCTCGACCCCAGCGCTCCGCACTCTCGTGCAGTAAACTCCAGGGCTGCCTTTTATTTTATCGGTGCACCTCACCAACCTCCCCATGGGCCCGAAGTAGACGGAGGGAGCCCAGCAACACTGCCTTCTGCATGGCATCCGCCAGCCGCTCAGCGGATCCACGGCAACCTGGTATTTGCCGCAGCCCAGAAACCAACGAGTCGGGAACTCCACCCATCACCCCAACCAAAAGAACGACCAACACAACCGAATGTCCAGCATAGCTCTGCCGCAAGTCCATGACAAGATCGCGGTACTTATCGCGTTTTTCGGCATACTTTTCCGTGAGGTTCTGGTCCGAAGGAGCAGAAAACTCCACCACGGTCAACGCCTTCTTGTGCTTCTCAAGTACCACGATGTCCGGCTTGTTGGCATGGAGCTTGCGAGTGGTGGTTATTATTATTATTATTATTATTAATATTATTTTTTTTTTGCATTTGCCTTATGCTATAGTCCCTCCTAAAAGTAGAATTAGACTTATTGACAAGGGTCCTATAAATAAATACATAAACAGTAAAACCTCAATTTTACGAACTTCGATTTAACGAAATTCGCGATTTTACGAAGTATTTTCTCGGTCCCGAATAGTTCGATAGGAAAATGCACGTTAAATAACCTTGAATTTACGAAAAATCGATTTTACGAAATAATGAAGTGCTCACATGGTCCCTAGAGAGCATTAACCTCGAGTTTACGAATATATTTGTCATAAAAACAACATTTAAAGCGTCTTTTAAATGTAAATTACGCGCGCGTCGTAACGTAAAATTTGTGATCGAGAATCGAGATTAAGTATGGCAACTGCGTGGTCTAATTCGATGTAAATAAGATCTTAAAAATAATAAAGTGTCTAATCCTCTTCGTCCGGCCAGATCGTACGACCCAATCGCATTGCTGCATGAGTGTAGTACATTATATACCTCAAAACTTCATTCAATTTTAAATTTTATTTAATAAATTATTAATAGAAAATAATTTTTTTTTTCTAAAAAAAAAATAAAATAAAACGGACGTCGTTATGGAAAATTAACCGCATATATGAACAGTATTTTTATTTTATTGGCTACGCGAATAGAAAAAACGTCGTTGACTGCATTTCAAATGTTGATTGCGAATAGACCACTTGCAAAACTATGTTTTAGCAAAACGTAAACAAACTCGTTCACTTAGTGTATTGTTGGTTGTTGATTATGTGCATTTTTTTTCTAAAACATTGGACCTTATGGGAAATTTACGTTTTTCACATACAGATTTCAATATATTACATACATATAATTTTTAAAATAAATATATCACCGGAATCTGCAGTTCTTGGCCATTTATAATATTGAAAATTGCATCGGAAAAAGGTTTCTTTATTTCAATATAGAAAATTTAGTATGATACCAAATCAGCCAATTGCATGGGGTAAGATACGTAACTAGGCAAACTCCAGTTTGTTGATTTAAACTGTTGCAATAATAAACAATCTGGGGGGTCTTCAAATAACACAAATGGGGTACTGACCGGTATTTAAGTTAACAATACTAGTAAAAAGTACTGTGAATTCTATGAAGAACGAGCCCTATTAGAGCACCCTATGACAATTTGCTGATTTTATATGAATTTTTAAAGCTTTTTTTGATGACGTCATACCATTGAATCTTAAATGGGAAAATGCATCAGTTAACATTGCTAAAATGAAAAGTTATTGAGGTAGGAATTTGAAACCTTCATTATCGTGATTCTAGCACTTAAAAACCTTGCAAATGAAGTTTTGGTTACATTTCAATATTAAGAATGGGATTTGGTAATGTTAACTGATCTATTTTCCCATTTAAGGTTCAATGCTATGACGTAATTTTTAAGAGGTTTTAAAAATTCATAAAAAAATCAGGAAATTGACGTAGAATGCTGTAATAGGGCTTGTTCTTTATGAAATTCTTGTGCCTTTTGAAATATTGACAAAAACTTGCAACTTTTTTTTTTGGTCAGTACCCCATTACAACAATCTTAAAATTAGGACAGTCTTAGCGTATTCTTTATTGTTGCGCTAAGACAGTCTTAGGTTAAGTTTAGGTTAAGTGGTGTTATTTGAAGACCCCCCTGGAGCATGCTTGGTTATGTATCTTCCCCATGTAATTGGCTTATTTGGTATCATACTAAATTTTCTATATTGAAATAAAGAAACCTTTTTCCGATGCAATTTTCAATATTATAAATGGCCAAGAACTGCAGATTCTGGTGATATATTTATTTTAAAACTTATACTTATGTAATATATTGAAATCTGTATGTGAAAATCGTAAATTTCCCATAAGGTCCAATGTATTAGAAAAAAAAATACACATAATCAACAATACACTGGGTGTATGAGTTTGTTTATGTTTTGCTAAAACATAGTTTTGCAAGTGGTCTATTGCGAAAATAAAATTAATACGAGCTCTTTCATTTTTTAAAAGACCTAAAATACAAAAAATTGATTTTTTTTTTTTTTTTCCACCCCTTCAAATCACGTCCGCGATGTTTTGATATTCACGTAAAAATTGCGATTTCCTAAAAGATGTAAATTTACATCGCACCGTTAATGTATTTTTATATGGCATTAATAGTATATTAATGCCATATATTATGTGTCTTAGTAACGCTTTGATTATTTTTTTATGTTTTCACGTCGTCCCGAATTACCGCGCGACTTACATTATATAATACGTGATCGATCACTCGCGTAAATCGCGATCTTTTTATCTCACGCTATTTCATATTTTTCTTCTGTTTTAATCTCTTTTACCACTCGAATAAATCTGAATCAATTATAAAAACGAATTTTTATTGTAATAATTTGTTAATTCATACGTTTTACGGCATTTTTTAAATTTTTTTTGAGGACCTCGAGTTTACGAACCTCGCGAATTTACGAAGTACTGATTTTTCGGTCCCTTCAATTTCGTAAAATCAAGGTTTTACTGTATTCAGTTGTATAATAAATTACCAGTATCATTAGAAAATGTACAAAAGAATGCAGATTTTAGGAATTTGGTTAAAAAGTTTCAGCTCAATGACTGTTAGTACTCTGTTAAGGATTTTTTGCTGTGAAATATATTTCTTTTCTGTATTTGTTGTATATTTTTTGCACTTTGACGTATCTTAATCATGCATAATACTTTATTTCTACTTGATATTAATATATTATATGCATAAATGTATTTGGAATGGACAACATACATGAACAAATTTTATTGCAGAAATAAATAGAGGGCACCAAATGATGCTACTCTGAATTTTTTCAGATTTTTTTGAGACTCGGAACTATTTTTAAATAATTGTTGAAAGTTCTGTGATTTCAGTTGACACCCCTGAATCCTTAATAAAAAAGATAGAGACTGGACGCCTTTTGAACTATTGAAAATAGTTCTGAGTCTCAAAAAAATCTGAAGAAATTCAGAGTAGCATTATTTGGTACCCTCTATTCATTCAAAAAATTCAAAAAAATTCAAAATTCTTTATTCAATCCATTTTTTTCTGCAGTAAATTATTTTTCATGTATGTTGTCCACTGGACGAATAAAAAGAAAAAATTGAATTTGGAGGCAGCCCCCTATCCTGATTTTTTTTCTTGATTGACGCCTGACTCGGTGTGACGTTGCAGGAGAGCGAGGACAGCAGCTCTGACGAGGATCTCTCGGAGGAGGAGGAGCCCCTGACAGAGCCCCTTGAAGAGCCCCTCATAGCCCCAGAGCCCCCTGAGCAGCAGCCCCCGGCAGAAGAGGCCCCCGAGAAGCCCACGGCCCCCCCACCTGAGAAGACAGCAGCCCCCCCACCTGACAAGGTAAGGAGCATCAGCTTCTAGTGACTGTTGTTTTTTAATAGACGATAATGGTTGCATTTTTTTATTTCATAATTAGAAAATATACCTAAAATTATGCTTTTCTGAATTTTTTCACATTTTTTGCAGTGCGGAAACTAATTTCAAAAAAATATTTAAAGTATCTGAATAAGGGCGGTACACCTGATGGGACAACCGAGATGTCATTTTGTTGTGCTCTGATTGGCTATTGATGACATTACGGTTGATGTGATTGGCTATTGATGACGTCATGGTTGTCCCACCCTAATTAAGACATTTTAAATATTTTTTTAAAAATATTTCCCGCACTCCAAAATGTCTGAAAAAATTCAGAAAAGCATAATTTTATGTATTTTATCTAATTATGTAATAAAATAATGCAACCATTATTGTCTATTGTTAGCAGACTATTAGTACCATTACATAAAAATATGAAGTCGTGAGATCTCGTGATGAAGAATGGTCAATTTCATAAATTTTAACTCTGGATAAGATAACAAAAAATAAATGTATAGTAAAACTTCGATTTTACGAAATTCGATTTTATGAAATTCGATTTAACGAAATCTACGATTTTACGAAGCATTTTCTCGTTCCCGAACAGTTAGACAGGGAAGTACATTTTAAGTAACCTTGACATTATGAAAACTCGATTTTAAGAATACGAAATGTTCATATTATGGTCCCTAGAGAGCATTCATCTCAATGCACGAAGATATTTGTCACAGAAACGACATTTAAAATGGAGTGATAAAAACTTAAAAATCTTTATTTGACGTGAAAAAGAGCTCGAAACTTCATGAAAACAATTTATTAATTATGAGAGGCAAATTCCTAGCAATGGGGCGAAAGAAAAAAAAAATTGTAAAAAGTTTGCCGCTCACGGGTTTGGAACCTGGATCTTTTTGATCAGTAGATTTATTCATGTCTAATGTGTTTGTATTCCATATCAACACGATCTATATAATTTATAAGTTCAGTCTGATACCAATTTTAATTATAATACTAAAATTAGTGCTGTAAATTCAATTTAACATAATACATTGTCGGCGGGAACAATTCAAAAACTTAGAAATTGACGAATCTCATATTTGTCAGTCTTGATTAAAATTCCTAATTGCTGGTGAGGTAACCTTTTTATTACATGAAAACATTCCTTAGAAACTCTAGTTACTAAATACAAGTTTTTAAGAACAACATGTCTGCCTCTTTTTCAAGCAAAATACGATTTTGTGAAAAATAGTCTAATTTTGCACTTTTTTAACATGCATCAAATGGGATTTTAAATTTGAATTCTCTCGAAAGTTATGCCGGTGAGGTGGTTAAAAAAAAAATATATATATATGAAGTTGAGGGAGGCCTCAAAAAACGTTTTTCATTGTAAAAAGTTCAACAGTAGAGTATTGACCTCAATTATTTTTATTGCAGAAATGGATAGAGGGTGCAAAGTTATGCTACCCTGATTTTTTTCAGATTTTTTAGAGCCCTGGAAGTATTTTTAAAAAATTATTGAAAGTTCTTTTTGTGACGTCACGTGGCGGCAAGTCCTATCCTTTTCTTAAAGAGAGACGCCACGTGACGTCACAAAATTGACTTTCAATAATTTTTTAAAAATACTTCCCAGGCTCTAAAAAATCTGAAAAAAATCAGGGTAGCATAACTTTGCACCCTCTATCCATTTCTGCAACAACAAAAAAAATGAGGTCAATACTCCGTTCTGCACACTCGAAAATGATCACTCTACTTTAAAGAAAGCATCTTTTTAAACAAAAAATATGCGCGCGTCATTACGTAAAATTTGTGATCGAGAGAGAGAAGAAGAGGTGAAATAATGAAGATACGATGTTTCAAATAATCTCGGGTAAATTGCATGATTGCGTCAGTTTAGCGCACAAATAAAGGGATCGTCAGTTTGCCGAGAGTTTGTTGAAAATGTATTAAGATTAAAAAAAATAGTGTAATAGCCTGTTAACACTGATGAAATTAAGGAGTGAAAAAAAAAATGCAAAATAGTTTTTTTTTTATCAGTATCATGATTCATAATTTTTAATAATCTTTCCACAATGACAAGTCAACATACAAATTAATCAGTTATTAAAATAACTGTCAATATGGTACACTTCCTTTAAGGTTTACCAAAGCGAATACTTCTTTTAGATATTCTGGTAGCTGTGAATTATTTTGTTATCCCTGTGGCTCAATATTTTCGTACGATAGCTGGTAATTTTTCAATCCCATTGAGGAGTTCTCCTACACTTATTTTATTATTATATTTTTTTTCAGATGCTCTATGCCTTGAAACTAAATGTCCCAAAACAAAAAAGTTTCAATTTTCAAAATTGGGGACGTGGGAATTTTTTAAAAATCTCCCTTCTTTTGAATTTAGTGCCAAAACTTGACGTAAAAACTGCCTAGCAGGTGAAATTTTCCTGCAATAAATTTATATTTTCGATCATCACTCTTAAAGTAAACTGATATTAGGGATAAAACTACTGATACTAGGGTACAAAACCCCGCTGATTTCGATCGTATTACTCAAATATATAGCCAATCACTCCTTGACGCTCAAATTATGATATCAGGCAGTTGTTGTGTGTTAACTAGGGAGTTTCTACGTCACAGTTTTCAGGTTTGCGCGCGGGTTGCATAATTTGCCCCTATTCTAATAATCTCTTCAGAGTCCCCAAAATTGAGTTAAAAAACTTGAAACTTAAGTCAAACTTTTTGTTAATATGTATACCCTATCATGATATGGTAGTTAAATTAAAATTTGAGTTGTAAGAGAATTCCCCATTTTTTAGTAAAAAAGTTGAGTCGTAGGTCCGTTGGTTGCTTCAAGCCGGCGCGCGGTAGCAGCAGCCGCTGATACAGGGCAGTCTCCTACTGCCCTGGCTGATACGACGAAAATCTCCCGCGAATTTGGGGAACCTTCTCTCGCCCCCTTCTTGACATACGTTGACATATCATAGCCTGCTGTTGCCGCGTGTCGGCTTGAAGCAACCAACGGACCTACGACTAAACTTTTTTATTAAACAATTAATTGTAAAATAACTAGCCATCGTACAAAAATATTGAGCCACAGGGATAACAAAATAATTCACAACTGCCAGAGGATATCTAAAAAAAAAAAATATTCACTTTGGTTCACCTTTAAGGATGAATCTCAGTAGGTTGATATAGCTCGTAATCGTAGCGCCTGAATGCAACAAGACTTGCAGGGGACTTAGAACTCACCATCAATAAGTGGCGTACAAATTTAGAAGCGAATCTGTCTTATCAGTTTTGTGAAAACTGAGGTAGAAGTTTAACATTGGCCTTAATTAACATGGACGAAAACCGGAAATTGAGCTGTTATAAGAAAACTGCAAGACTCAATTTGCTCAAACCATAAGCGATTAAGTTTTAGAACATTGTTGTAAAATTTATTTCATTCGATTCGTTTGCAGGGAAATATTCTTTGACTCCAACTGAGATGAGTCGTAAATAAACAAATATTATTTCACTTAATTCTTGAGCTTGGTAACACTATCTCAAATTTTATATTACTAGGCAACTTACTGTACATAGACTGGGCAGTAAACAAAAGACCCTCTTTATATGCTGTCGTTCTATGGCACTCATAACTATGTACAAACTCGACACACGGTCATCAAAAATAAATTAACAGAGTGCATCACAGCATCAAACTACGAAAATGTTTCGGCAGCAAAATATGAAAGTTTTGATAAGCAAGAAATTGTCTGCATTTTTCTGTAAATGCAGAGATTCATCATTAAATTAAACACTCAAATTTAATGCTTTATTAATGTTTGGTAGGAAATTAAAAAAAAAAAAAAATGAATTTCGTCCCACAAGCATTTTCTATATTACCTAAAATTCTCACGAGCGTCGTACGTAAAATTTGGAGTCGAGATTAATTTTATTTTATATATATATTTTTTTTTTCGTAAAAAAATTTACAGTCAAACAGCAAATGATTGATAAAACTATTATTTGTATGGCAACTGCGTGGTCTAATACGATCGATGTAAATGTAATCTTAAAAATAATATAGTTTCGAATCCTCTCTTCGTCCAGATCGTACGACCCAATCGCATTGCTGCATGCATTGAGTATATATACTTTATGTACCCACTCAAAATATCATTGGTAGTTTACTTTTGAATTTTAAATAAATTAATAAAAAAAGAAAAGAAACATGTTGTATATATGTACATAAAACGCGCGTCCTTATAGAAAATATAACCGGGTATATGAACACTAAGAATGTATACGTATTTTTATTTTATTGAATCACGCGCATATAAATAACTTTACTGCATTTCAAATGTCAGTTGTGACACTGAAATTGAAACGAGTTATTCTTTAGTTGTTTCATTATCTAAAAGACCATTTAAAATAATATAATTTTACTGAAAATTCGCCCCTTCAAGTCACGTACGCGATATATATGTTATATGATATTCACATGATCGGGCGTAAAAATTGCGATCTCTTTACATAGCGAAGTTCATGTATCTCTACATTAATAATTTCTTAATGCCATATATTATTATTATTATATATGTTTCTCGTTAATTTTTCATGTTTTCACGTCGTCCCGAATTACCGCGCGACTTGAATTCGCGATCGATCACTCGCGTGAATCGTGATATTTTTACTTCACGCTATTATATTTCATATTTTTATACTGTTTTCATCTATTTTACCACTCAAATAAATAAGGATAAATAATTAAAACGAATTTTCATTACTACAAAGTGTTAATTCATACATTTTATGGCATTTCTCTCGAGGACCTTGATTTTACGAACATTGAATGTGGACAATGGGGAATTCTCCTACATTCATTTTAATTTTTTTTCAGATGCTCTATGGCTTGAAACTAAATGTCTCAAAACAAAAAAGTTTCAATTTTCAAAATTGGAGACAAGGGAATTTTTTAAAAATCTTCCTTGTTTTGAATTTAGCACCAAAACGTGACGTAGAAACTGCCTAGCAGGCGAATTTTTCCTGCAATAAATTTATATTTTCGATTATCACTATTAAAGTAAACTGATATTAGAGACAAAACTATTGATACTAGGGTAGAAAAACCCGCTGATTTCGATCGTGTTAATAAAATTTATATAGCCAATCACTACTTGACGTTCAAACTATGATATCAGGCAGTTGTTGTGTGTTTACTATTATAGGGAGTTTCTACGTCACCGTTTTCAGGTTTGCGCGCAGGTTGCATACTTTGCCCCTATTCTAATAATCCCTTCAGAGTGCCCAAATTTCAGTTAAAAAAGTTGAAACTTAAGTCAAACTTATTGTTAATATGTACCCTATCATAATATAGTAGTTAAATTAAAATTTGAGTTGTAAGAGAATTCCCCATTTGCATCAAATTTTTGTTACTAGCTCAACCGAAAGAGGAGGTCGAAAAATACACCTGTGAATTTTATGAGATTTTTATTCGTATTCGCGAACGCAACCAAATTCAGCCCTCTAGCGGCCAAAAGTGTGAACTACTAGAATGCGGCTAGCTGTTCATAACAGTATAGGAACAACATACCATTCCTGAGTTAATTTACGTGATTATATAATATTATCCACTTGCAAATTTTTAATTATCATAATAAAGTTAAATATTAGTCTTAATAAATAAAATAACAGATAAATGTGACCATACACCGTGTCATTTGCTTTAAATAGAGTCTTGCGCCCGGCGCGTGGTATATATGCATAATATGTATATGTCGATCCATATGATATTAAATAATTGTTAATTTTTCTTACTGATTGGGATAAAATTATGAAATTAATTTTCAAGGTGTAATCGACCCTCCTAAAAACTTGGAAATATTTTAGATTTTCTCCCCGACGCACCCCTGAGGGTGGAGAAGTACCCCGAAAAACAATTTTCCTTACAAATTGTGCTAAAATTATGAAATTAATTTTCAAGGGGCAATCGACCCTACTGAACTCGGAAATAATTTTAGATTTTCTCCCCGACACACCCCTGAGGGTGGAGAACTACCCCGAAAAACAATTTTCCTTAAAAATTGTGCTAAAATTACGAAATTAATTTTCAAGGGGTAATCGACCTTCCTGAACTCGGAAATAATTTAAGATTTTCTCCCCGATGCACCCCTGAGGGTGGAGAACTACCCCAAAAAACAATCTTCCTTAAAAATTGTGCTAAAATTATGAAATTAATTTTCAAGGGGCAATCGACCCTATTGAACTCGGAAATAATTTTAGATTTTCTCCCCGACACACCCCTGAGGGTGGAGAACTACCTCGAAAAACAATCTTCCTTTAAAATTGTGCTAAAATTATGAAATTAATTTTCAAGGGGCAATCGACCCTACTGAACTCGGAAATAATTTTAGATTTTCTCCCCGACACACCCCTGAGGGTGGAGAACTACCCCGAAAAACAATCTTCCTTTAAAATTGTGCTAAAATTATGAAATTAATTTTCAAGGGGCAATCGACCCTACTGAACTCGGAAATAATTTTAGATTTTCTCCCCGACACACCCCTGAGGGTGGAGAACTACCTCGAAAAACAATCTTCCTTTAAAATTGTGCTAAAATTATGAAATTAATTTTCAAGGGGCAATCGACCCTACTGAACTCGGAAATAATTTTAGATTTTCTCCCCGACACACCCCTGAGGGTGGAGAACTACCCCGAAAAACAATCTTCCTTAAAAATTGTGCTAAAATTATGAAATTAATTTTCAAGGGGTAATCGACCTTCCTGAACTCGGAAATAATTTTAGATTTTCTCCCCGACGCACCCCTGAGTGTTAGATAACTACCCCGAAAAACAATTTTCCTTAAAAATTGTGCTAAAATTATGAAATTAATTTTCAAGGGGTAATCGACCTTCCTGAACTCGGAAATAATTTTAGATTTTCTCCCCGACGCACCCCTGAGGGTATAGAACTACCCCGAAAATCAATTTTCCTTAAAAATTGTGCTAAAATTATGAAATTAATTTTCAAGGGGTAATCGACCCTACTGAAGTCGGAAATAATTTTAGATTTTCTTCCCGACGTACATTTGAGGGTGGAAACCTACCCCTAAAATCCATTTTCCTTAAAAATTGTGCTAAAATAAAAAAATTAAATTTTCAAGTGTTTATTAACCCCTCTGAAACTCAGAAATAAATTTAGACGTTTTCCCCGACGCAACCCTGAGGGTCAACGGCTACCCACCATATCCTTCTTTCTTAATAATCGAGTTGAAATTGTGAATTAAATTTTTATTCGGGATTTATCGAAAATTTTCAGAGAAAAAGTATCCCAGACTCACTTCTTCACTTGCAGTATGATGATGGTTTCACTCAATGTGTTCAGCACCGTTAATTGGCGTGATGGCACATGTTGGTCCGCTCAACGAGGCTATGTGTGTAGGTGTATGGCCTCTAACGTCTGAGTTGTGACCAATTCCATGCAACGTCTTATCTCCACTTTCTGTTCGTCAATTGGTCTCAAATCTCTTCTTGTAAACCATTTGCTTCAGAAAGAGATTTGAGACCATTGACGAGCTGAAAGTGATAGAAGTTATGTGGAATTGATGGTCACACTTCAGTTGTTAATTAATGTCACACATAGCCTCATTGTGCAGACCACAACATGAGCCTTCACGCCATGTAATTATTATAACGGTGGACATCCATCATCATACTGCAAGTAAAGAGGCGAGTCTGATATTTTTTTTTCTATGAAAAATTACGATAAATCCCGAAAAAAATTTAATTCACAATTTCAACTCGATTATTAAGAAAGAAGGATATGGTGGGTAGCCGTTTACCTTCAGGGTTGCGTCGGAGAGAAAATCTAAAATTATTTCCGACTTCAATAGGGTCGATTACCCCTTGAAAATTAATTTCATAATTCTAGCATACTTTTTAAGGAAAATTGATTTTCGGGGTAGTTTTCCACCCTCAGGGGTGCGTCGGGAAATAAATTTAAAATTATTTTCGAGTTCAGGAGGGTCAATTACCTCTTGAAAATTAATTTCATAATTTTAACACAATTTTTAAGGAAAGTGGATTTTAGGGGTAGGTCTCCACCCTCTGGTGTGCGTCAGGGAGAAAATTTAAAATTATTTCCGACTTCAGTAGGGTCGATTACCCCTATAAAATTAATTTCATAATTTTAGCACAATTTTTAAGGAAAGTGGATTTTAGGGGTAGTTTTCCACCCTCAGGGGTGCGTCGGGGAGAAAATTTAAAATTATTTCCGAGTTCAGGAGGGTCAATTACCTCTTGAAAATTAATTTCATAATTTTAACACAATTTTTAAGGAAAGTGGATTTTAGGGGTAGGTCTCCACCCTCAGGGGTGCGTCAGGGAGAAAATTTAAAATTATTTCCGACTTCAGTAGGGTCGATTACCCCTTGAAAATAAATTTCATAATTTTAGCACAATTTTTAAGGAAAGTGGAGTTTAGGGGTAGTTCTCTACCCTCAGGGGTGCGTCGGGGAGAAAATCTAAAATTATTTCCTAGTTTAGGAGGGTCGATTACCCCTTGAAAATTAATTTCATAATTTTAGCACAATTTTTGAGGAAAATGGGTTTTAAGGGTAGTTATCTAACACTCAAGGGTGCGTCGGGGAGAAAATCTAAAATTATTTCTTGGTTCAGGAGGGTTGATAACCCCTTGAAAATTAAGTTTTATAATTTTAGCTCGTTTATTAAAAAAAGTGGAAAATACTAATAGGTCTGAATAACGGGGTACGGCCGGGTAGCACTCCAGGGGTGTGCGTGGTAGAGGTGGTGCCACGGGGGTGTGGCAATGAATCTGTATTAATTAATTATTTCAGAGGTGTAAATTAATTACCTATTGTATGAAATTTTCTCCATAAAATTCTTATAAATTTTCAAATTGTTACATCTCGGTCATATTCATTGGAAAAACTTTTCGTATTTCCTATGGGGGAAAAAAAACACCCCTGAAAGGGGTGCGATTGGCTCCAATAATATTGTAAAGCCCCTGAATTTAATTTGACAGCTGGTGCGTCAAATTTTACGTTTGTATGTAAGCTTCTAATCGCACATTATCAAATTATTAACCTGCTTTTCATACTCCATATTTCTTTCGAGCCGCATTACGTCCGCCATTTTGTGACGTCATCACTCTGCAGACAGCGCCGCCATCGGTCATTTCGTTCGAGAATACTGCATCATGGCTAAGCTAGAGATGTAAAGAGGTCACGTGACCTGGAGGCAGCGCCCGTGACGCCTATGACGTCATTGAACTGTCTGGTCAAGCAATCGATTCGTCTATATAATGCTTGTAAACAATAAATTAATTGTTGCTTGTTTCCATAGCAACGTGGTTATTTACAAGAGTTATAAAGTCGATCGTTTGTTGACCAGAAAGTTCAATGACGTCATAGGCGTCACGGGCGCCGCCTCCAGGTCACGTGAACTCTATACATCTCTCTTTTAGCCATGATGCAGTACAAATAAAAATATCCTAAAATTCGCAGGTGTATATTTTGACCTCCTCTTTCGACTGAGTCAGTAACAAAAATTGATGCAAATTGTCCATTTACCAAGTCCCGATTTTTTGGTCCCTTCAACTTCGTAAAATTGATGTTTCACCATATAAAGTATTTACTGTATATAAAGTAAATGGATGAGAAATATGACAGTAATAACTATTAAGGTAGTATACGTAAATTTCATGAATGTATTAAATTTGTGAACACTGTGTTTGGGTAACTTCATTAACAAATTTATGATTTTCTGCCAAATACATTAGGAGATATAGGTAGCGATGTTCTTTTTAAAAATAAACTAAAATCTGTACTTATTGGCAAGGAATATTATTCAATAAAAGAGTTTGATTCAAACAAATTGCCAGAAAATATATGTTGATAAGCATTTTGCTATTTTCTTATTGTTTCAACGTTTATTGGAAAGATTGTATTTATGTAATTTTACAACTTGTTATTGTTAGTATTTAGATTTAGAAATGGTTAATTTTGGATGTAATTTTATTATTATTATTATTAATTTTCTTCTGGACGTGATAAATGTTGTAATGTACATAAAATAAAATGTTTGATGAGCTTACACTTCATTATTAAACCCCCTAAGAGCTTACAGATCGCGGCGGGGTAATGTATAGGGATAAGGTAGGGAACGGATGGTGACCACGGCCTGTTACGCGTCCCAGCATTCGCTGAGGTGAGACTGAAGGAACCGTGGAAAACCTCAGTTCAGGACGGACACCTCTACTTTTTCTCAATAGACCAAAGCGATGTCCAAAGCCTGGGGAACCACACACAAGTGCATCATAGCACTTGGTGGAAAGCGAGACGAATTTACTCCAGGGAGGAAGCAGCGTATTTTTTACTTGAAACGGTCACCCATCCAAGTACTAACCACGCTCGACGTAGCCTGACTTCGGTGATCTAACGAGAACCGGTCAATGCACTGCGCCACGCTCGACCTCTTTTGCCGTGGCGTACTGTACACTCCATTCAGATTATAATGTCCGTTCCGGCTATACTTTAACATGGCCGGATCGGACATTTTTATCTGAATGAAGTGTACATAAATCAATGTTTCTTTTGTTGGCTACATAATGCTGTTGGGTTTATATATATTATTTAAATTCTTAATACATACTTAAGAACACGGAAAAGTATTTTAAAATGCCAATTTAATTTATATATATTTATAAGGCTAATCTACCCTCAGAAAGTTTCACCGTTTCAATGGCAAGTATCCATCTTGACGTCACCAACCCTTTGTCCTCCCATTTACTTACAAATTAAAAAATATTGCGGCACGTAAGATCCTATACGGAGCAATTTTTCGATTGCTAATTGTTAACCCTCTAAATAAGTTATGTTTGCAAATTTAAAATTACCTATTGGCACTGACCTTTTACGTTTGCTGCTATAAAATTTTTATTATTTGCCTCGGGTCAATTAAATTAAAGAGCATCTAAAGAATTTCGCGGATGTAGTGTTTTGACTTCGAGCCGAAAAAACGTGCGTAGAAGGGTTGCTCGCCGATGCGCGGTGGTTGTAGCAGAAGTCAAAATTAGCAAATGAACATAGCGACTATATAAGTTTTCTGGTGGACGCTTACTATTTCCATGCAGTTTTAAACAAAAATTATTATGTCGAACTTGCAGGCAGCGCCGGCCGTGTTTGTGTCGGTGCACCGTCCCCGCGGCATGCAGGCGGCCCGCATGAAGCTGCCGGTACTGGCCGAGGAACAGGCCATCATGGAGGCCGTGCGGGAGAACCCGGTGGTGGTGATCGCCGGCGAGACGGGCTCCGGCAAGACAACGCAGCTACCGCAGTTCCTCTACGAGGCCGGCTACGCCACGTGAGTAAAACCTCCATTCTACGAAATTCGCGATCATTTTAAAATCTAATTTCTCGTTCCCGGACAGTTAGATAAAGAAATGTATGTTAAATGACCTCTGTTACAAAAAAAACTTTTAAACTTAAAATACGCGCGCTTCGTGACGTAAAATTTGTCAACGAGAGATTGACAAATATATATATATATAATATATATATATATATAATAATATATATATTATAATTTTAAAATGGGAAATGAGATGCCTTGTATCGAATACAGTGTAGATGAATATTTGAATGCTAAATTTTGACTGATGTGGATGTGTATTGAATATCTTGTTTGTTGATCGTGTGTTTATATTTTTATTTATTTTATTTATTTATTTCACGGAATACAAATAACAAATGTCATAATATATATAGGGTGAGGATAACATGCAAAGCATAAAAATACACTATAACACATAAGTGGCAGTTATCCTGAAAATTTTGTACATTATTTATTAACCTTTAGAGGTTAAAGTCAAAAATTCATAAAAAATATAACAACATATCAAACAGAAGTATAACATTCCTTAACAGCATTAGCAAACTCTTTACCCGTTGCTTGCTTAATATTTAGAGGCAACTTATTCCATTCTGAAACAGATCTACAAATAAAGCCATTTTGGTACAAATTAATTCTAACTCTTGGTGGAATGAGTAAAACAGCACCATCCTGACCTCTAATTAATAGGTCTATCATGAGCAACAGCATCAGTTAAATATTGATAGTTAAATATTTACTGAAAAGTGTATGAATGTTTCAAATATTAATTTGTAATCAAAAATACTCCTTCAATTAAAACAACTTGAAATGTTATAAACTATAGAAAAATATAATTATATTATTTTTTAACGATGCAAAAGTGACCATGCATACATGCAATATGTAGTGTAATTAATAAGATCGGCAATTTACGGAATATTACTTTCAAAAAGTTGATCGTTTGATGAGAAAGAAAAATCTGTACAGGAGGTCGTTATAAATTATTATAATTAAACATATTCAAGCACAAAAAAAAATTAAAAAATGCAGTAAAAATCGTAAAAATTGTGAAACTGTAAATGTCCTGCTTAAAAACTAGGAAGCAACGCTATAATATATATGTTGCTGTACGCGCGGCGTGAGCTCACTTTATTTTAGACAATTTTTGAAGTATTTTTTTTTTTTATTTTTTGAAAAATTGAGAGAACACAACAGCATTTTAAGCATTTAGAATATTTAGATACATGGAACTAGATTGAAAATGTTCCTAAATTTTTGAAAAATGTTTTGTGTCTTAATTTTTGGTTCCTAAATTTCTGAATTTTCAGGTATTTGTTTAAAAAAATAATAGTAAAAAAAATCCCAGCATTTTTTAGTATACATTCAATTCAGTCCGGACTAAAATTTTAAGTGGGACTTTTAAAATGAATACTTTTTTCATTAAAATGACACTGAAAAAAATGTAAGAACCAAATAAAATTATATTGAAGTTATTTTTTTAAACATTTCCCTGAAAATTCAAAACTTTATTAACCATAACTTAGGACACTATAAATCATTTTTCAAAAATTTAGGAAAATTTTCAATCTAGTTCCCTCTATCTAAATATTCTAAATGCTGTGACAATTTCATTTCATTTCATTTTTTTTTTTTCCCGATTTTTCACTGCATTCCATATTATTATTATCATTAGATTAAAGTATAAGTTTAGTATATAATATATTATGTATAATCATATACAGTATAATTTATTAAGTTATAAAAATATTGTATTTTATTAATTATAATTTCATCAAAAATTTGAGTATTAAAATTTTCTAAGTGCCAGAAAAAGTTGCTCGCTACGCTCGCATTTTTTTTTTTTTTTTTTATACGTGTACTGTGTTTGTTTTTTTTTTCTTGTTTATACTGCATTGGGTAGCTTTTTCTTTTTTTTTTCTCATATGATCTGTATCTTCAATTGATAAATTATGGCTATATATATAGTTGTTAAGAAAAAACAAAATGTAAAATATCAAGATTTTTTGTTCCTTAGGGAATTTAATTCTTAAACGATACCTTAAAAAATAACATGGTTCAAGTTAATTTTTATATGATATACCTCCCCCACCCCCTCCTGAACGCTAAAAAATTACCTGCAATTTTTTAAAATTACCTGGAAAAACCTGGAAAACTCATGGAATTTCATTTGAGAATATTGGTATACACTTTGCTTAAAGGGATACATGCCTTAAATTACAAATTAGACAGACATTAAGTGTTGCTCGAGTTTATAATAAACATTCGTATTATTTTTACATGCGCGCGGTGCAACTGTGCGAAGTCGCGCTACAAAGAAAGTCCTTGCTGACGTCACAACTCACAGCTAGCACCGATTAGCATTGAGTTGTGACGTCATCAAAGACTTCATGACGTCATCAAGGACTAAATTTCTTACTTTGAACTGCGACTTTGCACGGGTGCATCACGCGTGGAAAAAAATGATGGGAATGTTGATTATTTACTCTAAACCCACTTGATGACTATCTAATTTGTAATTTGAGGCCTGTATGCCTTTAAGGTAATGTCCATTATTGTAAATTTATTAACATTCAGTGACATACCATTATTAACACACCATGTAGATAAATTATTCAAATCCTCTTGTAATTTTTCTGAGTCGCTTGTACTTTTAATTAATTTAAACATGGTGGAGTCGTCAGCATACTGTATCATATCAGACAAAACACAGTCTGGAAGGTCACACATGAACATATTAATTAATAATGGCCCCAAAATAGATCCTTGTATAACTCCAGACAAAACCTCAGAAGGGTGTGAAACTTCACCCCCAATTGCTGTATGCTGCCATCTATTTGACAAAAAATCTTTCTACCATCTTAGCAAGTTTTCATCAATTCCTAATTTTTTCAACTTTAAGTAAAGCCGAGAGTGTGGAACCCGGTCTTTTTTTTTTTTTTTTTTTTCTTTAATGACGCGTCTTACCCATGCATGATACCATGTATTTTATATGTGTACCTTGTATCTGGAATGAGATAAATAAACAATTTGAATTCGAATAATCGCGGGTCAATCACGTGATCGCGTCAGGTCAATGCGAAAATTAAGGGATCGTCAGTTCGCCGAGTTTTTTTTTTGTGAATTTATTAACAATAATAAAATTAAAAAAAAAATAATAGCCTAGATATAGCTGTGACGCACTGCAGAAATTAAGGAGCGAATCAAAAACTGCAAAAAAATTTGTAACCCTGATATTAGTGACGACAGTCGACATTTGATAATTCACTTGAATAAAGTAAAAACATAAATAAATAATAAAAAATAAAAATAAATTAACAGTGCATCACATAATCAAAGAACGAAAATATATCGGCAGTAAAATATGAAACTTTTGAGGATTAGAAGATTACACCTGCATTTTTCTGTAAATTATTAATTACTAAATTTAACGTTAAAATTATAATGCTTTATTTACTTATAGCAGAGAAATTTAAAAGAGCTTAAAATTGCGTCCCACAAACACTTATTTCCATATCTTCCATAACCTAAAATTACGTCCCACAAACACTTATTTCCATATCTTCCATAACCTAAAATTACGTCCCACAAACACTTATTTCCATATCTTCCATAACCTAAAATTGGCACTCGTCGTTATGTAAAATTTATAGTACGATCGAGATTAATTTTAAACTCGTGGAATTTGTACAGTAATAAATGGTTGATGAAACTTTTTATATTTAGGGAAAGGCACAGTCTAATATGATGCAATTAAATGTGATCGAAAAATAATAAAGTGTCGGGTCCTCTTCGCCCAGATCGTATGACCCAATCGTATTTGAATATATATCGTACTATACTCTCGAATCTGTATTGCTAGTTCAATTTTAACAAATTATCAACAGAAGCAAAATAAATAAAATTAAGAATGAAATTCAAGAAAATTAATTTTAAATTCTTGCATGAAAGACAATTTGAAAAGTTTATTTTAAAACATTCATTGTTGAAACTCAATTTTTAAATGTTAAATAAATTTTTAAATCTGAAGTACTCGGAAAAATGTTGACTTTACCCGACGAAGTTGCGTTGAAAAAAAAAAAAAAAAATACACGACAAATTTTAATTTTCGCTCTTAAAGTATAAAATTAATATTTTTAAATGTTGGCACCCAAAGCCGAATTCGGGCCAAAGCCGAAAAAAATGCGCACATCTATAGTTCTGCACATCACAAAATGAGCAAAAGCCGAAATGCTTTTTTTTTTTTTTTTTTTTTTCGGCTGTGGCGCATTTCACTTTGAGCAAAACTAGATCTGTTCAAATCGAAATACTCTAAAGCCGATATGAGATTTTACTTCGGCTTTGATGCATTTTATTTTAGGCAAAACTAGATCTGCGCATCGCGGTTTGAGCCAAAGCCGAAAAGAGGTTTTATTTCGGGTTTGGAGCAAAATTTTGAGCACATCTAGATCTGCGCAAAATAAAAATGGTTTTAATGACAAAGCATAATCTCAAATAAATAAACATTAATAAATTTGAAAATAATAAGACTAAAATTATAATATAAAAAATATTTAATGCTAATATTGTGACCTTATATATTTCAAGCACTATTTAAAAATTAATGAATTAGGGCAAAAATAATAGCTTTAAAATGTAATTAAAAAAGTACGTACAAACCTTACAAAAAAGATTTATTTGATTGTATTGAATCTGTTGTTTTTATAAAAATTTTGCTCCAAACCCGAAATAATATCTAATTTCGGCTTTGGCTCAAACCGCGATGCGCAGAACTAGTTTTGCTCAAAATGAAATGCGCCAAAGCCCCCAAAAAAACTCACTTCGGCAAAGTTTTGCTCATTTCGTGATGCGCAGAACTAGATGTGCGCATTTTTTTTTTATTGGAGCGCATCGGTTTATAATGACATGCAGTACAGACAGAATTTGTCGTTCTTTTTCCAATCTGACAGTGGCGGCAAGGTGATCGGAGTGACAGAACCTCGGCGCGTGGCGGCCGTGTCCATGTCTCGGCGCGTGGCCCAGGAGATGGGGCTGACTGAGCGCCAGGTGTCCTACCTGATCAGGTTCGAGGGCTCCGCGGGACCGGACACGCGCATTCTCTTCATGACGGACGGCGTTCTGCTGCGCGAGGCGCACCACGATCTGCTGCTGTCGCGCTACTCAGCCATCGTCGTGGACGAGGCGCACGAGCGCTCCGTCTTCACCGACATCCTCGTGGGGCTGCTATCACGAGTCGTCATCCTGCGAGCAAAGAGGGGAGACCCCCTCAAGGTACGAACCTCTAGATTAGGTCACAGTATGCAACAATGAAGCCTTTTTACAAGATTTTACTAAATTAATGGAGCAAATTGGAGACCATCCAATTAGAGCCAGAGATGCAAATTTCGAGAGAAAATTCGCGAAGTATTCACATACTTTAAAAAATGCTGCTGTGAAACTTACAATTAGAGTAGTTTCAAATTTTGGTTCAAAATATTAAAGTGAGGTTATCTGGAGATCTGTTGGTCTATACTCGAGAGTGTTTAATTTTCATGCAAATGAATGAAAGGGATTTAAAAAATTAACATATAAAATTATTTTTATCGTTATTTATTTATTTTTATTATTTTTATCATTACAATGCAAATAATTGTAATTGAAATCTTTTTAATTAATTGACATTATCAAACAAATTAATATTATGCAAATTGGAATTGAATAATGAGAATTTTTAAATTACGATTTGAAAAAAAAATAATGGGAAATTTAAATATTTCGATTTCGCGAAATTTTGTACTAGCGAAATTTCCGCGAATTTTCTGATTAGAGCTAACTCACCGGATGTGAATGTATTTGGAAAAGTTGAGCCTCGTTGTAGTAAAACTGCAGATGCCTCAAAGGAGGGAAACGACTTCAACTTTTAAATTTTTATAAAAAATTTGGTGCAGGAAAACATGTGCACCAAAAGAAACGTCACCCCTTCCCCAATTTCCGGCTGTTGAAAGTTAAGACATTCAAAAAAGTTGCTTCAGTGACTTAATTTCGCGCCAAAATAAAGCAGCCAATCGCAGCGCGTTTCTCTAGAAACCCCTCGCGTAATTGGCTGCTTTCGTTAGGCGCGAAATTACGTCATTGATGCAACTTAACTTAACTTAAATTGGCAAGAAGTCTGGGAAAGTGGCGTTATTTTCTGTCAGACATATGTTACACTGCATCAACAAAATTAAAAAAAATCATAAAAGTCGAAGCCTCTTTTAACAATTACATGTCCACACATGTTTCTCCAGCTGATCATCATGTCTGCCACGCTGCGTCTGGCCGACTTCACGGAGAACCCCCGCCTCTTCAAGTGCCCGCCCCCCGTCGTCTCGGTGGACTCCCGACAATTCCCGGTGACCGTGCACTTCGCTAAGAGGACCGCGGCAGACTACGTGGCCGAGGCATACCGCAAGGTGCGTTAACTGACCCGAAATATCATCAAAATATCTGGGTTGATCTTATTGATATTGATGAGCCAACTGTCATTCATGATGAGGGTTGATTTTTGATGTTGTTTATGAGTTACTGTATTGATTTTCCTGCATTGATGTGAGAAATAAAAGTGTAATTAAGTCATAAACAACATCAAAGGTCACCGCAATGTCAACCCTCATTATCATGTATTGCCGTTACAAATACAGAGTTGCCTCCCCGAGATTTTCACATTAGATTTGGCGTTGGTTGTACTTGTGACACACCTGTTCTTCAATCCCCTCCTGCTGTATTTCAAAGTAGCGACTGTCCCCAGACCTGCAAGGTGCACATGCAGCTCAACTGTATTTCAAAGCATGGTGGCTCTATTTACTATGGTGCTGACACAAATAAGACCCATGTATAAGGCTCGGCCAATCAGATTGCATAATTTTTTTCATGTGACAGCAAATATGCCCGGTGATTGGGTAAAAAGTAGAACAGTACACGCGCGAAATTTGAAAATAGGCGATCGTGACTGCACCATGGTAAATAGAGCTACCATATTTCAAAGTAACAACTGTCCCCAGACGTGCAAGGTGCACACACAGCTCCCAGACGGAGGCATCCTGGTGTTCGTCACGGGACAGCAGGAGGTGCGCGCTCTCGTGCGACGCTTGCGACGTGCCTTCCCCTTCAGTGGCGACACTCACGTTGAGGAGGAGAAGGGGAGGCGTGGCAAGCGACACTTCGCCCCCCGATTGCCCGCTCTGGACCTGGACTGCTACCCCCTGCAGGCCGCGGAGTGTGACGACGGTGAGTTTAACGAATCCTCCCTCGTTCAGAACAATGAGCCTACCGTGGCAATAATGAGCTGTCTGCTGTTTCAGGTGAGCGCAATTATGAGCTTTATTTTATACAAATGAAGTATCAACCTCCATTTTTTTTATTGCAGGAATGGATAGAGGATGCAAAGTTATGCTACCCTGATTTTTTTCAGATTTTTTTGAGACCGGGAACTTTTTTTAAAAAATTATTGAAAGTTCTTTTTGTGACGTCACGAGGCGGAAAGTCCTATTTTTTTCTTAAAGAGCGGCGTCTCGTGACGTCACAAAAAGAACTTTCAATAATTTTTTAAAAATAGTTCCCGGGCTCTATAAAATCTGAAAAAAAATCAGGGTAGCATAACTTTGCACCCTCTATCCATTTCTGCAATAAAAAAATTGAGGTTGATACTCCATTTATAGCTCGTGTTGCGCTCACTTGAAATAGCAGACAGCTCATTATTGCAACGAAATCAAGGTAGCTGGTAGCAGATAGCTCATTAATTCGGAAGAAGGACCCTGGCGTTTGTCTCAGGGTGTATCTGACTTGTACCCTGTATTAAAAAAGAATCATAGTTGATATTAACATGAAACAGACTTTTTGGGTGGGTAGAAACTACAGAGGTAAATATGGTAAGATTGAACCATCTTTTCCTACCATACCATGGTACATATTTAAAAGTAAAGAGTATAATTAGCCAGCAGGCCATACTGATCAAGTAGTCACAGAAAATCTTGTTACTCAAAAATTAGTTACATTTTAGCAAGTGCAAATTTATCCTGCTGAGATCTTGCTGGTTATTCTATACATGCAAGGTTCACAAAATTAAAAAAAAAATCCAAGAAGATTCTGCTCTAGCAAACTAGCAAAAAAAAAAGCAAAAAAAAAAAAGCCTACTTGTTCTCAGCATGGTAAAATCACTATCGTATTGTGGTCTATCAGATAATAAATCTAGTCACCACGGGGCTTAATCCTAACTGTAAGTGTCCTCTTAACATCCAGCATTGTTCAAGAGGCAAACATTATCACTTCACTCCAAAGTCTTCTGCTCGTTGTTAGTAAACAAAGTATTGTTGTATAATGTCTGTCACATGAAAGGAAAAACATGGGACAGTTGTTGATTTACATGTTAACTTATGGAAAAGTTATGTTAACTTAACTCGATCCTTTGTCTTCTAACAACTACACCAATCGATATTAAACCAAATTTGAGCACATTTGCTTAATAAATTATCAATAAATCATCATATATGGAGATCCAATTACCTCCATATTTAAGACGTAATCCAAGATGGCGTCCTAATTAAAAAACATATCCAGGTTGGAGACTTGTCCGTGAAACTTAACCGCGCGGCTATCTTAGCCACGAGAATTTGTCCAACAGGTTTGGCTAAAGGAATTGTCCGGAGCAACTTATCCAAACGCTTGTCCACGCCTATACTTGTCCGTGAGGGTCGTACCTAAGTTATCCAGACTAGAACGTGGACAAGTTATCCGCCGGCTACATCTCGCGGATAAGTCTTTTTGAATCCCCCCATTAATTTTTAAAGTTGACTAATTTAACATGGAGAAATGGAACTTCCGTGTTAAATTAATCAGCTTTAAAAATTAATAACTTCAAAACTAGCTCATTTTTGTAAACCTGATATTTCACCTACTGATAGGGGATGTAGAGGAGAACATTTTAAATTTTTTTCATAATTTTTATGAATGGGATTTTTTTTAGCATTGGGCCAGCAGATCCGTGTTATCTCTACCTTAAGAGAATCAACACATAGAAATGGTACTCAGTTATCCGGTGTGCAGACTGGGTATTAGGAGCCCCAGAGAGCACTGTTAACGATGTTTTAAAACAAGTTCTGTTGTTGGTAACCAACCAACCACTATTATGGTCCGAAGTCAATACAAAGTCTGTGACAGAGCCGCTGGACTCCGGACTGAGCTCTGACGACGAGGACACTCCGGTCTGCGGCTCCAGCGCCCCCCTGTGGGTTCTGCCTCTCTACTCTCTGCTGCCGAGCCGCGAGCAGGCGCGCGTCTTCGAGGCCCCTCCCCCCGGCACGCGGCTGTGTGTGGTCGCCACCAACGTGGCAGAGACCTCGCTGACAATCCCGGGGGTCAAGTATGTCGTGGACACCGGGCGCTGCAAGACGAGGAGATACGACAAGCTCACCGGAGTGTCGGCTTTCAACGTCGACTGGACCTCCAAGGTAACTCTTGATATTTTTAATGAAGTAGCCAGTTCAATGGACTCCTGACAACAAGCTGGTTCCATTGGACTGGCTACTGAACCTTCTATGACAATTCCTTCCATGGATAACAAAGAAAGAGTCATCATAGAAGGTTCAGTAGCCAGTTCAATAGACTCCTGACAAGTCCCAGGGTGTATACCAACTGGAAAAACCTGGAAAACCGGGAAATATCATGGAATTTCAAACCCTCTGGAAAAACCGGGAAAAATCATGGAATTTCGAAAAAACTTGCAAATAACCTGGAATTCTCACATTTTTCAGTATTCGATTTTTTAATTATGCATGCAATTTCGATGATAAAAATCTTGATAACATACAGTTTTGGTTTTTAATTTTTTTATAAGTTATAATATTCAAATCAATTATAAAACTTATTCAAGTATTGGAGATGAAAATTAGGGGAGAAAAAAGTGTGCAAACGCGGCGTAAAAAGATCGCGATTTACGAGAGATCGCGTACGTGTTATAGTGACGTCAATATTATTTCAGATGCATAGTTAAATATTTACTGAAAGATGTTTGAATGTTTCAAATAGTAATTTATACAAAAAAAAAATACTCCTTTTTCAAGTGAAACAATTTAAAACTAAATGAACTTAAAAAAAAAAAAAAATGCATGCATGCATGCATGCATGCAGTGGTGTAAAGATCGGCAATTTACGCGAATTATACTAATTTAAAAAGTTGTTTGTTTGATGAGGATAGCAAAAATCTACATTATAATTAAACATATTTCATCAAAAGAACTGCAAAAAATTCTAGTATGTACAAATTATGATACTGTAAACGCCCCGTTTATATTATATAATATAATTTGATGTGAATTCACTTTATCTCTAAAATTGAGTTGCCGCAGGTGAAAAAGGGTTATATCCAAGCCCAATTGTGATTGAATTTTTGAGCCTTGGTTACATGAAAAATAATTTTTTCAGGCCACTTTTGCACCTATTAAGTTTGGAAAGAATTTGTCTTTCCAAATTCAGGTTCAAAAGTGATCAGAAAAAAAAATATTGTTGATGCTGATGAAAAAATTCAATCCCAGTTTGGCTTAATTGGATATAACCCCTTTTGATCCTTTGGAGTCACCATTAACTCATTGCTGCTTTTTTTTTCCCGACAATTTCCTTGCTAATCCAAAAATTTAGGACCCATAAATTAGAGGACACTTTTTAGTTAATTCGTGAAATAGAGTTTTCAATAATTTCAGAAAATTTCCAATCTATTTCCCTGTATAAAAAAAGGATTTGCAAATTTGCTCTTTCGTAATATCAAGATTTAATATACATTATATTCATGCATGCATTTACTATAATAATACAGTATATATGATATAATTATTTTATATTATATTGTCACCAGAAAAGTTAATTTAGATATACGTACCTCAATTTTCGTATTGCTTTGTACGATTTTCGATTGTTCCCTATTATATCATATAAGTTTAGTATATTTATAATAAAATATATACTCATATATAATTAAAAAAAATGTATTGTATTAATTTCATTGGTTCCATCTAAAAAATTGAGCATAAAATTTTTCTAAAAATAAAAAAAAAATTGCTCGCTACGCTCGCAATTTTTTTTTCTGTTTCTCTAAATATTAATATTATTTAGAGAAACAAAAAAAAAACGTAAAATACCAAGATGTTATTTTTTTTTTCCTTATGAAATTTAAACATTGGACAATACCTTAAAAATTGCACGATTCAAGATTTTAGTGTTCGCCCCCCCCCCCCCCCCCCAACCATCCTTGAACGCTAAAAAAAAATACCTGGAGATTTTTAAAAATCTCTGGAAAAACCTGGAAAACTCATGGAATTTCATTAGTGAATATTGGTATACACCCTGTGACAACGAGCTGTTTCCATTGGACTGGCTGCTGAACCTCCTCCTCACTTTCTTAACTTAAACCACACCCCCTCACTAAACAACCCCCCTGTCTGGACACTAACACTAAACAACCCCCCAGGCCTCTGCGGACCAGAGGGCTGGCCGTGCTGGCAGGGTTGGACCTGGCCACTGCTACCGCCTCTACTCCTCGGCAATGTTCAACGACCAGATGCCGCAGTTCGCTGAGCCGGACATTCGCAGACGTCCCGTAGACGACCTTCTGCTGCAGATGAAGTCCATGGGCATCCACAAGGCAAGTCTCAACTTACTACTTTGATTTTATCAACGTGATGGTAAACCAGGGGCTAAACATGGTACTTTTTAGCACCATGTTTAGAAGTTGATTCGACTGGTGGTAAAAGTTGAGGCTCGTCTCCAATGTTGGACTGACTCGCAGGTTGTCAACTTTCCGTTCCCCTCGGCTCCAGACCTCCTGCAGCTTCGCGCGGCGGAGAGAAGACTGACAGTGCTGGGGGCCCTCGAGAACTCCCCTGTGTCAGGTGAGAGTCCCAGAGCTGCAATGTCGCTCAATACAGGAGATATAATAGTTAAGGAAGGATGAAATATTAGACTGGAGATTAGAAAGAAGAAAGATTCTTGGAAAGTGTCGCAAAACTGAGCTGACCTCCTCTAAAAATTGAATATTATTTTACTTTTCAAACTATTACCTTTGCCGGTGTTCGATGTAATCCTTCTGTGTGTAGTATGTTGTGATGGTCACTTAGTGTTTGTGCACGTCACTAACACTTGCATATACTACACATATCACTACGTTTCGTGAGTCAACCTCAAAGATCTCAGATCACCTGAGGAAGAGAGCAGTTGACTCTCAAAACGTAGTGATATGTGTAGTACATGCAAGTGTTAGTGACGTGCACGAACACTAAGTGACCATCGCAACATATTACATACAGAAGGATTACATCGAACACCGGCAAAGGTAAAATTCCAAAAAAATGAAATAACATTCAATATGAATACCTTTTGCATGAAAAAGTTATTTACTCCTCTAAAAATGTTAGAAACCACTCGACCAATCAGATAAGTTTCCATTGTTTTAACTAGCCAATCAGAAAATTACCTGCTTCCATTTGAAACAAGTTTTTCTTCTAACATTAGGGCTGGTGTCCTCTCCCCCAATTGTCACGTTGCAGGTCTGGAAGAGCAGTTCACCGGCAAATTGACGGCACTAGGCAAGTCCATCTCTGCGTTTCCGGTGGCCCCGCGGTACGGCAAGATGCTGGCCCTGAGTGCTCAGCACGCCGGACTGCTGCCGCATGCCGTCACGCTGGTGGCGGCACTGTCGGTGCCGGAACTTCTACTGGACCCCGGTGAGTTTCTTCTCGGCTGTTTTTGAAATGGTTGGTTGGTTACCAATGGCTGAACTTGTTTTTTAACATTGTTCACAGTGCTCTCTGGGGCTGCTAATACCCAGTCTGTTCGCCAGACAATTAAGTACCGTTTCTAAGTGGGGCATGTATGTTGTTTGCACAACATTCCACGGTCTTAATCACCCCAGCAGAGTATAGACAGCCTTAGCTGCCTTCCTCCTACCAACTCCTTCATCTAGTAGCCAGTCACACCCATCCCAAGTCGCGAAAAGTCTGCCGTGTTCGAGATTTGAACCGGGGCCCTCTCAGACGAGAGCCAAGTGTACTAATCACTACACCAAAGAGTTAGTTAGTTAGAGTTTTTGAAACAGTAGTCCTTGATTTACAATATTACATCGAGTTATATGCAATTTTGACTCTGAAATTTTCATGGAAGGAATCATTCTAAAATTTTGAAACTTTACACACAGCACAATAAAGGGTTTAGAAATTATGTCATGGGGTGAAAGTATCAAGAAAAATTTACTTGAATTGAATTTAATTTGAATTTTACAATGATCTAACAAATGGGATGGACTATAAATTGTCTTCACGCTCTTTGCAATGCCCAGGCCCTGGTTTGTCCACGAATTTAAATAAATTACTAAATTTAAATTCATTTGTTACTTTTAAAAGGACTAACATTTCCAAATAACCTGCTCTGTAGTGTAGTGGTTAGTACACTCGGCTCTCGTCCGAGAGGTCCCCGGTTCAAATCCCATTTATGGCAGACTTTTCGTGACCTGGGATGGGTGTGACTGACTGCTAGATGAAAGAGGAAGGCAGCTTACGGCTATCTATACTCCGCTGGGGTGATTAAGACCGCGGAATGTTGTGCAAACAACATACGTGCCTCTTTTAGAAACGGTACTTAACTGTCTGGTGTGCAGACTGGGTATTAGGAGCCCCAGAGAGCACTGTGAACAATGCTGAAAAACAAGTTCAGCCATTGGTAACCAAACCAACCCAACCACACATAAACCAGTGTCATCCACTTCCATAACATTTTTGCACAATTTAAAATCCTTTTCGTCATTTTTGGGAGAAATAAAAAAGTGTAGATTTCTAAAACAACAAAATTATTGATGTAGTATTAAAATAATGATAATAAAATATTTGAGCCTCTGCAGGCACTGAAAGAGAAATACCGTAATAATCGAGTATCAACCTCATTTTTTTTATTGCAGAAATCGATAGAGGGTGCAAAGCTATGTTACTTCGATTTTTTCAGGTTGTGTTTTTAAATCGGCAACAATTTTTAAAAAAACTTGAAAGTACAGAGAAAGTGACGCCTCTCTTAATAAACCGATAATACCTGAAAGGGACGTGGGTTCAAACCTGACCTCGGCAAAACTTTTTAGCATGATACTTCCTGGCCTCTAAACAATCTGAAAAAAATTGGAGTGGCACAACTTTGCACCCTGTATCCATTTTTACAGTAAAAATTTTTGAGGTCTATATTATACCACTCAAGTTTTGGTAGATGCTCTGCATTCATTTGTACTAATTTACATGTCATTCTGAACAATCATTTGTAACCAATTAATACGGTAAAATCACGATTTTATGAACTTCAATTTTACAAAATTCGTAAATATACAAAGTATTTTCTCGTTTTTGAACACTTAGATGTCGAAATGCGTGTTATGAATAACCTCGAATTAACGAAAACTCGAATTAAACATTTACGAGTGCTTTATTGGTCCTTAGAGAACATTTCAATCATTTTTTTTAATGTTAAATACGTGCGCAAAAAAAAAAAAAAAAAAAAGATAATTAAGGTGCGATGTATAACTCGGGCGTGCTCGTGTAAGTTGAACTCGCAAATTAAGAGGGATCGTCAGTTCGCCGAGTTTGTTGTAAATTTAATAATTATAATAATAAAAATAAGTCATAACTGTGACGACGCTGCAGAAAGAAGAATGAAACAAAAATTGTAAAAGAGTTTGTTACATCAGCTCTTGATCGTTCAGGTGAATCAAGTGAAAATAAATTACAAGTACTCAAACAACGAAAATGTATCTGCAGCAAAAAATGAAACTTTTGATGAGCGATTGGTTCGATCTAATTTTTTTGTAAATGCAGGGATTCAAAATTGAATTAAATATTGAATGCTTTATTAAATTTGAATGATAGAACATTTTAAATTATACTTTTAGCACTTCGTTCCAAGCACTTTTTACAATTTAAAATTCGCAATTGTCGTAGCGTAAAATTAACGATCGAAATTAATTAGATTTTTTTTAGGGTAAACTCTGGGATTTTCTGAACTAAATATTATTTTGATCAAAATTTTATTTCTATATCATCTTTACTGGTCTAATATAATGCAAGTAATTGTGATCTTTAAAATAATTTTGTGCCCAGATCGTGCGACCCATTGCTGCATGAATTTCAGAGCATGTTGAAACTTTATTTATTTTGTAGATAGATTTGAGCTACAAATGACGGTATGTACAGTAATTTAAAAGAAATGTGTCCCACCGTATTCATTACTCTTACCTACATTTGTACAAGTCGATCACCAAAACTGACCCTCTCTCTCTCCTCTTGAGGTGCATGGATCTGGCCCGGACAAGCACCGGATGTTACGTTAGCATTACAACACAGATGGGCCGCTTTTATAAGAGCAGGCGGAGACATAAATACAATAATGGGACATTTCTCTTGTAATTACTTTAATACAGTATAACGAATGTAATTATCATTATTGGTAATAACGCTGCATTAAAATTTCAAATGTTGATTACTCGGCTTTATGATATTCACGTGAATAATAATTTAATATATTATTATTTATTATATTATGTAATAATTGCGATCTCTCTGCGGTTTATTGCTATTTTTTTGTGCAGTCCTATATTAAATTAGTTTTATGTTTTTACGTCTTTTCGAATTACCACGCAACTTCAATATAATACGCGATACTCGCGTAAGTTGCGATCCTTTTTGCCGCTTATTTTTATTTTTCCCAACACGGGAATTTCATGTTTACATTTTGGGTAGCACGGAGATGCCCGAAGCCGCCCGAAGATCTTCGGGATGTAGGCTAAAATCCTATGCTGTGCGTATTAATTCTCATAATAGTTTTGGTCGCCAAATATTTTTTTTTTCACTAGCATTGGTTCTTCTTGTCACCATTTATGAAAGAAAATTCTACGAGAAATGATACGAATCGTCAGGAGAAATTAATTTCGAGACCAACTTTAACACGTATCTGCTATGCCGCTGACAATGTTTTGCCTACACAATTATGACGTCATATTGTTTTGTAACGTATGGTGAAAGACCCGTTTAAAAATTTGATTCTTACGTATAGCATCGAGGAATTCGGATTCCGAGGGACCAAAAAATCATTACGTTATTATTACCTTGTATCGAGTATTACCCGTATCGAGTTTTTCCTATACCACGCAATGTTATTTTTGACGGGACCGTGATCTCCTTTACGCAATATCGAATTTTACTGAACAACAATTTGCGTGATCACGGGTTTTTTCTGTATATAATGTACGCGATTCACGAAGCAGTTAGCCAGGGTTCCATAATCACGTTTAGCTTAACCACGTTTAACTAGGTGGTTTAACACGTAAAACAGGTATAGTTAAGCTAAACCAAGGTGTATAGAGGTTTATAACCTCTATACACCTTGAGCTAAACGTGGTTAGAAACTTGACTATAACTCCTTAAATCGCACCCATCAATATATAGCTGTTTCCTCCAAACTGACGACGTGTTCCCTCAGTCCGCGCTGGCAAGGCGTGTGGACTGACTGGACAGTCCCGCCTGCTGGGCGACCCCGCAGTCTTACTTCGCGCGATGTCCGCGGCCGAGCGCGCCGCACAGCAGGGGGGTGAAGAGGGGCTAAGAAAAGTGTGCGAGAGTCGCGGGCTGCGAACCAAGGGGGTGACCGAGGTGCGCAAACTGCGCGCGCAGCTGACGAGCGAGATCAACCTGGGACACCCCGAGCTGGAACTCAGTCTGGACCCGAAACTGGCCCCGCTGTCAGAGACCCAGGTGAGGACGACAATCACTCAGAGAGGTCAACGGACGTTTTTTGATGGTGCACCAATCTTATGGAAAAAAAAATTAAAAATATGAACTCACTTTTAAAAAAAATTACAAGTTTAAAGATATACTTTACGGTAAAAAAGATAGATTTTTTTTTTTTTTTTTTTTTTTTTTTTTACAGTTGAAGTAATTTAATTCACCATGATACTTCATTAAATGGTATCCTAAAAAATAACTGCAAACAGTGCAATATGCTTTTCTTACGGAGCAAAAGAGACCCTTAATGGGTAAGGTAATGCCGTCAATGTTCAAAAAAAAAAAGAATCGCACGAAAATTATGAAAAAAAATCTTAAAATGTTCTCCTCTACATTTTTTTTTTTGCTATATTTTGGCTACTGAATTTTGGTGTAGAGGAGAACGGAGAACATTTTAAATTTTTTTCATAATTTTCCCATGTGGGATTTTTTTTACCATTGGTGGCGTTATCTTACCCTTAAAGGTGAACTGAAGGGATTGCTTTTTTTTTCCATTAGGGAACCTTATATTACCTATCCCATCCATCTGCACTAATTTTTTCATGGCAGATACTTATTGTGCTGCTGTAGGACAATTAGTGAAAAAGTGAAGTTGTATCACCAACAACGTATCAGCGACGGTTGGTTGACTTAAAAAACGCCGCCGTGAAAAAACACACAAGCGACCGCGGAAACTGCCGAGAGAGTGGCGATCGCGAGCCGATCGCCGCTCCCTCGGCAGTTTCCGCGGTCGTTCGCGGTCGCTCGTGTGTTTTTTCACGGCGGCGAGTTTTAAGTCAATCAACCGTCGCTGATGCGTCACAACTTCACTTTTTCACTAATTGTCCTACAGCAGCACAATAAGTATCTGCCATGAAAAAATTTGTGCAGATGGATGGGATAGGTAATATAAGGTTCCCTAAAGGGGAAAAAAAGCAATCCCTTCAGTTCACCTTTAAGTTCTCCCCCTCAATTGTTTTGTTTTTTCATGCAGTGGGGAAAAGAGCTTGGGGTGCCAATAGGCAAGTACTCTAGCTGATGTTCCTGACTACTCTTCTACAACAATCAGTGATCAAGTTTGTAACAATGCCGAAAAAACATGGGGCAGTTGTTGATTTACGTAAAGGGCATTGAAGTAAAATTATTGAGTATCAAATCGGGGTGACATTTTGTGTTTTTCAGGCGCGGCTGCTGCGACAGGTGGTTCTGTCGGGCATGGTGGACCAAGTGGCCCTCAGGGTGGACCCCCTGGAGATCGCAGACCCACTCGAGAGACCCAAGTGGAGGCACGCCTACCGGTGAGCTGAAAATGTTGAAAATGAAGACCTCAAAATTTTATTGCAGAAAAGAATAGAGGGTGCAAAGTTATGAAGTTTTTTTCAGGCTTGTTAAAGGCTGGGAAGCATTGCTAAAAAGTTTTGCCGAGGTTGGGTTTGAACCCACGCCCCTGTTAGGTCCTATCCTTTTATTAAGAGAGGTGTCTTATTTTCTCTGAACTTTCAATAATTTTATATTCTTGTGTTCAATAAATAATCATTTTTTGAAAATACTGTGTTTCTCGAATTAAAAGTAAAAAAAAAATGAGACTGGCATAACTTAGCACCCTCTATCCACTTCTGCAATGAAAATTTGAGATCAATATTCCATTCAATCAAGTATACATTGGAATACATGGGTTAGATAGGAGAAATGATTTTTGGCCTATAACTCAGGTGCATATTAATTCTAGGGTGCAACCTTATCTTCAGGTATTGGCCAAGTCCAGAGTCACTCATTTTGTAAAAAAAAAATGTTCACGTCCACTCGTTTCCACCCTGCAGGGTTAAAAATGTGATAAAATCAAATTCCGAAAATTCTGAATACTGAGATTTAAAGTTAACGATTAATCTCAGCTACTCGAAATATTTTTAGTCATATATATTAGCGTCAAACATTTTACGCCAAAATTTCAGCAATAAGTAATCCCCACAAAATTCCCAAGCAATAAGTATATACATAAAAACGTACTACACTGCTCTTTTTATTTCGATTTATCCATTAGTGCCGTAGATATCTAATTTAGAACACAATTAAAATTACGCTGTTTGACTTGTTTTCGAACAGAAACCCCGCGAAGACCTCTGGCTTTCGAACATTTCTTGAAAGTTCTAAAATATAGAAATAGATGGCGTTACTAGTGCTGTTAGAGGCACGTCACGTCATTGCAACGTCGCATGTTATTTCTGCCCGCTAAAATTAAATAAGTCATATGCAAGCTACGTGTGACGTCACAAAAGTGATGATTTTATGATGACTTCTCACTATAGCATTTCACAAATCTTCACTTTTCTAAATATCTATAAGATGATTCGTAATCATATTTTCCACCGTGGTTTTCATAACTAATACGCATCTTTTAAGGTATAATTCATGCAGATCAGGCGGTACGTTTCCGAGTTCCGATTTCGTATTTGATCAACCCGTAAAACTTAATTAGCCAATTAAAAAAATCTATAAGAAAGTTTTCTTAATAAAAAAATAGGGATAGTCTGTATCATTAGAAGAACACACTGTGCAAGTTTCATTACATTCAGGCGCGCCAGTCCTGAGATCTGGGTAACTGAGATTAATCCTTAAAGAAATGTTTAAAAAACATAATTATTTCAACTCTTAACTCATCCCAAAGTTATCAAATTTTAAATTTAAAGAAATTTAATTGTCAGATTCGTTTTTCTCATGGTCAAATCATTTCAGAATTAGTGACGAACTATCATCAACCTCCTACTTTTTTAACAAATAGAAATATGAGAAACACAAATCTGAAAATTAAAAATCTATAATTTTGGGGTAGTTTGGGGATGAAATAAGTTCCACCTTTCAAAAATACTCTGTTTTTAGAATCTTTGGATTTAATTTTAACACATTTTTGGTTTCAACATTTTATCTCGAAATGAGTAGCCCTTGCAGGTTTGGCCAACACCTGAAGGTAACTTTCGCAACCTAGAATAAATTTGCACTTGAGTTAAAGACCTAAAATCTTTTCTCCCATCTAACCGAACATTTTTTTTACTAAGAAGAAGGTAACACGCCCAATGTTAAAAAAATTCCCTCAAAAATTAGCAATTTGAATTTTTAAAGCTGACTACTTTAACACAGAGAAATGGAACTTCCATGTTAAAGTAGTCAACTTTAAAATCAATAACTTAAAAACAAGATCAAATTTGTAGACCTGATATTTTACCTACTGATAGGGGATGCAGAGGAGAAAATTTTAAATTTTTGTCATAATTTTCATGTGAGGGATTTTTTTTTTTCAACATTGGGCATGTTATCTCTACCTTAAGGATTATTGTCTCCAGTCTTAGGAGATGGTGAATCACTCTGAAAATTATAGTAAACCTTCCTTACATCATAACATAAATTTTCAGACAAAAAATGAAGCAAAAGTCATCTAGTTTTTGAGATATTCAGGATATAAATAATGAGAATATCATTGGAAATCTGGCGGCCATTTCCAAATCAAGTCAAATCAGCATCTTTTTCAACTAAGAAATTAATATCTCAAAAACTAGACTGAATAATTACTTTTTTTTACTTCAGAAAGTGAACAGTCATTTTGTTCTGATCTAAATTTTATATTTTTTTACCATCAAGAAATAATTAAACTAGTGACAATAAGAAGGTTAGTTGACTTCTTTTGTGACTTGAGCGGTCAGTAAGTGGTGATGAGGTTGCAGATGCGCTGAGCTGGAAGATCCGGTCTTCATGATGTCCAGCAGTGTCCTCAGGAAGAACAAGCCGCAGTGGGTCGTCTACCAAGAGGTCTTCGAGACCTCCAAGCTCTGCATGAGAGGTGACTTATAGTCAATGTGTAGGCCACACTTGCTTCAGGATTATTACTAGTGCATATAGGGCTGATTGTGCTGACGTCATGCCCCTGTAAGTTAGGCTGCCCTATGGAGGATCAGAATGCACAGACTAATATATAAACAAATTACGTATTGATTTTTTTTTTTTTTTTTCACTTTATTTATCAAAATAAATCAGGTTTAAAAAATTCTAAAAATATTCCAATAAACGATAGATAGGTTAAAAAAAATCCCATCATTATAGAACAATCAAAACTATTTTATTTACTTTTTTTATCATTTCTCCTATCTAATGCCATATAGTAGTTGGACCTCCACTTTCTCTTTTCTACCCTCCTGACCGTCCGTGTACCTGCTATGCTATTTTCCCTCGTAAACAAAAACAGCAAACAACTCACATCACTCATATAATGTAATACACAACACTAAAATTAAGGAAACACTGATCTTTCTTTTTGTTTTAATTGTTTTTTTTCTGATGGTCTCTGTATATTGTTGTGATTTGTTTGTATTTATTGTTTTGTTGTTTTGTTTTGTTGTTTTACAGTTTCTTCTATGACGTGAACCATGTTATCTTGTATAACCAGTTGTTTGAAATAAAATAAATAAATAAATAAATAAATAAATAAATAAATAAATAAATAAATAAATAAATAAATAAATAAATAAATAAATAAATAAATAAATAAATAAATAAATCAGCTGATCGACATAGTCCTATTTATTTAACATGTAAACCTTAGCAACCTCATTAAAATTCTGATTTTTTTAGAGACAGTCCTTAGCACCAAGAAGTTGCACAAAAAATTTCAAAACAATCTGACTAGCCGATTTTTTTAAAGTAATATTAAGCAATATACTGAAAACTTAAAAACTTAATTGGAAAAAATCGGCTTGTCCGATTGTTTTCAAATTTTTTCTGCAACTTCTTGGTGCTAAGGACTGTCTCTAAAAAAATTCAGAATTAGAGGTTGCTAAGGTTTACGTGTTTATTTAAAAAGGACTAAGTCAATCAGCTGATCCATGCTACCTTACCCTTAAGACAGAGCTAATCAGAGGGCAGCAAAAAAGAGGGGAGGATTCGGAATCACCCCTGAGAGCTTCAAAAGAGGGAAATTTCGGGGTGAAAATTAGGACATGCCTGTGGGCCAGGCTTTAGAACATGAAGGACCAATTTTGTGCAAAAATGTTGGATGTTTAGAGGGAATCACAAAAACAAACAAAATTTATATGAAAGACGTTGCTTATAAAGTTGAAATATTTTAAATATGTGTCTGAAGGTATTTGACAACTAATTATGGTGTTGTCAGTTCTGTGGCTGCTGACGGAGCATTTACATGATTTTACATTAGGTCTGTTCGTAAATACAGTCAGAAATAATTTATTATTATTGACGATCCTTATGTTCCATGTGCAGAAGGTTCATCAATAATAATCTATTATTTCTGATTGTGTATTTAGTGATACAACATTCCTCATTTGAATTGTTTCTAATTGTTACCACTAGGTCCTCAACAAAACTTGTTGCAATCTGCTTGACAGACAAAATATCAAATTTCTCATACCAAGGCTCAATTGCAAACAGTCAAAGCTTATGACACATACCTTGAAACATCTAGATCTTAATTTTCATAATCTCTTAAATCAATAAGACAAGTCAACAATAGAGTATCGACCTCAATTTTTTTATTGCAGAAAGGCAAAGTTATGCTACCCTGATTTTTTTTTCAGATTTTTTTTAGACCGGGAACTGTTTTTAAAAAATTATTGAAAGTCCTTTTTTAAAAATAGTTCCCACTGCAGTCTCAAAAAAAATCTGAAAAAAATCAGGGTAGCTAAACTTTGCACCCTCTATCCATTTATACAATAAAAAATAATTGAGGTCGATACTCCATAATCATAATAGTTTTTTATTCAGTATCAGTAAAAAAATAAAACAAAGTGCAACAACTTTCGTCAAGTTTCGTCCGTGCGTCGCTTATTTTGTTTTGTTTGCAGGGGTGACCGCCATAGAGCCGGAATGGCTGCCCGTCTACGCCCCGGCACTCTGCAATTTGTCTGCCCCCCTGCCGGACCCTCCCCCCCGACTAGATGAGCAGCGACTGCTGTGCTCGGTCACTGGAACTTTCGGTCAGTCTCTCAAATCTCAAATTTTGTTCAAAACTCAGTGATTCTCTCATGTTAATTAACTAAGCAAACAATCCCTGTCTGGAAAGTTGTCATGTAAGAAACTTAATAAATGTGGCTCCAGAAGGAAGGTGTCAAATTTAGGATGGGAGAGAGTGTGGCATAACTTTTATTGTGGTAATACCTTCATTTTATATTTGGAGATCTTTGGGAGAAAGAGGACCCTTATACAAGTTTCCTGTCTCACTTGTTGTGTCACAGGTCGTGGAGGCTGGGAGCTACCCGGGGTAGAGATAGATTACCCCCGGGTAGAGATAGATTACCCCCGGGTAGAGATAGATTACCCCCGGGTAGAGATAGATTACCCCCGGGTAGAGATAGATTTCCCCGGGTAGTGATAGATTACTCCCGGGTAGATATAGATTACCCCCGGGTAGCTACAAGCTGCTGCCTTTGTCTCACTTGTTATGTCGCAGGTCGTGGAGGCTGGGAGCTTCCCCGGGTAGAGATAGACTTCCCCCGGGGCCCTGAGCGCTACAGGATGGTTGCCCAGCTGCTGCTGGAGGGGGCCCTCTTCCCGAGGCTCGCGAAGCTGCGACCTGCGCTCCTCTCCTCCCCGGGCACCGTGACCAAGAGCTGGGCCAAGTGAGTCAACGTGCAAGGACCTTGTATACCATGGATAGGTGGGGTCTAATGCTAGTAGGGCTATCCTATCCAGAGTATACAAGAGCCTTGGTGCAAATTTCCTCGTTTTGTTTTATTTTAATAATATAATACCCTTGACGCCATTTTACCCTTTCGGGTGTGGATATTTAACCTTGTCAGTAAGAGTTATCTTGCGACCATGCTGGGGCTTATCAGGCTCCCAGAACCCTTTCCTGTACTCTTCTGGGCTCCTACTACCAGATCTGTGCAGCCTGCAGTGGCAGTGCAATACTGCAGGGAAGTGGAGTATAGACAGCCGTAAGCTGCTTTCCTCCTACCAACTCCATCATCTAGTAATCAGTCACACCCATCCCAAGTCACGAAAAGTCTGCCGTGTTCGGGAATCGAACCGGGGACCTCTCGGGCCAGAGCCAGGGGTACTAACCACTACACTAAAAACCTTTAAATGCCAGCAAAGTTGACATTTTCTTTATTAGGTCATAGAGGTTCTGTCGACAATCATAAAACTTAAGAAATGAGGCCGAAAGTTTTTGCCAAGTGGAACCCCTTCATCGGAATGAACATTCACGCCTAATGATTATGTACACTAGGGCGTGTCATTGGGAGGGCTTGTTGGCCAATCTAACTGCTTCCATACATAAAAACAGTTCTAATGGAGTAACGACATCAAATTTTTTTATTGCAAAAAATGTACGAAGTTATTGATTTTTTAGAGCCCGGGAAGAATTGCTAAAAAATTTTGCCGAGCTTGGATTTGAACCTTCGCCCCTTTTAAGTCCTTTTTTCGTTAAGAGAGGCGTCCCTTTGTCTGTACTTTCAATATATTTTTTTTAAAAAAATAGTTTTCTGACTATAAAAAAATCTGGAAAAGATCAGAATAGTGCAACTTTGCACCCTCTATCCATTTCTGCAGTTAAAATTTTTGAGGTTGATACTCCATTGCTTCCATAATAAAGTTGTAATTGCTGGAATTGGTCTGTGCCAACAGTTTGGTTGACAGTTTGTCTGTGCCAACAGTTTGGTTGACAGTTTGTCTGTGCCGACAGTTTGGTTGAAAGTTTGTCTGTGCCAACAGTTTGGTTGACAGTTTGTCTGTGCCAACAGTTTGGTTGACAGTTTGTCTGTGCCGACAGTTTGGTTGACAGTTTGTGTGTGTCGACAGTTTGATTGAAAGTTTGTCTGTGCCGACAGTTTGGTGCCTCGCACAACGTCTCTTCTGGCGGCTCTTTGCGAGGAGGAGGCAGACTCGAAGCAGCGACTCGAGGAGGTCTGGAGGGAGAAGCCGCTGTGTGAGTACCAGATGAGTCACCATGTTGTATTTAAAGGAGGGGAACCGCTTTAGTTTTTATATTTTTATCGTGTTATAAATAATGTCAAACTTACTTGTGCACCAAAAAAAAAAAAATAGTCACCACCCTCAGCCTTCCACCAGTTCAGCAGTTGACATTCAAAAAGCTCGCAAAAGAAAATTGGGGCTAATGACGTCAAGATCAACGATTGGTTGCGCTTGACCTATCATGGCGCTTGACGTCATAAGCCCCAATTTTCTTTGGCGTGCTTTTTGAATGTCAACTGCTGAACTGGTGGAAGGCTGAGGGTGGTGACTATTTTTTTGGTGCACAAGTAAGTTTGACATTATTTATAACACGATAAAAATATAAAAACTAAAGCGGTTCCCCTCCTTTAATATTATTATTATATTTCATATTATTTACAATTATCCGCTCTGTGGTGTAGTGGTTAGTACCTCTGACTTTGGTCCGAGAGGTCCCCGGTTCAATACCCGAACCCGGCAGACTTTTCGTGACTTGGGATGGGTGTGACTGATTACTAGATGATGGAGTGGTAGGAGAAAGGCAGTTTACGACTGTCTATACTCCGCTGCCCTGCAGTCTTGCACTGCTATATTGCAGGCTGCACAGATCTGGTAGTAGGAGCCCAGAAGAGTGCAGAAAAGGGTTCTGGGAGCCTGGTAAGCCCCAGCTCGGTCGCAAGATAACTTCTACTGGAAAGGCTAAAATATCGGCCTGGCCACACTCGAAAGGGTAATAACGGCGTCAAGGATATTTAATTGATTTATTTTAGATATTTTAAGCAATTTAAAACTGTGCCTCTTTCAAAAAAAATCAACCAAATTTTTATATACATAATGACTGCTATCATAACTATAATACTAGAAATAAATCCGATATATGTAGTTACTGAAAAACACAACACTCAATTTTTCAAAAATTGTGCAATGTATCAAACAGCTAAATTTTATGAATTATCGACAACTTGTTTGAAAGAAATCAAAAATAATAAACTTTTTCGCACAAAATTGAAAAAAAAAAATATTAATCAACAGAGAGTTTTACTCTATTAAAGCATTTGAAAGTAATAAAATGTCCCAAAAAGTGTTATCAGAATTATAATATAAACAAAATTATAAATGTGAATTTATTTTATTGACTAATTATATTCCATATAAACAAAAAAAATTATCAGTACAGTATTATCAGTAAATTTTAGTTTTATGTATTTCTTTTTTTTTTTTATTCTCATGCAATGCTTAATATGTTTGATAATATTATGTAAATTATATAAATGTGTTTATATTTTCTATTTTATGTTTTGTGATTGTCCAATTCTGATGTGAACATATATGTTCGTCATGTACAACCAACAAGAAGTAACAAAAATATAATGTGAGCAGCCTCTCTCCACCAGATTGTATGTAACGTATTGTCTCTGCTCAGATCTGTTGTCGTGCTACCAGCAGTGGCTGCCAGAGTCGGCCCACAACGACGCTGCGAGAATGTGGCCTCCGTTGTAACTTCTCCGACAAATTTTCATCAGCTGTTTTTATTTTACTGTTGCTGAGTGCTGCAAAGCTGTTATTCAAACATTACATTATAATTGATATTTGTATATGAGGAGTAAATATAACTTTTTTTATTCAAAAGCTTAATTCATTGTAATTTGTGCGAGTGTGTCGAGTTATTGTTGGTGCGTGTGGTTCGAAATGACAACGAGCAAATGTCGGCGACGACTTTGCTTGTGAAAATTAACATTGTCACCTAATGCAACAGAATATTACTTCTCGTTTTGAGATTCACCGAGTTTTTCTGAGGAAACCATGGAAACCTCAGTCAAGATGGCCGGTAATTGATGTAGGATGCCACCAATCACCTCCCGGATGCACGAGTGGGTGTTCTTTAGGATTTAATGGACAACGTGCATCACAGGTCAGGAGGTTCAAATTATGTTTCTATGAATTTTCTTGAAAAAAATTTGAGTTCTGGAACTATTTTAAAAATTACTGAAAGTTCTGTAAGTTGTATTGGCTCCCCTGCATCCTTAATAAAATGGATAGGGCCTAAACACCAATATACACCTCCAGGGAGTGAGGCTCAACTTTCAATATTTTTTTAAAGATTAATTGTTCCTGGACTAAAAAGTGGAAAAAATCAAAGTATCATATTGTGGCATGCTCTCAATAACAATTGTTAAAATTCTCAAGTTGTCCATTCTAAGACAAAGTGAGAAGAGCCCACTTGAGATGGAGTGCTTGTGTTTGAAAATAGGTTCAAGCATGGAGGAAATAGACTATATATTATCCTTGGGTTCAAGCAACTGATGGCTTTTCCAAAGAGCAGGTAGCAAAAATAAAGTAAATTAAAATTTCGATCAGTCTTCCAAATTTGAAATATAATTGATAATATTATAGTACTGAATTTATAAAAACTTAACCTATATAATTTCTAAAAGTGGTGTTCATATTTGCCAAAAATAATATACACTCTAATACACTAGCTGTCACAGAGTTAAAAATTTATACTTCAGAAAAAAATCACCAATTAAGGGTAAGTATTAAAAAATTTACCACTCATGAAAAACTAACTATGAAACATATCTTAAAATGTTCTCCTCTACATCCCCTATCAGTGCCTAAAATATCACATGTACAAATACGAGCTAGTTTTTTTAGTTATGAATATTTAAAGTTGACTAATTTAACATGGAAGTTTCATTTGTCTATATTAGATTTAAGGTATTGACCTTCAATTTATAGGGAGGGGGGGGGGGGGGGGGGGGGTGATTTGCGCCTAAGAGGAGATGAAAACTTTAAGGTGTATTTCATAATTTTCATGTATGGAAATATTTATTTTAACATTGGGTGTGTTACCTTACCCCTAAGTGCACCTACAGCCATTAAAAAAAATTATATAGCTTCAGTATTTGATTACTGATATGATAGGAGGAGGGGGGGGGGGGGGTCACTAGAATATCCCAAAATAGATGGCATGCAGGAGTTAATATTGTGAGAATCCATCACTCATATATATCATATATCATTTGGATCCAGCCTTGTAATAATTATATACATTTTACATGTAAAGAATATTATGATGTAAAATATTATTTTCACAATGACTGTTGACTTTATTGGCTTACTAGAAGTAAAATATATGGCTTAATAGCCAACACATGGGCATAAGAAAAGAAGAAGACAATGAGTAGAATTTCCTGAACAGATATATTTAAATGTTTGTTAAAAAAAATAATAATAATCATACATACATACATAAAATGATGCCATATCCCTTTACGGGGTAAGCCGGCAGCATTATTACCTCGGCCATCTACAAATTGCCCTCAAAAGCACTCGATTCTTGCATACTCCACTTGCTTCAGAAATACTCATAACACTCTTTTGCCTTCCGCACTCTCTATTACACTGTGTACTTTTAACACTTTTGTTTTTCAAACATTCTACAATCACAACCAACCAAACCTTTTTAGGTCTACCTAATCCTCTCATGCCTTTTATAATCATGCAGTATGATTATAAAAAGACCTAGCTGTGAAATAAATATGATAAATGTTACCATACTATACTGTGAAAAAATTGTAAATATCCACGGAAACTACATCATTATAATCTTTAAAAATTATGAAATGACAATATGTTTTATATTGCATATAAATTTATTTAACTAACGGATTCAAAAAGATGTACCCCGCCTGAATAGCATACAAGTTCCATAAGGAGAGGGGTACACCTTTTTGGTTCTAATAGTAGATATAGTATATGACAAGATCTATATATGTTTGTATTATGGTTTTATAATCACTGCCAAATGATCAAATAAATATTTCTAATTCAAATCAAGCAGTTGTGACTGCATATAACTTATCATGTTATATGGGGAGCCACAGATTTAATTCACATGACTTATAGAATTTATGAACATAAACCAGCTTGGTGGTGGTCATATAACAACAATACCTAGCCCGTCCAGAATAATTACTAATTAAAGTACAGCTTGTGTCACACTCCCTGATGATACATATAGCCGGCCGCAGTCAATTAGTACTGTATGTTTCAGCTCAATTATCTTGTTAAGGGTAAGGTAACGCCACCAATGTTAAAAAAAATCCCTCTCACAAAAATTCTGAAAAAAATTTAAAATGTTCTCCTCTACACCCCCTATCAGTAGCTAAAATATCAGGTATACAAATACGATCTAGTTTTTGAGTTATGAATTTTTAAAGTTGACCAATTTAACATGGGAGTTTCATTTCTCCATGTTAAAGTAGTCAACTTTAAAATTTTATAACTCAAAAACTAGATCGTATTTGTATACCTGATATTTTAGGTACTGATAGGGGGTATAGAGGAGAACATTTTAAATTTTTTTCAGAATTTTTGTGACAGGGATTTTTTTTAACATTGGTGGCGTTACCTTACCCTTAAAGGAACGGTGGATATGTACAAGAAAAATTAATATTTATCTATTCATTAATATTTAATTTTATTTTGCATAATTAATATTTGTAAATTATTTGTAATTATTATGTGTAAATTATGTAAGAAAGAACCTCAAGACAGAGGACATCTATTTACATGCTCTGAATTAACTACAGAACTTGACTTGTTGCCTGGAAACATGAAGAGAGAAGAGAAAGAGTCTTTTCTTTATTAGCTTGATAGAAGTGAAATAGCTTAACGACCAATACGTGGGCATAAGAAAAGAAGAACAATTAATATATCGTCCCTCATAATCAATAATGAGCTATCTATCTATTATGATCTCGTTGCATTAACGAGCTGTCTGCTATTTCAGATCAACACAACTCTATTTTATACTGATTAACAGCTCCTAATTGTGCTTACCAGAAATAGCAGATAGCTCATTATTACAACGAGATTGTGGTAGGCAGATAGCTCATTATACCGGACGAGGGACGATATATTTGATATAGAGGAAACATTCATACAGTAGTGTGTGTTTATAAAAGTTATATTAAATTATCATGTCAGATACTTGAGGTTGAATTTTAATTGCAACATATTAATTTAGAGACACAAATTACTACCGGTACTATTCAGGGTTAGCAAATAGAAGCAACATAATCTGACAAAAGTAAAGGACAGGAAAAAACAGCAAGGCCTTGCAGATCGAAAAAATCACAGCAAATGAAAATTACTACAAAATAATCTGCATTTACACAGCTTGCATCAACTAAATGCTCCATCAGTGGCAAGCAGAGATCAACATAGCAGACATTATTGCAATTTAATCATGGTACACTTAAATGTGGGCTACAAGACCAAAAAAGGTGCTGAAATATTTGTGCACCAAATTCCACTTGACTTGATCAACACAGGATTTTGTAACTCTGAATAAGTACATAAAATTACACAGCACGTTTCCATTATATTAAGTACAATAATTACATCATTAAAAAATCAGGCGATCACTTCCCATCATCTGGCGGTGCTTCTTTGCTGGAATTACGCCGAGCTTCTTTGGTTTAAAAACTACATTGTGGAATGTTCAGAAAATGGTTGACACCGTTCACAGCTCCGAGTGTGATCGCGACAGCTGGGGTCCCTTCTTCACCTGACGCTTGCGCTTGGGCCGGGCCTGGCTGGGCCCTTCCTTGGCCCGGGGGGCCTTGGGAGCCGCCTTGTGGTAGGGGTTGGTGTAGTCTGCCTCCTTCTCCACGAGACCCAGCTCCTGCGACACCTGTGAAGTCACGTGTCACAACTAGCTCCCGTTACAGACATGGTGATGACTAGGGGCCGGATCTCCAGTTTTACTAAATTGTATGCTACATTGATTCCGACTACAAATGTTCACGAATCATGAAGTTTCATTGCCAAGCATGCAAAAAAAGTAAAACTGGAAAAAACTGTTTTTAAAAGTGAGACCTGTTTCAGTTTTTCATTTTTTTTTTCTTTTTTTTTTTTTCCAGGTTTATAAAATTAGAAATTCAGTTTTGTCTAATAAAAGCACGTTTTTTATGATGAAAATTGAATTCAATATTTCACCTAAATATTTTTCCTGACTCCATCTTGACATAAAATTAATGGCATTTCAGGCAAAATTTCTTCACTACAAACAACGTTACTTCATTGAATTATCTTGTCAGAATTTTTTTATGTAAGAAGCATCTATACCAATTATATTTGAGGTCCTAATGGATAAGAGACTGGTAGAGGTGAAATATTAAGAAAACTGGATTTTGCTGGAAACTGGAAGTGAACTGTTTTCGACTGTTTTTGAGAAATTTGACAACTAATTTTTTTGGAAAACTGAACTGGATCCAGTGCTGGAAATCACACTTTAAAAAACTGGAAATCTGGGGGGTCTTCAAATAACACCACTTAACCTAAACTTAGCCTAAGACTGTCTTAGCGCAACAATAAGGAATACACTAAGACTGTATTAATTTTAGGATTGTTGTAATTTGTGTTATTTGAAGACCCCCCTGGCCTCTAGTGATAATCCATCAAAATAATGGAAAATAGACAGTACATTGAGCTCAAGTGGTTTCAAAATCCACCCTTGACTATTTTCAGTAAAATAGGAAAAGAGGCCTTAGGTGGATATGGCTTTTTGTAATTGAACCATAATTTTGAATTAAGTTTCGCCATCAGGTCAGTAAGTATGCATCAAACAATAATGAAATTAACATGACTTATTTATCTGGATGTTTATATGTGGTTGGTTGGTTACCACAGCGGAAATTTCAACATTGTTCACAGTGCTCTCTGGGGTCCTAATACCCAGTCTGCAAACCAGACAGTTAAGTACCGTTTCTAATTGGGGCACGTTTGTTATTTGTCTTAATCACCCCAGCGGAGTATAGACATCCGTAAGCTGCCTTCCTCCTACCAACTCCTTCATCTAGTAATCAGTTACACCCATTCCAAGTCACGAAAAGTCTGCCGTGTTCGGGATTTGAACCGGGGACCTCTCGGACAAGAGTCAGGCGCTATGAACACTACACCAAGGAGCTGGCAAAGATGTTGAGAACCCCAGGTACGTACCAGGTTGAGCAGCTTGCGTGAGGCGGGATCCAGCAGCTGAGTCTCTGCGGAGAACCCGAGGCTCCAGAGCAGCAGCACCTCCCAGTCGTGATGTGCCCGCAGCAGCGGCCTCACCACCTCGGGCAGACGAAGCAGCAGCTCCGAGATGAGCGCCGTGTTCTCCAGTATGCTGGCCAGCGCTGCGGGCAGCCAGGGCTTGTCAACCAACGCCAAACCTAATGCTAAAATCTCGGGGAGGCAACTCTGTGCTTGTAAAGGCCAGGACCATCACGATAATGAGGGTTGACATCGCGGTGACCTTTGATGTTGTTTGTGACTTAAGGTAGAGATAACGCCGAACAGCTGTTCGACGTAATCCCCCTTAATTAACATGTAAACCTTAGCAAATTGACAAAAATTCTGAAATTGCTTTGAGAGGCAGATATTAGTGCCTAAAAGCCATAGCAAAAGTTTCAAAAACATTTAACGAGCCGATTTTTTTAAATTAATTTTTTAGTTTGGCTCTCCATGGGAAAGCCCTATGCTGAAAATTAAAAAAAATTAATTTAAAAAAATCGGCTCGTTAAATCGTTTTGAAATTTTTTCTATGGCTTTTAGGCACTAATATCTGCCTCTAAAAAAATTTCAGAATTATTGTCAATTTGCTAAGGTTTACATGTTAATCAAAGGGCATTACGTCGATCAGCTGTTCGGCGTTATCTCTACCTTAATTATACTTTTATTTCTTAAATTGTTTCCCCAAAAGTGCAGGAAAAGCAATAAAGTAACTGATAAACAACATCAAAGATCAACCCTCATCATGAGTGACATCATCGTGATGGTCCCGGCTGTTACAAGTACAGAGTTGCCTCCCCGAGATTTTCACATTAAATTTGACGTTGGTTGTACATTTCGTCGCCTCAGAATGCAAATCACGTAACTACAAAAAAAGTTGATGTAATTTTGGATCTTATATTCTAGTGAGATAAAGTTTAGAGTGTCATCAATTTTTTTGTAGTTACGTGATTTGATTTCTCTTCCAAGAAAAAAAGACACTCACAATGTAAAGTGTTTCCCTCACGTTGGGTTTGATGTCAGCTAGGGAGCTCATCCACTCAACTTCCCTCCTGCCTCACTTGCTACAGAACTCCAATAGACAGAGAGATGCAGCAGATTTGTAAATTTCAAAGAGAGAGAGCAAGAGAGTTTGCCTCCATAGACTGTCTACACAAAAGACAGGAGAAAAGTTGGAGGTGTCCGAGAGATTCAGTTCACTACTAGCTAAAAAAAAAAAAAAAAAAAACTGGACAGTCAACTTAAGGGTAAGAGAACACCGATCAGCTGTTTATTTAGTTCCATTTGATCCTTAGCAACCTTAGTAAACCTTAGCAGACACACAAAAATTCTGAAGTTTTTTTGAGAGACAGATTTTAGTACATAAAATACCAAAAATTTCAAGACAATAATTCGAGCCGATTTTTTTTTAAAAATTATTTTTTTTTTAATTTTCAGTATAGGGCTTCTCATGGAGAGACAAATTAAAAAAATCAGCTCGTTAAATTGTTTTGAAATTTTTTCTATGGCTGCCTCTCAAAAAAAACTTCAGAATTTTTATGTGTCTGCTAAGGTTAACATGTTAATCAAATGGAGCTATATAAAAACAGCTGATCGGTGTCAAGTAGTAGGACAGTCTCCTCACCCTCCCTGACATTGGTGTCCTGGGGGAAGGAGCTGCCCGGCACGTAGCCGGAACTTTCCAGGGCTGCCCGCGAGCTCTGCACCACCTGCCGAACATACAACAAGCTGAACATCTGTCATTGACTTAAGGTAGAGATAACACGGATCACCTGGCCCAATGCTAAAAAAATCCCATTCATAAAAATTATGAAAAAAAATTAAAATGTTTTCCTCTACATCCCTTATCAGTAGGTAAAATATCAGGTATACAAAAACGAGCTAATTTTCGAGGTATTAATTTTTAAAGTTGATTAATTTAACATTGAAGTTCCATTTCTTCATGTTAAATTAGAGAACTTTAAAAATTAATTGCTCGAAAACTAGATAATATTTGTATACCTGATAGGCTACTGATAGGGGGTGTAGAGGAGAACATTTTAAACTTTTTTCATAACTAAACTGAATGGGATTTTTTAGCATTGGGCCAGCTGATCCTTGGTATCTCTACCTTAAAATGTATTTTTTATTTAACACCTTCAAAATCAAGAGGAAAGATAGCATCATATACATCCTTCCCTATTCTTGTGTGTTAAATAATTGCATGACTATGACGTCACAGCGTTTTGCAGAACAATTTTAAGAATGCTTTCGTGGCAAATTGTTCTGCAATTCACAACTTGATGTCCTATAAGATAATTATTAAAAGAAAATTTGTTGCATGACAAAGTTTCATGACAAGACAAAAGGAAATGGTTTGTGCCTCACAGAGACAAATATCTCCCAACGCAAAGTTGAAGAATTTTTGAGATCAACATCATTTCAATGTTTTAATTGTTTATGGAGGAAAGACAGTCCCAAAATATCTCAAAAGGCTTTGATCATATTGATTGATTGATTGATTGATTGATTGATTGATTGATTGATTGATTGATTGATTGATTGATTTAATCAGCAACAATTCTGGGTAAGTATTTTAATTTTTTATAAAGTTTGAAACAAGAGGACAAATAATACGGATGATCTTTCTCCCACTCCAAAGCTTTATTTTTTTTATTTTTTTTTTTTTTTATTTTTTTTTTTTGACCTTACGTTGTACAGTAGTGTCCAGAAAAGGCAGAGCCTTATATTTCTAGTTCACATTATATTAATCTATTGCCAAAATATAATATTATTTACAAAAAATTATTTAATATTTTAAATATATTGTAGAAAATGGTTTTTATAAATATAGATACAGTCAACCGGGGTAACATTGAAGGGTTTTTACTACCTTTCTGATCATAACTTTAAAAAAAAAAATATCTGGCAAATAAAAAAATTACCAGTTGTGTAACTTAGCTAGAGATGTCTAAAGATGTTTGTAAAAATTTTTTGCCCCAATTATTAACTGTAAAAAAAAATTAAAACAAGCCCTTCAAAGTTACCCCGGCAATGGGGTAACATTGAAGGGCCTTGCGGACACTTATATTCAAGCAACTTAAAAGTGTAATTATTTTATTAATGTGTCCTACCATGTAATTTACTGTTCTGGACATATTTTTCAGTAACTTAGTATCATATTAAACCATTATTTGCAGTTAATTAAAGGTTAATTAGATAATTAATTACAGTAATTAATTAAAATCCTCAAAATATTTTAAACATTCATTTTATTTATTTATTTTTCTCTCTCTGAACATAATATTGTGTCATATATGTTTACAAACATTAATAATTTTATAAGAATGCAGAAGAATTTAAAAAGTTAAGTTGAAAATTTTTAGAAATTTCTTCTCTTCATGTTCAGGCTTGAACTGGCATCATTTCCGGAATAGTATTCGGATGGTTAACAGAGAACTTGAAGTCCTTGGTCAGTTGGCTGTTCAATTATGAACATATAGTTGAACCATTTTGAATATCACAATACATCTTCTTTAACTTGACAAGCAGATAAGTTCCAGAGGTGAAGCCTCAGTTCCGTCGCTAAGTCGCTAATCCCAGTGACGAGCTCACTTGTCAGTTGTAGACAGGGTCATGTTTTTTTTTTTTTTATGTCACTATAATCTGTGTTATTCCCATTTGTAATTTTTTGTCATCATTGTTTGAGCTCTTTTTGTCATTCACACTCTGATCACTTACTCTTGACTTTGCAACAGACGAGGAATGTCGACACTCTTTACTCTTACCTAGTGCCATCTTTAGGCAAGGGAGGGGAGGGGTCATGCATGGTTGGGATCATTCGTGTTAACTAAATATACCACCCATTGCCCCTCCATCTTCCATAACCCCACCAGACTCAGCTGACTCACTCTGACTTCAGACCTGGAGAAATGTGCTGGAGACACACTTTTACCTGATGCCACCTGTAGACAGGGGGGAAGGGGAGGGAGGGGGAGTCCATAGTTTAGGTCACCTCTAGAATAGTTCTTAAGTTCAAAAAAACTCCCACCCACTGCTCCTTCTAGTCCCTGTACCCCTCCATCCCAAAACTTTTAGCGGACTCACTCTGACTTTCATACTCCGACGAGGAGCAATATAACTTGAGGCAGTGGCTTGGTTGCCTGGTTCTACTTGAAGGCAAAAGGGGTTCCATGGGGGGGGGTGGCTAGGTGACCTACTGGTAGGTCTAAATATTCATCAGTGCAGTCTTGATTGTATACACTCTTTGTATTTGTTGATCTCTTCTGTACTCGAATCAGGCCTACCGGTAGTCCGTAAGAGATTTCTTAATGAGTCTGAAATTAAAATTTAATTAGTATGATTGTAGTTCTGTTCTAACCTTTATCATAAAATTAATAAATTAATTTAACAGTAACTGAGTCTTAAAAATGTTCAGGCATGAAATGAGACAAATATAGTTTTAATGTCAAACAATAGTACAGTACCGGTAATTACAGGTAATGGCATAGACAATCCCCCCCCCCCCCCAATTGATGTTGTGGTACATAGAGAAATACATGGACAATGGGTGGGTTCACTTTCCCCTACTCACTTCTCATGGGAGAAACATTCTGAAAGATGGAAGACTTTTTTTGGAACTTTTTTCTGGCTCCGCCACGGAGTACCGGACCAGAATAAAGTGCTAAAAATCATTGTGGTGGACTTAAAAGAGAAAAAAGTAGTTCAAAATTAATTGAAATGTATGATGCAATGATATATAGTATGATTTGTGCACTAAATTTTGTATCAGATTCTTTTTAAAGCTTCATTCAAGTAAATATTGATGTTCTCTAAAGCCCTTCAAAGTTACCCCGCCGAGCCCTTCAATGTTACCCCATTGAAAGTAAAAATTCATAAAAAAAAAAGTTACAGGAAAAATTTCAAATCCTTTGGTACATGTGTTAAGAAGGGTTGAAATATAACACTGAATAGCATTACAAGCTCTAACTTGTATTTGCTTACCTTGTGGATGGCTTATTTCCAGACTTCTTATTTTGGTCACATTTTTCATTCTTCAGTAAAAAAAAATAATTATCTCCAATTTATCAACTGCAACCCTTAAATCTATTTTTCTCTATTAGCTAATAACATGTTCCTACCATATAGTGAGAAAAAACTTCAGTGTACACATTAGATTGGTCTATAAAAAATCACAAATCTTTATTTTCCTCATTTTCAAAGTTACCCCGGGCTTTCAAAGTTACCCCGGTTGACTGTATATTTTTTTAATTCTTAATAGTGAAAATTAATTTATGTACTTCAAGTTCAAATAATTAATAATTGATGTTAGTTTAACCCTGAGGTACAGTTAGCTGCCCACTTCAATGTGTTATCATAACTTGGAAGTTCAACTCACAATACTGACATAGAGGAATTTATAGAGTGAACTGTATAAGCACGGAGTTGCATTTTATCTAATTGTGTGAATTGTGTATGGTTCCCCAGGCATTGGACATCACTTTGGTACATTGATGAAAAGTAGAGGTGTCCGTCCTGACTGAGGTTTTCCACGGTTCCCTCAGTCGCACCTCAGAGAATGCTGGGACGTGTAACAGGCCATGGCCACCTTATCCCTACCTACCCATTACCCTGCCGCGAGCTCGCTGAAAGCTCTTAGGGGTGTATCTTTGTAAAAAAAAAAAAAAAAGAAGAGAAAATGCAGCTGCGCTAACCTTGAAGATCTTCTCTGCGACGAGCGCCACCATCTTGTACTGTCGCTCGAACTGCTCCAGTCGCAGCACCCCCCTCACCGCCTCCAGGTGCTCCGCCCTCCGCTGCCTGAAGAGACGCTCGACTGATATGTCAAGGAAACTTTGTACACAAGTAATTTACCCACCACAACGCACTGGAATATGAGCTAAAACATTATTAATGATCAGCATCCATGATGACATCACCAATCCTTTGTCCTCCCATTTACTTACAAAAAAAGATTGGGGGCACGTAAGATCCTATACGGAGCAATTTTTCGATCGCTTATTGTTAACCCTCTAAATAAGTTATGTTTGCAAATTTAAAATTACGTATAGGCACCAACCTTTTACGTTTGCTGCTATAAAAATTTTATTATTTGCCATGGGTCACTTTAATTAAAGAGCATGTAGCAGGAGTCAAAATCGGCAAACGAACATGGCGACTATATAATATTTCTGATGGATATACTTACCATTCATTACGTGTATATGCATATACCGGTACCATGTTTATTATTTTTTTAGCTTCTCAACTGAACCCTATAGCTCTAATAGTTTCATATATTTGCTAAAAAATGTACATATATTAAAACCGCTGATCAGCACCTTTAACCCCGCTTTTTTTTTGTATTTTTTAGCATCACCGTTTTTCCACCCATGACTGTACATTTGTTTGAACAAATACGAATCCCTGAGACGAGAGAAAAGGATACACTGAAGCCTGGCCGGGTCCTCGTTGGTTTCCTCATCTTGAAGACTGAGCCCACACATTGCCAGCAGCAGCAGTCCCACATAGAAACGACCTCGAATCATTGCCACAGTTTGCTAACAGAATTTATTATATCTTATACAGTATAACAGATCTTAGTTTGCCACTAAACAGCTCAGTAGACTAGACGGCGCCAGATATATCAGCCAATGAAAAGGCTAGAATGTCAGCTGGCTACCTTTTCATTGGTTGATATATCTGGCGCCGTCTAGTCTACTGAACTGTTTAGTGGTAAACTAAGATCTGTTATACTGTAGCACGGTTTGAAGGTTCAATATGCGAGCCATAGAGCATGCATTCCACAGAAGAATGAGTTTATTTACTCTCTGATTTCAGACCTAAATATGAAAACTAAAGGTAAAACATCAAGAAAACACATTGCTATAAACCTGGAACTGTACAATAGTAAATGCAAACTATCTCATAGATAATTAAGACCACTCTCGGCAGTCTCGGCTTGGGCGACAAACTTGGCAAAAATTTAAGTGACGCGGCAAACCGATCAGCTGGAGTGATTATTGATGCTCAATTGTTGAAACTGCGGTAAAAGTTTAAAAAAAATAATAATGGGGTACTGACCGGTATTTGAGTTAGCAATATACTATAGTAAAAAGTAATGTGAATTCAATGAAGAACGAGCCCTACGAGCATTCTACGACAATTTGCTGATTTCATATGAATTTTTGAAACTTTTTTTGGTGACGTCATACCATTGAATCTTAAATGGGGGAATGCATCAGTTAACATTGCTAAAATGAAAAGTTAGGAATTTGAAACCTTCATTATCGTGATTCTACCTAGTACCTGAAAACCTTGCAAATGAAGTTTTGGTTACATTTCAATATAAAGTATGGGATTTAGCAATGTTAAAGGTATACAGGCTTCAAATTACAAATTAGACAGACATTAAGTGTTGCTCAAGTTTATAATCAACATTCGTATTATTTTTACCTGCGCGCGGTGCGTCTGTGCGAAGTCGCGCTGTAAAGAAAGTCCTTGCTGACGTCACAACTCACAGCTAGCACCGATTAGCATTGAGTTGTGACGTCATCAAGGACTTCGTGACGTCATCAAGGACTAAATTTCTTACTTTGAACTGCGACTTCGCACGGATGCATCACGCGTGGAAAAAAATGATGCGAATGTTGATTATATACTCTAAACCCACTTGGTGCCTGTCTAATTTGTATTTTGAGGCCTGTATGCCTTTAACTGATCTATTTTCCCATTTAAGTTTCAATGGTATATATGACGTCATTTTTTAGAGGTTTTAAAAATTCATATAAATAAATCAGGAAATTGTCGTAGAATGCTGTAATAGGGCTTGTTCTTCATGAAAGTCTCGCGCCTTTTGAAATGCTGACAAAAACTTGACACTTTTTTTTTGGTCAGTACCCCATTACCGCCTGAGCCAGTTCATATATATTATAGCCAGCTATTATTATAGTCCTCACAATTAATCGACAGGGACTTTCAGCAAATTAAAAGCAAAGAGAGTTTTGTGTTAAGGGTAAAGGTAACGCCACCAATGTTAAAAAAAATACCTCTCAAAAAAATTCTGAAAAAAAATTAAAATGTATCTACACGTACCCCCCTATCAGTTAGCTAAAATATCAGGTATACAAATACGATCTAGTTTTTGAGTTATGAATTTTTAAAGTTGACCAATTTAACATATGGGAGTTTCATTTCTCCATGTTAATTAAAAAGTATAGTCAACTTTAAAATTTTATAACTCAAAAACTAGATCGTATTTGTATACCTGATATTTTAGGTACAGATAGGGGGTATAATATAGAGGAGAACATTTTAATTTTTTTTTCAGAATTTTTGTGAGAGGGATTTTTTTTAACATTGGTGGCGTTACCTTACCCTTAAGGACTTCTTTCTGACCGTGGGACAACAAATTCAAAGATGCTCGTCGTCTGCATATTATGTGTCTTACAGCTAGCTCAGAACAAAATTAATTTGCAAGGTTCAACTTCAGCTTTTTCTGTGATGTTTGGATATATATATATCAGGGAGTGGACCTGGTCGTCTTTTTGAGCGGATCCGGATCCGGGAACCCGGATCCGATTTTATTTATAGCGGTTCCAAAATTTGGGATCTAGATCCCCTTGATAAAAAAGGGGATCTGAGATCCGGAACCGGATCCCCTTTAAAAAAATGGGGGGATCTGAAAAACGGATCCAGATCCCCTCCGGGTCCGTTAGATCCGGAGCCGGATCCCCTCGTCTATAAAGGGGATCTGAAGCGGATCCGGGATCCGGATTCGGATCCAATGAAAAGTTAGAAAATATTCACTTTGAACACTTTATTATGCTCGGGGTTGTAATTTTTAGCTGTTTTAAATTTTTTAAATTGTCGTTTTTTAATAGAATGGATTTGTGTCCAGATCCCCTTTTTAAAAAAAAGCGGATCTGAAAACCAGTTCCAGATCCCCTTGAAAAAAAAGCGGATCCGAGATCCGGAACCGGATCCTCATTAAAAAAATGGGGGGATCTGAAAAACGGATCCAGATCCCCTCTTGAAAAAAGCGGGTCCGTTAGATCCGGAGCCGGATCCCCTCGTCTAAAAAGGGGGGGATCTGAAGCGGATCCGGATCCGGGTCCACTCCCTGATATATATATACTGTATCCCGACTTTGATAAATTAGAATCAGTAAAAGCTATGTTTGTTAAAAGACTACTGTGTCTGTCAAAATTTACCGAAACTAGACTGGCCTATAAACTGATAGATTCCAATTATTTTATTACAGAAATCAAAGAAATATTTAAACTTCCAATGACAGATCGACAATATTCCAATTAATTTTTTAGCTATCAGGAATCAAAAAGCTCAGGATATTAATCCTGAGTTTTACAGCACTGATGCTATGACATGTAAACATATTGGTGTCTGCCCCAATTGGATATAGATCCAATGTTAGAAATGTCTTAACTCGCCAAGCTGTTCACGGCTTCCACCATCTAATTTTTAAATCCTCTGGTTATCATAAAGCTGAACAATCTTGTGTATGTAAATTATGTAATGAACATTGTAGCCAATATATATCATTTAAATATCTGTAAACCTAGAATTAAACCTATCAGCGATTTTATGCCAAGGGAGACTTCACATAGTCTATATATTTTGAATAGCAATTAAAGTAGAGCGAGCGATTGCATTTTTTTTAATATTTTATTTTCTAAAAATAGTTTAAGGGTAAGATAACACGAACAATCGATTGTTGTTAGTCCCATTTGATTAACATGTAAACCTTAGCAACCTCATAATGATTCTGTATTTTTTTTGAGAGACAGTTTTTGGCATTAAAAAAATATGGAGAAAATTTCAAAACAATCAGACGATCCAATTTTTTTAAATGAATTTTTTAAATTTTCAGTATAGGGCTTTCCCATGGAGACCGAAACTAAAAAATTAATTTAAAAAAATTGGATCGTCCGATTGTTTTGAAATTTTCTCCATATTTTTTTAATGCCAAGAACTGTCTCTCAAAAAAAATTCAGAATCATTATGAGGTTGCTAAGGTTTACATGTTAATCAAATGGGACTAACAACAATCGATTGTTCGTGTTATCTTACCCTTAAGCTACCCTCTTTTGAGAAATTAAAACCAAAAAATTCCATCTCAAATAGTTTTACCACAAAAAATTCCCAAAGTTGGTGTTTCTGAAGCCTTTGACGTGCAGCCTTATGGAACATAAAACCGCGTTTTACTCCAACATTTTCTGAACTATGGTACCATTTAAAAAATACCTACGTTATCTATGATGAATTCTTAAATGGATTTTTAAATAAAAAAAATTTTTTACGGAGCCGTTTTTTTCGGAAAAAAATCTTTAAGTTTTTGCGGGTTAATTCCCATAAGGATTTTCATGATTTTTTCCAAGAAAACGACCCCGTAAAAAAAATTTTTATTTGAAAATTCATTAAAGAATTCATCATAGATTACGTAAGTATCTTTTAAATGGTACCATAGTTCAGAAAAAGTTGGAGTAAAACGCAGTTTAATGTTCCATAAGGCCATAATGTTCCATAATGTTAAAGGCCTCCGAAACACCAACTTTGGGATTATTTTGTGGTGAAACTATTTGAAATGGAATTTTTTGGTTTTCATTTCTCAGTAAAGGGCAGTTTAAACTATTAAAAAAAAAAAAAAAAAATATTAAAAAAAATGAACTCGCTCAACTCTACTTTAAGCAATAAGTTTTTCATTCTACTTATTTTCTATGTCATATTTTGTTTTATATATGTTCCTATACATATGATATATTATCATTATATATAGTTTGTATGTGTGTTTTATGTGTTCTATTACAGTGTTAATTTATAATGAACATATATTTATAATACTATGTTGTATGTACACTTTTTGTGTTTAATAAAAGACTAATAATATTATGATGTAACAGGCTGTTAATATCATCTGTTATTTTATTTTATATTCTTTTATTCTCATTTTCTATTATTCGCTGTAACTATTATAAACAGACAGGGCCAGAAATGGTGTTCTGATCGTACGCCAAATTTTCGGCGGGAGGATTTTTAGCTAGAAAGTTGAAATTTGGCATACATAAAGCCAATTAAAAAAGGGTTGTAAGTTTTTTTGGCATGTGTTATAATTGTTTTCACCCTTTCATGTCTTTTTAGGGGTGGATTCACGATTTGCATTACTTCCTTATGGGATTTCCATGTTAAATTAAGTTGTTAGAAAAATTTTGTCCGATCAGCACCAAAATTTATTTCTAGGGGGTTAAAAACACGCTGAATCTAATGGTGTAATTTAAAATGTGATAAAAACAACCCTTAACGAGATATTGACCATTATTACACTAAAAAATGGTTGCATCCTAATTTTGACATTACCATTGAAATGAGCTAATTTTTTTAACCTAGAAAACACCTTTGAATTTTTTAAATCGGAGTTTGTTAAGGATTTCAACATTAGGGGTAAAATACCAACCCCTAAAAATTAAATCCTTAAGTAACTCCGATATAAAAAATTCAAAGGTGTTTTCTGGGGTAAAAAAAAATCAGCTCGTTTCAACGATAATGTCAAAATTAGAATGCAATCATTTTTTAATGCAATAAAGGTCAATATCTCGTTAGGGGTTGTTTTTATCACATTTTAAATTACACCATTAGATTTGACGTGTTTTTTAACCCCCTAGAAATAAAATTTGGTGCTGATCGGACAAAATTTTTCTATCAACTTAATTTAACATGGAAATCCCATAAGGAAGTAATGCAAATCGTAAATCCACCCCTAAAAAGGCATGAAAGAGTGATTTTAAAAAAATTCTAACACATGTCAAAAAAACTTACAACCCTTGGCTTTATGTATGCCAAATTTCAACTTTCTAGCTGAAAGTCCTCCCGACGAAAATTTAGCGCACGATCGGAACACCATTTTTGGCCCAGTCTGTATATAGTTTGCATGTGTGTTTTATGTGTTCTATAACAGTGTTATTTTATAATGTATATTTCTAATATTATTTTGTATGTACAATTTTTGTTTTTAATAAAAGACTAATAATATAAATATAATTAAATATTATAAATACTCAAAACCGGTAAGTCCCTGTGTAAATTATATTTATAAGGGTGCCTTCCAAATTCAATACATTCGTTAAATTAAAAAAAAAAAAAAAAATGCTAACCAAACTGTAGAATATCTGAATATGATTAGAGTTTGGCTGCCAAGTTCACAACAGAGACCTCCGTGTTACATACGGGTAGGGATTTGACAACCCGTGCAGGAGTGTTTCGCCGGGATCAACCAATCACCGTGATTTTATCATCAATGACGTCATCCAAACTGGCCAATCACTGATCTTTTCTACCCATATGTAACACAGAGGTCTCTATAGTGCGTCTCTGGAGTCATAATTATATTGAGCTGGTACTACAACATAATATGTACTGTATATTCATCAGAAAATATTTTTAAACAGCACACCATGTCTTTATGTACGTCAGCCTTGCTGGATTTTACCCCTGGAAAAATACTGGAAATGAAATAAATGGAATACTTTTATCTTCCTATGGTATACAGTTGGAAACAACAGACTCATAATTTCTGTTTTTTTTTTTTTTTTCCAGGGGACCCGGCTCATTGCCAAACGTGTGCCTACATCACTGCAGCATGGGTCAAAATAAAATACTTGCTTGGCTATCCAACACATTTAATGTCAAACACAAAATGCCAGCCACACAACACTGAAGCATTCACACACAACTAACGGCCGGGAATATTTGATCTTTGGATCCCAGCCACACTTTTAAATATTTCTCACTCACTCAAATACTTCGTAAAATTGGAAATTACAAAACAAAGTTTCTGCGTCTGCAGACACAAAATCACAGATGAAAATGCATTGTCAAATTTAACAGAAAGTCCACCCAAATACTTGAGGAATACTTGAGGGTGGTCCCGAACAAAAACCAAATAAAATGACAAGGGCCAAGTCTCCATAAGCCACCATGTTAATTCAACTTTTTCTCATATTCAAGCTAATATAATTTCAATTCCCTAAATAAGGGGGTTATTTTGAAACAGGTGACAGCCATTTCGTTGGTTTAGATAGGAGGGTAGGAGCTAAAATTGAGGGTGCAGCGGCACTTTTTAAAGAAAATTAAACATCATCAGTCTTCTGCTCGTATTGGCAATGTCTGTCTGAGAAATGTTACGTTACGGGAAATGACCGCGAGCACCAACAGTGCCACTATTTGCTCTAGTGGCAAAATCACGTACTACATTGACCCACGATTAACAAAATAAAAGTGGCTTCGCGTTTTTTTTCATTAGTTTTCATTCGTCCAAAGTGAATGTAGTGACTACAACAAAATGTCTGCCGTCACTCAAAGATATCAAATATAGCGAATAAACTCAGTTTGACCACCGAGTAAAACCACTTGCAATAAATCAGCAAAGTTCATACTAAGAAAAAATGTTTCACGCCCCTCAAATTTCAATGCATGGTATGTTCTGTAATGGGAAAATTGGTGACGGTGCAAACAATGATGTTTGGGGATATTCCTGCGGGAAGAAATTATTTGTGAACCAAGTGGAAATCTGGGCTGCAACATTTCCTATTAACGAAACAACATGATGCACCAAGCTGCCAATGTTTGCAAGTTGGTAATTATTTAGCCACCAACGCAATGGCTGAGGGTTTATCAGTTGGTAATTATTTAGGTACCAACGCAATTGGGTTGTGTAAACTATTGTTTATCTTTCTTCTTCTTCCCCCCCCCCCAAATTATGTATTTTAAAACCTTATAAACAATTATTATAATGGCAGAGTGTTTATCAGTTGGTAATTATTTAGGTACCAACACAATGACCGAGTGCAGCCACTAGGGTGGCAATGTAACGCAGCAAAAATTAGGTGCAAAATTTCAATATTTTCATGAAGTTTCGGCACCATGTTTTGATCAAAGTTTCACGAAACTTGATTTTTATATTAATTTCATGCCTAATTTTAGTTTTTTTATCGAAATGAAGAGAACAAAACATTTTCAATTTAATTTTGTAATGAAATAACCTGTTTAACACTGTTAATTAAAACTAATAAGTTTACAATTTTTAAGTAATTTGCATTGTGCAAAATTATTTTGTTGTTAACAAATTATTTACATTAATACATTAAAGACTGTGAAGTAAAGACAGACAGTTTATTGTGTTTCGTTAATTTTTCCATTAATATATAACAATTACTGCTGCCACAACAGTAATTTGTTTTACCAATATTTGGAGAAATTTTGAGAGAAGTTTCGTGAAAAAAAGCATCTCTGGGTCACACTGCACTCCATTAAATCTACTTGCTAAACTACGACAACATTCTTTCTTCAACGGTAAATTAACATTATTGTAATGGCTGTTACAATTGGGTGGATCTCACCCTGTTTACATAATAAAATAACCGACGTCTGCAGCGTCCTAGTCCTTCTTTTTGTCCTGGGCTGTCTTGACAGCTGCGGGTGGCCCCTCGAGGGCGGGAGGTGGCCCCTCGATGGCTGCGCCTCCTTCCTTGGCTGCCCGCGCCTCCGCTTCCATTTCGGCGGAGAAGCCAAACTCGTTGACGCGGCTGGGGTCCGTCTTGTAGATCCAACGCTGGTACAGGAAGATGAAGAACACAATGTCTGCAACAACAACAACAACAATGTTCAGGAGTCCACAATAATGAGCTATCACCACCATCTCGTTGTAATAATGGGCTATCTGCTATTTCGGGTGAGCTCAACAATGAAATGTATTTTATAGTGATATAATTAATCTGAGACTCAGATCACCTGAGGAAGAGAGCAGTTGACTCTCGAATACATGCAAGTGTTAGTGACGTGCACGGACACTAAGTGACCATCGCAACATACTACATACAGAAGGATTACATCAAACACCGGCAAAGGGAAAAGTCTTAAAAGTGGAATAAAATACATTCAGTATTTACAAAAAGTTATTTACTTATAATTAATTGTGCTCACCTGAAACAGCTCATTATTCCAGGCAAGGTGTAATTTACATTTATACTGATCATCGCAGGATTCTATTTATAATTATTTTACTACTGCTTTTCTTGCATTGATTAATTTATTTTCAGTTGAATTGATAAGTGGTATATTATACTGTTTGACAAATTGAAAGGAATAATTTCTAACAGATACTCATTCTTATTTGTCTATACATTAATCATGGGATGTATTGAAATAATTAGTGCCATATTGTTTTATTTATTAATTTATTTATTTTTTTGTGTTATTTAAATATTGACGAAGATTGCAACATGTGATTAAAGGACATTACTGGCGTGCTTATATTGTTGTACATGCAATCGAAAGGCAATAAAAATTATGAATGTTACGGCCAAGCTGTCTCCAGCATTTGCCAAGTGAGGGAGTCACAGTTTGCCTGGTGTAACTAAGTGAACCACATACCATCACGGAAGCAGCCAATTCGGTACATGGTGGGCATCTTGATGACGAAGGCGAAGATGTCGTCGATGAACGTGTTGAGGAACTTGTAGCTCATCATGCGCCACGGCAGGTGGGCCACCGACTTGAGTTTGTAGTTGATGAACAGCTGGGGCGTCATCATGATGAAACCTGCAAAAACAGAGTCAGAAACTTCCACTGTCTAGGGTGGACACTTCATTTTAAATGAGACAACTTGGTTGTACAATAGCGCTAGCAATTGTTAAAGGCAAAAATTGGAAACTCTTGAAACGCTGATCAATGTTTAAAATTTAAGTGCACTAGTTAGTGTCTAAGGGGCCATTTTAAACCATAAGAAAGGGACACTTAAGGTAGAGATAACACTGATCAGCTGTTCTACGTAGGTCTCTTTGTTTAACATGTAAACCTTAGCTATTTCACAACAAATTTGACAAAAATTTTGACAGGCAGATATTAGTGCCTAAAAGCCATAGAAAAAATTTCAAAACAATTAAACAAGCCAATTTTTTTTAATTAAGTTTTTAATTTGTCTCACCATGGGAAAGTCCTATGCTGAAAATTAAAAAAAAAAAGATAATAATAATAATAATAATTAAAAAAAAAAAAAAAAAAATTAAAAATTTCGTTTCGTTAAATTTTTTTGAATTTTTTCCTATGGCTTTTAGGCACTAATATCTGCCTCTCAAAAAATTTTCAGAATTTTCGTGAATTTGCTAAGGTTTACATGTTAATCAAAGGGACCTACGTCAAATAGCTGACCGGCGTTATCTCTATCTTAAAACACTTGCACCCACTGAGACAGCAGTGTCAATATGACGTCAGCACTTAAATAACAATCAGATGTGACTCACCAAACGTCAGCAGAAATCCGTAGAGCATTGAGAGCACCCAGGAGTACCAGCCCTTGTGTTCCTGGTAGAGCAGCGAGTACACCATGTAGCCTCCCAGTAGCGGGAACAGAGCCCAGGACAGGTACTTGAACGCCAGCTGGTCGTACTGACGGGTGCTCGACTGAACGTAGGAGCCCTTGTCAGTGAAGCGCAGGCGCGGCACCAGGCCCATGATCTTGTGCTCGCGGTCTACCTTGATGTCCATCACCTGCACACAAGTCGTAAAATGACGTTAATAAAATAGGGGTTTTATCACATTATCATCAGTCTTCTTCTCTTTCATTGTGAACAAATTATTATTGATAATGTTTGTCCGATGAAAGGAACAACAAGGGATTTACATGTTACCACTGGTACAAGACCGCAATTATAAAATTATTGAGTGTTGAGTAGCGTCAACGTTCGTGCTGGTGGCAAAATCAAGTACTACATCGTCCCACGTTCAACAATGAAAAAGTCTTCATCAGACAGACATTATAAACAACAGTCATTGCCACATTTTACTTCAGATTAATTCAAGCTCTGCATGTTACAAGCTAATTCAATGGTCCATTACGCACATTGAGTGCAGTCTCACCTTGTTGATCTTCCACACTTCTATGCCGAGCCCGACGAGGCAGGAGATCCTCACGACGGTGTTCGTGTCGTTGTCCATCACGTACAGCAGCACCACCAGCGACTGCCACACGTTGAAGAACACCGAGCGCACCGACAGGCCCTCCAGAGACTTGCGGTTGTTCCAGAACTGGATGTCTGCAATCAACGTTAAAGTGAAGGACAAAATTGATTCTATCTCAAAACTTACATCAATTTTGGTCTAATTTTTTTACAATGGAAATAATTTCATGATGATGATTTTTTAGTGTTGGGAAGGTTTGCTAAAATTTTCAGAGTGATTCCTACTGAGCCAATTTTTCTTGAGGTTAATCTTTAATTAAACCCAATGTGCTTCTTCTGTCATCATACAAGACCAAATACCGGAGATCAAAGAGGGACCTTCAGATTTTCTGTTTGAGACAACCCTCTCGTGAGACCAACAAGTAAAAGTCAGCGGTTGACCACAGAAAATTCTGATGTTTTGCTGTCACATAGCGACAGGACGAAGTGGCTCAGCGGTACTAGAGGAGAGTCAATTTCACTGACGTCACACCCCTGAAAGTAGGCTGCCCCGATCTGGGTGGGAATGCACTGACCAGCATTTATAAACGAATACAGTACAATTACGTTGACTTTTTTGTTTCAGTAAACAAAGATGAAAATCTGGTTTAAAAAAATTGTAAAAAATACACAAATACATTATTTATTTATTATTATTATTTTTTTTTAACGTTATTGATATCACAGAAAAAATGACACCACCAAACAGCAATTTTCGCAACTTTTGTTGTACATATTAAAATTATAACTCAGGAAAAATGAACAAAACTTTTTTTGTCATTTCTCCTATCTGATGCTACAGTAGTTGGACCCCCTCACGCTACAGGCCGTCTTGCGTTGTTATTTTCTCTCCAGAGTCACAAGTGAACATAACAAACAACTCTAGTTCTGGTATCTTCGGTTTGACGTCATGAACCTTCTCCTTTGTCAATACGATTCTAATAGGGGGTCATGTGACGTCAAAACATCGAAACAATGATGACAACTTTTTTACTACTTCTCTTATCAGCACCCAAGCTTATAGTGTGTTAAAAGAAATTGAAATTACAACTGCTAATTTAAGGGTAAGATAACGCCACCAATGTAAAAAAAAAAAAAAAAAATCCCTCACACATGAAAATTATGAAAAAAAAATTAAAATGTTCTCCATTACACCCCCTATCAGTAGCTAAAATATCAGGTATATTACAAATACGATCTATTTTTTGAGTTATGAATTTTTAAAGTTGACTACTTTAGCATGGAAGTTCCATTTCTCCATGCTAAAGTAGTCAACTTTAAAAATTCATAACTCAAAAACTAGATTGTATTTGTAGGCCTGATATTTTAGCTACTGATAGGGGGTGTAGAGGAGAACATTCTAATTTTTTTTCATAATTTTCATGTGTGAGGGATTTTTTTTAACATTGGTGGTGTTATCTTACCCTTAATGTAAAATTAATTAATATTTATTTGTGTTGTCTGCTAATATTTTGTTTATCTTACTTTTCCAGGTATTAAACAAAAAAAACTTTTTTTTTTTTTTTTTGTCCCCCTCTTCTCGAGCTTTAGCTCATTGAGGTGTAAACAATGTAAACAAAAATCCTGTAATCTACAAAATGTATTATGTATATTTATATAATGAATAAAAAAAAAACTGTATCTGGACTTATATGACAATCTGTATTTGGACTTAAATGATATTGGAAAGTATAATTAACTGAGACTGACCGTTCTTGAAGGCTAGCAGTTCGAAGACGGAGTGGAGGATTGAGATGGCCACGGTGAGCCCCAGCAGGTAGGGAGAGGTCTCCAGAAGTGCTTCCTTCAGAGAGTCCTGGTCAGGGTCCTCTTCCTCCGCAAACACTCCCGTCGTCCACTTGTTGCGCATCGCCTGCGCCGTGTACAACTGCCAGCGGAACAGAGACAACGGCTGCCACGTCAACTCCAGGCTCAGGCTCCTGTTGACAATGTTGACGACGAGTTCATTTTAAAAGGGAGATGAATGACAAGCAATAGGTCTGTTCGGAAATACACAATCAGAAAGAATAGATTATTTGTGATGAACCTTATGTACATGAAAAATAAGGTTCATCACAAATAATCAATTCTTTCTGATTGTGTATTTACTATTTACGAACAGACCTAATGATTTTAACAGGGAGATAAATGCTATGCTGAAGGTTTGTTGATTTTTACAGGGAAATAAATGCCATGTTGATGTGACTCACATTGAAGAGTCGTTGATTGGCTGGTAGTCGCGCAGCATGTTCCAGTAGTCGTTGAGGTAGACCACCGGCTTGTACAAATCTCCACCGGGCAGGAATTCAATGACTGCAAATTTCAAGTCGTGAACAAACGAGGTCAATCATGAGACAAATGGCATCAATCAAAAATAAATATTGTGAAACAAATAGAAGCAATTGAGAACAAATTATATAAATTATTAAAGAAATAAAACCAATAGTTAAACAAATGATATAAATAGTTAAATAAATGACACCAATCTATAAACAAATTACACAATAGTAAAACATATGACACCAATATTTAAACAAATGACACAACGGTCAAACAAGAAACTCACACTCGTCAAGGGGAGGTGGCACGGAGCCCTGCACCCAGCCGGTCTGGTCCGTCACAATGTTGATGGTGAGGTTGGGGTGCCAGTGAGACGCAATCTCCTCCGTCAACAGCTCCGCTTTCTGAGGACACAACACAACCTTTGAGTCATCTCATGAGATCGTCAACATTGTGTGCAGCCTCAGTCAGCTTAACCATCCTAAATCTTAAGTTACTTCATAGAACATAGAATATTTCTGAAAGAAGGAATCAAATCAAAATAAATAATATGAGAATGTTCTTGCTTAGGGTTTGAGCAAATTCAAGGGGTCGGTTTTCTTAAAACAGCTCTATTTCCACAGTATAAGGATCCATGTTAATTTTCTACATATTCAATTCCAGATTCAAATTTTATATTCTACTTTTTGTCCACTGCAAGTCTTGTTGCATTTAAGGGATCTGATTTCGAGATCAACTGAGATTCATCCTAATTGTAAAACAACGGAGTTTTAATTACTTTAATGGATCGAAACAAATAGCCTAATTGGCTGGAGAGAGGTGGATTGTGATTGGCCGGAGAGAGGTGGACTGTGATTGGCTGGAGAGAGGTGGATTGTGATTGGCTGGAGAGAGGTGGGCTATGATTGGCTGGAGAGAGGTGGACTGTGATTGGCTGGAGAGAGGCTGACTGTGATTGGCTAGAGAGAGGTGGACTGTGATTGGCTGACCTTGACATCCTCTGGGGAGGCTGCTGTTTCCCCGGTCAACAAGTTGTGAGTTTTGACGAAGCGCCTCTTCTTGAAGCGGTTGAGCATGCGCCTGGCGTAGGTGACAGCACGTGCCGAGTACCGTCCCTTGCCGGCCTCAGGGTCCGGGCTCATGCCGTGCCGCGTCACAAACACGTGCAGGAAGATGGAACCGTTGTTACGCAGAGACTGAAACATTCCATCCATCATAGAGACGACGGCTAAATTCTCAGCGTTGACGTCGTCATAGAATTTCGTCATCGTTAAATATTGTGGCATAAGAACCATCAAACAACATGAATGGCATCCAGCCGGAGCTATTCTTGCATTCAGATTTCGTTTCTCTGACCTTACTGTAAATCAGTGCTCCTCTATTGTGATGACTTGCAACCAATTTTAACACTTCAATGTTTGCTCCGTTTTTACAGTGATTACAGTCATAAAGAACCAATAGATGGCTCTGAGCACAGATATTTTGGCTCTTAACATCAAGGATATTGTAAAATATATAGCATTTAGAAGCACAAAAAACAACAAAAATTGAAAGAAATCACTTATGACGTTGAAATGTTTTTAAATTCTAAAGGTATGTGACAACTACTACTGTCTTTGTGTTGTCATTTCTGTAAAACACTGCCACTGTATATAATATTTGTAATTTTTCGTAAAATTTGGCATGCAATTTTACCTTTTTTATTGTTTTTGTCAATTTTTCATTAAAAATTGCAAATTTATTAATTCATTTGTAAAATCACTGAGCAAAACGTTAAAATAATGCACTTACAAAATGTTATGTATTGTTACAAAAAACTTTAATATTTTTACATCGGGAAATGTTTTTAAAAAAACCTAAGGAAACGTAAAATTATTCTAAATAAATGTAATATTACTTTAAAAAAATGTAAAACTACATTTTTGTTTGTTCATAATTACAAAGTATTAGGTACTATTACATGATATTAGACAGTCGTAAGCGTCACAAAGAGACGCCATGGCCACATAGTTCTACAGCTTAGTAATGGAGTATTGTCCTCATTTTTTTTTATTGCAGAAATGGATAGAGCGTGCAAAGTTATGCTACCCTGATTTTTTTTAGATTTTTTAGAGCCCGGGAAGTAGTTTTAAAAAATTATTGAAAGTCCTTTTTGTGACGTCACGCGGCGGCAAGTCCTATCTTTTTCTTAAAGAGCGGCGTCTCGTGACGTCACAAAAATAACTTTCAATAATTTTTTAAAAATAGTTCCCGGGCTCTAAAAAATCTGAAAAAAATCAGGGTAGCATAACTTTGCACCCTCTATCCATTTCTGCAATAAAAAAATTTGAGGTCAATACTCCATCTAATGATTTGTGGTGTGTATAATTAGCATAAGATGCCAAGTTTAGTGCTTGAATCTAAGTGTTAAGTGTTAATCTTTATTTTGAGTAGTAAGTTGTATCGATTTATGTGCTTTTCTGTAAGCAATGATGAACGCATCATGATAGCTTGTTTTTTCCGGGGAGTCGATAGTTTTAGTGCAAATTTTAATCCTTTTTACAATAGTGTTAAAATAGGGCAATAGGCCCATGCATCCATTATGCTCATCTTAGGGTACATTTATTTAGAAAATTCACTTAAATTATGATATCCGTTTTATAAAATATAAGTTTTTAATTTGATAACCTACAGTGCATTATTATGTTGGCTCTCCGCCGAGAGAATTAAAACTGCTGTTTGGTTAAATATGGCTATAAAATATTTAATTTTGTCTGTGCAATGTCAGGCCGATTAAATATTTTTGAAGCGGGAATAATGTGCAAAATATTTACTTTAACATCAGAATTTGAGTGTGAGCCGTTTAGTAAGAAAAACGTTTTATAAATATGTTTCAAGACTACCATTCGATGGACGCAACAATGATTTTTCCTGGTAGATTCTGAAAATTATTATTAAGTAGCAATACTCGTATTATTAATTCAAATATATTTTACACATAGATCCTGAAAATTTGATCAACGGTTTTCATTAACTTCATTTGAGAAGCAATAAAGAAGGTAAATTGTAACATGACTTTAATTATATATATATATATATATATATATATATATATATATATATATATATATATATATATATATATATATATATATATATATATATATATGTATGTAGTTTTTAAATAACATTTTCTATGTAAAATTACATAAAAAAATTAAAACAAAACGCCAAATTATCAACATGTAAAAAACAAAAAAATTGAATTTGGTTAAAAACAAAAAATAAATGTATTTTTAAAAATATTACAGTTTTGTAATTACTGTATGCATTTAAAATTTGTAATATCCAATTACAAAATTTTAAGTTTAAATACACGTTTTTAATTGCGCGTTTTATTTCCTATTATTTTTCGTAAAAATACAGAGAATTTTTTTACAGTGGCTGTAAAAAAATGATGTGAAGATGCCTCGCTAGGCTCACATCCCACCCACCTTAGAGGTTTCAAAGGAGAAGGAGTGGACGAAGCTACCGTCGCCGCTGGGCCCCGCACTCCAGTCTCCGTACACCAGCCTCTCCTTGCTCCACACCAGCGCCTGGGGGTCGTCAAACCCTCGGAAATCCTCCTCCTCGGACAGGTACACGTACAGGTCCTGCAACGATTCCACCACTCGTTTTTAACTCATTTTTACACAATCATCCTGCGGTCCAGTGGTTATTGCCCCTGGCTCTTGCCCGAGAGCAATTCTCGAACAAGGCAGACTTTTCGTGACTTGGGATGGGTGTGACTGATTACTAGATTATGGAGTTGGTAGGAGGAAGGCAGTTTATGGCTGTATATTTTCCGCTGCCCTGCAGTATTGCACTGCCACTGCAGGCTGCACAGATCTGGTAGTAGGAGCCCAAAAGAGTACAGGAAAGGGTTTTGGGAGCCTGGTAAGCCCCAGCATGGTCGCAAGATAACTCTTTCTGACAAGGTTTAAATACCTGGCCACACCCGAAAGAGTAAAATGGCATCAAGCGTATTAACTTTAATTTCAAACATAATGGTAAAAGTCACAGATTTTGGATGTCTGATAGGGCACAAATTTTTTTCCAATTCTTCCGAAACTAGAGAACAGCCTCTCAGAAGATGCTGCAACATTTTTTGTTCCTTGTGGAAAATGCTGCAACCTCAAATTATATACATTTTATATTTTTTTAAATAAATAATGCTTTACTTAATAATGTGCTGCTGCAATGACACTTTTCATTTATACTGTACTTTCTTTTTCTGGGTAATTTTTCTGCTGAGCTCATTTACAATTTTATTTTATTGTTAACCAACACCTCCATACCAGCCTTGGTAGGACTATATTCTTAATAGAAATAAATAAATAAATAAATAAATAAATAAATAAATAAATAAATAAATAAATTGTAAATAAATAAATAAATAAATAAATAAATAAATAAATAAAAAATAAATAAATAAATTGTAAATAAATAAATAAATAAATAAATTGTAAATAAATAGATAGAAAATAATGTCAACCGTTGGGAACTCCTAGACTTCCTAGAGGGTGTTGACAATTTTTGTATGTAATATTAAACATTGTGTATAACACTGTATAAACAATCAGCTGATGAATCTCCCACAGTACCAGATAAATTCCTGCGAGCTCTGTAAGCAATTCCCAACGTTCTGCACTTATCAAGATCAATTCAGACGTCCTTGAGATTGGCTCAAGCGTTCCCGATCTCAACTCTGTGAAGAGAGCTCCTTACTAGCAAAACTGGGAGTATTAAAAAACTTGGTTGAAACTCAACATTTCTTCTCGTGGATTACTTTAGTTAGTCAATATAACAATTGTCTTTCTCAGCACAGCTTCTGATGGCATCTTCTAGCAGCCCTGCTCAAACTAAAACAATTAAGTTCAACTCTGTATCCACTCCATATTGTCCGCCTTCACAATCTATTTGATTTGATTTTTTTTTTTTTTTTAAATGGTGAATTTCTTGCTGCACTTTTAGTGGCACAATTTGAAATTTTGCTCTTCTACATGTGCCTCAGCCCTGAACATTTTTCATGCAATTATGAACCTTGCGTACATGAACGTTAGGTCTATAATTGAAAAATGTTTGTACATTTTGAGGCAGCATATAACAAAAATCAATTATGATCCTTATGTCTCCTGCACAGAAGGTTCATTATTGATTTGTGCATTTAAAAATCAGATTAGTAGGTGTTGTCTGTCATCATAGTTACAAATCTTGTGACTTTTTCACTCAAGTCAAACACAAATGTTAAGAAAATATAAAACTCAAAGTTTTGGACATTGCGAATTTTTTAATTATATATAATAATTAGATTAATTACGTGGAACATACAATGTCCTAACACCAATTAAAATCAAATCAATTTAGTAACCTCCCCCTTCCTTGCTGTGTCAAAGACGTCAAGCCACAAGAAAAAAATTAATGTCGCAGCGGCGGCTGCTGCCAGCAATTATAATTAATTATAATAATAATTCAGTAAATGAATTATAATAATAATAATACAGTATTGTAAATTAATTATAATAATAATACAGAGTAAAAAATTGTTATTACGTTAAGTTAAGGGACCCAGGAAATTAAATTTACCTTAGATTGAGTATTTCCTATACCTACAATGCTAATTATTTTTGATGAGACCATTATCTCCTTTACTCAAAATCAAGTTTTTGTCTAGCAACAAGTTTCAGTTTTTACTGTAATGGACAACCTACATGGATTTTTTTATTACAGAAATGAATAGAGGGCACCAAATTATGCTACTCTGAATTTTTTCAGATTTTTTTGAGACCCGGAACTATTTTTAAATAATTATTGAAAGTTCTGTAAGTTAAGTTGGCACCCCTGAATCATTAATAAAAAGGATACGTTTGATACGTCTATTGACGCCTCCAGGGGGCGTGGCCACACTTTCAATAATTATTTAAAAATAGTTCTGTGTCTAAAAAAATCTGAAAAAATTCAGAGTAGCATAATTTGGTACCCTCTATTCATTTCTGCAGTAAAAAAATTTCATGTAGGTTGTCCATTATAATAACAAATCATGATTATGTCATCATTGACTTTAAATTCTACTTGGCCGTTATTATTTTTTACTTGAGGAAGCACAGGCCAAATGAGGCAGGAACAACCAGGTTTCATAAATTGTATGGTCCACATGTACAGATTTTCGTTCCTAATATTGATGATTGAGGGCAAGGGACTACACCAGCCATACTACTGTGTCAACATTAAGATGCAATAAATGAATTAAATTCACCCAAGCTGGTACTGTAGACAAGGCACATTATTACAAGCTTTAAATTAAATTCAATAAAATGTGGGCTATTGGAAAACAAGGAACACAGGGTGGTATTCACGAAGAGTTAAGGAGCGTTTTAGGGAGAGATATTTTAAGTAGCGTTATTCTTACCTGTTACCTGGTATAAAAAACGCTTCATAAAATATCTCTCCCTAAAACGCTCTTTAACTCTTTGTCAATACCAACCACAATTTCTTAAGGTAGATATAATACTGATCAGCTGTTCGACGTAGCTCCCTTTGATTAACCTTAGCAAATTCACAAAAATTGTGACATTTTTTGAGAGGCAGATATTAGTGCCTAAAAGCCATAGAAAAAATTTCAAAACAATTTAATTTAAGGGTAAGGTAACGCCACCAATGTTAAAAAAAATCCCTCTCACAAAAATTCTGAAAAAAATTTAAAATGTTCTCCTCTATACCCCCTATCAGTACCTAAAATATCAGGTATACAAATACGATCTAGTTTTTGAGTTATGAATTTTTAAAGTTGACCAATTTAACATGGGAGTTTCATTTCTCCATGTTAAAGTAGTCAACTTTAAAATTTTATAACTCAAAAACTAGATCGTATTTGTATACCTGATATTTTAGGTACTGATAGGGGGTATAGAGGAGAATATTTTAAATTTTTTTCAGAATTTTTGTGAGAGGGATTTTTTTTAACATTGGTGGCGTTACCTTACCCTTAATGAGCCGATTTTTTAATTAACTTTTTTAACACAGGGCTTTCCATGGAGAGACAAACTAAAAACATAATTAAAAAAAAAAACAAAAAAACAGCTCGTTTTAGTTTAGACATTTTCCATTTTTCCATGGCTTTTAGGCACTAATATATGCCTCAAAAAAAAAAAAAAAAATAAATAAAAATAAATAAATAAATAAATAAATAAATAAATAAATAAATAAATAAATAAATAAATAAATAAATAAATAAATAAATAAATAAACAAATAAAAGCAGAATTTTAGTGAATTTGCTAAGGTTTACATGTTAATCAAATGGAACCTACGTAGAACAGCTGATTGACGTTATCTTTACCTTAATACAAATGTTGATTGTGTTTTGTATTTATATTTTCACAGTCTAGCTTTGGATGGACTGTGAAAAATTTAAATACGTAATTAAAAAAGTGTGTTCTGATATATTTCTCAAATCCTAACAATGCAGGGTGGTTGTTAGCAGAAAGAAGAGTTAGTCCACACCAAATAACAGCAAGAGAGAGCAGACAATGTTTTATTAAGCGTACATGGTGAGATGGTTCTAGAGGTCTGCGAAATCTGCGTCCTCGTCACCCTGAAAATCAACGAGTCAGACTACTCAACAACAACAACAAAAACCAAGCGGGACAACAACAAAGTAACTACTGTATATATTGAAAACAGAGATATACACTCTCATAATACACGTAATAGGAATAAAACATTTGAATTACCACATTCATCTACTATTCTTAAAAAGAGTCCATATTATCAAACATCAACTTTCTCCAGGTTTTAATTCGCAATATAAAAAATTACACTTTGTTTAAAGATATATTAAAAAAAGTTCTGATCTTTAAAGAATATTATGATGTAAAAGATTATTTTCACAATGACTGTAAAATCACTTGCACAGATGTTCTTAAATTTGTTTCCAGAAAAAAATATTGAACAATATTCATAAGACAATTAATGTAAAGGTGTTGTAGAAATGTGATATTTTAATACTTATACAGTATGTGTCAAAAAATATAAATATCTGTAAATACTAAATACAGCATTTATGCATATAATATATATAAAATAAATTGTATATAATATGCTGGTTTGAAATATTAAAAGTGACCACTTAAATAATAATGTTTAGAGTTAGAGTAGTGTATAAAATATACTGTATATTACAAGATCTATGTTTGTATTGTGATTTTAATTAATCCCATGTACTGCCAAACGATCAAATAAATATTTCTAATTTATAATTTCTACTGGACAACAACAGAAACCAAGCTGGACAACACAAATCAACATTCTTTCCAGATATGGTAGCCGGAAATGGGAAGCTCTTCTGTTTGTAATTCAGTTTTGAAACTTCACAGAGTGGTTTTAAGTATGGAACTGCATGTGAAATTGTAACGCTGAGATACGTAAGCAATACCAATATTACATATATTAACCAATGTAATGGCAATACAGTAAAAACTCATTACGGTATTATACAACTTGATTTTGAGTAAAGGAGATCATGGTAATAATTAGCATTGAAGGTATAGAACAAACTTGATATAAGGTAAACCTAATTTCCTGGGTGTCTTGACTTTAAGTAACATCAATTTTTTAATGTAGACTTCCGGAGGTGAATTGGACCACTCACTACATAACAAAGTTCCGAAGTCCGAAAACACAGGGCAGTGAGAATGTTCCTCCCAAATGAAGATGTAATCTTTCTGTAGTCGTTTCTTCCGACGAGAACTCTTGATAGAACCGAGCCTTCGTCATCACACCAGCAGTTCAGGTAACATACATGACGCCAAATCACTTACGGAGTAAACCAGCAGCATTATTATCTCAGCCATCCACAAATTGCCATCCACTGTACTTGATTGTCATAACACACTCTACTTACTTCTGAGATATCCCTACATATGCTAATTTAATTTCGTTTGACTCACATAACGGTTCCCAAAGTACATGTTAATTTCATTTCGTTTGACTCACCATAACGGTTCCGTTGTCGAAGAGGTTGACTGCAGGGGCTCTGGCAGGCGCCCCGGGCACGCTGGTGTCCGGGGAGCTCTGCGGGCGTCTGAAGAAGGACATGATGAAGTAGATGACGAGGCCTCTCAGGATGAGCGACTTGACCATCGCGAAGAAAGACTCGGTGCGCGACGGCTGCCGAGAGAGCGACTGGTCGGCCAGCATCTGCCCGCTGGGCTGAAATCAACACACCAACATGAGACATTCAATTGACTGCGTGAGTTTGGGGGTGACACTGAGAATTAACGGCTGAAGCAAATTGTGAGCGAGCAGACGAAAACATGAACGTTGCCAAGTAATAGAGGTCTTTCACCATACGTCACAAAAATATGACGTCACGTGAATGTAGGCAAAAAGCACCTATTTAACATGGTAGTAGCATACCAAAAACTATTTATTTTCTGCGATATGACAATCGTGGTACTTTTGACAATTATTTTATATGATAGATTGAAATGTCAAGTAAATGGAAAAAAATACAATATTTGCCAATGATATCTGTGAAAAATACAATAAATCATTAAATAAAATGTAAATCGACTCCAAATTTCACGTCAATAATGATCATTTTAGGACACTTATGCACTGATATTGACCCTAAGATGCTTCAAAAAAATCAGCCAATCACCGACCATTGCTTTCCCCGCGGACTTTTGAATACGAGGGGGAAACGGCACAACAAAAAATAATGATAAAGAAGCTAGGTAAAATAAAAAAAATGTATAAGTTCAAGTTATGTATATTTATTTCTTACGTATATATTATACTAAAAAATAATAAAAATATGTTAAATTAGGAGGAATAAATCAAGTGATTCCAGTTCCCTCTCAGAATACCTACTGCTGAATGTAAACAACAACAAAGCCAAGCAAACGCTATATTAAAGTGGGATAAGAAAAAAAAAACTACCACTTGGCAACGCTGCTCTCTCGTGCTGTTGGCCCTTCTTTAAATTCTCATGCAAGTTCTCGTTACAAGCAACGTGGTGGGGGGAACGTTCCTCCATTATGTACTTCAATGTGAGTCAAGATTATGTAGTTCAATGCCTCTGTATGATATTGCCATGCAGCGACCCCAGGCATAACTTTCTCAAGGGGTGGTTGCTTTAAAGGGACATGGGACAATGCAATCATGAATGCTTAAAAAGTTTCTGTAAGATATGTTAATGCAAGAAATGAGTAAATTTCCGTTTATGGAACATCCCCCAAATTTATAAAAATTAATTAAATATAGAGAGCCACAGGTCAATTGCAAAGGCAACATCGCACTGAGTATAGCTGGGCGGGAGGAAGGGGGGAGTGAGTTACATGGAGAAGAGGCAGCAGTGTTGCAAGGCAATGAACGTGATGTCACGTTCCTTCGGTCGTACTATTCATGGGGCGCTTACCCTGGGGCAATCGCCACCGTGCGGCATGTATTCATATTCAGTTGATGAGTAACGTTTGATTAAAAAATACTTATTTTTGGGTCCCGTCCCTTTAAGGTAACACGCTCAATGTTAAAAAAAAGTCCCACAATTGAAAATTATGATGTAAAATATATATTATTTAAATATTGTACTCCCCTACGTACCTCATCAGTAGCTAAAACGTCAGGTATCCAAATTTGATCTAATTTTTAAGTTTTTCATTTTTAAAGTTGACTATTTTAACATGGAAGTTCCATTCCTCCATGATATTTTAACATGGAAGTTCCATTCCTCCATGTTAAAATACTTCCTGCTTTATCTACTGAAAGGGGATGTAGAGGAGAACATTTTTCATAATGTCCATGTGTGGGATATTTTTTAACACTGGACAAGTTCCATTCCCTCAGCAAACATCCACTCGTGTGTCTTCCATCAATAGCCGATCATGCTGACTGAGGTTTCTAAGATTCCCTCAGTTTCAACCAGGCAAATGCTGGATGGAAGGCTGTAGGTGATGAACGCCTCGTTTGGAAGGGAGGGAAAATTGAGTCCACAAAGAACCGTGAAGTCACAGGCCATGTGACCCCACAGCAGAATTCATTTCAAGTAAAAAAATGTGATAGCAAGCTCAGTGATTTTATCAGCAAATGGGACGTCGTTCAGAAAAAAACCTTTTCACAAATGTTATTTCTTTCTTCAACTAAAACCTTCCAAAGAAGCAACAACAAATATTACACTAATGTCTTTTCTTTAATTCTTTGCTAAAAGAAAAAGGCATTTCTGAAAAAAAAAAAATATATATATGAACTTTTTTAAACAGAGGAGCACAAACTTTTGCCGCAGAAAAAATGTGAATATTTTCACTGAAGAGCACCCCACCCAGTACTATGTTGAAACTACTTGTCTAAAAATGCCCCCCTGCTGTGATTGAATATAACTTTGTGGACATAGCAAGGGTTTTGTGAAATCGAGGGTTTTCATCAAAAGCTCGACGTGAAACTAACTTTACTGAGAACGATCAAATTGTAACGTGGAAATTAACCTTGCGTCAAGTCTTTCATGATGCCAGATTTCCTACCTGGGCTAGCACCTCCGCTCTATCAAGCATCATCTCGCTGCTCAAAAATCATCCCAATAAATCGTCCTTCAAGAATTTTACCATTCTTCTTACAAACTACATAATTTCCCGAGTTCATCAAAGGCTTGTAAGACCAAATGGATTCATAACTCTTGTAATATGTTGTAGTGTCCCAACCTGGTGCAAGAAGTGCAATTTGAGACAGTGAGACTCTGCGCATGTCTGCTATTGCAAGATCATGGTCAGGGTGTTAAGTATACAACATATTAAAGAGACATGGGACAATACAATCATGAATGCTTAAAAAGTTTTTGTAGATGTTAATGCAAGAAATAAGTAAATTTCCGTTTTCGGACCATCCCCCAAATTTATAAAAATTAATTAAATACAGAGAGCCGCAGGTCAATTGTACAGGCAACATCACACTGAGTATGGCTGGGCGGGAGGAAGGGGGGAGTGAGTTACATGGAGAAGAGGCAGCTATGTTGTCAGGCGATGAACGTGACGTCACGTTCCTCCGGTCTTGTTATTCATGGGGCGCTTACCCTGGGGCACTCGCCACCGTGTGGCATGTATTCATACTCAGTTGATGGGTAAAGTTTGATTAAAAAATACTTATTTTTAGGGTCTCCTGTCCCTTTAAGAATGAATCTCATTTTATTTAGATCTCAGTCAATTCAACAAGACTTGCAGGGAAATGCTTCAAATTACCATCAGCAGAGGGTATGCATATACAAATTTTGAAGTGAATCCGACCGATCAGTTTTGTAAAAATTGAGGTACAAATTGAACATGGGGCCTTATGGCTTTGGACATCACTTTGGTCCAGGGATCGGATGCGGATGCGGATGCAGATGCAAGATGCACACGGATGCGCAAAAATGGGCTTGCATCCGCATCCGTGCATCCCAGATGCACAGGAAAAAATGAATGCATCCGGATGCGCATCCCAGATGCACGGGGAAAAATGAATGCATCCGGATGCGCATCCCAGATGCATGAAAAATAAATTTGCATCCGGATGCGCATCCACGGATGCACGAAAAATAAATTTGCATCCATTTAACACTTTTTTTTCTCTTTTTTATCAGGTTTTTTGCTAATTGCCTCTAAATAAATCTTTAACACGAGGCATATTTTTTAACTTTATTTGCCACTTGTCGTTTAAAAATTACAAGAAACAAAGTGTATTATAAAAACCAAAGATCGGATGCGGATGCAGATGCAAGATGCACACGGATGCGCAAAAATGGGCTTGCATCCGCATCCGTGCATCCCAGATGCACAGGTAAAAATTAATGCATCCGGATGCGCATCTCAGATGCATGGAAAATAAATTTGCATCCGGATGCGCATCCCAGATGCATGAAAAATAAATTTGCATCCGGATGCGCATCCATGGATGCACGAAAAATTAATTTGCATCCGGATGCGCATCTCAGATGCACGAAAAAAACGCGTGCATCCGGTCCTTGCTTTGGTCCATTGAGAAAAAGTAGAGGTGTCCGTCCTGACTGAGGTTTTCCACGGTTTCCTCAGTCTCACCTCAGCGAATGCTGGGACGTGTAACAGGCCGTGGCATCCGTTCCCTACCTTATCACTACCCTGCATTACCCCGCCGCGAGCTGTAAGCTCTTGGGGGTGTATCCTTGTAAAAAAAAAAAAAAAAGAGGGGAACCAGAAATAAGGCTAGTTCTTGAGAGAAAACCACCCACTTGAATTTGGCCAATTACACGAATTTAACCATAAATGGCACAAACAATTAAATTTAAGAACATTCTCGAATTTTTTTAAATTATTTCATATACTGTATATGACATAAATACCGTATATAGGCTATAGGCATATGATATAAATATTTGAAATTTTCAATACAGTATGCATACAACAGTATGACGCCGAAGTTATTGAGAATTTAATCGTTAATGCATAGTTCGTTATTGCAAAAGATCTCAGAGTATGCATATTATTAGGCATGCTTTTTACTGCACATGTCAAGCTTACCCGCTGACGAGGTGACAGAAGAGGTGCCATTTTCACAGATGAAATAAATCCAATATGACACAGCAACTATACGTTATTGAATTAATGCATACATATATAAACAAGAAAGGTCAAATAACAGAAGAAATCCTTGCAATTCGCAAAGTAGGCCTAGGCCATCAATGTTAACAGAGCCGCAGGTTTCTCAAGCTGATGAAAAACACGTCCCGGTGAATCAATCATCTGAAAATGGAGGTACAAAGAACTCGACGTTGTTTTGGAACGTACCGGGGCTTCTTCTTCCACGACTGGCTCATCTGGCGGTGCGTTCAATTCAGAAGAGGTGGACATTTCTCCGGAACTTGCGAGATCCGGCACCTCCTTCACGACTGCCATGTTGGGAGTGGAGTGGAGGAGTGGACTTGGTGACGACCATACAATCAGACTGCCGGCGTAAAAGAAAATACAAATAATTAACTGCCACTCAAACTGGTTGAAGTAGCATCATGCATTTTGACACTTAACGAATTTACTGACAGTTTGTGGCTTACAGTGACTAAATAATTCTATATTTTGTATGTTTCGTGAGCTTGGTGCACGTAAAAATCTGTGTGAATATGGTCCATGCAAAATTGGTGGGCAATTCGTATTTCATTTTTATAATTTAACATTTTAACTTCGTAAGGTGACCGCTAGGGGAGCTAAAGTCAAACTGATTTGTTGTCAGAGAAGAAAAGTGCAAGTGAAGTTGTTTTTAAGTGTGACAAGGTGAAATACGGTTTGATATGCTATAAAATATTGACACCTACCTAAATCACACTTGGCAGCAAGCTATAAGTATGTACAACACTGTATTTAGCTACCGATAAGTGCTAGTCAATGCATTGAAAGTTTTGTCATGTCTGTCATGGCGGGATTAAGTGACATCAAGAAACATTTCCCGCTTCAAGACATTGCGTCTGTGGTGAGATTGTTTAAAGAACAGTTGGAAATCAACTCGGAGCCTGACTTGGCTCTCTTGTCGATCGTGGTGGGATCGGTGGAGAACTCGCTCACGTGTAGCCGTGCCCTGGCTCTCCCGCCCGACATCGACACTGCAGAAGAGGAGGTTCGGCTACCAGCGCTGCATTTCGAGGTGGTGGAGGCCCTCTACGCCAAGTTCGAGGCCGTGGTGCGCGGCTCAGTCGACCTGTCGCTGTACGAGGGCGGCAAGTTCGCGTCTCGCGAGCTCGTGAAGCGCGTGTCGGACGTCATTTGGAACTCGCTGACCCGCAGTTACTACAAAGACCGCGCACACCTTCAGAGCCTGTACAGCTACCTCACAGGTCAGGATTGTTATGACAGTAGCGAGAATCTGCAGCATGCTTGTCACTGAATTTGTATGTACCTACTTGTAATATGACATGCACAGCGACAACTTAAATTGTACAATATGCATTTAGTGGCTTAATATTATAAATACAACAACCGGGCACTTGACGCAGTGATTCGTAATCGGATGGTCGTGAGTTCGATCCCAGGCGCCGCCAAACTTTCGCAAGTGGTGGTTGCTAAAGAACACTCACTCGTGCATCCGGGAGGTGACTGATGACATCCTCCATCAATTGCCGACCATCCTGACTGAGGTTGCCATGGTTTCCTCAGTTACAACCAGGCGAATGCTGGGATGGATTGCTTTGGCCATGGCCGCCCCGGTTTGGAAGGGACTCACAAAAGTAGGGTCTACGAAGAGCCGGGAGGTTAAATTCAGTCACTTCATTGTGGCCAGTACCCTTTACTAGGGTTCAGTTGAAAAACTAAAAATAATTACAACTTCATATAATACTTTTATTTATTTATACTGCCATATTATTTTTAGAAGAACGGGCAGAACATTTCATTGTATTAGTAAAAATACTGCACTGCAAAATGTAACCCTGAAATACAAACCAATCAACATTTGTCCAAGTAAAGATCACTACACAGGAACAGCAATACTATCTGTTTGACACTGCTGCATGTTTAAATAGAAGACTGCCAGATGTCATCCCACATTTGCTTCGTTAAACAACACCCACTTGTGTGTCCGGGAGGCATCTTGCACAAATTACCGACCATCCTGACCGAGGTTTCCGTGGTTTCCTCAGTCGTGCTGCTCTGAAAGTCCCAGGAAAAGTTGCAACATTTGGACAGAAGAGGTGACGTCAGTTCGTTGAAGCAAAAAAAAAAAAAAAAACTGTTTTTGCAGCTAATTTTACACGGCAGCTTTAAAGCGAGTCTTTCACCATACGTCACAAAAACATGACGTCACGAGAATGTAGGCAAAAAGCACGTCTTTAGTTAACATGATAGCATACCAAAAACTATTTTTTTTCTGCGATGTGTCAATTGTGCCTTAAACAATTATTTTATATGCATGATAAATTGAAATATCAAATACATACTGTAAATGGAAAAAAATACAATATTTGCCAATGATATCTGTGAAAAATACAATAAATCATTAAGGTAGAGATAACGTCGAACAGCTGTTCGACGTAATCAATCCCCTTTGATTAACATGTAAACCTTAGCAAATTGACAAAAATTCTGAAATTTTTTTGAGAGGCAGATATTAGTGCCTAAAAGCAATAGCAAAAGTTTCAAAAGCAATTAACGAGCCGATTTTTTTAAATTAATTTTTTAGTTTGGCTCTCCATAGGAAAGTCCTATGCTGAAAATTATGTTCATATTAAGGCCAGGCTTCCAGTTATAAATTTAAATTGACTGAACAATATTTTGCATCTCCAAGTTTTACTGTACTATGAAGCAACAGAAAGAACAAAGAAACTGCTGCTTACAGACGCAGCAGCATCGGACGCGATGGGCGGCGAGCCCGCGACTGGCCAAACGTGCGACAGCGGAGCATGAGAGCCGTTTTCAAAAATTCATAAAAAAAAGTTCAAAAAATTACATCGAGATTTTTGCAGATAATGTTATTAGACATTGTCTGCTATTGTAAAAAAAAAAAAAATTAATTTTTATTGCAGGATATATATATATATTATTATATATATTTTTTTTTTAAAAATGTCTGGTTTGGAAACAAACACCAAAAAATTAATCGTGTCCACAATATTGAAGTATTTTTTTTCCAAAAAGACGTACGTTATTCTTGGGATTAAAATGACGTGAAAAATTTCTTTTTACCTATCATAGAAAAAAAATACGGCATTGGTTATCAATTATCATTAAAAACAAGGATAACGTGAGAAACTTACCCCGGGTGCCCTCCGTTCGGTACAAAGTCACAGCAGCCAACGGCACGCAGCACAATTTTTTATGGCACGTTTCGGCAGTGACACCAAAGTAATGTGCACCAACGGCACACAGTACAAATCATTTTGCAGTCTGGCAACGCAGCGCGTTCTCAGCCATCTTTACTTTGGACCCTGCGTCGTAGTGGATCACAAATGAACGTTTTCGGCAGTGGATACAATATTTTGGCCCCTGCTGGCGACCAGAACAATATATTGCATTTTTAGGATGCAATATTAATGAGCAGCAGTGTGGCAACGCCGCACGTCTCGGCAATATTCGGGATTTGGATCATGTGCCGTCCGTGTTCATATGAGACCTGCCATGGCACAAAGAACAATATTTTGTCTCTGTGCCGTAGTAGCACACACGTGTACAGTTACGGCATGCGGTACAATTTGGTCTTTGTGCCGTAGTAGCTCACACGTGCGCAATCATCAAGGCGCGCGATATTTTCAAACTTATGTTTTTGAACTTACTTGTTAGAAAATTTCTCCTCGCGCGGAAGCTCTTGCTCTCTGGATTTTTTTTTTGTTTCTTTTTTTTATCCCTATAATGAAATTTTGAATTTGGTTCTAGCTTTTAATGCTACATTGAAATTTTAAAATACATTTTTAGTTAATATAATCATTATAAAGCTCTGATTTTTTTTTATTTTTATTATAGATTTAAAACCTTTCTTTTTTTCTCTGCAATTTTATTTGGACATGTTGTATTGTATAAAAGCCACTTTTCTTATAAAAAGAGACAAAAATTTACAAATATTATAAACACAGGGAGGTGTGGCGCAGTGCGCTTGACCGGGTCTCGTCAGATCACCGAAGTCAAGCAACGCCGCGCGTGGTTAGTAGTTGGATGGGTGACCATATTTTCAACAAAAACCACGTTTCCCACCCAGGGGTAAAACGTTGCGCTTTTCCACTTATATGTGGTTCCCCTGGCTTTGGACCATTGCACTTCCGGTTCATTGACAAAAGCTGCAGCGTCCATCCTGGCTGAGGTTTCCACGTTTCCCTCAGCCGCAGGCCAATGCCGGGATGTATTTGCAAGGCCGTGGCCGCCCCCGTTCCAGAAGAGCCCGCGAAACGCTCAAGTTAGGGTTTCGGAAGGTTCGGGGTTTCAAGTAGTGTGTAATTAGTAAATAGAAGTACCCAATAGGGTTTAATTAAAAATTAAAAAAAAATAAATAAATAAACACAGTGTAAGATAGCAAACATGTATTTAACTTAAATATGAAAAAATTTTATATGATAATAAAATCTTAATGCATCTATATATGACTGTGCATGACTTAAAATAATATATAGAAATATATTTAATAATATCGATTTTTTTTTTAATTCGTGAATGAAAAATATTCACAAAAGTTTTTTAGTGTAAATTAATTCAGATTTTATTGTTTAATATGCATTTAAAAAGTAAAAATTTCAATAAATGTAGTACACACCTCAAAAATTTTTATTGCAGAAATGGATAGAGGGTGCAAAAATATGCTACTCTGAATTTTTTCAGATTTTTCTGGGACCGGGAAGTATTTTTAAAAAATTATTGAAAGTCCGTTTTAGGACGTCACGAGCGTTAATGTCTTATCCTTTTCTTAAGGAGAGGCGCCTCGTGACGTCATCAAAATGGACTTTCAATAATATTTTAAAAATACTTACCAGTCTCAGAAATATCTGAAAAAATTCCGAATACCATATATTTGCACCCTCTATCCATTTCTGCAATAAAAAATTTTGAGGTCGGTACTCCAATAAGATTTAATAAAGTAAGTGTATTTGGGTATTTGCCCTTGGGTTTCGCATGACTTCAATATTCTAATGAGACACTGTGCCACCACTTTATTCAAACTATTATTTTTTAAAAGCAAAAAACACAGCAATAAAATGTGATATTAAATCAAACTAAAACATATCAGTGTACAATTTTAATGCATCAAAAAATGCAAACACATTACGTTAAAATAGTTCAAATATATTTTTTGTTAAGTCAGTATATAATGCGTGAAAAATATATTTTATGCTCTACACCTTCCACACGTTGTCCAATTATTAAAATTTTAGTGGGAAACTGTTTTCAAAATTCATTTTTACTACATAATATTATTTTGGACAATTACTTATTTTTAATTTCTTATAAGGGTAAGGTAACACGCATACAGTAAAACAAGAAACAAGCCTTAGATTACGCCTGAGATCACAGACTAGACGTCGCCAAGGCGTAGTAATCTTCATTTTTTTAAAATATTACATGCTTCTATAATATGTATAACTATTAGAAAAAAGTATAAAAAAGTAAGTTTAATTTGATTTCAAAATCGCGTCGCCACCACTTCGACCAGTTTGCACCTCTTCCAGACGAAAGCCTGGGGCCAGTGGGGCCGCATGGAGCCGCTGTTGGGACAAACGTCGACACCAAAAATGCTAAAAACTTGAAAAAAAGTGGTGAAATTGAATAAAATAAGCACCCTTACGCATTTAAAAGTAACATTCTGGATTTATTATAGCTTCTGGAGGCGTATATAGACGTATATTCCGATCTGTCTTTTATTTTAAAACGAACGCCTTTTTTCAGCTCAGCTGATCGGTTTAGTTCGATTCGGTTCGATTTAATTAATCGATTTCGAGCTTCTGTGACGTCACTATAACAAAAATCATGGCAGCGTGCATTTTCTGTTTTGGTTTTAAAGTTCGCTAAATTAATGAACATTAAACCATGATGTCAGTACTAATAACAGGTTAAAAGTCTATTAGATACTTGGGATGGCCGCTAGGCAAGCGGATTGCCGCGCCCACGGTCGTGGCATTCTCATAAACCGGTAAACTAAACTAGGGACAGGTCCGATCATCTTCTGTATGTAGCGAAATACTTGTAACTACAGGTCGATGCATCTTTCCGAGCGGCTCAAAGTTTTGTATTTTGGCCCTCTAGCGGACGCTTCGGACCCTATCCCTGCGCTTCAGAAATTAGATCTCCCACTTTTTTTATTATATAATAATTATCTTTGTTTCTTAATGTTTTAAATATTTTAATTTAGTATAATCAATCATAAAAATGTGTTTTAATTAATAAACTCAATTAACTTATTTTTCAAAGAATCTCTCGCCATTTGCGAGTATGACAACATGGCGGCAGCTGCGGCTCGGCGTTCAGCATCGGCTCGATTATGTCTTATATTTCATGATTTGAAGAGTTATAAATGTGTGTGTAATATCTACAAGCCTCTATTGCGAATACAAGAACTGTATCACCACAATATATAACCGAGAAAAGAGATGCAGCCATCCTGATATGAACGACTGAACTGAAGGTTAGTACGTGACCAAAAGATCGGGAACATTGGGCATTGTTTTTACCCCGTTTTCATCGCTTTTGTTCAAGATACAATTTTTTGTTATACTATACGTTCATTCTGTGTATCCTAATGATATTATAATTTCCTATATATGCATGTTTATAGCTATAATTTTCGTGTTACAGCAGAAAACAAGCCCAAGCTGCAGCTGGCAAAGCTGGACGCTGTACCCACCCCACTCATTGGCGTGCCAAGGAGACGATCTCGGGACCTTTTTGTGACAACTGTATATTTTATTTTATTGTAAAATTTCTTAAATACAATTTATAATCCCATTTTCTCTGTGTTCTTTCATAAATAAACAAATTAGTAAGCAAAATAAAAAAAATAATAAAACCGGAAGCGGTAGCCATTTTATTCTAGTGTAGCAATTGAGAAACGAAAAGCGCAAATCGACCAAACTTGATCAACGCGCCATCTGACGGAGGCTGCCGAAAGTTTTCATGATAACGCGGATGAATTCGGATGAGCTAGTTACAAGTATTTCGCTACATACAGAAGATGATCGGACCTGGTAACTAGCTCATCCGAATTCATCCGCGTTATCATGAAAACTTTCGGCAGCCTCCGTCAGATGGCGCGTTGATCAAGTTTGGTCGACAAGGTGGCTGGATAGTAAGGTGGGGACACGGAGCTGCTGCTCCCTCGCGGCCAGTGAGGAACTACAAAAAAACAGTTGAGGATCGCTTTTTTGGATCCAATTTCATCCGCGAAAAATTCAAACGATGGAACTGGAAAAGCCATCAAGTCATATTTACAGTATAACTGTGGGTAAAATTGTGATAGAAATAAACTCTATGTTAAATTCTGAAGAAGATAGACTCAATTTAAAATAATTTTAATGGCTCATCGTCCCGATGTTCATGGATTTCTATTACACCGTTTGAATTTTTCGCGGATGAAATTGGATCCAAAAACGCGATCCTCAACTGTTTTTTTGTAGTTCCTCACTGGCCGCGAGGGGACAGCAGCTCCGTGTCCCCACCTTACTATCCAGCCACCTTGTTGGTCGATTTGCGCTTTTCGTTTCTCAATTGCTAGGTTGCTACACTAGAATAAAATGGCTACCGCTTCCGGCTTTATTATTTTTTTTATTTTGCTTACTAATTTGTTTATTTATGAAAGAACACAGAGAAAATGGGATTATAAATTGTATTTAAGAAATTTTACAATAAAATAAAATATACAGTTGTCACAAAAAGGTCCCGAGATCGTCTCCTTGGCACGCCAATCCAATGGGTGGGGTGGGTACAGCGTCCAGCTTTGCCAGCTGCAGCTTGGGCTTGTTTTCTGCTGTAACACGAAAATTATAGCTATAAACATGCATATATAGGAAATTATAATATCATTAGGATACACAGAATGAACGTATAGTATAACAAAAAATTGTATCTTGAACAAAAGCGATGAAAACGGGGTAAAAACAATGCCCAATGTTCCCGATCTTTTGGTCACGTACTAACCTTCAGTTCAGTCGTTCATATCAGGATGGCTGCATCTCTTTTCTCGGTTATATATTGTGGTGATACAGTTCTTGTATTCGCAATAGAGGCTTGTAGATATTACACACACATTTATAACTCTTCAAATCATGAAATATAAGACATAGTCGAGCCGATGGTGAACGCCGAGCCGCAGCTGCCGCCATGTTGTCATACTCGCAAATGGCGAGAGCGCGAGAGATTCTTTGAAAAATAAGTTAATTGAGTTTATTAATTAAAACACATTTTTATGATTGATTATACTAAATTAAAATATTTAAAACATTAAGAAACAAAGATAATTATTATATAATAAAAAAAGTGGGAGATCTAATTTCTGAAGCGCAGGGATAGGGTCCGAAGCGTCCGCTAGAGGGCCAAAATACAAAACTTTGAGCCGCTCGGAAAGATGCATCGACCTGCTAGGGATGGGATGTTTTTTTTCTAATCGAGCGCCTATCGTTAAAAAATGAAGGTCGTAACGCAAAACGGTACTATTTTCTATTCAAAATGTCTTACATGCGTAAACTAAGGTTTGTGATACTGTAGTGGTAAAAATGTTCCCAGATTCCCACACGTATGAAAATAATGAAACATAAATATGTCTTAAAATGTGCTCCTTTAAATCCTCTATCAGTAGCAAAAATATCAGGTACAAATTCGATCTTGTTTTTTAGTTGATAATGATAATTTTTAAAGTAGCTTAATTTAACATGGAGAAGGGGAAATGGAGTATTGTCCTCAATTTTTTTTTATTGCAGAAATGGATAGAGGGTGCAAAGTTATGCTACCCTGATTTTTTTGAGACCTAGAACTATTTTAAAACAAATATTGAAAGTCCTTTTTGTGACGTCACGCGGTGGCAAGTCCTATCTTTTTCTTAAGGAGCGGCGTCTTAAGGAGTGAAGGACTTTCAATAATTTTTTTTAAAAATAGTTCCCGGGTTCTAAAAAATCTGAAAAAAAATCAGGGTAGCATAACTTTGCACCCTCTATCCATTTCTGCAATAAAAAAAGTTGAGGACAATACTCTATTCAATGTTAAATTAGTGAAAATTTATAACAAATTTGTATACCTGATATTTAAGCTACTGATACAGTATGTTGAAAACATTAAATTTTTAGATTTGCTTCATAATTTTCATGTGTGGGAATTTTTTTTATCATGGGGCGTGTTACCTTATATTTACATTAAGATGTTACTTATTTTCTTATTTATAAGGTATTACCAAAGAATTAATAATATTAAAGTGGAGTGGTCTACTACAAAAATGACGACAAAGAAACGAGTTAGTATTTTCTAAAAATAGTTCTATATAGTGCTCCTACACATGGAACCAAAATCAAAAAAATTCCATCTCACATAGGTTCTCCAGAAAAAAATATCCAAAGTCAGAGAGAACGTGTCATTTAACATGGGGCCTTACCTGAAAAAACAACCTCGAAAATCTCGAAAAAATACACCGTTAGGTGGTATGAAAAAAATATAGCCATGTTCTATGGCTCGAGCTTAAACCAAAAGTTTAAATAACTTACACAAGTTATCGAATCCGTTTTCTCGTCATAAAATCACGAAAAACTCTTATGGGAATTAACGTGGGAAATTTTCTTGATTTTTTTACGGAAAAATGGATTCGAGTGAATTTTTTTTATTCGTTTTTCTGTTAAAGCTTGGGTCATACAACATCGTCATATTTTTTTCGTACCACCTAACGGTGTATTTTTCAAGATATTCGAGGGTCATTTTTAGGTAAGGCCCCATGTTAAGCGACGCGTTCACTCTGACTTTGGATTTTTTTTCTGGAGAACCTATGTGAGATTAATTTCTTTTGGATTTCGCTTCGATATGTAGGAGCACTGGAACTATTTTAAAAAAATACTTACTCAGTTTTCATTTTTTGACATCAGCTGCATGATAGACACTCTACTTTAATTCTTTGATATTTCACTAAATTTCAAATCTTTGTATAGAAAAATAAAAAAAATAAAAGTTTCTGCTGGATCTGTTTACGCTCTTTCAAAATGAATAAAAGCAACGCTGAACGATATATTTTAATATAATTCAACTTTTCTATTATAGGTTATAGGCCAATCAAATTATATTCTTTTGTCATTTACCGTTAAAATGTTCCCTACACCGAGAATAATAATTATTTTACAAAGTATTTTTAAATAATTTAAATGCATTCGGATTTTGAATTTTTTAGCATTAAGGATGAAAATCAGTAGATTGATATCTCGCAATCGTAGCACCTGAATGCAACAATAAGACTTGCATCACACGGAGAAAAAGGACAACTGTTTTTCATTTGAATTTAAAAGTTTTACTCCTGTGTATCTGTACCACGGAAAAAATCTTTTGAAATCAAAGGAGTTGCATTGTTAGACTTCTACAATCCTAACAACTTTAAATATAAAGTAGTAGAAGTGTAACGTACTAGATATAAAAAGATGTTAAAAACAACAGTTTAAAAGCGTTATATTTAAGGGATAAAACTGTACAATTCAAAGCTGTAAATTTTTTAATTTTTATATTGTTACTCTTTTAAAATCGAAAGTTTCTTCATAGTAATTCTCCTGCTTACATAGCTACCTCCTTATAATTCTACAGATTTACTTTGTTAAAATTATAGTCACTGTTACACGATACGATTGTTCTATTTTTTGCATGCATTTTCTTCTTACAAGCCAATTTCTACTCTACTTGTACAAGTACTTATACAAGTAGAGTTGAAATTGGCTTGTAAGAAGAAAATGCATGCAATAAATAGAACAATCGTTTCGTGTCATAATAATGATTGCAATATCTTTTAATGTTTTACTTTCTATTTTTATTCTGTTATTAACACTATATAAATTTAACTAAATTGTACTACCTTGATATAGATTTATTGGTAATGAGGACGCGAATTATAGCCAATAATATACAAAATAAAGGGATAAAATGAAAGAACAGGTGATTAAAGTTTATAATACAGTAATATTTAATTTAGTGTGTTGATGATACATATTTATAATGAATAATAATTATGAATGACAGTTTTAATTGTTAATAATTAATTACAAATATTATGTATTAAATTCCCCGAAGAAAGAGCAAAAAAAGGTGGAAGTATGAATACAAAATTTATAATGATTACAGTCAATAGAGTCGTATGAATTTCCATTTAGTTGTAAAGAGATAAAAAAAATATTATGAAGTGAATTCTTTGAATGATATATATAGTATATAGTGACGCAATGGTACAGTACTCAACATTTTCACAACTGCAAAGGTGTGTCTCCAACGAGTGTTTTCTTTCCCTCTGGGTGATTTTGGTTCGTCCAGCAAAATGACGGTGCCCATCCAGCGATGTGGAGGTGATATAGGGATGGCTGCTCAAACGATTACATTCGCGTGGCGTTCAATTTGCAATTCTTTGCAGCTAATCAAATCTGTATAAACAAAAATACAAACAGGTCTTGCATTAGTATAATTGCATCATTATTACAATTTAAATTTCAACTTACCATGAAATATTTCACTTGAAGCGTTGTAGAGCTCGCTAAATCCATCCTCAATGGCTTGCAAATCGCCGTCCAAGTGATGCCCTGCATGCTCCTGCATGTGACATTGCTGGCTGCATTTGTCTTTTAAATGTACACAATCATTAAAACAATGAATAATACTATAGGATGCAAAATCAAGTATTAGTTATAAAACTTACCATTAATAGTCCAGAATGATCTTTACACAGAGCACAACACGAAAGTAAACCGACGCCTGCAGATTGAAACAGGAAACTGGAAGTAAGGCACGTGTGCAGAAATAACGGCCGTTTTCCAACACATTTTAAGACTTTAATTTTTACTGATTTATACGTACACAGCTACACACCTCTGTTGTACTTTACATTTCACGAACGCTTATATTTGAATAGTTTGAAATTGTAAAACATTACACTCCTAAACTTTAAAAAATTCAATAAAAGATTAATTTTTTCTTTTTTACATCGTAAAAGGTTAAATCTTACCATGTAAATGTGTACACTGATGTTTAACAAGTAAGAAACTCTTGATTTTTAATGTTTTCGTATTAACGAGGCTAGAACTGTTAAATTCAAGGGAAAGATCATTTATATTTAAAGTTAATACTTTTGAATTTGTACTAACAGTTTTTAAACTTTAAAAGTAAAGGAAAAATCTTTAATATACAACAGTAATACTTTTGGATCTGTACCTACAGTTTTTTATCAGTTAACTGTTTTCTCCGTGCAGGGGACTTGGAACTCACCATCAATAGGTGGTATACAAATTTTAAAGCAAACCTGTTTTATAAGTTTTGTGAAAACTGAGGTAAAAGTTTAACATTGGCCTTATGGACAAAAACCGGAAATGGAGCTATTGCAAGAAAACTGCAAGACTGAATTTGCTCAAACCATAAGCGGACTAATTTGGCTCTTTGGTATAAGTACATTTCATTTTAAAAGTCTGTGTTTCTGGGAATAATGATGCAATAGTGCAAGAAACAAATTCGACAATACGATTTATGTGCTACGTCATAATCGACAGTTTGTAAAACCTCTCTTGTTGAGACTTGAGAGCATATTATATATTTTTTATTTTTTTGTACACTATTTCTTTAAATTAGAAAAATTAGTAAAACATGTTTGTCATCTTATATTAATATCTGTTTACTCTTTGTCTCTTATTATAAGAAGTATGGCTTTTATACTTCTTGTCCAAGTTGTCCAAATAAAATTGCAGAGAAAAAAAGTAAGGTTTTGAATCTATATATAATAATGATAAAAATAAAGAAATGAGAGCTCAATAACGATTATGATAATATTAACAAAAAATTTATTTTAATATTCCAATGTAGCGTTTAAAGCTAGTACCATATTCAAAGTTTCATTATAGGGATTAAAAAAAAAAAAAAGCGAGAGAGCAAGAGCTTCCGCGCGAGGAGAAATTTTCTAAATTCAAAAACATAAGTTTGAAAATATCGCGCGCCTTGATGATTTCGCACGTGTCTGCACATAGTCCTCTGGTGGAAGGCCAAGACCTGACCGCGCCCACTTTTCAATAGCCGTCTTCTGAGCAGCAGGTTTGCGTGTAATCAAATGGGAGAGGACTTCACTTTGGTCGCGGTTTACGACAATTGCGCTGTGTGGTAGAGTTTTGAAAATGAAACTAGTTTAACTCTAATATAGTCTAATCTTGCGTAACAACCTTCTTATTCACGCAAAAACAATATTAATACACTCTAATTAATATTTTATGAACCCGACATCTGTTACATCTGCGCATGCGCGAAGCCGCGAAGGAAAAAGTCAGTTTACTGGCGATGACGTCATATAAACATTAAAAGCCTTTCTTCATAGCGAGTGACTTTCACTGTACTTAATTGCAATTTCTTTACTTTGTATATATCAAGTAAAGTTATTTACTACATCGAAAATAATGTATGAAAGTTGATGCAAGTACTTTTTTGTATTTTCAATATTCCGTGACGTCATGATACATATCCAAAGCTTGGAAGATATAACGAAGTTCCCGCCCTGACTTTACCGTAATATTTCTCAGGTATTATAATATTTGTAACAGAGCTTTTCTCTGTACAATAGCTACCCAATTAGCTGGGGTTAGATTAACTCATACACGCGATTACCCTAAAATTATTTATTAAACTTCTATTACATACAGGCAACCGCGCCTGCCTAGCGGCAGACGCACGAGACGCTCGCGCGCTCGTGGCTGGCGTAGGAATGAATACTTGCATATTACACTTCTGCACTGCCAGGTTGGCTGAATGCAGAGTCTGCACGTTTATCTGCAGAGTCACCGATCTCACTCGGAACATTATTAATATAGGAGGTTACATGACTCCCCCCGCGGATAACATTTTGTCCTCAAAATGAGAAAAAAATAGTTTTACCATTAAAAAAAACTTTTAAAATTTAGTATGACTCATTGCAAGTAAATATTCCATGCACATTTAAAAAAAAAATCAACAATATTTTTATTCCATGTTGTAATCCTTGGATCTTGTTCACTCCTGACGATACGCTGCTCCTCGCGTAGTTATCTGAAACAAGAAAACGAAAAGGCGGTATCTCGTTTGGCAGAGGTTTGACCCACAGTACACTTCAAAATAATTACATAGGCTTTATAGAACTTTTATTGTACAGGCACATTAATTAAATTAACAAATTATGCAAATTCAAAACTTTGATGCACAAATTCATTTTAGTTATTTTATTAACATTTCCCAAAGCCGCAAGTGTAGGAAGTTACAACTATGCGCTTCTGTCAGCATCTTACTTGCTGGACTCTAGCACGCTTCCTGCTCTGCAATGCACGTGAAACTTACACTGCAAATTTCAATGTCAAAAGGACACTGAACATAAAGTACATACTGTGAAATTTTACACAGCTGAAAGCAAAAAATTATCTACATTTTATTTTATTAATGAATATTAATAACAACTTGCAAGAAAAAACACATCACTGTTTTTAAATTCTTTATAAATATTTTGTAACTGGATTTTTACTGTAGCATATATTATTTAAAACACATGATCGTATACAAAATAAACATCAATATAATATTTTATTTTAACATCTGAAATTTGGCCTGTAATTTTATTTTTTAACTAACTGGCTGGCATATGAGTACTTTTACTGTGTTATTTGCACACATATATTATATTTTATTGGAACATCTCACAACTGTTTTATTAAATTTTATTTATTAATTAATTAATTTGGGAACTGTATAAATGCATCTTATTTATATACGCAACTCACAAAAACGACTACCTTTTTTATTAGTTAATATTCGCAGTCTCAAAAGCCACATCAAAAATTATAGACACAACCAATGTCCATTGCATTGCACGCATTCACGCATCTATTAGGCATTACTTTTATTTAGCACGTACCTCCATCATTACTATTTATTTCAGTATAGCAGTACATCTTTGCATTATAGCAAAATAAATTGGCTGTCCTTGCAGCTCACACTCGCGCGTTCGTGATAAATAAACATTTTACTGCTCAATAATAATTCATTTGCGTGCTTCTATTTACTCATTAAGTAACCTCTACCAATAAGAACTTGTATCCTCTGGAGGATTAGACAAAAAACAAGTAGCATCAGGTAATATATGTTGGTTAGCGCCCCATGCAGGGACTGGCGAATCCCAAGGCATCAACAAATTAAAAATGCTGCACATTTGGCTACAGATAATCTGCCGCCACAGAAAATCTTCAAATGCTTTTACTACTGCCCATTGTTTAACAAGTAGCTACATCGATAGCTGTACCACGCATGCCTTAATTACTCTTTTACTTACGGAGCATATCGCCACCCTTGGGCGAAAAATATGTGAAACTCAACATCGTATCACTTCCTTGATACGGAAAAATCCGCACTGGCTTGCCTCACGCTCTACCTGACGTGGTATGTTGCGCGGTCATATTTCACAATAGCATACAATTACACTGCTCCGGCATGCTACACATAATATGCGTGTCTCTATGTGCTTATTTCACTTTTACCCATTAATTGAGTTGCTTTTTCAAAATTTAACTGAATAGTTCCCTCTTATTACAGTTACCGATTTGTTACTAAAAAGTTGTGATAAAACTTTCAACTAGAGTAAAAACATACATGACTGCATGTGGCTCGTATTCTTATAACATTAAAAATAATTAAGTAAAATAAACAAGAAATATTGTAGCATTATTGAACATTTTAAATTAAAATATGAGTGAAATATTTACTTCATGAAAATAATAATAAAAACTGATAATAATTATCACAGAATCGTACCACAAAAAGAACTACATAATTTTATCTCAATTAAAATAAAAATAATGCTTGAAACTGTACATCTTTTTAAACAAGCATATAAATAACTTAAAAACCAACGTTTTATCAACTGCTTAAAATCAAAAACTCGAATTAAACTCAGTCTGTTTAGAGATCCATACAGTAACCTTTGCAGGATATATACCTACAGCTAGCGGTACAAGTACTCCTTCTATTAAAAAAAACTTCATTAAATACCAAGTTCTGACATTCTACAGCCACAATTTCAACAGCTCAATTAATTAGCTCAAAATAATTTCACAGATTTTTCCTCCACGCTGACATCAAACAATTTAGTTTAAAAATTAATGTTTGCATCTTATTAACTCTCTTTTTCTTTATTTTAAATGTAAAACAAGAAAAGAAAACGTAAATAAAGGATTTGACATGTTACAATTATTTTACCATTTTGCTGGTAAAAAACAAAACATTTTTTAATGTACATTTTCAGCAATTAATTACATTTTTTATGTGTGTACTCCTTTGAAATTTAATATCCCAGCTGATAAGCAAATTTCAGCTTTAAGAAAAATCACTACTTTTTCTCTCATTGAATTTCATCAGTATTGTATATATTGTTCACAATTCACCTCACGAGCGACAAACACCACATGATACGAAAAATATTATTGCACGTAATTCTAGTACTCGATCATTTGCACTTTATATTTAATAGACTTTAAAAATCTCCAAGCCAGTATAAATTAAACTCTCACGAGAAAAACGCACTACAAATCCACTATTAAAACTTGTGCTTCGTTCTAAACATCGTCTTATTTGCTGTATATTTTCAATGAACGTTCACATTTATTTTTAAATATAATTTATTTTGCCTCACAATTATTGCAATCAACAAATACAATCCCACTAAATGGGAAAAAAAAACTTTGCATTTTCATTATTTATTAATTATTTGAACGAAAATTACAGTAAACTAAATGTGCCGCACTTACATTAAAACAAATTATAATAAATGTGGGTCAAACTTACCACTTTTCACTCTCTTTGACGTGGTCGGACGACTACATGGTCCGGTTGTACAAGACGAAGCTCTGAATGGTCCTCGATCATGGCACCGCACTCCTCCTGGAGTCGAAGAACATCTTGGACAACGACGTGGTCCGCAAGCCCTCTCGATGGGGGATGTCTTCTGCGACGAACCTAACTGTTGCATGAAGTTGAATTGATGCGGCCCTCGAATCTTCATGATGAACGCTGAACCACGGTATTGATGATTTCTTACTTTAAATTTTTCCACGTTGATCATATGTCTCTCTCCTTTACAAATACTGCACTTTTCCGTCGTCTGGAGTACTGTGATTAAAACAACGTTGCCCCGAAGATTAGTAAAAAAATTGTAATAAATTCTTGTTAATTCTACCGACTTATTTTTACGCGCACTTTTTTAAGCCATTAAAATGCCCACTTTATATAGTAGCTTTAATTAAAATGTTCGAATGCCATTTGAAGATATGGCATCCCACTTCTCGACACCAATGTAACAGAGCTTTTCTCTGTACAATAGCTACCCAATTAGCTGGGGTTAGATTAACTCATACACGCGATTACCCTAAAATTATTTATTAAACTTCTATTACATACAGGCAACCGCGCCTGCCTAGCGGCAGACGCACGAGACGCTCTCGCGCGCTCGTGGCTGGCGTAGGAATGATCACTTGCATATTACACTTCTGCACTGCCAGGTTGGCTGAATGCAGAGTCTGCACGTTTATCTGCAGAGTCACCGATCTCACTCGGAACATTATTAATATAGGAGGTTACATATTTATCAACTAAATAAAATAATCAGCACGCAGGAGACTACATTAAAGTAGTATCGCACTACAAGATACCTTCAATAATATCAGGTAAATATTTTTAAAAAAATATTTCCTCCCCATTACTTTGCGTGTTATTTTTTAAATTTCAGACGGCTAATATCTTGACAGTTGACGATCGCCCCTGCTGGTCTTGGCCTTTCACCAGAGGGCTATAGGGCTATGGTCTGCACATGTGTGCTACTACGGCACAGAGACCAATTTGTACCGAATGCCGTAACTGCGCACGTTTGTGCAACTACGGCACAGAGTCCTAATATTGTTCTCTGTGCCGTGACAGGTCTCATATGAACACGGACGGATCATGATCCAAATCCCGAACATTGCTGAGACGTGCGGCGTTGCCACACTGCTGCTCATTAATATTGCATCCCAAAAACGCAATTGTTCTGGTCGCCAGCAGGGGCCAAAATATTGTGTCCACTGCCGAAACTGTTCATTTGTGAGCCACTACGGCGCAGGGTCCAAAGCTAAAGATGGCTGAGAACGCGCTGCGTTGCCAGACTGCAAAATGATTTGTACTGTGTGCCGTTGGTGCACATGACGTACTTTGGTGTCACTGCCGAAACGTGCCATAAAAAATTGTACTGCGTTCCGTTGGCTGCTGTGACTTTGTACCGCATGCCTACCGTCCACTTACCCCACCCGTATTTCCCGGAAAAAATAATTTTTTTTCCAGAAATATTTTAGAATTAGCTTTGGGGTACTTACATGTCTATCATATGTCATTTTCATAAACATCTGATGTCCACTTGGTTTTTCATGCTTTTATTGAGCCGTCCTGGGCCATTTCTCACACTAACATATCTTACATATAAAGTTTTTATGCATTCATGATTGCATTGTCCCATGTCCCTTTAAGGGTAAGATACTGTAACACGAAACTGATTTTAGTAGTCTTATTTGTTTAAACTGTTCCTGAAGTTAAAATTTCATATGCAGATATGGTCCTCACAAGAGTCCGAATGCAATTTTTAGTTGCATAGGTCGCACGACCGTTGTCTAGATATGAGCGAAGAAAGGCCGCACGGCTAGTAGCGATGACGTCACATCGCCTAAGATAGATCTTAGCCTAAGATCGACGCGATGTTTTACATGCGAGCATACGCCCGCGCGGCGGCCGCGACCACGTTTTCTCGTACTCGTAGTCGCATAGCGCCAGTTAGGAGTAACGTATCAACAAAAATAGAAAAGGACATGAATAACAACATCCTAATGTACATTGAACTAAATTTTCGAACTTTTATGTTGGTAAATAAATATATATCGCAATTCACAAATTAAGGATGAGATAACGTGAAACATCGATTGTTGTAGTCCCATTTGATTAACCTGCAAACCTTTGCAACCTCATTGCATAATAACTCTGAATTTTTTTTGAGAGACAGTTCTTTGCACCATAAAAATATAGAAAAAATTGCAAGAAAATTGCTCGATACGGTTTTTTTAAATTAATTTATTAGTTTAGGTCTCCATGGTAAAGCCATACTGAAAATTTAAAAAAATTGGATCGTCCGATTGGTTTGAAATTTTTTTCGCATTATCTTACCCTTAAGGGTAAGGTAACGCCACCAATGGTAAAAAAAAAAATCCCTCTCACAAAAATTCTGAAAAAAATTTAAAATGTTCTCCTCTATACCCCCTATCAGTACCTAAAATATCAGGTATACAAATACGATCTAGTTTTTGAGTTATAAAATTTTAAAGTTGACTACTTTAACATGGAGAAATGAAACTCCCATGTTAAATTGGTCAACTTTAAAAATTCATAACTCAAAAACTAGATCGTATTTGTATACCTGATATTTTAGCTACTGATAGGGGGTGTAGAGGAGAACATTTTAAATTTTTTTCAGAATTTTTGTGAGAGGGATTTTTTTTAACATTGGTGGCGTTACCTTACCCTTAATATTTTTATTTTTTATTCATAATCAGAAACGAACAGTTTTATTCTTTGCATGATTTTTTTTTTTTTTTTTTTTTTTTTTTGCTCCATATAATATAACTATAGTCGTACATACATAAAGTAAGTGATGTTGTAAATTGTTAATTGCAATAAAATATTACAATTTCTTTATTTAGTAAATTAATATAAATACTCCATATATTTATTATTATAATATTTTATATTTTCTTCTTCTTATATTATAAATAACCAACCTTATATTATAAATACTGTAAGTAAAATTACACGGTGCGATAATAATATAATTTTAATATTACTACATAATTTTGTTTGTATCATATACAGATATAGGTCTCGTAAATTCGTATTAAATATTATATCGCTGTGGAATCATTTCAAATTATTTATTATATCATGCAGTGCTCAAAAGGTGAGGTATATTATAGTCTATGAGGCGCCTCGATCGAAAGCCTGCAGGGTAGATCATATACAAGTTGCATTTATTTTTTATTTATTTTATTTATTTATTTCACCCAAAGTACAAATACAAAATATATTACAAAAATTAGGGTGCGGATTGCAACAAAGCACCGATGGCACTGTTTCACTAAAAAGTGGTTACAATCCTTTATATAACTACTGAAAAAAACAATCATTAGCTGTAAGCTTGTGTCAAAATAAATGTGTAATCATTTTACAAATATAGTGTGCTTCTTTAAAACACTAGGAAACTGTGTTTCAGAACAGTTCTTGATAGGAACTGGAAGCCGTTTCCACTCATCCACGGATCTTATTACAAAGCCATTTTTGTAACGATCAATTCGAGCCTTTGGTGGAATGAGCCGAACTGCCCCGTCTTGCCCTCTAATGGGACGTCCATTGACTACAGAATTAGCGAAGTTTAAATTAATTTGGCCAGTTTGACATTTATGAAGGAATTTAAGGTCCATAACCTCAAAATAGTCCTTAATAGGGACTATATTTGTTGTTCTGCAGTCAGGAATATTATTTTTATAAACAAATTTCAAAACCTTTTTTTCTAAACTCTGGAATTTTTTCATATTAGTGGAAGTAGTTGGGTGCCATGCTGGTGCTGCATATGTTATTATTGACCTTATCAGCGCTAAATAAGCTGTACGCTTTACTTTAGTGGTGCTACCAAACAGACTACGTTTGAGAAAACCTATCAATTTTGCAGCTTTGCACCTTACATTTTCAGTTTGCAATTTCCATCTCATGTCAGAAGTCAACATAACACCCAATACTTTAATGCTGTCACAATATGAAATGATATCATTATTGATATAATATTCATATTTTGATGGCAAAAGACTTAATGATATGTCCATTACCTAACACTTTTTTACATTCAATGACATTCCATTATTACAACACCAAACAGAGATATTGTTGAGATCATTCTGTATAGTTATGTTGTCTTCTTCACTCTGAATTATTCTAAATAAAGTAGAGTCATCGGCATATTGGATTAATTCAGATGATACACAGTCAAGAAGGTCAATCATATAGATATTGAACAAAATAGGACCTAATCCCTGAACAACACCAGAGACAACATCAATGGATCTTGAAGACACTGCACCAAAAATGACTTTTTGAGATCGTTCATCTAGGAAATCACACAACCATCCATGCAAATTACCCCTGATACCAACCTTTTGCAGTTTAAGTGAAAGGCGAGAATGAGACACACGGTCAATTGCTTTCTCCCAATCCAAGGTAATAGCATGAATGTGAGCACCTGGATTCTTGTCCAAGATATTTTGCCACATATCAATTGTTTTTGCAAGCATGTTTGTACAAGAACGTTTTGGAAAAAAACCATGCTGATTTTCAGGAAATTGTTTTGTTACATAAAGGTGATTTATTATTTCTAAATTAATAATTCTTTCCAATATTTTACATATTCCTGAAGTTACTGATATTGGACAATAATTTTCAACTAGTTTTTTGTCTCCCAATTTAAAAATTGGAGTCACATTGTCTTGTTTCCAATCATTAGGTAACTTATGGCAAGAGAGAGATGTTTCATATAAGCTACAGAGATGGAGCAATGGACAGAGCACATTCTATTATTATCCTTGCAGGAATACCATCAGGACCAGGAGGAACGTTGATTCTCAATGACTTTAAAAGGTTACATACTAGAGCAGGATTTAAGACAATTTCAGAAAGATTAACATCACAGTTTTTTGTGGATCTAGGTATCAAATAATCCTTATGTACATCAACTTTAAAATTACTCTTAAAATTATCATTATTATTCTAACAATTAAAATACTCTAGTATTAGATTTCTTTATATTCCAAAACTAATTATGCTGCACTATATACGTAGAGTAACTATTAATAATATTTACTACTGGCTGCAGGCTGTATATTATATTGAACACAAAAATTACGTTGAATGCTGCGTCGCTTTTTCCTTATACCAAAAAGAATAATGGCAATTACATAAATTATTAAATCTGGCTACGCCCCCAAAACCCCCCAGTGGTCTATTCTCAATCTTTATATAGAGGACACCCCCCCTTGAACGAATCCTGGCTACGCCACTGGTTTCGGCACGTGACCTTGTTTTGACCACATGACCTTGCATTTCAGGCAACAAGTTGGACTGTTTCGGTGTGGCGTTCGCCGTGGTGCCAGTCTACCAGGTGCTCGGTTTGATCACGTGACTTTATGTTTTGCCACGTGACCTTGTGTTTAACCTGTGACCTTGTGTTTGGCCTGTGACCTTGTGTTTGACCCCGTGACCTTGTGTTTCAGGCAACAAGCTGGACTGTTTCGGCGTGGCGTTCGCGGTGGTTGCGGGCTGCCAGGTACTGGGGTTCCGCGACGTGCACCTCGCTTTGTCGGAGGACCACGCGTGGGTGGTTTTCGGGGAGCCCGGGGCCCAGCAGAGCGCTGAGGTCACGTGGCATGGTGAGTCCTTCTACGTATTATGTTGACGTGGATATATTATATAAATATAGAAATACATAATCTTCGAGGCATCACAATTTTTATGTTGGATCACGTGACTGCGTATCGCGTACGTTACTGAAAATGAAAGCAATTCTGTATCTTGTAAGTCCTTTCGAATTTGTAGTAATATTTTTTGTTCAAATCAACATTTGAATAGAATTTTGTGTAACTAATAGGGGAATTTTGAATTTACAATTTTTATTCGCGTGAATGATCGTGAACGACTGTCATTTGTTTCACTGCAGCGTTACAGGCTATTATATTTTATTTTTTCTTACAGTTATAAATTTTGAAACGCTCTCGGCGATCTGATGATCTATTAATTTGCGCCTCAAACTGACGCGATTGACCGAAGATTATTCGATATGCACCATCATGTTTTCCCTCTCGATTACAAATTTTACGTCACGATGCGTTCGAATTTTACGTTTAAAAGATGCTTTAATTCTTGTGTTTGTGACTTCGTAAATTCGAGAATGGTGCTTTGTACGGACCATTAGAGCACTTCGTAAAATTGAGTTTCCGTACATTCAGGGCTATTCAATATGCAGCATATCTTTATCTAAATGTTCGGGAACGATAAAAGAATAATAATAATAATTGTTTATTAGGTTAAGAAATACATAAAATGGGAGGGAAAGACAAGAAAAAAAAAAAGAATAAATAACCCAAATGGTGGATTGAAAAAGGCAAATGCCCATACACAATGTGATCAACCACCAACATGTCAGAAATAGCTACTTTGTCAATACAAATATATACAATAAAAAAATATATTTATATTTAATACAATAATAAGAAGTATAACATTTTACAACTGTTAAATTAGGCGGGCAAAACAGTAATGGGAAGAGGAAATTTAGAATCCTCAGGCAGAGAGTTGTAAGCTTTGACCACACGTGGGAAGTACGAAGTCAGGTACGTAGAGAAACCACGTGGTGTAGAGAGGACAGTACTACTACCCCGCAGACCCTCCCTACGTGGTTTGACTGTGACTCTCTCCGCACCAAACACATTTAAGTCATACTTCCCAGACAAACACTTACAGAAAAATGACATATCAATTTTTTTAAACAGAGAACCAAAATCAAGCAAATTGCAACGCACTAGACGTTGCACACTGTCTTCACACTTTGAATATTTTTATGACCCAGTATAAATCTAGTAGCTCGACTTTGGACTCTCTAATTTTGTAATATTTGTAACAGAGGTTGGATGCCAAGCAGGAGCACCAAACAAAAGACGGGCACGCACTAAAGCGACATACAACATCATTTTAGAGCTAGGCTTCCCAGTTCTGATACTTCTGTTTAACACTCCAAGAATTTTATTAGACTTATTAACAATATTATCTGTATGGAGATTCCACTTTAAATCATTGGTAATATAAACACCTAAGAGTTTAATGCTGGGCTGAAGTGGAATAGGAGTAGAAAAAACAGGATATGAAACCATAATAGGAGATTTAGAACGAATAAATCTAACATGCACACTCTTATCTTTATTCAAAGACATACAGTTCACATCACACCACATTGAAATATTGTCTAGATCCGCCTGGAGGGCCACAGAATCTTCTAAAGTTTTTATTGCACGATAAACAGAACTATCATGAGCATACTGAGCCATTGACGATGATACACATTTTGGCAAGTCAAGCATAAAAACAGTGAACAGCAAAGGACCAATCACAGAACCCTGAGGCACCCCAGATGTAACATCAGCAGAATCTGAAATAGACTCCTGATACACTACTTCGTAAAATCGTAAATTTCTTAAAATCAAAGCCTCCGAAATCATGACTGCGCCCACTTTACCCACTTTTAATAGTTATACCCTGGTGCCATGTTTGAAAAACGAGGTTTTACTGTAAAATGCAATGAACCAATCGGTATAACCAGCATAATTTAAAAATTTGGGAAAAACATATATCGATGGTGTAGAGTCAAAACTGACTGACTAAAACTGTAAAATTCTTTCAAAACGGACCAAGGCAGTGAGCTTTGTTGAAATGTTGTTTAATAATTATTTTTATGAATGGTTTTAAAAAAATATAACTTTTATAAATTCAGAATTAATTTAAATTCATGTGCATACTTCTAAAAATAAGTATTAGTGACTGAATGACCATTGAATTTCATTATAGCATTTGACATTTTTTTGGATTAAGATTGTACAGGAACGTATATTATCACTATTATACATAAAATAATTTTTTACCTCTTCCGTGGATTTCTTACAAAGATTACTTATTGAGTAAATGAAATTAAATATGGTTGCACTTAATGTATACTGCACTGTACTCTAATAATAATTGTTGAATTAAATTTATCGCAATAAGATAGCATGGTTCAGCTATTATAGAAAAGAGGTTTCAAGTATGTTTATGTTAAACCCTAGTCACAGCCTCGAAATCAGGCGGCGCAATCGTCCTGTTTGCAAAAGAGCTGTCGACCGCGGCGCAAAAGACCTGTACCTTTTTCAAAAAATTTGGACCGTGGCGCTAAAGAGCTGCACCCCTTAAAACCATGACCAAACGTCCTACCTAGATCAGAATCTTGAAAATATCGGCTTAATCCAGGGTCCAAAAAGCTCAATAGTCAATATTAGAATGCCAAATATCGGGTTTTATTAATTCCTCTTGACGTGTGCAAAGGCGGCTAGATGACCCCTCAAACGTTGACGTGTGCAAGGGCAACTAGATGACCCCTCAAATGTTATGCAGGCAAGGGCAATGAGGACAAACGCGGGCAGCCGGTGAGCGAGGGCGGCCGTGAGTGGCTGTACCTGCAGGGCCACGCGGTCGAGTGCACGCGCCCCATGGAGGTAGCCGCCATGGTGTCTGCAATCAACCCCAGCCTCAGCGCCACCAGCGATGCCGTGGAGGTGGCGCTGCTGCAGCAGGAGCTGCTATGGCTGCTATACGATCTGGGCCACCTCGCCAGGTACCCCATGGCGCTCGGTGAGTTTTGTGTTCAAGTCGCCTTGAGTTATCATTCGTTTCTGTCACAAAACTTTTCCTATCACCTTCAATACAATATTAATGTGTGACGTCAAACCAAAAGCCGACAGTGGACAACATACATGAAAAAAAATTATTGCAGAAATGAATAGAAGGTACCAAATTATGATATTTTTTTGAATTTTTTCAGATTTTTTTAGACCCGGAACTATTTTTAAATAATTATTGAAAGTCCTGTGATTACAGTTGGCACCCCTGAATTCTTAATAAAAAGAATAGAGACTGGACGCCTATTGACGCCTCCAGGGGGTGTGGCCGCCTTTTCAATAATTATTTAAAAAAAATTCTGGGTTTCCAAAAAATCTGAAAAAATTCAGAATAGCATAATTTGGTACCCTCTATTTATTTCTGCAATAAAATTTCTTCATTTATGTTGTCCATTGTGGTATGTCAGGTGCCTTGACCTGACCTATTGTCACTGTCAGGTGACTTGACCCTGACCAAACGTTACTGTCAGGTGACTTGACCCTGACCTAATGTAACTGTCAGGTGACTTCACCCTAACCATAATGTTACTGTCAGGTGACATGACCCTAACCTAATGTTACTGTTAGGTGACTTGACCCTGACCTAATGTAACTGTCAGGTGACTTCACCCTAACCATAATGTTACTGTCAGGTGACTTCACCCTAACCATAATGTTAATGTCAGGTGACTTGACCCTGACCTAATGTTACTGTCAGGTGACATGACCCTGACCTATTGTTACTGTCAGGTGACTTGACCCTGACCTAATGTAACTGTCAGGTGACTTCACCCTAACCATAATGTTACTGTCAGGTGACTTGACCCTAACCTAATGTTACTGTTAGGTGACTTGACCCTGACCTAATGTAACTGTCAGGTGACTTCACCCTAACCATAATGTTACTGTCAGGTGACTTCACCCTAACCATAATGTTAATGTCAGGTGACTTGACCCTGACATAATGTTACTGTCAGGTGACTTGACCCTGACCTAATGTAACTGCCAGGTGACTTGACCCTGACCTAATGTTACTGTCAAGTGACTTGACCCTAACCATAATGTTAAAGTCAGGTGACTTGACCCTGACCTAATGTTACTGTCAGGTGACTTGACCCTGACCTAATGTTTCTGTCAGGTAACCTAGGGGACCTAGAGGAGATCTGCCCGACCCCCGGCCGCCCGCCCTGCGACTCTCTGTTCCTCGAGTCGATCTCGTCCTCTCGTAACTTCTACCGCAACCACCATGTGTACCCTTACACGTACCAGGGCGGCTTCTTCTACCGACATCAGATGTACAAGCAGGCTTTCGAGAGCTGGGCCAACGCTGCGGACGTCATCAGGCAGTGAGTTAAATTTGTTTTCCACTTGGACAGTAATATCTAATTATAAATTACCGGATATAATAATATCTCGGCCAGATTAAACCCACTGTCATCGTCATAAGTCGACTTTGGAGTGTTGTAACTCGGAGTTCAATTGACTTGGAAGATTTCAAAACATTATGGTGAACGATGAATCTTAATTATTCTTTGGACAAATAAATAAATAGCTAAAAATATATATATATTTTTTTTTTAATAATGGATCTTCGGCTAAAATCAACGATTTTTCCTAGTACCTCAATTAAATTATATTGTTGCTTATATTAAAGTATTTACTTCAAAAAATTAAAGTTACAACATTGCATTAAGGACATCTTGTCCAGTTTATTTTGGAACATACACTGTTATAACTTAATTTTTCTAATTTTAAATGCATATTTGCTAGTACTTTTTATTATTTCCTACACCAATTACTTTCAGAGCCACAACACTTCAAATTGCACCGAATAACGGTAGCCTTGACCCAGTCTAGGTGTAGTCTAAATAGTCCTCCTGGGTAAAAAAATATATATACAGTATATTTAAATCAACTTTTTATTAAAAATTAGGTCTTGTACTGTTACCGGCAATTTTTAGTTGAGGTCAATTTCCACCAATTGGGTTGGATGGTTCTAGGACAATTCGCTACCAGACAATTCGTCTCCGGATAATTCGTCCCCGGAAAATTCGTACCCGGACAATTCGTTACCTAGACAATTTGCTACCTGGACAGTTCGCTACTTAGACACTTTGTTACCAAGGACAATTCGCTATCTGGACCATTCATTACAACGGATATTATAATTAATTAGCGAATCACAACATTCAATACCTGCAAGTGGAAATAACTGATGTTTTCTTCCCCCTCAAATTAACATGCGGCTACATTTTTTACTGTAACATTCGAAAAGTATAGCTAGGAGAGTAGAAGGAAAAAAAAATTTTACTCATACAAACATTGTAAGATTGTTTATTAAAAATGACACTTATTGTAGTTGTCACAGTCAAAAAATTCTAATATATGAATTTCATAATATTATTTATTATTTCACATAAAAGTTATATAGGTACTCTTAATTGTCATAGAGTTAAAATATATTGAGATTAAGAATTTATGATATTGAACACAGAACATAGTGTTTTAATTTATTAATATCATGAATTATAAAGCAGTTAAAAGTCTAGAGGAATTAAGAATTTCAGTATGAACGAAAATTAAAAAAATAAATATAACTAAATAATGAACCTAGTAGCAGTATAAAGTTGCACACAAACACTTTGTTCACGAAAAATACGGCGAGTGAGTGCGGGTGACCTTGAAGTAGTAAATGTAATGTTTTAAGTAAAAAGAATTAAAAAGTGGCGAATATTTCCCCGGTATGTACATCATATAGCCAATTAGGTTGCTGCATGCCATTTTTTTAGTAGCTCAATCGAAAGAAGAGATTGAGAAATGCACTTGTGAATTTTATGCGATTTTTTTTAGTAGTGCATCATACCTAAAATGGAGATGATAATAGGTCACGTGACCTGGAGGCGCCTGCCGCAATGCCTATGACGTCATTACATTCTTTGGTTTATCTATATAACACATGTAAACATTTATTGCATTGTTGGTTGTTTATTAAAAATTAGTATTTGTTTCCATAGCAACGTGGTTGTTTAAAAGCATTATATAGTTGAACTAAAGAATGTAATAACGTCATAGGCGTTGCGGACAAAGCCTCCAGGTCACGTGACCTCTTTTCATCCCTATTTTAGGTATGATGCAGTATGAAAAAAAATCGCATAATAATTCGCAAGTGTATTTTTCAACCTCCTCTTTCAATTGAGCTACTAAAAAAATGGTATGCAGCAACCTAATTATCAATCGATAACTAAATGTCTGAGTAGCGAATTGTCCTTGATAACAAAGTGTCCAAGTAGCGAACTGTCCAGGTAGCGAATTGTCTAGGTAACGAATTGTCCAGGTATGAATTTTCCGGGGACGAATTTTCCGGGGACGAATTGTCTAGTAGCGAATTGTCCTGTCACCGGGTTGGATCAAAATTTTCACAAGCTCATAAAAAGTAATGTAGTGACTGATAATATTCAGTGGTACAAATAATAACAATGGTTTGATGCGCAGGTACAACTATTCTCGGGAGGACGAGGAGATTTACAAGGAGTTCCTTGAGATTGCCAATGAGCTTATTCCGCACGCCATGAAAGTGGTCAGTTCCGGACACAGCGCTCGGTCGCTGCTCAAGGACGCGGCCTGCTTCGCGCGGCTGCTGCGTTTCTACGACGGTATCTGCCGGTGGGAGGAGGGTAGCGCGACGCCGGTGCTGCACATCGGCTGGGCCAAGCCGCTCGTCAACACCATCTCCAAATTCGACGCGGCCGTTCGCGCTCGCGTCAACATCTCTCTATCAACGGAACAAGGTAATCAACAGCCTCCGCGTCGACGTGCCAGCTCGGACAAGGTGTCGGAGAACAACAACAACTATGAGCTGATTCGTAGCCTGGAAAGTGAGGTGGGCGGGGCCAGCCCGCACCCCAGCATCGCCGCACTCACGGAGGCGTGCGGGGAGACGCTGCTAAACCCCGGGTATCTGCTGCGGGGCACGGGCCTGCCTTTCTCAGACAAGAGCTGTACCGAGGAAAATAACCCGCCTGTTGCCGTAGGACCCCCGGTCGAGGAGGATTCCGAGGAGGAGCAGCCGCGACTTCAGCTGCACTCTCGCAAGATGGCCGGCCTCAAGGAGCTGCTGCTGGCAGAGAAGCTCAACACGCACGCCATCTCCCTGCAGCTCACCGCGCAGTCGCAGGTGCAGGTCGGCAGTCGCAAGACCCGGGGCACCGAAGAGACGCCCGAGCCGACCATCCAACCCGGGGCACGAGCCAAGCGGGCCAGGACCCGTGACTAGGCAATTAGGACAGTCCCGCAAGTAGGTGAATAGGCAGGCCCATCACAGAAATGTTAAAGAGACTTGCAGGACCGTACTTTTGAGTTTATGTGCTCTTCCACCCATCTTCCCCTTTTATCAGCTTAAAAATATAAGTACAAATCCGATTGATTATTTGAGAGGAATAATTATTTTTGTTTACGGTCTCTTCCTAATGATGTTAAAGTATTTAAAGTCTGTGCAAAGAATGTTGAGTATTATAAAGTTTTGACACGTTGACATATGTGCAAGCACAAGAATATATTTTGAGAAGTGCAGGCAAGTCCCCTAGGGTAAGTTGCTGAGAATTAGTTTTGGCCGTGAGGGCCGTAGATTTGATCTTCCCACAAAGTATTTTGCTGAAATTTATGTAGATCCCAGCGTAGAATTTAAGATAATTGTAAATCGTAGTCTTAGTTTTGTGGGTTTAGGTGTTCCACATTAATCTAGCCTAGGACTGTGTTGACATTCCGTTGATCATCTTTAGCTTCTTCTTTTTAACGACACAGCGCTCCTAATTGTGGAGCTAACAAATGAATGTATTTTCTGAAAGTATTTTTGTTGATGTAGCATGAAACTGATCTAACCTTATGATATATTTTTACTGTCTAACGTTTAGCATGAGCACTTGATTTATGTGTGGACGATATTTTACTATTTATACTTTGTACTTTATTTTTTTAAACATTATTTTTAAATTATTTATTTGTGTGCGGCGAAGGAGGCTTGAAAGACCCCGCTGCTGTGGGAACGAATCTCGCGGAGGTTTTGTGATGACCGGTTCTGTTGAAAACAGTTCAGATCTGTCCAAAACAGTTCAGATCTGTTGAAAACAGTTCAGAGTGCTATAGAATCAGAGATGTAAAATTCGCGCAAAATTTTGAAAAATTACTTTCATGCCACAAGGATTAAATTTTAATTAAAGAATTAATGAAGTGATATAAACTGGCAACTGTCATGACTAAAAACTGTTAAGGTAGAGATAACGCCGATCAGCTGTTCGACATAGGTCCCTTTGATTAACATGTAAACCTTAGAAAATTCACCAAAATTATTGCCTCAAAGCCATAGAAAAAATTTTAAAAAAATTAAACGAGAAGATTTTTTATTAATTAATGTTTTTAATCCTCAGCATAAGACTTTCCCATTGAAAGACAAAATAAAAACTTTATTAAAAAAATCGGCTTGTTTAACTGTTTTGAAATTTGTTCTATGGCTTTTAGGCACAAATATTTGCCTCTCAAAAAAATTTCAGACATTTTGTGAATTTGCTAAGGTTTACATGTTAATCAAAGGGACCTACGTCAAACAGCTGATCGGCGTTATCTCTACCTTAAATAATCTTAACAATTAAATTAATTTTGTAAATTGATATATAATGAAAATAATTTTGCCATTAGCTAATATTTTTAAAAAATAAAAGAGGATATTAAGGGAAAGGGAACGCCAGAGTTGCGCCGCGATCGCAGCGCCTCTATATCAATATTCAAATTGTCCCACTCTAAAGATACCACGCAAGTCACGGCAGTTTTATATTCAATTTATTTATAAATAATGAGTTAAATTGTAATTATATGGTTGTTTTATTTATTAAACTTTTTTTTCATTACTATAAAACATTTTTGGAAAGTTTTTACTTTAGGTGAGTGGTTTATGAGCGTTGTTTTGGTTCATTAGTCAGCCTGTTTCATTCGCCAGTTGTTTAATGGCCGACCAAAAAGGGGTGTGTGAGACGTGCGAGTGTCAAAAATCGTGCAGTTATTATCAATTTACGTCGCTCCCACTCTCATAATTGTCTTTTTTTTTTGCTGTGAAGGTTTGTCCTAGTGCATTAAGTTTGTTTCTAGTTTTTTTTAAAAATCGGACGATTGGATTATAGAATTTTTCTAATGTCACTGAAATGCAGCGTATGCTTGTTCAATAAATGGGTTTAGTTTCAATACACGTAACTCGGAAACTAGATCGTATTTGTATTGACAATATTTTAAGAGCTAATGAACGACATAGAGGAGAATATTTTAAAATATTTTCGGAGGAACAAATGAGAGTGGAAAATTTAACATTGGTGGCGTTACCTTACCCTTAATACAAAATTAATTTGAGAGCGGCATTTTTTAAATAAAGTTCGAAAAAGTTAATTGAGGATGATATTGAAAAATGTAAAATTTTGCGCGGAAATGGCTCGCGAAATGTCTTGAAATTTGAATAAAAATTTCGTGAAGCTAGAGAAATTTTGCGTCTTTAACAGCGTTGCAGCTCTGTGTAGAACTGTTATAAATACTAAAATACTTAAGATGTAAACTAAATATATTTTCTTCTGTTACAAACACTAAAATACTTAAGATGTTAATTAGATATATTTTCTTCTGCACAAGTTTTTGTGGACCGACAAAGTTGCTCTTTACTAACTTTAAGTTTTTGTTTACGTTTAAGTTTTTGTTAAATCTGATGGCCATCAGCTGTGGTGTAGCCGATTGAGGGTGGACGATGAGACAATATTAAGCTCGAACATTTGAAAAAAAGCTGCTCGTTATTTTCAAGCTCGAACATTTGAAAGATAACTGCTCTTTATTTTCGAGCTCGAATATTTAAAAGATAACTGCTCGTTTTTTTCGAGCTCAAACATTTGAAAGATAGCTGCTCGTTATTTTCGAGCTCGAACATTTGAAAGATAACTGCTCGTTATTTTCAAGCTCGAACATTTTTTGAAAGATAACTGCTCGTTATTATCGAGCTTGTCCACTTTCAAGCTGTCTCAAAGAGGTACAAAAACATCAACTTCCAATTGAATTTTTGGAATAAGAATTTGTTGCACGCTTAAAGGAGAGCAAAAGGACTTTTTTTTACATATTCGAGAACCTGAGTTATGTTGGTCTAACATATGTAAAAAAGCGTTTTGTTCTCCTTCAATGAATTGGAACTGCAGCTGCTTACTTTGAAGTTATTGCAGGAGTGTTGATTTGTTACTGAGCTTTTTGTGTTTGAAGTTGATTTTGAGCGTGAGTAACATTAACAATGTACTTTCCTAATTACGTAGACTGTTCTAAACAGCAGAAATTACTAACCTAAGTCCCCATGTATTCATGTGTATCAATAAAGTAATTAGGCCTGTATTTGTTGTGTTTTCTTTCCTGCAAATTTATTGACGGGTAATTGTTAAATCACCCAAGTATTATTTAATTTGAAGTCTGAGGGTTGGGAAAGGAACTACCTTCGGAGTAGGGCACGCCTCCAGGTGTGGAAAATTTATAAAAAGGCGTGACTTATGTTCTTTTTCAGTTCTAAAATGTCAAGGAATTGCGTGCTTTCGTTTACTTGAAAACTATATTTTTTTCTTTTTTCAGGCTGAAGGTAGAGTGTGTCTATCAGATCAGGAAAAAAGGTTGAGTTTGTATTTTTTAAAAATAGTTTAAGTGGTTTTCCATAAGGAACCAAAATCCAAAAAATTCTATCTCATATAGGTTTGCCAGAAAAAAATCCAAAGTCAGAATGAATGCGTCGATTAACATGGGGCCTTAATTACATGATGACAAACACCCTCGAATATCTCGAAAAAATACACAGTTAGATTGTATGAAAAAAAATATCAATGCTCCATGAACCAATTAAGCTTTAATTAAAAATATGTATTAAAAAAAAAATCTCTCAAAAATCCATTTTTTCGTAAAAATGTAAAGAAAACTTTTGTGAATGAACATGGTAGATTTTCTTCATTTTTTTTTTTTTACAGAAAAATAGATTCGAGAGAATTTTTTTTAAATATATTTTTAATTAAAGCTTAATTGGTTCATGGAGCATTGATATTTTTTTTTCATACAATCTAACTGTGTATTTTTTCGAGATATTCGAGGGTGTTTGTCATCATGTAATTAAGGCCCCATGTTAATCAAAGCGTTCATTCTGACTTTGGATTTTTTTTTTCTGGCAAACCTATATGAGATAGAATTTTTTTGATTTTGGTTCCCTATGGAGGAGCACTTGAGCTGTTTTTAAAAAATAAAAACTCAACCTTTTTTCCTGGTAGACACTCTACTAAATAAATATTCTTTTTAGCTATGTTTATGTTGCAGTTGTGTTCCATGATGGTTTATATAACGACATAATTATCTACAGTTAACTTGATTCTAGCTAGAACAAAAATAATTATTTGATGTTTCTGAAATTATTCATATCTATCAAATTGAAATCAGAAAAATTGTATTTTAATTCTTAAATTAATTATATTCCCTAGAAAAAATTCCACCCATGCATGCTGAGTGATCGCGCCATTTAACATGCACTTTGAATTATCTTTAATTAACTCAATTGAAGGGTAAGATAATACGTAACATTGATTGTTGTAGTCCCATTTGATAAACATGTAAACCTTAGCAACCTCATAATATTTCTGAATTTTTTTTTGGAGACAGTTCTTCAGCACCAAAAAAAATGTAGAAAAAGTTGCAAAACAATTGCTCGGTGTGATTTTTTTTATATTCATTTATTAGTTTAGGTCTCCATGAGAAAGCCCTATACTGGAAATTTAAAAAAAAAAAACAGATCGAGCGATTGTTTTGAAAATTTTTCTACATTTTTGTGGTGCTAAGAAACTGTCTCTCAAAAAAAAAAAAAAAAAAAAAAATCAGAATTATTATGAGGTTGCTAAGGTTTACATGTTAATCAAATGGGACTACAAAAATCAATGTTTCGTGTTATCTTACCCTTAACATGCAGCTATAAGTAAAATTAGTTTAGTTGAGTCAACATAATAGTTCGACATTGCTACATGTTTTTCATTCCATGGATCAATTGACTTTTTGGAAATATATATTTTTTTTATATGTCAAAGGCTCGTGTAAAATGGCGACTTCTCTGACTTCTCAAGAAATTTCTTTCCTGAGAATTTTCGTAAAGTTCTTTGACTTTGATTGGATCTGAAGTTATCTCAACTACTCCATATTTTTTTAAAAACAAGATTGACTTTGGTAAATATTTAAATACACCTATATCCCTGTATTTTCTTTTTCTAAGGGAATAAAAATTTTAACAAAATCCATTTTTACGTGGGAAGCTTCAAGATCGCGAAGTTGGCACTCTACCACCAAGATCTGCACCGACCAGGCAGGCTCACGCCCAGACCCTTCAGCGCTCACACTGTCGCGACCCTCCTGCTCACTGGGGTTCAGATGTTGAAAGTTTTGAGTTCACAGTGCAGCTGTTCAACCATTTATAATGTCCACGGGGTTATTTGCATTCAAGTAAATATGGCTGACGTGGAGTATTTTCCAGATTGAGGATCTTTCCTGCTTCGTCACGTCAACTTAGAGTTTGATGAAGTTTGACGCTAGAAGGTCTGAATTAAACTGCGGGAATGCATTGTCACACCTTGATGCATAACTTTGAAGCACTTGAGTTGTAACATCTGCATTTGGTGAAATTCCGCTGCTTTACTTTAAATTATGTTTGAAACACTCAGACTCTGTTAAGGGTAATATAATGCCGCTACCAATGTTAAAAAAATAAATAAATAAATAAATAAAAAAAAAATAAAATTTTCTCCTCTACATTCCCTATCAGCAGCTAAAATATCAGGTATACAAATACAATCCAGATTTTCTAGTTATGAATTTTTAAAGTCGACTACTTTAACATGGAGAAATGAAACTTCCATGTTAAATTAGTCAACTTTAAAAATTAATAACTCAAAAACTAGCTTGAATTTGTATACCTGATATTGTAGCTGCTACCGATAGGGGGTGTAGAGGAGAACATTTTAATTTTTTCAGAATTTTTCGTGTGAGGGATTTTTTTTAACATTGATAGCGGCGTTATCTTACCCTTAACCAGCAACATTTTTTAATTATTTGTGTGGCCAAATGTTGCTTCTCTTTTACTTCAAGCAATTAATGCACTAGTAGAAATAAATACTTCTATGGCTATTTTAGCATCGTCTTTTTTAACAAAAATTTTGCATTTTTTAGTATTCAACGAGCAGCCTATATAAAAAAATTTTATTGCAGAAATGAATAGAGAGTACCAAAATTATGCTACTCTGATGTTTTTTTTAGCAATTTTTATTGAAAGTAACTGTTAGTGCAGTGAAAAGGGTCACTAAATTCTTAATAAAAGTGTAGGAATAACAGAGGCGTGAGTTCAAACCTTATAAACATTAAATAACTTTGTGGCAATACTTCCTGGCCTCTAAAACATCTGAAAAATCAGGGTAATGTAAGTTGGTGCCTTCTATTAATTTCTGCAATAAAGATCAAGTTGTCCAATGGAGTATCGACCTCAATTTGTTTTATTGCAGAAACGGATAGAGGGTGCAAAGTTATGCTACCCTGATTTTTTTCAGATTTTTTACAACCCGGGAAATATTTCTAAATATTGAAAGTTCTTTTTGTGACTTCACGAGACGCCGCTCCTTAACAAAAAGATAGGACTTGCCGCCTGGTGACGTCACAAAAAGGACTTACAATAATTTTTAAAAATAGTTCCCGGGCTCTAGAAAATCTGAAAAAAATCAGGGTAGCATAACTTTTCACCCTCAATCTATTTCTGCAATAAAAAAAATGAGGTGGATACTACATTAATCATGCCCCATTCTTTTCCAAGCTTAATCCAAACGATATCAAAAAGATACAGACAAGTCAAAAATAGAGATTTAAAGAGGTCACGTGACCTGGAGGCTGCACTGATGACTGGCTTTCTTTAAATACAAAATGCTTGTAACCTTGATGATGAACCAAATACAAAACCAGGAACAATTGTTGAAAAAATAAAGACATCACGTGATCTCAAGTTCAGGCATGATCGGGTAGAAAAAACAAACAGACAAGTACATTTTTCGACTTCTTAAGCTAGTAAAAAAATGACCTGCATCCTAGATTTGCCCGCATCACAAGATATTAATGGTTTAGCTGGACAAATTGGATGTGAACAAACTGCACTCAGCCTGACTTGTTCGAGGCAATGAATCAGAAGCAGGTACGTTCAAAACATTTATTAGTACGACTTATCACTCAAATATTACAACTGGTTTGCCCCTTTTTCAACAGCGCCACATTAATGCATAAATAACAAAATATACTAAGGTTACCAAAAGGAATACGTAGAAAACACTAAAGTATTAATTAAAGCTGACAAACTTGCTTGGGTCATGGACATCAGATGGAGCAAAATCTGACTCCACCGAAACACAAATAAATAACACCATGTACAGTCTAAACTTCTGACCGCAGTAAAAATAACTTACCTACATGATCGTACTTGTACGGACAAAATATTAGCAATATTTCCTAACAAAAAAAACAGCCAATGCTATATCTACCTTCCGTTTGACATGCAATTCTCTGAACATTATCTTAACTGAATACATAACCTAACTAAAAATTAACATTGCATTCAAAATTTATACATAAAAGGACTTCGGAACTTGGTCTCCAGATCTTGCAAGTTACATCAGGTTAGTTCACGCAACGTTAAATAAATTCTAGGCGACCTCAACGCAGTCCAACGTTGGTACCATATACTCCGGCACAGCAAGCCGGTACGAAATTGCAGAGTCCGGCACAGCAAGCCGGTACCATATTGCAGGGTCCGGCACAGCTAGCCGGTATTGTTGAGTGGTCGGCTGATGGAGTTGTTGGTGGTCATCATCCGGATCTCCCAACTGTAACAATTAATTTAACGGACATTACGGTCAATGTAACGGCACTCTACTTTTCTAAGAAATTTAAGGTTTATTTGCTTTTCTTAAGTGTAAAGTAACATGCCCAATGTTAAAAAAAAAATCCCATGCATGAAAATTATAAAACATATGTCTTAAAATGTTCTCCTCTACACCCCCTATCAGTAGCTAAAATATCAGGTGTACAAATTTGAGCTAGTTTTTAAGTTATGAATTTTTAAAGATGACTGGAAGTTCCATTTCTCCATGTAAAATTAGTCATCCTTGAAAATTCATAACCCAAAAACTAGCTCGAATTTGTACACCTTAAGATATTTTAGCTACTGATAGGGGGTGTAGAGGAGAACATTTTAAGATTTTTTGTATAGATTTAATGCGTGGGAATTTTTTAATCATTGGGTGTTACCTTACCCTCGAAACAAAAAATAAGTAAATCAATAAATAAATAAATAAATAAATAAATAAATAAATAAATAAATAAATAAATATTTAAAATCAAATTAACTATGAAGCAATATGGTGAAGAAAATTAAAATTTTTGTTAATTTTTTGCTTCAATGTTTGAAAATAATAATAGGTAAGACAAGCCTCCTAATAAATCTGTGTATTTATTTGTAATTTCAAACTCCTCATTTCTCCAATGAACAGCAAACGCATTGTTTCGAGGTACAAAATTATCATATACTTTTTCCCCCACACAAATACTTCCGAGAAGTGGAATTATTTTTAATTTTTTTGTGCAAGTACAGCCACACCATTTGTTGGTGTTTGCTGTGCTTAAATAAAAGTTAAAAAATCGCTAAAAATTATTATTTATAATAATTTATTATGCATTGTATGCAACAATTTCACAAAAAAGGTTGAATGCCGTGATCAAAATTTTTTTTATGTAAATATATTTTAAAACTAAAGCAAATGCAGTATTATCTTTAATATTAATGTTTCAAAAATAATTTATTCAAGGAATCAAGAGGAGAGGTCAAGTTTTTTTTTTGTTTTTTACTTCTTTCTTTTTTTATATAAATCTGATTTTTTTCACAGGAAATTTAAGTATGTCGTTAGAATTAATTAACAGCGTTATAATTTAATACTTAAAATACTCTAAACATCACCTTTTGATAATTTATGTTTTAATTCAGTCCTTTTCTTTCATTAAAATCAATATTTTAATAGAAAGATCATTAATTGGAGTCAGTAATAAAATTTTGTTGATTTTTTATTTTCATTTAGCGAGAATTGCAGTGAGAACTCAAACAAACCAACTCACCAAATGTCCTCGGGCAGATCCTTGTACGGGATTTTGAGTCGGAGCACCGTCAGCAGGCACAGAGTCATCAGGGACGGGGCTGTCAACAAAACAAGATCAGACATGTAGGGCTTTTTTTTACTCAAGAAGCTAATGTGAGGGCTCTATCAGAAAATGTAACCGAATGATCAAAATGATTCCTTGCCAATCATTCAGACAATTTTTTACTGAGAACCTTAAGACATGTTCCATTTGCATGGCAATGACGTCATTGCAGCTGCAGTTAGGTTCCTGCATGCCATTTTTTTAGTAGCTCAATCGAAAGAGGAGGTTAAAATATACACCTGTGAATTTTATGCAATTTTTTTTAGTACTGCATCTTGCCTCAAATGGAGATTTAAAATAAAATGTCACGTGACCTGGAGGCCTATGACATCACGTTGCTATGGAAACAAATTATAAACAAGCAATAATTAACCAAGGTTTATATCATTTATTATATATAATAAATTATATAAATGACATCACATTCCATAGCAACGTGATGTCATAGGCGATGCCTCCAGGTCACGTGACTTTTTAAATCTCCATTTTAGGCAAGATGCGGTAATAAAAAAAATCGCATAAAATTCACAGGTGTATTTTTCAACCTCCTCTTTCAAGTGAGCTACTAAGAAAATGACATGCAGGAAATTAACTGTAGCAGGAAGTTCCACCCACTCACCAAAGTCAAGCACGTGGAGGTCGTTGTGGTCCTGCAGACGGTTGTCCAAGACCCCCAGAACCATTTCTAAGTCCGAGCACCCCACCACAGACTCAGGGGTGTATGGGCTGCGCAACATAAGTCATCACACAGTATACCAAGAGGTACCGTTATCTCATCACACAGTATACCAGGAGGTACCATTATCTCCAGTGGTGAAAGTAGTTTCAATCTCTTACCAGTGCGCCTCAGATAGAGGCCTGAAGGGCCAAAAACCCCGCCGGAGGCGCGATTTTTTGGGAAAAAGGGACATGGCTTAATTTTTTTATATTAAAAAGTAGTTTTAAAATTCATTTATAATATTTGAATGCATATCTTCATTTTGAGTAAAATAAATAATATTATCCAAACTTTGTAAAAAAAAAAAAAAAAAAAAAAAAATGCAATGATTGACTGATTCTCGATCACATTAAAACATTATATTCATAAAAAAAAAATATTTAAAAATATTATAGCTTTTAAAAAAATTAATACGAAAGAAAATCCCTAGTGATTTAAATTGAAAGCACTTCGATCTTCATTGATCATATAACAGTTTAGTATTAATATAATAAAAATACTTTAGTTAACTCTTACGATTTGGGATGCTTTATAATTTAATCAAATACGTCAATTATTTAAAATTTAAATTAATATTTTGAATATGTATCAAAAAAATTATTCGAACAAAAATTTTAAAAAAACGCGAGAGAATTCTTTTTATAATTATAAATTGTAATGTTTATATTTGTTTCGGTAATTAATTTTTATTTACTCTAGATCTTGTAGCAATTATTGCTCCCCTTTGTCATCAATAGCCATATTAAATATGCTCCAAACGTGCAGCCATCTCGGCCCTAATAGCGGCCTCATTTATCTATCTACTCTCTTCTAGCAATGCTTGCATGAGTAACATATGCATGTAACTAAATTTTTGTTACACTTATTCTTTAAACAAACTCATTAAAAAAAAAAAATGAGAATAAAATTTTTTTTTGCTTTTCTAAAAAATTCATTACTATGAAGAATTTTTTGAGACGAAGACTTTTAATTTTATTAACCTACTGACTGCGATTGATCTTCTACGATCCCGAATCCTTTGCCCTAATTTTTTTTTAAACTCCTTGCGTAAATGAACCCTCTACCCACATACCCACCAAGGTGGGTATGTGGGCCAGAGGAGGCACTCCCCCTCTGCCTCCTGACTTAATTGTAATTAAAAATTAATTTGAATAAAAATGTGTTAATTTTGTGCAATAAATGAGACAGAAAAAAAATGTAATAAAATTCGTGGTGTAGTATATATAACGCATCATCAGCAAAAGTTGTTTTGAATCTATTTTAATTAATTTTATTAGTCATTCAAGAATTAAAAAATAAAATAAATACATATTGAAAGAAATACTACAGGGTATAGTAAATATCTATCTCTTCATAAAAATCGAAGATAAAATAGTCAACCCAGTAAGCCTACAGAAATTTAAATAAATTTAGAAAAATATTAAAAACTATTTCTATAAAAAAAAATCGTCAGCTTGACATAGCTAATAAATAGTTGATAGTATGTAAATGGTTGATTTTATTTTTTTTTTTTTTCCTTTTAGGAGCTTTTTAACTCAAAATAATTAAAGAGTAAATTAAATTTCGTGAGACAAAAGTAGGAAGTATAAGAAAATTGTTATTCATTATATGAGCATAATTAATGTTTTACAAAGTAACTTCTCTGATTTTGAAAATTTTATTAATTTTATTAAAAATTATTGATTATTTTTAATAAATTTTGATCAGTGTCTTACCAGCGCGCCGCACTGGCGTCAAATGTCTTACCAGTGCGGCGCACTGGCGCGCACCGGCTTACTTTCACCACTGGTTATCTCATCACACAGTATACCAGGAGGTACCATTATCTCACCTGGTGCCGCCGAACAGGAACACACGGTCCCCCACAAGGCAGCACGACTGTCTGCGCCGCCGGCACGGTCCACGGCCCCTCACCGGCACCAGCGACCACGTGTTCGAGTCTGCAAACGTCACCAGCGTTGATTTTTGACAACAAAGGCGATGACCTCAACTGACCTGGGCTGAAACGGTGCAGGTCGTTGTAGTGTTCATCGCGGTTCCCGTTGTAGCCCCCAAACACGTAGAGCTCGCCGCGGTACACCACTGAAACATCCACCAAGTACATTTCAATACGGTCGGCTTTCCAGCTTTACTACATTAGGGGATTTCTACGTTATCAAAAAAGCTAGAGGTGACTGCCGTGGTCAAGAGTTCTATTAATTAATAAACGGCTTACTGGCAAATTTATGCAGACTGGTTAAGGGTAAGATAACACGAAACATCGATTGTTGTAGTCCCATTTGATTAACATGTAAACCTTAGCAACCTCATAATAATTCTGAATTTTTTTTTACAGACAGTTCTTGGCACCAAAAAAATGTAGAAAAAATTTCAAAACAATCGCTTGATCCGATATTTTTAAATTAATTTTTTAAGTTTCTAGTATTGGGCTTTCCCATGGAAACTTAAACTAATAAATTAATTTAAAAAAATTCGATCGAGCGATTGTTTTGAAATTTTTTCTACATATTTTTGGTGCTAAGAACTATCTCTCAAAAAAAAAAAAAAAAAATCGGAATTATTATGAGGTTGCTAAGGTTTACATGTTAATCAAATGGGACTACAACAATCGATGTTTCGTGTTATCTTACCCTTAAAATCATGTCAGATCAGTAAGGAAATTACAGAACAAATGTTACACAGCTGCCTAGGTTGATGAGGTCGGGATATTTTCAAATAATACGGTAACAAAAAAATAATAATAATAATAATAATAAAAAAAAACAATTTTGAATATGTCAATTGATATTTAAATTTCTATAAATTTGAAGTGGTATTGCTAAAAAAATTTGCACTGACAATGTTGACCTTTAAATTTTATATAGGTCAAAAGTCAGAGGACAAAGTACAGTGTATTAATTCACAGAAGATATCTAGCTTAACAACTTCAAGATTTGGAAGAGGCAATTTTTTTTTTTTTTTAATAATTGTTCAGTTTTTTTTTTTTTTTTTTTTTCTTTTTTTCAATTTGAATTTTGAAGTTAACGTTTTCTTTTTTATTTATGAAGAAATTATATCAAAATCTAATCGACCTAGGTCAGATTGTTAACGTAAGTGAAAGTTTTGAACAACACTACAAAATTTGACAAAAAAAATCTCGCAATAATTAGTAAAAAAATTCATAACTTCAAAAAAAAAAACGTATGTTATAGAAGGATATTGTTCCTCATCCGCAATAATGAGCTATCTGCTCCACGATCTTGTTGCAATAATGAGCTGTCTGCTATTTCAGATGAACGCAATATTGAGCTTTAAATCAGTATAAAATAAGGCTCAAAATTTCGCTCACCTGACAGAGCAGACAGCTCATCATTGCAATGAGATTGTGGAGCAGATAGCTCATTATTGCAGACGACGAACGATATATCCTCTTCAAAAACTTATATCTCGATTTTTTTTAGCGAGATATCTTCTGTAAATAAATTAGTTTGACCTCTGACCTAAATAAAATTTCAAGATCAACATCAACATCATCAATGCAAAAAAAATAGCAATTCTACTACAAACTTATGGAAATTTAAACTGTAATTCTATGTCGAGCAGAATTTGAGACAATTTTTTATTTTATCTCTATGATTACCCTGTTAATTAGTTTTTTAAATAATTTTGATTTTGATTTTTTTTTTTTTATATATATAAATTAATAATATCGGATCCTCATCAACCTAGGTCAGCTGTGCAACATTTGAGAAACTTATCTAAATGTATTGACCCCTCAAATTCTTTATTGTGATTTTAACCGTCTATAAATAAATTATTTAGTGGTATCAAGTGTGAGGCTAGGGAAAAAATGGATTGTGAAAAAGAAACAAAGTGTAAAACAGATGAGAATACGTGTTGAGAAATTTCAGGATGTTGAAGTGAGAGGTAATTATGCAAAGATGGTGAATGAGAGAATGTTTGAATCTCAGAAAGAATGGGAGGAAAAAGTGAATAAAGGAAATGATGTTGAATGGGGATGGAAGTTACTGAAAGAAGTGTGTGTTAGTTGTGCAACAGAAGTGTGTGGATGAGTTGCAGTTGGTCGTAAAGGTGGTAATGCGTTTTGGACAGAGAGAGTGAAGAAGGCGGTAGGGGAGAAAAAATGTGCGTATTTGAGATGGATCGCAGCTAAGAGTGAGAGTGAAAGGAAAGAATTATATGCTGTATACAAGGAAAAGAGAGCAATTGCAAAGTTGGAGGTTAAAAAGAGCAGAGAAGATGTTAAAAGGACAACTGAGGAGAAAATGCAGAAGGATTTTGAGAGCAATAAAAAATTATATTGGAAGATGGTGAATGAAGTAAGGAAAGGAAGTGTTCAGAATGTTAGTGGTGTGAAAAACTCAGAGGGTGAGATTGTGTGGGACGAATGCGAGAGCAGAGAATGTTGGCGGAAGTATTTTATAGAGTTGTTTCAGGAGGAGGATGATGAAGTGAATGAAGATATGGACGGGTTAGAGGGTATGAATGAGGTGGACGCATCAGAGGAGAATGGAATCGAGGAAGGAATGAGTATGAAAGAATTACAAGGAATTGTGGGCAAGTTGAAAAATGGAAAATCTGCGGGAGTGGACGGTGTAACGAGTGAAATGCTGAAGTATGGAAGTCCGTGGTTGATGAAGCGTTTTCTTGAGTTATGTCAAGTGTGTTACAAATGTGGGAGAGTACCAGAAGATTGGAAGTGTGCTGTAATTGTTCCATTTTACAAGGGAAAGGGAGATAAGTATGAATGTAAAAATCATAGAGGAATTAGTTTACTAAGTATACCAGGAAAAGTGTATGGTAAGTGGGTGATTGGGAGAGTGCAAAGAGTTACACAGGAAAAGATCTGGGAGGTGCAGTGTGGTTTCATGCCGGGCAGAGGCTGCACAGACCAGCTCTTTACTGTGCAACAGTTGATTGAAAAACATTTGGCTGTTGATAAAAAGTTGTTTGTCGCATTTGTAGATTTAGAAAAGGCGTATGATAAGGTGAATAGAAGTATGCTGTGGAAAGTGTTGTCCGAGTATGGTGTAAATGATGAATTGCTGAATGCAGTAAAATCTATGTATGAAGGTAGTAAAGCGTGTGTGAGGGTGAATGGTTTGAAGTGAAGCGAGGAGTGAGACAGGGTTGTGTGATGTCGCCATGGCTGTTTAATGTGTTTATGGATAAGTGTGTAAGATTGGCTGGTATAGGTGAAAATGGAATTAGTGTGGGTACGATAATGTTATGGTTGCTGTTGTATGCGGATGATGCATTGGTGTTAGCTGATAGCGAAGATGACTTGCAAAGAAGGTTAAACCGTTTGGAAGTGAGTACTAGTCGTATGGATTTGAAAATCAATGTGAGCAAGACAAAAGTAATGGTGTTTGGTAGTACAGATAGCAACGAGGCAAAAGGAATTGACCTAAAAGGAGAACAGCTGGAACGAGTGAAAGAATTTGTATATTTAGGAAGATTGTTTCGGGAGGACGGAAGTGTAGATGGAGAGATTGATAGGAGAGTAAGTGCTGGCAGGAGGATTGTGGGTAGTATGGCAGGGTTGTGTCGCACTGAGCTGTTGTCTAATACGGCTAAGCTAGCTGTGTATAACTCTGTCCTAATACCAACTGTGATGTATGGATCTGAAGTATGGGTGTGTCAAACGAAGCATAGAAGTAAGTTGAATGCTGTTGGTATGAGTTTTTTAAGGAATATGTGTGGTAAAACTAGGATGGATAGAGTGAGAAACACATTGGTGATGAATGAGTGTGGAGTGAAAGAAAGCGTCATTGACAAGTATGAACGAAGTACACTACGTTGGTTTGGACATGTTGAGAGAATGGGTGATGAACGAATTGCAAAACAGGTGTTTAAAGGTAGTGTACAAGGCATGAAAGAATTAAAAGGTTTGGTTGGATGTGATTGCAGAATGTTTGAAGAACAGAAGTGTCAAAAGTACGCAGTGTGATAGAGAGTGCAGAAGGCAAAAGAGTGTTAAGAGTATTTCTGAAGCAAGTGTAGTATGCAAGAATCGAGTGCTTTGGAGGGCAATTTGTAGACGGACGAGGTAATAATGCTGCTGGCTTACCCCGTAAAGGGATATGGCGTCATGTTATGTATAAATAAATTGTTTTCCGGCAGATTTCAAAAAATATCTATAAATAAATGACTTACAGGTAAATTTTGTATAATATCTATAAATAAATTACTTACCAGCAGATGTCATGTAATATCTATAAATAAATTATTTACTGGCAGATTTCATGTTATGTCCATAAATAGACGACTTACCAGTAAATTTCAAGTTATGTATATGAAAAAAACGGCTTACCGGCAGATTTCATGTTATGTCTATAAATAAACGGCTTACCGGTACATTTCAAGTTATGCCTACAAATAAACGGCTTACCGGTACATTTCAAGTTATGTCTATAAATAAACGGCTTACCGGAAGATCTCATGTTATGTCTATAAATAAATGACATACCAGCAGATCTCATGTTATGTCTACACTTAAGTTACAGGTAAATTTCATGTCATGTCCGACTCGCCAGTAAATTTTGTGTTATGTCTTACCGGCAGAGTGGCTGCGGCGGCCGGCGGGAGGCTCTCCGAGGGTGACGGGGCGGTGCCAGCGCTGCGTGCGCACGTCGAGGTACATGATGTTGTTGCAGTAGACGTCGGACTGCGAGTGGTAGGGCCCCATCTCGTCCCCACGACCACCAAACACGTACATGCAGTGGCCAAGGGGCGAGGCAGTGTGGAAGTCCCGGTACGAGGGGGCGTCGCCCTGCAAGACAAATTAACTTTCTCCACTTTGGTCGTCATTTGATGGGATATCCTCTTCTAACTTCATATTTATTCTTGTAAAAAATAAAGGGACTTTTAAAGATATTCATCAGCGAAGAACAGAGTTAGCAAATGGAAATATTGACCAAAGTCAAACAAGGTTCTCCAAACAAATAATAATCACGCTAAAACTAGCCTAAACTAGCAGGTGTTTATTGCAGCAAATTCAGTTTTGCTTGAATAACATTCGTTGGTAAACGAAAATAATGTACACCTAATGTTAGGAAAGATACAAAAATACCAAAGATCGTTCTGATTTAAAATCACAATCAGTAATGTGGAAACCCTACTGATGTATTGTTGACGCTATCAATTTTTTATTACAATGGCACCTTCTATGATTATTATTAATATTTTAAAGAAGAAAGTCAACAACTTTTCAGTTTCAATGATCTGATCTCTGATCATTTGAAATTAGCTCGTAATAAATCAAACTAAGGAAGTGATCAGTTTGATAAACGAGACACAAGTCTAGACGAAGTTCTCACCAGGGTCACCAGGTGGCTCCAGGTGAAGGAGCGCAGGTCCAGCTTGTGGACGTCCTGGGAGAAGCGATCTATGTCCTCCTCGAAGCCCCCGAACACGTACATGCAGTCCGCGATGATGCAGGCCGAGTGGCCGTCTCTGGCTCCGGGAATCTTCCCGTGCACCGCCGGACAGCTCCAGGATCGACTCACTGAAACACACGAAACGTCACTTGTCCTGTCAGAAACTTCGGTTATGAATTAACACGACCTCGTTTTTAAATGTGACAGCTGGGGAGGGACCGTATAAAATGCCTATTTGTTTACATAGTATTAGCAACAATGTGTATTAAATTTGAGAGGTCAGTTGATGTGCCTTTTTTGATCAGTCGTCTTATGTTGCCAAACATATTTTATGACGTCACCATAAGGTGCTTTTCCATAAAGCGATGTCGAGCGGGACCGTGAGGGGCGAGAAAAACGCACTTGCAGTGAAACTGTATTGACTAGAAAAAATCGCTTTCCCGCAGCGATTCAATCACGCAGCGATTTTTCCTCGCCAACATGGCTTCCATACGATTTTACTGCAAGTGTGCGCTTTTCTCCAAGCCCCGCTCCACGTCGCTCCGTGGAAAAGCATTGTGTGAATATCTGGGACGCACCTGTGTCGAAGCAGAACAGCACGTTGCAGGCCGCCTCGTCGTTGCGACCGCCCCACAGGTAAATTTTGTCTCCGTGCGCCACCACCGTGTGACCGTAGCGCTGGTAGGGACGGCACGCGTCCAGCTTGCCCGGCACCGTCACATGTTCCCAGCGGTAACTCACTGAAAACACATTGTACACAGAAATAAAATTCCCATCCGGCTTCACTTCAACATGGCCCGATAATGGTATTTTCACGGAAATGTTAAGGCGGATTCACATGGCGATTTTTATAATGCAACGCGACGCGAATAATGCGCACTTGCTGTAACATCCATTGGCAGCCATATTTGGCGATTAAAAGAAAAAGAGCATCGTAGTTAACGCAATTCCCGGCGAATTCGCCGCAACATAGGATTTCACAACTTTTATGTCAAAATCGCTTTGCATCGCCGTTGTCGCCATCTGAATCCGCCTTTACGAGGGTTCTAAACTGCATTTGTTTAGGGCTGGGAAAAACGGGTTTTAGCCTTTATTTTTTTTTTTTTTTCATTATTTATTACAAACAACTGGTTGTACAGGACAACATGGTTCACGTCAACATATATTTCAATAAACAAAAATAACATACACAAAAAAACATAATATACAAATTAACCAAATCATTTAATACCATCATAATAGAGTTAAATAAAAAACAAACAAACAAACAAAAATAATTGCATATAATAATAAGACAACTATAATTTTATATTTAAGACAATCTCAGACATTTTATTACTTAAAAATTCTTTAACAGAGGAAAATTCCTTGTCTATTAGTACATTCTTAAGTCTTTTTTTTAAACAATAAAGTGTCATCTATACTTCTCAAACAGTTCGGTAAAAAATCATACAATTTTGTTGTTTGATAAAATGAACTTTTTTCAAGCAAACTTGGCTTAAGGTATAACCTGAGAATTTGTCTGTCAAGGTCAAGAGGCGTGGCTATAGTGGCAACACTGTTTGCATTGGAATGCGCATAAATTTTTAGGAGGGGGTGGTGACAACAGTCCTTGAGAACGTTGCCACATTTCTCATCACACATAGGAAACGATCATCGCCACGGTTCAAAATATATGAAAACAATTCAGAAAAATAGTCTAAAAAATTAGGTTTTAGTAAAAAAAAAAAGTAAAAGAATCTGTTGTATAGTTTTTTTGCAATGCTAATTAACAAATTTAACATTGGAAGGATACAAAATTCTCATTTAATTAAATTAATTATAATTAAACCAACGGTTAAAAAATTCCGAAAAAATTCAGAGCTAATTTGACGATTGTTGTGAGTCCACCAAATTAATTTGAAGAAAATCTGTTGTAGCGAATTTTTCGTCCAAATTTCTCAGGTTAAGCCTTAATTAATATGTTCCTCCACACATACTTTATCTTTATTCCTTGTGTTATAAGAATGAATATCACAATTTTGAGTATATATTTCTGGATGCTTACCATCCAGAAATCTATACTGACTGTGAGATAGATCTTTAGCTGAGATTTAATTTGACGGCTATGAATTTTCTTTCAGGAATTGCTTCATCGGGAGAAAATGAACCGCTAGAGAGTTGAAATGTTTACATCGAATATTATTCAAAAAATAATATTTAGGTGTCCAAATACATTATATTCAAAGTTCAATAATACATTTTTGAATTGTAGAATTTATCCGGAAAAAAAAAAGTTGTCAATTTCAAATTATCAGATTCGAGATTCGCCGGTCAAATTATACGTCATGCAAGACGATGCAAAACATATCATTTCGGAAATAGCTAGTGGTGAAACTTATATATACCTTTTCAGCAACCTATTACTCTGCAAATATTTTTTTGCAAAACTGAAACACTAATCTGATTATAAAAAATAAAAATAATTAACTTAGAGGTAATACTGTAAGCCTTGACAGTACAAAATAAAATTTCAAATATTTTTATGAACTCTCGATTTTAAACTTTTTAGCTAGATTCGATTTTATCTTCAAACCCTGCAAAGGGTGGAAATGACAGGAGGCAAACATTTTCTCTCGAAATGACTATAGCTCAACTAGGTAATACCTAGGTCAAAGTGCTGCCCTAGAATTATAACTTGTTACCGAGTTACAGCCCTAAAATCGTTTCTCCGTACTCCAATGTATTCTAATTTTTCAGTCTTGTAATTGGGAGGACAAATAAGGGTGTTGAGTTCGATCCCCAGCTCCCGACGTTGCAGTTCAAAAATTGTTGAATTTGTTGAAGTATTTCAGCAATTTGCTGTTTATGGAGGTGTATACATGCACGATAAAATTAATTTTCAGTACATTAATTTTGTCATTGCATTACTGCATATTATATAATATATAGAGGAGAGAGAGAGAGAGAGAGAGAGAGAGAGAGAGAGAGAGAGAGAGAGAGAGAGAGAGAGAGAGAGAGAGAGAGAGAGAGAGAGAGAGAGAGAGAGAGAGAGAGAGAGAGAGAGAGAGAGAGAGAGAGAGAGAGAGAGAGAGAGAGAGAGAGAGAGAGATTTAAAATTAAAAAATTAATTTTCAGTACATTAATAAACCTGAAGAACTAATTGTAAGAGAGCTAATTCGTTTTAATTTTTTTTTTTTTTTTTTTTTTAACTGTAAGTCGGTAGAAAAACATATGATTATGCTTCAATAAATAGAAAGAGGCTTCAAGTGAGTGCGCTCGCCGCGCAAGTGTTGTCGCTAAGGTCCATCTTGCACTTGAAAATGAACCAAAGTGTTTTTTTAACTTTGATCGGTTATAAATCAAGTAAAAAATCTGAATCTTGAATTATCTACTGTATTTTTCAGTTCCGTGAAGGAATTTTCCCTAAAAAAATCTTATTCTTAGTGGAAAAAACGAATTCAGTTTTATTTACTTTTTTTTACATAGGTTTAGATATACTCGTAGGTTTAGACGGTGGGAACACCGAAAAATCAGCTGACTTGAAGCCTCTATTGAGCAAGAAGAGTTAAGATCGTATAGTTGAAAGCACTGACGATAAAATGTCCTGGCCGAGGTTTTCACGGTTCCCTCGGTTTCGAAAAGGAGATTTCAAAACAACGGGAGGAGCCTCGCACTGGGAATGGTAAACGCTAGCCTTGCATTTAGGAGAACTTTGAAACGTCATCGGCAGTGATATTATCACGACCTTGCTACTCGCAGCGGCCTGGTTCTAATCAGACACTTAGCAGCCGCACTGACCCACTGTCAAACACTCTCAAAATCAACCTCGCAAGTACGATGTATCGTCAATTTGTGTCACGTGGAAGTCCTACTTAATATCGGCAGTCACCGACCAAAGTGGTTTGGTCTGAACCTGCAGGAAATTCCTGGGGGTCCAGACCTCTCGGGCCCTTCTGTTCAGAGTAACTTTTAAATTCAGCAAAAAAAGTCGGCTCACCTCACCAGCCTCTGCAGAATCTCGATATAAAGTTAAGCACACGTGTTAGAATTTTGCTGCGTGCGCCATTAAAAGAGCAAGGACAATTCATGAACTCTACGTTCGTTTATCTTGTAAATATTTGTGTGATAAAACTTTTCCTGGCCGTAATGCTCATTCTAGCTCTGTGCTTTTGAAACCAATAATCATTCAAATGATTGTTGGTTTGCTTATTTATTATATTCAATCAATAGAACGATAATGGAAATGAGAATGGAGAATGGATTCTCAAAATGAGAATGGAATATCCTTTTTAACCACCAATTGAGCTGCAGAGTTGTTTTTACGTTTTTACTTACATATATAATTTGTATAAATACATTTTTTGCATGAAAATTTGTGTTTTTGCTTAACATTTTTATATCATTATTTATTTATTGTTTTTATAAAAGACATTAAATACTAAAAAGTATAAAATAATATTGTAAAATAGTTTATTAAATATTAAAATTAAACATAAAATTAAATAATTGGGGCTGACAATAATTTTAAATAACAATTAAAACAATAAAAACCTTTTAAAGGTTTATTATTTAAAATATAACGGGTCTTTCACCATACGTCACAAAAATATGACGTCTCGTGAATGTAGGCAAAAAGCACCTATTTAAGGTAGAGATAATACGGATCAGCTGCAGGCCCAATGCTGGAAAAATCCCATTCATAAAAATTATGAAGAAAATTTAAAGTGTTCTCTACATCCCCTATCAGTGGGTAAAGTGTCAGGTATACAAAAACGATCGAGCTAGTTTTCGGGTTATTTTAGTTTTTGAAGTTGACTAATTTAACATGGAAGTTCCATTTCTCCATGTTAAATTAGAGAACTTTAAAAATTGATAACTCGAAAACTAGCTCGTTTTTGTATACCTGATGTTTTACCTACTGATGGGGATGTAGAGGAGAACATTTTAAACTTTTGTCATAATTTTTATGAATGAGATTTTTTTTAGCATTGGGCCGGCTGATCCGTATTATCTCCACCTTAACATGGTAGTAGCATACCAAAAACTATTTATTTTCTGCGATATGACAATCGTGGTACTTTTGACAATTATTTTATTTGATAGATTGAAATGTCAAGTAAAATGGAAAAAAATACAATATTTGTCAATGATATCTGTGAAAAATACAATAAATCATTAAATAAAAAAAATAGATATAATTAATCGACAAATAGTTTGCGGTTCACTGGGAGTACTTCGATTCATCATGTCGTCATCAAAACTTCAAGTGACATTGCGGTGACATTTCTATACAGATTTTGTTTTAAAAAAATAGCCGCATTCTGGCAGGGTGATTGTTTATGACCTAATGCCAATACAATTAATACCTGCATGCAAAATTTCAAATGCGGATTATTTATTTATTATTCATTGTACATTCAGCCACAAGGGCTGAGGGTATTCAATCTCTCTTTAGCCGTAGTATAATACATAAATTTTTGTTGAGATTTTTAGAAGAATAGAACATGAGATATATATAATTACATAGAAAAAAAAATACATGAAAAAAATAGTTTAACCTAAGATTCTAATACAATATGGTATACAATATATATAATGAGCATTGAAAAGTCAATATATGTTGAACGACAGTTATTTCTTATTGTGACTCTATTAAAGTGCTGGGTGTTATGTTTACTGGAGATTTGAAATGGAATTTGCACTCAGAGTCTGTTAGATGCAGGGCTGCCAAACTTTTAGGATTTTTGAAGCGTAATTTGCATGGTTGCACTGTGAAAGTAAAGCGCTTGGCATATTTGTCACTCATTAGATCTTTTGTTACATACGCAGCTCCTGCATGGCATCCAACTACCAGTTCTAATATGTCTAAGTTTGTAAGTTTGGAGAAAAAAGCCTTAAAATTTGTGTATAATAATTCTGTTCCTGACTGTTCCAGAACAAATATTGTTCCTATTAAAGATTATTTTGATGTAATTGATCTTAAATTCTTTAAAAAATGTCAAACTGGGCAGGCAGATTTAAAAATTACTGAAGCAGTAGGTGCTGGTCGTACAGTTAGAGGGCAAGATGGTGCAGTTTTGCTCATACCTCCAAAGGCTAGAAAAAATTTGTATAAAAATGGTTTCGTTATTAGATCTGTTTCCAAATGGAATCAGCTTCCATGCAAATGTTAAAATTTGTACTGACCAGCAGTTTTCTTCTGCTGTTAAAAATCACTATTTAGCCAAAAATTCTAAGTTATAACATTGTTATTATGACATTAGCTTATTGCTGTATTTTTAATTGTAAGTTATTAAGGGTAGCAGCCACATATGTGAAATAGTGCTTATAGTGCTTTGCTGATATCCACATTATTTTTACAATGTATATTTCTTTTTTGTAACTTGGGTGAAAAATAAAAAAAAAAATGCTGTAGAACAAAAACAGGTGGCACACAAAAATGCGGATATAGGGAAACGTCTTAGTTCCAAATCATTTTGACTGAAAACCAATACTGCATGTATATATATATAGTTAAGAACCGAGCATGGTGGCGCAGTGATAGCTTGTCTGACCCACAGTCAGAAGGTCGTGCGTTCGAATCCTACTGGGAGAGGTAAAAAGATCGAGAGAACCTTCGTTGTCTGGTTAGAGACGAGCCTCATGCATTCGGGAGGTGTTAAGACCGTGCTCTGACCATCCTGACTTGGGGTTTCCACGGTTCCCCCTCGTCTATGGATAATGCCGGGATGGATAAATTAAGTCGGTCATGACCGCAGTGCACCTGTCGAATCGGGAGAAGAATACGGAGATGCGCAAAAAGTAAAATCTAAGAATGAATGAATCCAAGGCTATTGATAATATCTGAAGGGCACATATTATCATAACACGTACTATGGGTACAAGTGGATTGCACAGATTCAAGATAAGCAAGTAAGTTGCAATTGCGCCCGAGGTTTGTAGTGAAAACTAGATCAGGGTCTGAATTAACTGAGAAGATAAAATTGAAACCCATGGACGCGGTCTCATTTATCTGCTGATTGCGTATATTGTGAATATACGATTATTGCCATGTACAATTTAAGTTATAAATTATATCGATCAGCTGTTTTTTTAGCTCCATTTGATTAACATGTAAATCTTAGCAAATTCACAAATATTCTGAAATTTTTTTGAGAGGCAGATAGTAGTGCCTAAAAGCCACATACAAAATTTCAAAACAATTTAACGAGCCGATTTTTTACAATTAATTTATTTAATTTTCAGCATAGGGCTTTCCCATGAAGAGACAAACTAAGAACTTAATTTAAAAAAATCAGCTCGTTAAATTGTTTTGAAACCTTTTCTATGGCTTTTAGGCACTAATATCTGCCTCTCAAACAGAATTTTTGTGAATTTGCCAAGGTTTACAAGTTATATAATCAAATGGATCTAAAAAAAAAAAAAAAAAAAAAAAAAATCGTCTGATCGACGTTATTTAAAACGAGATACAGTAGAGAAAACTTTTCAGGTGTCCTTCCCGCGATGTACCGAGCCTACACTCTTCTGACTCGAAAATGGTGGTGCTCCTCCCAATTTTCTCTCTTAAGCGATCGAACGCATCCCCTGGCTTTGGACCATTGCACCATTTGCAAAAACTGTAACGTCCGTCCCGACTGAGGTTTCCACGTTTCCCTCAGTCACTCGTAAATGCCAGAACGGTTTGCAAGGCCGTGACCAACACTGTTTGGGTTAAAAAACCCACAAATTTGGGTTGGTAAGATTCGGGTTGTAATTTCGTGGGTAATTTGTAACTAAGATTACCCAACGTGTATGCTAGATACGTTGACCAACTGTGATTGGTAAAAACAAAAATGACTCAGAAATTTTCGTTTTAAGAGTAAGATAACACGAAACATCGATTGTTGTAGTCCCATTTGATTAACATGTAAACCTTAGCAACCTCATAATAATTGTGCAATTTTTTTTAGAGACAGTTCTTAGCATCAAAAAAATATAAAAAAAAAATCAAAACAATCGGACGATACGATTTTTTTAAATTTTCAGTATAGGGCTTTCCCATGGAGACCTAAACTAAGAAATTAATTTAAAAAAATCGGATCGAGCGATTGTCTTGCAATTTTTTCTACATTTTTATGGTGCAAAGAAATGTCTCTAAAAAAATTCAGAATTATTATGAGGTTGCTAAGGTTTACATGTTAATCAAATGGGACTACAACAATCGATGTTTCGTGTTATCTTACCCTTAACAGTCAACGCATTTTTAGTATTTCCTTCTCTACATTATAGTTACACCCCCAATATGAGCTTAGAGTTCGAGGCATCAGGGGGGAGGGGGGATTTAATTAATTTCAAATTTGTAGTTGAAGAATCAATCATGACACTTGAGCATGTTTTGTTGGAAAAACAAATGATACTGTGTGTATTATATGACCATTTACATCAAACCTGGCTGAGTTAAAACTGCAAGCACATATGACCTTCTGGAGGCAAATTAGCAATGCTAACTGTGCAGCAGACAATGCATGAGAAAAGATTGCTCCTGTTGATAAATGCAGCTGCCGTCAAACCTGCGGCTGCATTTTAAATTATTGTAATGCACAGAACAAAAGGTGGCAAGCCATCTCTCCCAAGAACTTGTTCCGTAAGTAAACTATTTCCATACCTTTTCCCAGTTAATAAAATATACAAATTTGGAAATATCTCCACCCCACCCCCTTATTTAGGGGTTTATATTTTTATTTTATTTTTCATTTATTAATTTTTTTTATTTATTTTTTTTCAATCAAACCACAATAGGGTACTTCTAATTACTTACTAAGTTTTAAACCCCGAACCTTCCGAAACCCGAACTTGAGCGTTTCGCGGGCTCTTCTCTAGCCACGGCCATCCCGACATTTGCCTGCGACTTAGGGAAACGTGGAAACCTCAGCCAGGATGGACTCTACAGCTTTTGTCAATGAACCGGAAGTGCAATGGTTCAAAGCCAGGGTAACCACATAGTGGAAAAGCGCAACGATTTACCCCTGGGTGGGAAACGTGGTTTTTGTTGAAAATGGTCACCCATCCAACTACTAATTTGAAATCAAGAACTTAGTTTCCATTCAGTCCTTTCTATTTTTTCATAATATTTCATTGTTTGTTTACAAGGGTAGGACGGTGGGAACACCACAATATCAGCTGACCTGCAGTCTATGCTAGGGTAAGTAGAAGGATGGGGATTCGCTAGCGGGAAACTGAACCCTGACCTACGACAATCCTGATGCCGCACCACCGGAAGTTCCATTCAACTCCATGATAAATTGCTATACTTTAAAAATTTGTTATAAATTCAATACTGTACTAAACGCTTTGATATTCTCAATAAACAGATTTCAACATTTTTTCTTTCATTAATTGCAAACGGATTTTAATGAGTTGTTCACAAATTATAATTATATCCGCTTATAAAATACCTTGAAAATACCGCCCATATTTAAAGAATGAAAGCGAGCAACCAATCGTAGTGCAGCATAGGTCAAGAACAAAATGTGTTTTTCACACTTTTTGCAGCAAAATACTTAGCATTTCACACATAAAAATTGAACAAAAATTATTATTATGTATGTAATTTTTTTCAGCTCAATTGGTATTTCAAAATTTGTTATTAATATTTAGACATAAGCCGACTTCGTAAGTTTCTGATGCCTCAAAACAGCTGATACTGTGGAACTCCATTGTAGCGAGTACCCATTCTTCTACCACCCTAGCCTCTGCTACAACACGCCATGCCTCCATCAATCAAGCGGGCGGTTTTCTCACAACAGCTCTATTTTCGGTCTTCGTCTACTCCATGCTAAAAATTTCTACATCAATTTACTCTAAATGGAGTACAGTATGAACCTCAAAAAATTTTGCTGCAAAAATGGACAAAGGGTGCAAAGTTATGCCACTCTGATATTTTTTCCCGATTTTTTAGAGGTCGGGAAGTATTGCCAAAAAGTTTTGCCGAGGTTGAGTTTGAACCAACGACCCTTTTAGGTCCCATCATATAATAAATAATACCTGTCTTTTTATTAAGAGAGGCGTCCAGAGGCGCCACTTTCTCTGTACAGTACTTTCAATAATTTTTTTAAAAATAGTTCCAGGACTCTAAAATTAAAAAAATAATAATAATAATAGAATAGAATAGCATGCACCCTCTATCTATTTCTGCACTAAAAAATTTTGAGGTCAATACTCCATTGATCAAAAGTTGTATCTTTTCAATATTTCCTACATATTCATTTAAAAACCAACTCACCAGGCAGTGGTACAATCCCATAATCCTCTCATTTTTCGCTCGCCCTGTCAGTGACGGACTGGAGAGTAGCCATTACGATGCAAGCCGTTTGTCACCTTCACAATCGTCCTTCCGCAAGGAAGACTTTTTCCCAGTACATCTCGAGAAGTTGTCTCGGTAGCTCCATTGTCCTCATGAAGTACCACAAGAGATGACATCGAAAAACTTCCTCGATAGACTCAGTAATATGACTCGACTACACATTTACTTATTTTTTTTATTCATTTATTTATTTATTTATTTATTTAATTTTTTGCTTTAACTGAACTCCAGTACAGTATAGGGTACTGGCCACAATTAAGTGACTGAATTTAACCTCCCGGCTCTTTGTAGACCCTACTTTTGTGGGTCCCTTCCAAACTGGGGCGGTCATGGCCTAAGCAATCCATCCCAGCATTCGCCTGGTTGTGACTGAGGAAGCTATGGAAACCTCAGTCAGGATGGTCGACAATTGATGGAGGATGCCATCAATCACCTCCCGGATGCACGAGTGGGTGTTCTTTAGCAACCGCCACTTGTGAAAAGTTTGGTGGTGTATGGCTGGGATCGAAATCACGACCATCCGATTACGAATCAGAGGTGTACAGTATACCACTGTGTCAAGTACTTTAGCTATATTAGTAAGGCTCTGATATTAAAACAATGTAAAATCTTCTAATGTCCGTACTTGACTTTTAAACGTCAGTTAATTTTATTAAAAGTGGCAATTAGAACTGCGACAGACCTGTAACTAACTCAGCATCAATTTAAACACCGTGGATCTCTGGAACAGATTTCCCAGTGTGTCATGCGTCCACTTCTCATCAATAAATGAACATGTAAAACTCACCGGTGTGCAGGATGTGGACGTCAATCGGTCGCTTGAGATGGTAGTTCTCGCCAGTACAGTAGCCTCCGAACGAGAAGATCTTGTCTCCGATAGCCACGGCGGCGTGATTGACGCGGCGAGGACCACCCTCCAGTTGCACGGTCCAGTGCATGACTGATGCCTTGACCAACACACTATCACTATCTGAGCTGCTGCCTCGCAAACCTCATTGAATGGAAATGACGTCAACGAGCACAAAAAAAAATAAAAAATAATGTTTTGAATGGCCAAGTTGCGACACTTCACCTATTTAAAGAAGACCCTGGTTTAACATTTTCTCACGCAATTATCAAAATTTAGAGCTATTAGTAATTGCACAACAATACTAGATGCTTTTCGATGAACTAAATGTTGAAGAGGAGCTAAAAATAAAGTAATAACACGACAAGAACGAGGAAAGACCAAGACAAATTTGGACAGCTGCTCCAAATTTTTTTTTATCGCTCTGCGATGCTCAATTGTTTTTTATTTTTATAAAAAAAAAAAGGCGCGAAGTCTCAAAACAAGGTATTTTTGTCACTGTTTTTTAGTGTTTTTGTCAGATTATTTTTATTTCCTAGCTTAAATACACATCAAAAAACCACAGTGCACATTGTACACCACATTGTATACATAAAATTTCAGGGTAATCAGTAAATTAATACTATAATTATTAATTGTAATCTGCAGGAAAATAATGATGCAAAAATTTAATATTAATTAATTAAGAACTTAATTAGGGCCCAGATTTTAAGTTTTCAAAAGTATGAATTTTATAAGCACTGAATTAAGTCCAAATTTTTCTCAAAATTAGTTTTTAAGTTTCTTAAAATCAGTTCACTTTCAGTTCAAAGACGTAAAATAAGTTATTTCCAGTTTATATAATTTTTTACGATTTTTTTACTATTTTGACGATTTTGCCATGACTCTTAAAACCTAGAAATAAAAAGGAAAAATTTAAAAACATTAAAAATTCCCAAACTTTTTTTTGTTTAACGCATTTTAATATTGGTAACCTACAATCTTAATGTGAGAATTAAGTGTCAACATTTTATTCTATGCAGAAGCAATGTTGTGGTAGCAGTTTTTACCACAAGGATCGTCATCTCATCCATGCATGCAGGTTCATCACCATTTTGAATCTGTGATAATTAATTATATCAAACATATATAATATATATATATATTTTATATATTATAATTTTAATTTTTTTTTTAAATAATTCCACATTTTTTCTACACAAAACATCGATTTAAGTTTTAGAAAACTGAAAAAAGTTTTAAAAACTTGAAAAAACTCTAAAAAACTGAAACAGTTCTAGATTTTCAAAATCAGTTTTTTTTTTAAGTCCAAACTTTTTTGCATTTTTAGGCATGAAACTTCATGATTCGTGGACATTTGAAGTCAAAACTTGTTAAACTTTAAATCCGGGCCTTAGTATAAGAACATATATGAAATTATATAATTAAAATATCACATTATTTTATATGATAGTTCGATCATATTATATAATATATGATTTAATTATTACTTAATAATTTTGATTATAATTTATTTAGAAATGTAAATTATGGAATTATGTACTACCAACTATAATATATATAATATTCCTAATACCTATAACTCTAGCTATTTATTTTACACGTCTGTACGCATTGATATTAATTTTTGTGCTGTGACTGGAAATTTAAAATAATTTAATATAATATATAAACTTCTAAATATTGAATAATTATTATTATATTTATTTATTTTGCCTGCTATTATAGCTACCATTTCTTGTACAACAATTAAAATTTTATGCCGTTTCTAATTCCAACTTGAATTATTTTTACATGAATACAATTTAAATATATAATATGCATTTAATAATAATAATAAAATTAACGCGGCAAATGTGGCTCGCGATCGAAGGGTTTGCTTGTCTCAAAACTCTCTTAAGGTAGAGATAACGCCGAACAGCTGATCGACGTAATGCCCTTTGATTAACATGTAAACCTTAGCAAATTGACAAAAATTCTGAAATTTTTTTGAGAGGCAGATATTAGTGCCTAAAAGCCATAGAAAAAATTTCAAAACGATTTAACGAGCCGATTTTTTTTAATTAATTTTTTTAATTTTCAGCATAGGGTTTTAATTATTCCCATGGAGAGCCAAACTAAAAAAATTATTTAAAAAAATCGGCTCGTTAAATGTTTTTGAAACTTTTGCTATGGCTTTTAGGCACTATTATCTGCCTCTCAAAAAAAATTCAGAATTTTTGTCAATTTGCTAAGGTTTACATGCTAATCAAAGGGGATTACGTCGAACAGCTGTTCGACGTTATCTCTACCTTAAAGTGTGTAATGAATGTTAAAAAAAATATGTCACTGTATAAGCAGCATGAGGTAACACATGAGCATAATACAAGAAATTTAAAAAATAATATTCCCTCATTGTGGTGTAGACTTGAAATGTATAAAAATGGTCCCTTTTTGAGCTGCTTAAATCTTTATAATAAACTACCTCTCTCAGTGAAGTGCATAAAAGATATCAGTCAATAAAGTGAATGTGAAAAAGCTGCTCCAAGATAAGTGTTTCTACAGTGTTAAAGCTTTTTATGACTGTGATTTTGTTGAATAAGAATGAAGAAAATTAACTGACATGGATTGATTCATTATTAACTTTTCCTAACATTGTTCTTATTGACTTGTCCTATCAACCTCAACAAATGTTATTGTATATTATGACACTTTGATTGTAGGAAAAATGGAAATAAAAATTTATTGAATGGAGGCTTCAAGTGATGCTCTTTCGCTGCGCAACTGTTTGTCGCTAAGGTCCATCTTGCACTTGAAAATGAAGCAAAGTGTTTTTTTAACTTTTCTCGGTTATAAATCAAGTAAAAAATCTAAATCTTGAATTATCTACTTTATTTTTCAGTTTGGACCAAAGTTCCGTAAAGGAATTATCCCTGAAAAATCTTATTCTTGGTGAAAAAACGAATTCACGTTTTTTTTAAATAGGTTCGGTATAGCGGGTGGGATCACCGAAAAATCAGCTGACTTGAAGCCTCTATTGAATTGAATTAAAGAACTCATAACTCTCCGCTTCAACAACTTCTGCCTTCAGCAAATTCCACTCTCTTACAGTCCTGTTAATAAAGGAATATTTTCCCACATCACTTCTACTGCCGACAAAATCCAACTTCCAACTGTGATCACTCCTTCCAATGTAAACACCTCTCTTAATACGAGAGCTCAACTCCCTCCAACCCTCACTATTTCTTGTTATTTTATGTTATTTTATTTTAATTTGCTCCTCTGATTGTTTTACCTTAATTACACTTACGAGCAGTCAAAATAATAACAGTCAAAAAAAAAAGAAAAAAAAAAGAAAAAGAGAGGTGTACGTACACCCCTCTTTTATTTTTGACTTTTATGTTATGGTACGTATGTGTAATAAGAAAAGGAAACAAATTGATTATTAAGCCAGTGCATATTATATTTTTCTGGATTTGGAAATATATAAAAATTGCGATTTCAGAGAACATGTTTAATAAAAAGAATTTATCTACAGATAAAAAACAAAACACAATGGTACAAAAAAGGAAACATACAATTCACAAAACTCAAAAGATTTGTCAGATTCTGTTCATCTTGCCATAAAATGTTTTATTACAAAAAGGATTTTACGAAGTATATTGCTATGAATATTTATTGCTTTTATCCCTCTGCAATAAAAAGACATCTTGTAAGTGACTCAGATAAACATAATTATGTCAGAGTAGCATATAATTTCATCGCACTTTTTATAACATTGCAAATTGGCAACAAATTTTCTGATAATTATACAGAAGATATATAACGTATAAATAAGTGACTCGAGAGCCTAATAAAGAATTTCACAATTGCATGAGATGTTATGTAGTGAAAGCAACAAGTTACAACAAGTTTGAAATGATCTGTTAAAGGTCTGGGTACATCTGCAAGTGAAATCGATCAGACATTTCGCAGATTTGGTTTGAGTTGCTAGACAAAAAGAGACAAGCCTGTCCTCTGCTGGTCACTTGGTCAACTGTATGTCATCCCCTCCGAAAATTTCCCTCCACAGCCTTGTAAATCACCATGTGCTTTCGTAACGAGGCACAGAAAATGGAAAATTTTCCGCATTTAGTGTATACAGGCAGCAGCACATTGAGGACTTACAGTCGCCTTGTTAAAAGTGTGACCAAATTTTTAAAAATTAAAAGTAAGGTGGTGAGGCTTCAAGTGTCTCCTGGCTGAAGAGTTTTCCACCAGGGAAAAATAATCTAATTAGCTTGAAAATATTCTGATCTTCATTTAGTTCTTAATTTTATTTGTACCGTCCTCTAGGAAGTGGCAGGACAGAAGACGTGGACGCTCTTGGGCAGTAACGTCAGGTGCATCGGCTTCAGCTCAAAGTTCTCCTGGTCAATGGACAGCCACTGTCCCTCCTGCAAATAAATATACATGATAGTACATTTTGTAGATTATAAAGTTTTGTTTGCACCTCAATGAGCTGAAGCTCGAGAAGAGGGGGGAAAAAAAAGTTGTTTAATTTCAAAATAGCAGATAAACAAAAGAGTAAGACAACATAAATAAATATCAAGATTTGTTTCAATCAAAGTCTTCTGCTCGTTGTTAGTAAACAAAGTATTCTTGTGTAATGTTTGTCGCGTGAAAGGAAAAACATGGGACGGTTGTTGATTTACATGTTAACTTATGGAAAATGACCGTTAATTATGGAAGTTGTTGTGTCTACTAGCGCCAACAATGCCATTACGTTCTATCTGCTCTTGTGATAAAATTAGGCACTACGTTGTCCCATGTTTAACAATGAAAAAGGCTTCATACGACAGACATTATAAACAATAGTTTGTTACAACCATTGCGGGTAAAAGACTTTGTTTCAAATTGTTTCATAAAATACTATCAGTTTGGGTGATAATTAGAGAGTGGAAAAACGTCATTTTGACTTTTTGTGCATATGAGGACTATTTTGTTGTCATTTAGGATGTCCACTGATCTCCAGAAGTGGATTAAGATAAGCCTATAAAAAAATGACTACCGTATTTAGACTATTTTTTGTTTTTGCGACTATTTTGGCAAAATGTGACTTTTTTGTTACTTTTTTACACTTCTTAGTTCATTTCAGCTATTTTCTTCAAATCGTCAATAGAAACTACTAAAGAAATATAGTAAAAAAATAAAACTCACAAACACAGAATTTTAAACACAGAAAAGCATTTGTTTGACAATGCATGTCATCTATGGATGTACATGTTTTAAAACTAATAAAAAATTGTTTTTTATTGATAATACTTTTAAAATGCATATTTATTTTGCTCCCTTTTCTAAAAAAAATGTGACTTTTTGTAGACTATTCCAAAAAAAAAAAAAGGCAACTTTTTTAAAGACTATTTTCCAAAAAAAAGTTGACTTTTTAGGTGCCTATTTTTGAAAAAAAAAAAAAAAATGTGACTTTTTTCCGCTCTCTAGTGATAATTAAAAAAGAACACATTACAAAACTCACAACATTTCTTTGACTCACCTCCTGCGACTTATCTTCCGACTCTGACTTGACCTCCGACTTGACCTCTGTCATGACAGGTCGCAGCCACACCTCGCGGGCGAGCACGGAGGGCGTAGTGCGCACCTCCCCCTCGTCCCGCGCCCACGCCTCCTTTACGAAGTCTTGGAAGCCAAGCTGCTGCACACTGGGACCTGCAAGTTCATGCAATGAGTGAGTCTGGCTACGTTGTTTGTTATTTACTCTTTACATTTTTTTACTATTATTCTGAATTATAGTTCAACACCTGCTAACAGACATAAAGATTACACCAGAACTCCCCAGAACAACATCAGCTTACGAAGATGTATACTTCAAAAACATTGTATAATTTACTTTCTCTAAAATTCAAGTGATTTTGAGTTCAAGAGTGAAATTGTAAAGAAAAATGATTAACAAAGTGGATGTTTTTATAAAAATTTTGAATAACAATTTAAATTATGTACTTTGTCTTATTTTGTTTGAAGATGAATAAATATTTTGAATGAATTTTTGAATGGGTAACCTGAAGGCATAAATATATGCAATTTTTGAATTGCAGAAATGTGGTACCAAATTAGGCCACTCTTAATTTTTTCAGATTTTTTAAGATTTTTTTATTTTGACCCAGAACTATTTTAAAATAATTATTGAAAGTGTGGCCACGCCCCCTTGAGGTGTCTAGACCCTATACTTTTTATTAAGGATTCAGGGGTGTCAACTTAACTTACAGAACTTTCAATATTTATTTTAAAATAGTTCTGGAATAAAAAAAATGAAAAAATTCACAATACTGTAGGATAATTTGGTAGCCGCTATTCATTTCTTCAGTAAAAAATTGTCGTGCCAATTGTCTATTTATTTGATTAATGTTCGTCTCATCAAACGAAGTTTCTACGTACCGATGGACACGGTCATTGCAGGGACGCTGCTACTGTCGTGCTGTCCGGCGGGCCGGGCGTTGACCGTGGCTACGCTCAGGTCCACGGTGTTCACCGTCCGAGTGGTCAGCTCCCCACAGAGCGGGTTGTCCACCGAGGCGTAGTCAGGCAGACCTGCGACACTCTCAGTTGATTACCCCCTTGAATGTGACACTCTCAGTTGATTATCCCCCTTGAATGTGACACTCTCAGTTGATTATCCCCTTGAATGTGACACTCTCAGTTGATTATCCCCCTTGAATGCGACACTCTCAGTTGATTACCCCCTTGAATGTGACACTCTCAGTTGATTATCCCCTTGAATGCGACAAGACTTGCAGGGGCTTTTGAACTCCGGGTTGTGAAAATTGAAGTAGAAGTTTTACAAAGAAACAAGAAATGAAGTTGTTGTGAGAAAACCACCCTCTTGAATTTTGCCAAACCATAAGTGATTAAACTTCATAAAATCCTCAAATGTTCAAAATTTATTTCATTTCATTCCGTGTGACATAAATTTTCAATACATAGAACATTTTGAAGCGGAAGTTATTTATACTTATCAGGTTAACTCAGGTACATAGACCTACAGAAAAAATGGGTTCTGGCAGGCTGTGGATGTTGGTAGAACAGTTTCCTAGTCTAATGATCTAATTAATTAATTACTTATTTTACATTTAATTAAATCAGGATTTAATGTTGATAAAACGGTCCTGAATCCTGATCAATTTTAATTTGATAAAATAATTTTTTGTAGAAGTTTGCTTACCATCATTGAGTTTTATGGAAAGCTTACATGTATAATTTGTGATTGTTTTAGTAAGTTGACACAGTAATAGCAGATTAGCTCACAGTTGTGTTATATTGATTCTTATTTACTGATGTTATACATTATATGTTGTTCCAGAAGGATGCACTTTTTGTATCAGGTTTGTCATGGCCTGCCTCTGACTTGTTTTTCACGAGGGAAATATAATAAATAAAAGTCCCAACTATGATAAAACCAAGGATTTTGTATATAACCTCTGGATACGTGATGGTGCTGCCATCGGTGAGGCACAGTCGAGAGGAGGAATTAGGTAGCGGTTACAACAGTAGCCAATGGGATGTCTGCCATCTTACGTTGGGGAACTTCCATATAGTTTACAATGCAGATGGTTGCGCTCGGTCGCCATCTTACGTTGGATATTTGCCTCGGTAGCTCTAATGCTATTGGTATAGGAATAACCTATTCAGAGGTTATATAGAATAGAATAGAATAGAATAGAATAGAATAGAATAGAATAGAATAGAATAGAATAGAATAGAATAATTTATTGATTCCTTTGACATACCAAATACTTGTATAAAACTGACACTCACGTGGCTGTGCTGGCCGCGGCACGAAGGCTTGCCACCACCTGCCGCTGTGCTGGGGTGCCGGCTCGGCGGGCCGCAGGTGAAGACCGCGGCAGCGCCGGCAACCGGCACACGGAGCCACAAAGCTCAGCTCCGCCTGGCACTCCCAGGAAATCTGACAACACAGCATGACAAGTTCAGATATTACTGTACCAAATAAACTTTGATTTTTAAAGAAAAGAACACCCCCACAGCTGCAGCAAAAACTTGTTTTTAACTTGTTGCTAATACTGTTGTTAAGTTTAAATGCTTACACCGATAGCAGAATAATGGGGTACTGTCCGGTATTTGAGTTAGCAATACTAGTAAAAAGTACTGTGAATTCTATGAAGAACGAGCCCTATTAGAGCACTCTATGACAATTTGCTGATTTTATATGAATTTTTAAAACTTTTTTTGATGACGTCATAGCATTGAATCTTAAATGGGAAAATGCATCAGTTAGCATTGCTAAAATGAAAAGTTATTGAGGTAGGAATTTGAAACCTTCAGCATTATCGTGATTCTAGCACCTAAAAACCTTGCAAATGAAGTTTTGGTTACATTTCAATATTAAGTATGGGATTTGGCAATGTTAACTGATCTATTTTCCCATTTAAGATTCAATGCTATGACGTCATTTTTGAGAGGTTTTAAAAATTCATATAAAATCAGGAAATTGTTGTAGAATGCTGTAATAGGGCTTGTTCTTCATGAAATTCTCGTGCCTTTTGAAATATTGAAAAAAACTTGAAACTTTTTTTTTTGGTCAAAAAAAAAAAAAAAAAAAAAAAAACTAACAATTTTGCAAAATAATGACTTTTCTACTGTAAATAATCTCAATGACCCAATTTTGAGTTAGCATTTTTTTCTTTTCAAAATCCTGTAGAAGTTCTAGCGCTCTTTCGAATCAAACTAAAATACATAGGGGAACTAAAATACATAGGGGGGCATTCACAAAGCACTTTTAACCCCCACTTTAGCCTCAATTTTTATCTCTGGTGTTAAACTACGGTTAGCCCTGGTTTAGCACCAGGGATAAAAATTGAGGCTAAAGTGGGGGTAAAATTTCTTTGTTAATTCTCCAAAAAAACTTGTATCCCACATAGCTTCTTCAGAGAAACATGAAGATGAAATGACAGTTCTTATACAGGGTGTTTCATTACATTTAAATTTCTGAAAAACGAATAAAGAAAAAATTTCAACGTTATATTTAATGTAAAAGTTTTGTTGAATTTTCTCACAGTAAAGTGGTATACATTTAATCTGACATAGGCAGAAAGGTTAGGTTTCACAAGAGTGGGGAATTCTCCTACATTTTTTTCCTAGATGCCTTGAAACTAAATATTCCACTACAAAAATAATCAGTTTTCAAATTTGGAGACCTGAGAATTTTTTAAAGATTTTCCTTCTTTTAAATTTAGCTCCAAAACGTGACATAGAAACTCCTTAGCGCTCTCTAGCATGCGAAATTTTCATACAATAAATTCAGATTTTCAAGTATCACCTTTAAAATAAACTGATATTAGGGGTGGAACTAATGATACCAGGGTAGAAAAACCCGTGAATTGGGCCAGGACACCAGGACATTTTCTCTGCGACTTGGGCCAGGACACCAGGGCATTTTACCTGTGACTTGGGCCAGGATACCGAGATATTTTACCTGCAACTTGGGCCAGGACACCAGGATTATTTACCTGCGACTTGGGCCAGCAGAAGATTGGGGCTGCGCGTCCCCTCCAGCCGCCCCACAGCCAGTACTTGTCTCTGCGCACGTGGACGTCGCGGTAGGCCCCCCACTCCACCTCGGCTACTGCGAACACCGGCTTCACCTCCGTCTCACTCTGCAACATCAACACACGTCTCTCGAATCTTCCTAATTTTATTCACTTTGAGTTCATGCAGATTAACAACTCACGTCCAGGGCCTCAATGCGCATCACGTCGATCGTCCTGCGAGCGCCCCGGATGAGCGCCATCGTCGCCTCGGCAAGGGCGCGCGCCTCGTTGTCGTCGCGGCCAAACAGCGAGGCAGCCACCAGGTTTGTGCGTCCCAGAGGCAGCACGGCCAGCGGAAGACGCTCTGCAGCCGAGCCTGCGTCTTGTCTGCGTAGCAGCCCGGTGACCGCCTGGGTGCATCAGGACATATCAGCACTGTGCGTCCTGACCAGTGTCGCAGGCTCACCTCAGAGAGCGTCCCGTCCCCCCCTGCGACGGCCACTGCGTCCGTGTCAGCCATGACTTCCATGAGGCCGCGCGCCTGCCCCTCGGAGTCCGTCTGAACGATGCTCACGCTGAGCCCCGCCAGGTTGAGCAGCGGAGCACAGAACTTTTCAAACTGCGCCTTCGCCTTCCTGCAATCATTTGGTGAGAGGTCGTGACAAACATTAGCCTCAGTGAGAGGTCGTGACAAACACAGCACAGAACTTCTCAAACTGAGCCTTTGGCTTCCTGCGATCATGGGACAAGGTCATGGGATCATGGAATTGTTGCTTCTTCATGTAGTTTTCTTTGACCACAGAACATTGAAACCTTGTACACAGTACCCACACTCTGAAATGCCGGCAGATTTTTTTTTTTTTTTTGCCTTGCTAACGGAGAAGCACAGAGCTGCAACAGTTGACAACAGTCTGAAACATTGTTGACATTTCGCAATATTAGCACTTGCCTCTCATTTTAATGTTATTTTTTGTAGATTTAACTTTCCTACACACGAGGTTGTTTTTTGTAACATTCTTGTCTGCAAAAACAAAACTAGTAGGATGTATTGAAGCTGAAATAACCTGGGGTCCTCACAAATTATTCTACATTATTTAATAGACATATCGGTGGTCAGAGGACTAGAGGATGCATCAACAATAAAAAAAAAAATGCACAAATGTCAACACGATTCCACAAAGGAGAAGAGAGGGGGAGGCACAATTCAATAAATTAACTGATCAATGGTTTTCTAAGGGTTTTTGTGAGCATAATCTAGTTTGTGTTTGTCTTTTTCTGACTATGTTGTTTTCTTATGTCTGTGTTGTTTTTTTTAAGGGCTACAGTACGTATATAATTATGTAAGTACAGTATACAGTACTAATTAATCTTATATACAGTAAAAAATCATTTTAACTCAACTTGTTGTTAGGTAAAACTTGATTTTGAGTAATAATAATAATAATATTAACGCGGCAAATGTGGCAATGCCACGGTGGCCCGCGAATGTTCACCAACTCTCAGAGATTTCTTAAACAAATCAAAACTCTCCGCCTCAGCAACATCTGCTGTCAACGCATTCCACTCCCTCACCGTCCTGTTTAAAAAAGAAAACTTTCCCACATCACTTCTACATCTAACATACTCCAACTTCCATCCATGATCATTTCTTCCAATATAACCTGCTCTCATCACACGACCACTCAACCCTTCCCAACCCTCACAATTTCTTGTTATCTTATACATAACACCAAGTCTACAATTTTTCCTTCTCAACTCCAACGACTCCCACCCCAAATTCTCAATTAAAGCAGACACACTAACATACTCCTTTCTAACATCAGCACCATCACCCACAAACTGGAACCTTCCCACACGACCTGTAACCCTTCTAGCTGCTCTCCGCTGAACCTTCTCCAACTCCTTCACCCCCACACATCTATATGGGTCCCAAACACAGCAACCATACTCAAGCACTGGTCTCACCAGAGCTCTGTACGCATTATCTTTAACTACCCTACTGGTACCCTTAAGATTTCTCATGACAAACTTCAAACACCTCTTTCCCTTCGATGTAACATATTTAAATGTTCATTCCACATTAATTTACTACGAATGACTACACCCAAATATTTATACTTTTCATCCTGCTTCAATAACTCATCATCATCGGAGTAAACTAGGAGATTTACATCAAAAAAATTGGCATTGTGTGGATAGGAAAACCTTGATATAAGGTCAACCTAATTTCCTGGGTCCCTTGATATCAAGTAATAACAAGTTTTTACTCTAGTGATAACTTATCTCACTTTTTCTTGGCCGCGGGATTCAGGATGACGGTCACGTGCCGCGGCCGCTCCTCCAGGGGGATGGTCCGCTCCCCGAACCTCAGAGCCTCCTCACAGTAGGCCCGCATCATCTCGTCCGTCCTGCAACCACGTTTGATAGTACTCTGACATTGCTACCGTATAGTTGAGCTTGATTTTTGACATGCCACGCTGTTTCTGTAGCAATATTATAGCATCCCAGAAAACACAGGATGTCAAAAGAGCATTGTAACTGTAGAATACAGAACTCATGCTGGCTCAATGATCTCTGAACAAAACTGGACTCATGGTCGGCGCGGAAAATCATGCAGCCAATGGAAAGGCTGGAATGACAGCTGGCAACCGCTCCATTGGCTGATATCCCGACTAATCCTGTCTAGTGATAAGATGTTTTATACTGTAGTTGATAGTGGTGTTCAACTGGGGTGTGTGTAGATGCAAATTAACATACTGTATGTACTGTATGCACATACCTGATTTTCTGAACTCCATAATCAACACCATAAGCAACAACACAGAGAGCAAACGCACTCTTCTTCCAATTATTTCTTATCGTCTTTACCAGCTTCACAGCACGGTTCATAATATAATACTTATTAAAGCCGAAGATTTGCTCGCGATAGACGAGGCTGTAATTTTGGGTGGATGTACATCAGCTGACTTTGACTATTTTCAAAAAAAACGCGGGTGACAAGTTGCCATGTAGTGCTGCCACCTTGCGGAATGTTTAGACACTAGCTGCTGAATATCAGAGCGCTAAAAGTCAAATTGCAGTGGCAAACCAAAAATTCAAAGTTGACTAATTTAACATGGAAGTTCCATTTCTCCATGTTAAAGTAGTCAACTTCAAAAATTCATAACTCAAAAACTAGATCGTATTTGTACACCCGATATTTAAGCTACTGATAGGGGGTGTAGAGGAGAACATTTTAAATTTTTTTCATAATTTTCGTGCGAGGGATTTTTTTTTAATATTGGTGGCGTTATCTTACCCTTAAAGAAATATTATATTATTTTACCTATAATTTCAGTTTTTTGACATGAACCATGTACAACCAGTTGTTCCAAATAAATATATGCAGTATAAACATTACAATCAAATTACATGTTCAACAGAAGTGATGAAAGTTGGGAGGACATTTGATGAGTTTCCACCCACCTGGCTCAAAAAGTCGGTGTGAGGGTAGTGAAATTAAAAGTCTTTATTTGAAAGAACAAAACATTTATTTACCAAAATAACGACACACACCGCGGTAGCAAAAATAAAATAACAAATAACAAAACATTTCCCAACGTCAACCCTTGTGGCCACACAAGGGGATGCAGCGGCACATTTTTCAATACAAAGATGGCACATTCTGCAATAAAATCGGCCCTCTTTTGAGGCTTCAGGTCAGCTGATCCCACCGTCCTATACAAACCAATGTGAAGAAAAAATTTAAAAACTTGAAATTGCCGTTTTGGCTTTAAATAAAATTTTAATCAAGCTCTTGATTCCCCTAAATGGTTGGGCAGGAGATGAATTCAAATTAATAACTACTGACACGTCAAGGAGGACGTTGAAGAGGACATTACAGCAGGAAGGGCAAGATGGCCTTGCGTCCTCGGGGGTACGACGCAAAGTCCTTCTTGTAGGCGCGGTGCTTGGCCTGCGCCCAGACAGCCATCTGGAACAGCCCCGCGAGCGCGAACAGCCCGGCTGGAACAAACAAGACAACATTACCACCACGTTCAGGAGAAAAATATTTTCTGGATCTTATGGGTAGTGAACAAGCAGACTACTTAGCAAAGATGGCAGCAATGTGACACAGCCAGTAACAAACATATCCATTAACTCAATTAAAGCTCATATTAATATGCTGTAGTAAGCTAACATTGTAATAAAATAAAAAATAAAATAAAAAATAAAAAAAAATAGTGCAGTGAAACAAAAAGTTAACTTAACCTGGAAAGAACAAGAAAGTACTAAAGCATGGGGAGATGTCATATTTAAATCAGCTAAAACTCATACTTACAACAGACTCACAGACAGTTAAATTCAGACTAGACACAGGCCATGAATATCTTGGATGCTATCAGAAGAAGTTTATAATACAAGGTAGTGATATTGTATGTAAGTTATGTAAAAAGAACCTCAAGACAGAAGGCATCTGTTTAGATGCTCTGCATTAACTACAGAACTTGACTTGTTACCTGGCAACATGAAGAGAGAAGAGAAAGAGTCTTTTCTCCATTGCGGCTTGCTAAAAGTAAAATGGTTTAATAACCAAAAAGATTTTTTTCTGTAGCAACCGTTTATAATGTGATAAATTGAACATACCCGACAGGGCCCCGATTTAATATCCATTTCTCGCCGTCGCAAGTCCATTGCGACGTCGCAAGTGAAGCGTCGCAAGCAAAAGTTGATTTAATATCATCTGCGGCGCAGACTTGCGACGGCAAATTCGGGCAGTTGCGATGCCAAATTTGCGATAACCTCAGAGGTGCCGCAAGACGACTTACCACGCTCTTCTCACCTCGGAATCACTTTGTTCTTCTTAATTAATTCAAAGAAGAAGAAAAATAAAATTTATCTAGAATAGCCAATGTTTTCTTAGATAGATTCTTTACGTACTCATATTTTTTTTAATACTATCTAAGCATCCATGGCCGAGTTCTAGCTCTCCAATTGCTTGTTCTTGGATTGAAGACCGTAAATTGTTTTACAAAATAATCAAGGTATTATTTTGTGTCCAATTTAAATTAAATATTTTCCAAAAATTTGCTGCTTTATTTTTAATTAATTTAAGAAATTAATCGATTCATAAAAAATATTTTTTCAGGTTTTCTTTATTCCCGAGACGGATTGAACCAAGAAAAATGTATAAATATAAAAATTTTAATTCCATGTCCTTATAAATCGAATTAAAAATTTGGATACTTAGGATTTGAACCGCGCGGTAAAATGCGACTTGCGACGCGATCGGATGCGATGTACTTTGATCATCGCAGTGACGTCATCATCGCAAATTCGAATTTGTGACGCGATTGACACGTGATGTAGCGCGGTCATGATTGGAAGATCACTTGCGATGGGGAAGTGGCTAGCAAATATTTTTCTGTCGCAGACGCTCATATTAAATTCACTTTGCGACGTCCCAAAGGAGTGTGGTAAGTGCATCGCAAAATATTTGAAAATATTTGCTAGCGACGCGTCGCATCTACCATCGCAACAAATAATGATATTAAATCGGGGCCCAGGTTAATTTCATTTCCCATAGAAGAGGCAACACTTGAATTACTGTGCTCCACATTTCAAAAAGTCTTCCTTTGTCTTCCATTTTTATTTTGGGATCCTCAAAATTTGTTAAACAAAAATCTCATCTCTTCCAACAAAATCAAAATTTTCACATTGAGATGCTGAGATGACAGAGCTGCAACTAACGTGCACTCCTCGGAAAATTTCCCACTCGCAGCCTTGCGTTAAAACTACGGGCATGATGATTAACAACTTTTCACAATCAGTGCACCTCGCATCTCAAAATAATGATAGAAATTTTGATGAATGCCCAAATCTTTAATTTTATATTTATATAAATACAAATTATGGTAAATAGAATACAAATGTTTATATTTTTATTTTCTTTAAAACCAGATTAAGGTTAAATATTACTGTAATATTTTTATAACACCTACAGCACTTGTTCTGAATTTTCTTTTTTTTTTTTTTTTGCCATGTCTGTAAGTTAGTTTTATTTTTACTTATTCTATTAAAATAATTAGTTCTATTCTTTAGAGGGGACTGGTAAGCAGGCATCACTGAGATGAACAAGAATGCACAGACTAGCATATAAACAAAGTGTACAATTATTTTCTTTACCTAACAGAGTAAATCAGGTTTAATTACTGTAAGAATATAGAACACTTCTCGACAGAACTTGTAAAAAAATATCACCACTCCCTCAACTCTACAGGGTACGTACCGGGCAAGCATTGGGTCATTGCAGTGTCAAGTAAACTCTACAGGGTACGTACCGGGCAAGCACTGGGTCATTGCGGTGAAGGCGGCCCAACTGTAGAACTCGTAGGTGTAGTTTGGGCAGGAGACGAGGTTGAAGAGCGCGGTCAGCGGGTTTGCGTCCGGTACCGGCACCTTGCGCACTGTGGTGCCGGGGGGGCGCAGGTTCCGCAGCAGCAGGTGAATGCTCAGGTTGCCCGCCTCACTCACCTAAAAACATTCGTCAATTTTTACTGTAGAATATGGACAACCTACATGAAAATTTTTAATTGCAGAAATGAATAGAGGGCACCGAATTATGATACTCTGATTTTTTTCTGATTTTTTTGAGACCCGGAACTATTTTTAAATAATTTAAGTAAATTTAAATTTAAATAATAATAATTATTGATAATTCTGTGATTTAAGTTGGCACCCCTGAATCCTTAATAAAAAGGATAGGACCGAGACGTCTATTGACGCCCCCAGGGGGTGTGGCCGCACATTCAATAATTAATTAAAAATACTGTAGTTTTGGGTCTCAAAAAAATGTGAAAAAATTCAGAGTAGCATAATTTGGTACCTTCTATTCATTTGTGTAATAAAAAAATTTCATGTGGGTTTTCCATAGAGGGTGCCAAATTATGCTGGTTCAGAATTTTTCGAGTTCCAGACCATATATATAAGAATTATTGAAAGTTCTGAAAGTTAAGTTGGTCCCACTAAATCCTTAATAAGAAGGATAGAGCCTAAATGCCAATTGACGCCTCCAGGGGGCGTGGAAAATTTTTCAATAATTTTTTTAAAAATAGTTACGGGACTAAAAAAAAAAAAAATATGAAAAATTCATAGTTCCATAATTTGGTATCCTTTATTTATTTCTGCAAAAAAAATGCATGCACTTTGTCCATTGAAGACATAAAACAGATGGCTCTTTGCACAGAAATTTGGTCTGTTTCATGCAATGATAATACATACCTATACATATTGGCGTCATAAAGTTAGTGCGAACCTAGTCGTAACTGCTGGAACTACGTGCGTCTAGCGAGGATTGTTGTAAATGATTAACATTGTAAAATCATGTAAATGCTCTTTCAGCAGCCACAGCATAATTTTACAGAAATGACAGCACCATAATTAGTTGTCAAATACTTTCGGACAAATATAAAAAAAATATTTCAACTTCGTAAGTGATTTCTTTCCTAAAAATTTGAAAATTTTTGTGATTCTCCCCATGCTATAGGTATTGCCGTATTCTCGATGCAAAGATCCAAATTTTCAGACGCCAGCGCCATTTCTTGGTTCTTTATGTCCTCTGTAGCATTAGGAGAATCACAAAAACAACAAAGTTTAAATAAAAAAACATCACCTACTAACGTAAGTTTATTTATTTTTATTACTTTTCTGAAGGTATGTGCCAACTAATTATGTCATTCCTGTGAAATTAAACTGTCAGCTTTGACGACATAGTTCAAATTTCCACCACCAGGTTCTCAACAAGCCAAGCAGAAGATGCTGGTGAAGGTAAAATTCCCCGCCACCTTTTGGCTTTTTTCTCAGTAATGCAACCAGAAATTGAAAAAAGACAAAAATCTCGTGTGTACTGTCAATAAGACGTATTTTAATTTAGAATCAACTCAACTGTTATTCTGTTATCTACAGTCAACTGAGTTACCTTCAAAGTTCAGCCAATTTTAAAATCAAATAACGAGACAATTTTGACTGAGGGAAATTTTAAAGCTCACGTCAGTGCTTCAAAGTTACCCCAAACTTTCAAAGTAGCCTCATAGAGTTAGTAACCAAAAATATCAGATGTGTTTTTCTATCTCTTAATGAAAAATTAAATCTCGCAATGGGGAATTCTCCTACATTTATTTTATTTTTTTTTCAGATGCTCTATGCCTTGAAACTAAATGTCCTAAAACAAAAAAGTTTCAATTTTCAAAATTGGAGACAAGGGAATTTTTTAAAAATCTTCCTCCTTTTGAATTTAGCGCCAAAACGTGACGTAGAAACTGCCTAGCAGGCGAAATTTTCTGGCAATAAATTTATATTTTCGATTATCACTCTTAAAGTAAATTACTGATATTAGAGAAAAAACTATTGATACTAGGGTATAAAAACCTGCTGATTTCGATCGTGTTACTAAAATTTATAGCCAATGACTCCTTGACGCTCAAACTATGATATCAGACAGTTGTTGTGTGTTAACTAGGGAGTTTCTACGTCACAATTTTCAGGTTTGCGCGCGGGTTGCATACTTTGCCCCTATTCTAATAATCCCTTCAGAGTCCCCAAATTTTAGTTAAAAAAGTTGAAACTTAAGTCAAACTTATTGTTAATATGTACTCTATCATAATATAGTAGTTAAATTAAAATTTGAGTTGTAAGAGAATTCCCCATTCAGAAAAAAACTCCCAGCTAGATAGAGAATTTAACATTGAGCTTATGATTTACTTAAAGTTACACATCAGTCAAATAAAAAACATTTTTGTTTCACCAAGTGTTAACTAATACGAAATTTGGGTAATTTTCATTCCCTTTGTTTTTAAGGAAATTTGCATGGTAAAAAGCCAGGTTAGTTCAGGTAAGTTATGACCTCAGGTCAGTTCAAGTAATTACCAGGAAGGCGGCTAGGGCCAGGTAGACCTGGAGGTCGCAGGGCGCGGTGAAGAGCGGGTGGTTCACGTGGTAGGCCACGTAGGCCGTGAACAGCCAGTAGTAGGAGCAGTTTTTGAAGAGGTTGCGCAGCGGCATGGTAGCGTGTGAGAACCGGTGGACGAACAACGTCTCCAGCAGTCGCTTGGCGTAGTGCAGCGTCCAGCAGCCAGCCGCGATGCTGCAACAAGCTCAATCAATTTTCAAGACCCTGGTCAATTTCCAAGACCCTGGTTCACTTCCAAGAGCCTGGCTAACAAGACCCTGATTCATTTCCGAGACCCTGGTTAATTTTCCAAGAGCCTGGTTCATTTCCAAGACCCTGGCTAACAAGACCCTGGTAAATTTCCAAGAGGCTGGTTCGTCACTTACTGTGAGCAGAGAGAGAGAGGCGCGGAGCCTGTCAGTTCCCCGTAGAAGAGCCACGGCCGGGTGTAGATCCAGAGGTAGACCACGAGGGGGCCGGCATACTCGACGAGGAAGACGGTCTGCCAGCCGATCTGCGGCCCCAGGTCCTTCACGTACAGCTTGGCGCCGCTCTTGAGGCCCAGCGAGGACAGGCTGTCCGAGTCAGAGAGGGCCTTGCCGCGCGCCTCCAGACGCAGCGACTGGCGACACGGTGGCAGTGACGACTTCTTGGCGTGCAGACACTTCTTCAGCTCAGCAACTGTCGCCGTGGGCGAGAGCTGAACAGAGACACAGTCAGGGAGTCAGACAGGGAGTCAGGAAGAGATTCAGGGAGAGAAAGTCAGGGAGTCAGGAAGAGAAAGTCAGGGAGTCAGGAAGAGAGACAGTCAGGGAGACAGAGACATTCAGAAAGACAGGAAGAGACAGTCAGGGAGACAGAGAGATATTCAGGCAGACAGAGAGACATTCAGGCAGACAGAGAGACAGGAAGAGAAGTCAGGAAGAACAGAGAGATAGTCAGGAAGAACAGAGAGAAAGGAACAGACAGTCAGAGAGACAGTCAGTTAGACACAGAGACAGTCAGTTAGACAGAGAGACAGGAAGAGACAGTCAGGGAGAACAGAGAGACAGTCAGGGAATCAGGAAGACAGAGAGGTGGCAGCTTGGAGTAAGCACTAAGAACCACTAGATATGACAACAACTTTCGGTACATATATGATGTATGCATACCCCTGCAATTTGCAATGTGAGTTGTCGGGGGACGGTTTCTCCGATCTTGCAAATCTTAGCAGCGACGTTCATGCCGAGACTTGTGTCTCAAACAATAATATTGGACTGCCATTTTGACATTTACCCACTTAATATACATCCCAGCTTTATTACGCTCCATGATTTCCAATTTGTCTATAAATACTAGAGGTAGGCCTATTTTTTAAACATTGTCATATTTTATTACATGTATGCAGTGGCAAATCTCCTAGCTGCCATATGCTTTGTGTGTGTACCTGTGTACTATAAATATGTATATATGTATGTATAATATTCACTTCTATATAATGCATGATCATCATAATTATTCAAATTCCATTAATATGCCATGCATACATGCACATAAGATAATCAATACAAATTAAGTCATAATACTGTATGCATACTGTGCATCAGCCACCGTGGCGTAGCCACATTTGCCGCGTTAATTTTATTATTATTATTATTATTATTATCACACAGTACATATTTCTTATATGCATACAGTATGCATATTGTACAGTATGTACCTATAAGGCTGTAATAAGCATAATTTGAAAATGTTATGCATACAGTATGCAAACTGGGCCCACACGAAACTGTTCCTGCATTTTCCCATCACTAATGAGGTTCGTTATAAACGCCAAGTCACGATCTCCTTGAGCAAAGATTCGTTGCGATTATTTTGCTTGAAATACTCACGTCCGTTACTGTCGCGACGGGCTTCGAGTTGGAACAGCTCAGCACTTCGATCTGAAACCGAAAACTGTTACAAACATGAAGATTTTTGGCACGCACCGGCTTTGGGGAGAAAAATTTGTCGAGACGAAAAAATCCCCCTGAAATTACTGGGGACCGCCGTTTTCTCTCAGCAGTTGATTTAATTTTCAATGCATAGTTTAAATAAGTGGGAAAATCTGCATGGAATCTTACTTACCTCCATTTCAGCAGTGAAACCCTATAACCGTGCAATGACCTGCAAGCTGGAAGCCACTGGAAGCTGCAGTGGAATACAATAATATAACAATGATAACAGAGATAACGCAATGATAATACAAATTTATAAAATGCAAGTAATTTCTCAATTCGATTGTAGATGGCGTGTGCTTGCAATTTTTTTCTCGATCAGATAATCCAACTAAATAAAATATTACTAAAGTGCACTTTCTACGATTTTTAACTTTTGATACTAATTTAATGGAGTTTAATACCTAAATTCAAACATAAATAACATTAAAAATATATTTCAGTGACTGAAAATGAAGAGAAAACGCAAAAACTGACACATTCTCTTTCTTGCCGTGCGTTTAGTATCAATTTTTAAGTTGGCAGTAACTTCTAGAAACTTCCGGAACTTCGGAGACGTGTGGGTTGCATATATTTACGCGCGCCAGGCTGAAAAAAAAAGTCGATTGTAAAATCTAGTTTTTGAGGACGTTGTTGCGAAAAGTTCTCTCTGTCAAATAAGGGCATATCAAGCTGTGTTTCTTCCTTATAGAGCCCATTTACCTAGTACAGTGATTGGATAGTCGATCAAACATGTAAGTAGAAGCACATCACTTTAACTACGCCACTACTAAAAATAGAAAGTGATGGCATATATTTGATAGGCCGCTACCATCTTTTTACTACCCACACAGCCGTGTCACGATTATTTATAAATAAAGCTACAATTTTTGCTTCTGTAGCCCCATCTTATGTCCATATCAATGCAGTCCGAGTGCTTTATATTATTACAATGATTTCAATATGATGTGCATAAAGATGGTCTGTGGTATGTATACCGTCTGCACTCGCAGCATATTTATCTTGGCTCTTTACACATATTAACATGTATACATCAAAACAAACCGAAGCTGCCTTGATTTCTTATAATATGTTTCATTTCTCGACAAAAATTTCTTCACGAAGCAGCTGGAGATCATTAGGTTTCTTGTATTTATGCATAATAATATAATGGTTTTTGAGTGGGCGTGATTCACAAAAAAAAAATGTATGCATATATAGTTGTACTGAATTAGATAGAATATCGTTGTCTAAGCAGCTGCTGATTTTTGTAGCACTGTGACATTGATAAATTTGCTGCAGTGTGTCATTACTTCCTTTTAAAGAGATTTGGCGTAGTGCCAGCAACCTTGAGGGAGCTTGTTTGCCTCCAAGTAAATGACCTCCAAGTACTGTTGCTTTCATTTTTGTGTCAACTCAACATTTCTTGTTGCAGCATGGGCAAGGACTACTACAAGATCCTGGGCATTGCCAAGGGCTCCTCGGACGATGAGATCAAAAAGGCGTACCGCAAGCTGGCGCTTAAATTCCACCCTGACAAGAACAAGAGCGCGGGCGCGGAGGATCGTTTCAAGGAGATCGCCGAGGCCTACGAGGTGCTTAGCGACAAGAAGAAGCGCGACATCTACGACCAGCACGGAGAAGAGGGGCTCAAGGGGGGCGTGCCTGGGGGCGGGGGCGGCCCCACCAGCCACAACGGGGGCGGCAACTACAGCTACCAGTTCCACGGAGACCCTCGCGCCACCTTCGCGCAGTTCTTCGGCTCCTCCAGCCCCTTCAACTCTTTCTTCGAAAACAGCAGCGGCGGCCCCAACAGAATGTTTTTCCCCTCGGGCGCGGACGACGAAATGGACATAGACGACCCCTTCGTGAGCCTCGGGCTTGGCGGGGGACGCCCTGGAGGCGGGGCCTTCCGCTCACACTCGTTCAACTTCCAAGGGTCCCCGCAGAGCCGCAAGGACAAGCACCAAGACCCGGCCGTGGAGCACGACCTTTACGTGTCGCTTGAGGAGGTTGCACGCGGCACGACCAAGAAGATGAAGATCTCGCGGCGCGTTCTGCAGCCAGACGGCACAGCACGCAAAGAGGACAAAGTGCTGACCATCAACGTGAAGCCGGGCTGGAAGTCGGGCACCAAGATCACCTTCCAGAAGGAGGGGGACCAGGCCACGCACAAGATCCCTGCGGACATCGTGTTCATCATCAGAGACAAGCCGCACCCACACTTCAAGCGAGAGGGCAGTGACCTGCGCTACTCCGCCAAGATCTCACTCAAGCAGGTCAGTATCATGTCTTTTCTTGGCGGGGGCATGCATGACTAAAATGTGTCAATTGCCCCAAAATAGAGGCTTCAAGTCAGCTGATTTTGCGATGTTCCCACCATTCCATCCAAACCTATGTAAAAAAAACTCAAAATCGTTTTTTTTTTTTTTTTTTTCATTAATGAAATTTTTTAGAGGAAAATAAGTTCTTGATTCATTATCAAAAGACCTCTAAATGTGGGGGGGGGGGGGGGGTAAGAGATGTTTTCAAATTCAAATTAATAGCTATAATAGTTACCGAGAAAATATTCAAATTTTGTAATATAGAGGCTTATAATAATAATAATAATATATTTGTTTATTGGGTTAAGTAATACAAAAGAATGGGGGGAAAGACATGAAAAAAAAAAAACAAAACAAGAGATGACTTAAGAGCAAAAATAAATAAATACATAATATAATTTTAAAAAAATATATGAATACATAACCCAAACGGTGGTATGAAAAAGGTATAAAACCCATGCATAATTAATATATGATCAACCACCAATAATTATCAGATAATAAACTACATCGTCAACATTATGGGGAAAATTTTCCCGCTGGGGAAAACTTGAAGCCTCTATATCAACCAACCATCCTTTCCTGGCGACAGAGTCTCCCTGTCACACTATGCAAAAATGTCACAACTCTTTAGTTGCAAGTGTCTACCCAAATGCTAAAGTTTCCGAGCACAAACAACCCCCAGTAGCTCTGAGCCATCTTTGAGCCACCCCCTGTGTCGTGATCACAAACGGGCCGAGTCTGAGTCATCTTTGAGCCACCCCCTGTGTCGTGATCACAAACGGTGCTCACGGTCCTAGCTACGTTAGTTCACTTCAGACTTCGGCACTTATTTTGAATTTTAGCTTGATTTTATTTCTTGAACAAGTACTAACAAATTCATTCGACATCTCAAAATTGGCAACAGTGCTACAATCTGTTAAAATGACATTTCTATATGCACGAAACTTCCCTCTATCCATCGTTATCTCAACTTTTCCGAGGAGAATTCCTATTTCTTTTTATTTATTATTATCATTTTTACATGAAGACACATTGAGTCTGGTTGAATTACTTCAATTAGTAGAGGAAGTCAACATATTTTGACGAATTTACAAAATAAATTTGTTTTAATTAACTTTTGATGTTGACCTTGAAATTTTAGTAAGGTCAGAGGTCAAATTAGAAACAACATTATACATTTTGGTAGCTGAAAATATTCAATCATGTAAAAATCCTTCTATAAAATACTATTTTTCCTTTTAAAATTTACTCTGATTTATGGTGAGTTTCAAAATTCTGAAGTTTCAAATTTTCTAGATAAAATTTAAATAATGTTAATTAAAAAATAACAAGTTTGTGTGACTTCAAAATTTTGCAACTGGTTATAAATCTGAATGCGGTATTTTATAGAAGGATAAATAAGCCTCCTCAAAATATTTTGAATTTTTTCAGCTAAGGGCTCTGCTAGGAAAATGTACAGTACGCTGTTTGTAATTTGACCTTTCTAAAATTTCAAGGTCATCAAAAAAGCAATTCTACCACAAACGAAAACAAACTACTGTATCATTTTATGTGCAGTAGAATTTTAGTTACAATTTTTTTATCTCAAAATTGGTTGTTTTGATATTTATTTATTATTAGTTTGTTCACAGTATTTATTTTTTTAATTTCGTAGTTTTTCAAAAGAATAATAAAATCCAAACTTAGGTCACATGTGTAACATAATTCATCAAAATGGACCCCCTCCTTATTGTATCCTGTATAATGGGGCCACCTAATCTGCACTGGATGAAATAAAATATTGGCGTCACAAAGTTAGTGCGAACTTAGTGGTAACTGCTGGAACTACGTGCGTCTGGCGAGGATTGCTGTATATTATTAACATTGTAAAATCATGTAAATGCTCTGTCAGCAGCCACAGCATAATTTTACAGAAATGACAACACCATAATTAGTTGTCCAATACTTTCGGACAATATAAATAAATATTTCAACTTCGTAAGTGATTTCTTTCCTAAAAATTTGATAATTTTTGTGATCCTCCCCATGCTATAGGTATTGCCGTATCCTCTATGCAAAGAGCAAAATTTTCAGTCGTCAGCACCATCTCTTGGTTCTTTATGTCCTCTGTATTGAAGTGTTTGTAAATGGTTTGCTTGCAGGCTCTGTGCGGTACTATGGTGGAAGTTCCGACGTTGTCGGGTGACAAGATCCCGTTGAACCTGAGCACCGAGATCGTCAAGCCCTCGACGGTGAAGCGCATCCAGGGCTTCGGACTGCCCTTCCCAAAAGAACCGAGCCGCAAGGGAGACCTGCTGGTGTCGTTTGACGTCAAGTTTCCCGAGAGCCTGACGCAGAGTGCCAAGGACATTTTGTACGACACGCTGCCCAACTAACGATAAGACTGCTGTGAAAATGACGACGTGTGAATGTAGTGTACTTGTTGTTTTCTTTGAGTTTCATTGAAGAAGATTGTTAAATAATGCTTACACTCAACCTAGATTAAATTATTAATATTGTATATTTATTCACGCTATGTATGCGAGGTCCCAATTTTATGTAATTAACGACGGTGGCTCCTCTAACATTTCCGCGAGAGCTGCCGAGCATTTGTGTCCGACTGATGATCATGTGTTTCAATAAAATATCATTTTTTTTTTTTTGCCACAATCTTTGTTTCCTTCATTCCCCTGGCCTGGCTGTCGTTTTCTCGCTAAATTCACTCTAAGGATGGCGCTTACAACACATATTTTTTAAGCTAGTACAGTATTGCAATTTTCCCGCTGAAGAGAGTAATTTTCTCCGTCATGTTAAGGGTAAGGTAACGAGAATCAGCTGTTTTTTAGACCCATTTGATTAACATGTAAATTTTAGCAAATTCACAAAAATTCTGAAAAAAAAATTGAGACAGATTTTAGTACCTAAAAGCCATAGACAAAATTTTAAGACAATTTTCGAGCCAATTTTTTTTAATTAAAATTTTAGTTTAGCTCTCCATGGGAAAGCCCTATACTGAAAAATAAAAAAAAAATCGGCTATAATAATTACTTTGAAATTTTTTCTATGACTTTTAGGCACTAATATCTGTCTCAAATTTTTTCAGAATTTTTGTGAATTTGCTAAGGTTTACATGTTAATCAAATGGTTCTTAAAAAACAGCTGAATCACGTTACCTTATATATACCCTTAAAGATTGCCCTCACTGCCAGCACATAAATAAATTACCACTCTTTCATGCACTCAAATGATAAAATTATGTTTGTGTAATTAAATATTACTTTTTCTGTGCATTTAGAGTTGGCACAATTAAAAAAAAAAATAGTGTCAGATAACACGCCCAAAGTTAAAAAAAAATCCCACACATGAAAATTATGACACAGGACATGGTATTTTAAAATGTTCTCCTCTACATCCCCCATCAGTCAACTTTAAAAATTCTTAAGGGTAAGATAACATGAAACATTGATTGTTGTAGTCCCATTTGATTAACATGTAAACCTTTTAGCAGCCTCATAATAATTCTGAATTTTTTTTTAGAGACAGTTCTTAGCACCAAAAAAATGTGTAAAAAATTCCAAAACAATCGGACGATCCAATTTTTTTAAATGAATTTTTTAAATCATAAGTATAGGGCTTTCCCATGGAGACCTAAACTAAGAAATTAATTTAAAAAAATCGGATCAAGCGATTGTTTTGAAATTTTTTCCACATTTTTTTGGTGCTAAGAACTGTCTCTCAAAAAAAATTCAGAATTATTATGAGGCTGCTAAGGTTTACATGTTTAATCAAATGGGACTACAACAATCGATTGTTCGTGTTACCTTACCCTTAACTCTAAAATTAATATACTGTATATCGAATTTGTATACCTGATATTTTAGCTACTGATAGCTATAGGGGATGTAGAGGAGAATATTTTAATTTTTTTTCACAATTTTCATGTGTGGAAATTGTTAACAGTGGGCGTCGCGTTACCTTATACCCTCAATGGAACATACAGACATGCTACATAAATATATTACATTGATCCCCAAGAGTTTGAAAAACTTGTGATGGGGGAACATGGGTTTTGTCAATTTTGCAAGAGGACAAAATTTGTAACTTTACATGTTCTACGTATGTAGCACAAATTATGACAATAAGAAACTATATGTACATAAATTTGATGTACATATATAGCTAGAGTCAGACTAAATCGTATTGTAATAAATCTTGAGGAATATTATAAAAAACATTTACCGAATTAATTACAAAACAAAATAATTGTCGAAAAATTTATCTTTTGTTAATTATTCTGTTTTGGGCTTATAGTTTTTGGTACAATTCTTATACACACACATGCAAGGACTGGAAAAGTATTTTAAAATAAATTATTTATAAAATATATATACATTTATTATTACTTGATTCTTCACAGCTAGATTATAGATCTAATTTAATAAAATAATGAAACTTATTAATTGTTAGCAGGCGAAGTAGACATTATAAACTATATTTGTTTTATAAAATACATATTATATACATACCATTTGATGTATGCTGGTCAATCTTCGCCGATTCTTTATTTTATGCAATACTCTACAATTAAAGCACTGTGCTAATTGAAGAGTGTTGCATAAAATAAAGGATCGGCGAAGATTGACCAGCATACATCAAATGGTATGTAAAACAAAAATAGATCTAATTTAAAACATATAATATTTTTGTATTATTGTTTTTATGTTATATATACATATTATATAATTGGCCGGGGTCTGAGGTTTTATGAAAAATGGTACTCAGGATTGCATTATATATATTATTATCAGGAAATAGTTCATCCGAATTCCCTGATAATATTCAGGAGAATAACAGGATTCCCTGTTCTCGAAATGTTTAATTAAAATTTAAATTAATAGTGGTAGCACAATATGTGCGGTAGTGTTTCTTAATTTCGCCACAAGATGGCAGAGCCTGACAAAACGATCTGCCACACCATGGAATAAATTATTATTCAATTTTGCAACAATTAAAGCTCGTCGGTCCGGCTCGTCGTCTGCAAGTCAGGCGCGGGATACTCCTATACCCTCGAAATGTTGGATTTAACGTTAGGCATTTTCCGCCCTCAGATCCAAATATATTTTATTTAAACATATATTACATGGCATTATATATTATATACATCACACAGCGCACATGCATATATGAACCTCATCTCTAATAGGCGCGCGGATCCAGGGAAAAATTTCGGAGAGGGGGGGGGGAAGCCTCCAAAAGGCAAATGTTAAAAAAAAAATTGGAGTTGGGGAAGTGCTTATATTGCCCATGTTAAATCCAAAATTCCCCCCCCCCTGGATCCGCGCCCGTGACCTAGCTCTAGCTAGCTTGCTGATGAGTGGCTCGAATCTCAAACCAAATATAACAAAAAATACTGTCGCTCAAACTTCGAGTATTGATTAAAATAAATGTTCGGTGGATTTTTGGTTCAACAATTCAACATATACATAATAAATTGTTTAATTAAATGGGTTGACTGAGTCTCGTCAGATCACCGCGAAGTCATGCAAGCAACGCCGAGCGACGAGCGTGATTAATAATAAAGTTGGGGGGGTGACCATTTTCAACAAAAATCACGTTTCCCATTACCCGGCCGTTAATTGCGCTTTCCATTAAGCAGTGGTTCCTAGCTCGATCTGGCATGGCTTATTTGCACCACATTGCACTTCCGGTTCATTGTGAAAAGCTTTAGCGTCCATTCTGGCTGAGGTTGTCACGTTTCCCTCAGTCTCAGGTAAATGCCGGGATGGATTGTAAGCATGATGACCACCCCCGTTCCCGATGAGCCCGCCGCGAAACTCTCAAGTTATTATTATTTTTTTTTTATTTTTTTTTTATTATTAAACCGTGTACAAATAATATACAGTCCAACCAACTAGGCCCTAAATGAAGCCCTATCGGTTGGAACTGAGTTACATATATATACGATTAAATTATTCAACACGTATAGCATGGAGGAAATATATATAATAATAATATATTATAATTATTATTATAATTATAATAACATAATTTATCCATGAAGTATAGTAAGCTTAAACAAAATTACCTATATTTATTAAAAATAACAATAAAACAAAACAATATATTAATAACCTTAACAAAAGAGAAAAACAAAAACAAGCAGAAATAAGCACGAACAAATTTAAACCTTTCAACTTAAACAGAAGCACAAATATAATTAATAGAATGGTATTACAGCTCTGCACATTAACGCAATTTATTTAATATAAACTATGCTTTCTCAGCACTTTTTTTAATAACATTTTTTGGTCAATTGATCTAATATTTATCGGTATTTCGTTCCAAATTTTTGGTAGCACAAAATTCCATGTTCTTTCTCCAAATCTATTATTACTTCTTGGAGTTGTAGCAGGTTCATTTAAAAGAGTCCTAGTATTATGATCATGTACTCTAGGCTCTAAATTTTTCATATCATTGAATTTCTCAAAAGAAAGCACAAATTTTGCTAATTCATTGACCGGTAAAACATTGAAATGTTTAAAATAATTCACGTCACAATCACATTTTTTACCCTTTTTAAATTCTTTTTAAAACCCTTATAGTTGCAACTTTTTTAATTTAGTTAAATGACCTGATTTTGCAAAACCCCATGCAAATACTCCATACGAAATTATTGAGTGACCAAGTGCAAAATATACATTTCTTAACATTTTTTCTGACAGAAACTTATAATTATAAGGGTATCAGAAGGTTCAGCGTTTTCAGATTTAGTGGGTTATTATGAAGCACCTAAATTTGGTTTTCATAGAAAGAAGAAATATATGTATAATTTTGGGCACCAGTGTATTATATTATATAGTTGTGCATCCAACTTATGAGAAGAGGGTCGCGAGTTCGAGCCCAGATTTTTTAATAATGTTGCCCACTCATCCATCAATAGTCGACGACCCTATTATATAGCTGTGAGGTTTCCATGTTTTTCTCAATCAAAACTTGGCAAATTGCTGCATGTGGTACGTGTATTTTGCTATAATATATAAAGGTGATGGAAATTTAACCCCGGATTAAAAAGGACCCACAAAAATCTAGCACTGCTATTTAAGTCGATTCCACGAAAAGATTTTAGATAATTAAGTCAATTGGGACGACCATGCATTCATATAAAGTATAATATTTAATATATGATATGTTATAATATATTACTTTTATCATATTACGACTCGAAAGCACCAGCGACTACTCCATTCGGTTTGTAGGAGTTGCTAATCTAATAATATATAAAGACGCGCGTGGTACGTGAATTGAAGCGCTTGAGATGAGAGACAACTTCCCTTAGAACCGCCATCCTCTGTCTCTTTTGGAAAATCTGATGGAGCATGCAAATTGTCCTGAGGTAACTTAAAAATCGTTTAACTTTTTTATTAATACGGATGCTGCGGTGCCAAACATATACATGGTCATCACAATGGCGAGTTAGCGGCAGTTTGTAGATCGTGATCTTTCCCGTGATATTCATTTCACTAATTTTTATAGCCACAAATAAATTATTATTTCAAACAAAATATTACCTATATAATACTGATATAATGCAGTTTTAGTTGATGGCACACAAACTGCTTCAAAATCTGTCCTCACACGTTATTAATTGAAACCAGGCGCGGATCCAGGGGGGGGGGGCAGCGATCGCTTCCCCCCCCCCCCAAAGGTCTCAAAATACATTGAGGGTGTACCCCCCCCCCCCGTCGACCCTCTCCCACTGAATATTTTAACACTGCGGGATAGGGCATGCCCCATTGCCCCCCCCTTCCCCCCAAGCAGTGAGCTGCCATGGATTCGCCCCTGCTTGAAACTGCCTTCAGATAATAATTTAAATAATAATTTTTATCTGTGCTTAATTTTGAAGATTTGCAAGCAGAGCAACCGTTTGCTAATATTGTTTGGAAGTTAATTTGTACGGTCTGTTGAAAACGCGATTTGCAACTGAAACAATTTAGTATTGTACACGTATTCATCATGTACAGTATAATTATAACAATACACAATATTACATTATACTATACATTATTTGTCATATGCATGATTAATCTAAGGAGATCAAGGTGACACACAAATATCCGTCTTGACTGAGGTTTTCCACGGTTCCCTCAGTCTCGACTCACAGACGTCTCTGCGAACGGATATCCCTATATGCATTACCCCGCCTCGAGCTTCCATGCAAGCTCATAGGGGTGTATCCTTGATGTAAAATATAAAAGAAAATATCTGAGCTCACACACATCGACTAGCTCGTTTGCGGAGTATATAACCTATAGCTGTCACGACCGAGATTTCTTCCCAGCTAGGGAACGTATAATACGTGGGAGGTGACCATCCTGACTGAGGTTTTCAAGGTTCCTTCAGTCACAAACGGATATATCTGTAACCAACTATTTCCGTTGACAATGTAAAGCTATGGGCTGGCTTAGTAAGAAATTATACACTCGATTACCCTAAAATTATTTTATTTAATTTCTACTATATACATGAGGCAACCGCGCCTGCCTAGCGCGCACGAGACGCTCGCGCGCTCGTAGCTGTGACACTCTCAGTTGATTATCCCCCTTGAATGTGACACTCTCATTTGATTACCCCCTTGAAAGTGACACTCTCAGTTGATTATCCCTCTTGAATGTGACACTCTCAGTTGATTATCCCCTTGAATGTGACATTCTCAGTTGATTATCCCCTTGAATGTGACACTCTCAGTTGATTATCCCCCTTGAATGTGACACTCTCAGTTGATTATCCCTCTTGAATGTGACACTCTCAGTTGATTATCCCCTTGAATGTGACATTCTCAGTTGATTATCCCCTTGAATGTGACACTCTCAGTTGATTATCCCCTTGAATGTGACACTCTCAGTTGATTATCCCCTTGAATGTGACACTCTCAGTTGATTATCCCCTTGAATGTGACACTCTCAGTTGATTATTCCCTTGAATGTGACACTCTCAGTTGATTATCCCCTTGAATGTGACACTCTCAGTTGAATATCCCCCTTGAATGTGACACTCTCAGTTGATTATCCCCCTTGAATGTGACACTCTCAGTTGATTATCCCCTTGAATGTGACACTCTCAGTTGATTATCCCCTTGAATGTGACACTCTCAGTTGATTATCCCCTTGAATGTGACACTCTCAGTTGATTATCCCCTTGAATGTGACACTCTCAGTTGATTATCCCCCTTGAATGTGACACTCTCAGTTGATTACCCCCTTGAATGTGACACTCTCAGTTGATTATCCCCTTGAATGTGACACTCTCAGTTGATTATCCCCTTGAATGTGACACTCTCAGTTGATTATCCCCTTGAATGTGACACTCTCAGTTGATTATCCCCCTTGAATGTGACACTCTCAGTTGATTATCCCCTTGAATGTGACACTCTCAGTTGATTATCCCCCTTGAATGTGACACTCTCAGTTGATTATCCCCTTGAATGTGACACTCTCAGTTGATTATCCCCTTGAATGTGACACTCTCAGTTGATTATCCCCTTGAATGTGACACTCTCAGTTGATTATCCCCTTAAATGTGACACTCTCAGTTGATTATCCCCTTGAATGTGACACTCTCAGTTGATTATCCCCCTTGAATGTGACACTCTCAGTTGATTATCCCCTTGAATTTGACACTCTCAGTTGATTATCCCCCTTGAATGTGACACTCTCAGTTGATTATCCCCCTTGAATGTGACACCCTCAGTTGATTATCCCCCTTGAATGTGACACTCTCAGTTGATTATCCCCTTGAATGTGACACTCTCAGTTGATTATCCCCTTGAATGTGACACTCTCAGTTGATTATCCCCTTGAATGTGACACTCTCAGTTGATTATCCCCCTTGAATGTGACACTCTCAGTTGATTATCCCCCTTGAATGTGACACTCTCAGTTGATTATCCCCTTGAATGTGACACTCTCAGTTGATTATCCCCTTGAATGTGACACTCTCAGTTGATTATCCCCCTTTAATGCGACACTCTCAGTTGATTATCCCCTTGAATGTGACACTCTCAGTTGATTATCCCCCTTGAATGTGACACTCTCAGTTGATTATCCCCTTGAATGTGACACTCTCAGTTGATTATCCCCTTGAATGTGACACTCTCAGTTGATTATCCCCCTTGAATGTGACACTCTCAGTTGATTACCCCCTTGAATGTGACACTCTCAGTTGATTATCCCCTTGAATGTGACACTCTCAGTTGATTATCCCCTTGAATGTGACACTCTCAGTTGATTATCCCCTTGAATGTGACACTCTCAGTTGATTATCCCCCTTGAATGTGACACTCTCAGTTGATTATCCCCTTGAATGTGACACTCTCAGTTGATTATCCCCCTTGAATGTGACACTCTCAGTTGATTATCCCCTTGAATGTGACACTCTCAGTTGATTATCCCCTTGAATGTGACACTCTCAGTTGATTATCCCCTTGGATGTGACACTCTCAGTTGATTATCCCCTTGAATGTGACACTCTCAGTTGATTATCCCCTTGAATGTGACACTCTCAGTTGATTATCCCCCTTGAATGTGACACTCTCAGTTGATTATCCCCTTGAATTTGACACTCTCAGTTGATTATCCCCCTTGAATGTGACACTCTCAGTTGATTATCCCCCTTGAATGTGACACCCTCAGTTGATTATCCCCCTTGAATGTGACACTCTCAGTTGATTATCCCCTTGAATGTGACACTCTCAGTTGATTATCCCCTTGAATGTGACACTCTCAGTTGATTATCCCCCTTGAATGTGACACTCTCAGTTGATTATCCCCTTGAATGTGACACTCTCAGTTGATTATCCCCTTGAATGTGACACTCTCAGTTGATTATCCCCTTGAATGTGACACTCTCAGTTGATTATCCCGTTGAATGTGACACTCTCAGTTGATTATCCCCTTGAATGTGACACTCTCAGTTGATTATCCCCCTTGAATGTGACACTCTCAGTTGATTATCCCTTTTGAATGTGACACTCTCAGTTGATTATCCCCCTTGAATGTGACACTCTCAGTTGATTATCCCTCTTGAATGTGACACTCTCAGTTGATTATCCCCTTGAATGTGACACTCTCAGTTGATTATCCACATGAATGTGACACTCTCAGTTGATTATCCCCTTGAATGTGACACTCTCAGTTGATTATCCCCTTGAATGTGACGCTCTCAGTTGATTATCCCCTTGAATGTGACACTCTCAGTTGATTATCCCCCTTGAATGTGACACTCTCAGTTGATTATCCCCTTGAATGTGACACTCTCAGTTGATTATCCCCCTTGAATGCGACACTCTCAGTTGATTACCCCCTTGAATGTGACACTCTCAGTTGATTATCCCCTTGAATGCGACAAGACTTGCAGGGGCTTTTGAACTCCGGGTTGTGAAAATTGAAGTAGAAGTTTTACAAAGAAACAAGAAATGAAGTTGTTGTGAGAAAACCGCCCCCTTGAATTTTGTCAAACCATAAGTGATTAAACTTCATAAAATCCTCAAATGTTCAAAATTTATTTCATTTCATTCCGTGTGACATAAATTTTCAATACATAGAACATTTTGAAGCGGAAGTTATTTATACTTATCAGGTTAACTCAGGTACATAGACCTACAGAAAAAATGGGTTCTGGCAGGCTGTGGATGTTGGTAGAACAGTTTCCTAGTCTAATGATCTAATTAATTAATTAATTAATTACTTATTTTACATTTAATTAAATCAGGATTTAATGTTGATAAAACGGTCCTGAATCCTGATCAATTTTAATTTGATCAAATAATTTTTTGCAGAAGTTTGCTTACCTTCATTGAGTTTTATGGAAAGCTTACATGTATAATTTGTGATTGTTTTAGTAAGTTGACACAGTAATAGCAGATTAGCTCACAGTTGTGTTATATTGATTCTTATTTACTGATGTTATACATTATATGTTGTTCCAGAAGGATGCACTTTTTGTATCAGGTTTGTCATGGCCTGCCTCTGACTTGTTTTTCACGAGGGAAATATAATAAATAAAAGTCCCAACTATGATAAAACCAAGGATTTTGTATATAACCTCTGGATAGGTGATGCTGGTGCTGCCATCGGTGAGGCACAGTCGAGAGGAGGAATTAGGTAGCGGTTACAACAGTAGCCAATGGGATGTCTGCCATCTTACGTTGGGGAACTTCCATATAGTTTACAATGCAGATGGTTGCGCTCGGTCGCCATCTTACGTTGGATATTTGCCTCGGTAGCTCTAATGCTATTGGTATAGGAATAACCTATTCAGAGGTTATGTAGAATAGAATGGAATAGAATAGAATAGAATAGAATAGAATAGAATAGAATAGAATAGAATAGAATAGAATAGAATAATTTATTGATTCCTTTGACATACCAAATACTTGTATAAAACTGACACTCACGTGGCTGTGCTGGCCGCGGCACGAAGGCTTGCCACCACCTGCCGCTGTGCTGGGGTGCCGGCTCGGCGGGCCGCAGGTGAAGACCGCGGCAGCGCCGGCAACCGGCACACGGAGCCACGAAGCTCAGCTCCGCCTGGCACTCCCAGGAAATCTGACAACACAGCATGACAAGTTCAGATATTAACAAATAAACTTTGATTTTTAAAGAAAAAAACACCCCCACAGCTGCAGCAAAAACTTGTTATTAACTTGTTGCTAATACTGTTGTTAAGTTTAAATGCTTACACAGATAGCAGAATAATGGGGTACTGACCGGTATTTGAGTTAGCAATACTAGTAAAAAGTACTATGAATTCTATGAAGAACGAGCCCTATTAGAGCACTCTACGACAATTTGCTGATTTTATATGAATTTTTAAAACTTTTTTTGATGACGTCATAGCATTGAATCTTAAATGGGAAAATGCATCAGTTAGCATTGCTAAAATGAAAAGTTATTGAGGTAGGAATTTGAAACCTTCATTATCGTGATTCTAGCACCTAAAAACCTTGCAAATGAAGTTTTGGTTACATTTCAATATTAAGTATGGGATTTGGCAATGTTAACTGATCTATTTTCCCATTTAAGATTCAATGCTATGATGTCATTTTTGAGAGGTTTTAAAAATTCATATAAAATCAGGAAATTGTTGTAGAATGCTGTAATAGGGCTTGTTCTTCATGAAATTCTTGTGCCTTTTGAAATATTGACAAAAACTTGAAACTTTTTTTTTTTGGTTAGTACCCCATTATGCTGTAGTAAGCTAACATTGTAATAAAATAAAGTAAAATATGATAAAATAAAAATAAGTTAAGGCAGCCATGAAATTTGGTTTACCTTGTATCGAGTTCTTCCTTTATCTGCAATGCTAATTAATTTTGACGTGACCGCAATCTCCTTTACTCAAAAAAAAAAAAAAAAAGAAAAGAAAAAAAATACCTAACAACAATTTTGCAAAGTAACGACTTTTCTACTGTAAATAATCTCAATGATCCAATTTTGAGTTAGCATTTTTTTCTTTTCAAAATCCTGTAGAAGTTCTAGCGCTCTTTCGAATCAAACTAAAATACATAGGGGAACTAAAATACATAGGGGGGCATTCACAAAGCACTTTTAACCCCCACTTTAGCCTCGATTTTTATCTCTGGTGTTAAACTACGGTTAGCCCTGGTTTAGCACCAGGGATAAAAATTGAGGCTAAAGTGGGGGTAAAATTTCTTTGTTAATTCTCCAAAAAACTTGTATCCCACATAGCTTCTTCAGAGAAACATGAAGATGAAATGACAGTTCTTATACAGGGTGTTTCATTACATTTAAATTTCTGAAAAACGAATAAAGAAAAAAATTCAACGTTATATTTAATGTAAAAGTTTTGTTGAATTTTCTCACAGTAAAGTGGTATACATTTAATCTGACATAGGCAGAAAGGTTAGGTTTCACAAGAGTGGGGAATTCTCCTACATTTTTTTCCTAGATGCCTTGAAACTAAATGTTCCACTACAAAAATAATCAATTTTCAAATTTGGAGACCTGAGAATTTTTTAAAGATTTTCCTTCTTCTAAATTTAGCTCCAAAACGTAACGTAGAAACTCCTTAGCGCTCTCTAGCAGGCGAAATTTTCATACAATAAATTCAGATTTTCAAGTATCACCTTTAAAATAAACTGATATTAGAGGTGGAACTAATGATACCAGGGTAGAAAAACCCGTGACTTGGGCCAGGACACCAGGACATTTTCCCTGCGACTTGGGCCAGGACACCAGGACATTTTACCTGTGACTTGGGCCAGGATACCGAGATATTTTACCTGCAACTTGGGCCATGACACCAGGATTATTTACCTGCGACTTGGGCCAGCAGAAGATTGGGGCTGCGCGTCCCCTCCAGCCGCCCCACAGCCAGTACTTGTCTCTGCGCACGTGGACGTCGCGGTAGGCCCCCCACTCCACCTCGGCTACTGCGAACACCGGCTTTACCTCCGTCTCACTCTGCAACATCAACACACGTCTCTCGAATCTTCCTAATTTTATTCACTTTGAGTTCATGCAGATTAACAACTCACGTCCAGGGCCTCAATGCGCATCACGTCAATTGTCCTGCGAGCGCCCCGGATGAGCGCCATTGTCGCCTCGGCAAGGGCGCGCGCCTCGTTGTCGTCGCGGCCAAACAGCGAGGCAGCCACCAGGTTCGTGCGTCCCAGAGGCAGCACGGCCAGCGGAAGACGCTCTGCAGCCGAGCCTGCGTCTTGTCTGCGTAGCAGCCCGGTGACCGCCTGGGTGCATCAGGACATATCAGCACTGTGCGTCCTGACCAGTGTCGCAGGCTCACCTCAGAGAGCGTCCCGTCCCCCCCTGCGACGGCCACTGCGTCCGTGTCAGCCATGACTTCCATGAGGCCGCGCGCCTGCCCCTCGGAGTCCGTCTGAACGATGCTCACGCTGAGCCCCGCCAGGTTGAGCAGCGGAGCACAGAACTTTTCAAACTGCGCCTTCGCCTTCCTGCAATCATTTGGTGAGAGGTCGTGACAAACATTAGCCTCAGTGAGAGGTCGTGACAAACACAGCACAGAACTTCTCAAACTGAGCCTTTGGCTTCCTGCGATCATGGGACAAGGTCATGGGATCATGGAATTGTTGCTTCTTCATGTAGTTTTCTTTGACCACAGAACATTGAAACCTTGTACACAGTACCCACACTCTGAAATGCCGGCAGATTTTTTTTTTTTTTTGCCTTGCTAACGGAGAAGCACAGAGCTGCAACAGTTGACAACAGTCTGAAACATTGTTGACATTTCGCAATATTAGCACTTGCCTCTCATTTTAATGTTAATTTTTGTAGATTTAACTTTCCTACACACGAGGTTGTTTTTTGTAACATTCTTGTCTGCAAAAACAAAACTAGTAGGATGTATTGAAGCTGAAATAACCTGGGGTCCTCACAAATTATTCTACATTATTTAATAAACATATCGGTGGTCAGAGGACTAGAGGATGCATCAACAATAAAAAAAAAAAAATATGCACAAATGTCAACCTTTTCAACAAAGGAAAAGAGAGGGGGAGGCACAATTCAATAAATTAACTGATCAATGGTTTTCTAAGGGTTTTTGTGAGCATGATCTAGTTTGTGTTTGTCTTTTTCTGACTATGTTGTTTTCTTATGTCTGTGCTGTTTTTTTAAGGGCTACAGTGTAATATAATTATGTTGTACAGTATACTAATTAATCTTATATACAGTAAAAAATCATTTTAACTCAGCTTGTTGTTAGGTAAAACTTGATTTTGAGTAAACTAGGAGATTGCGGTCCCATCAAAAAAATTGGTATTATGTGGATAGGAAAACCTTGATATAAGGTCAACCTAATTTCCTGGGTCCCTTGAATTCAAGTAATAACAAGTTTTTACTCTAGTGATAACTTATCTCACTTTTTCTTGGCCGCGGGGTTCAGGATGACGGTCACGTGCCGCGGCCGCTCCTCCAGGGGGATGGTCCGCTCCCCGAACCTCAGAGCCTCCTCACAGTAGGCCCGCATCATCTCGTCCGTCCTGCAACCACGTTTGATAGTACTCTGACATTGCTACCGTATAGTTGAGCTTGATTTTTGACATGCCACGCTGTTTCTGTAGCAATATTATAGCATCCCAGAAAACACAGGATGTCAAAAGAGCATTGTAACTGGTAGAATACAGAACTGGCTCAATGATCTCTGAACAAAACTGGACTCATGGTCGGCGCGGAAAATCATGCAGCCAATGGAATGACAGCTGGCAACCATTCCATTGGCTGATATCCCGACTAATCCTGTCTAGTGATAAGATGTTTTATACTGTAGTTGATAGTGGTGTTCAACTGGGGTGTGTGCATAGATGCAAATTAACATACTGTATGTACTGTATGCATACCTGAATTTCTGAACTCCATAATCAACACCATAAGCAACAACACAGAGAGCAAATGCACTCTTCTTCCAATTATTTCTTATTGTCTTTACCAGCTTCACAGCACGGTTCATAATATAATACTTATTAAAGCCGAAGATTTGCTCGCGATAGACGAGGCTGTAATTTTGGGTGGATGTACATCAGCTGACTTTGACTATTTTCAAAAAAAACGCGGGTGACAAGTTGCCATGTAGTGCTGCCACCTTGCGGAATGTTTAGACACTAGCTGCTGAATATCAGAGCGCTAAAAGTCAAATTGCATTGGTAAACCAAAAATTCAAAGTTGACTAATTTAACATGGAAGTTTCATTCCTCCATGTTAAAGTAGTCAACTTCAAAAATTCATAACTCAAAAACTAGATCGTATTTGTACACCCGATATTTAAGCTACTGATAGGGGGTGTAGAGGAGAACATTTTAAATTTTTTTCATAATTTTCGTGCGAGGGATTTTTTTTTAATATTGGTGGCGTTATCTTACCCTTAAAGAAATATTATATTATTTTACCTATAATTTCAGTTTTTTGACATGAACCATGTACAACCAGTTGTTCCAACTAAATATATGCAGTATAAACATTACAATCAAACTGCAGTTCTTTATTTTTGAGTGTTCAACAGAAGTGATGAAAGTTGGGAGGACATTTGATGAGTTTCCACCCACCTGGCTCAAAAAGTCGGTGTGAGGGTAGTGAAATTAAAAGTCTTTATTTGAAAGAACAAAACATTTATTTACCAAAATAACGACACACACCGCGGTAGCAAAAATAAAATAACAAAAATAACAAAACATTTCCCAATGTCAACCCTTGTGGCCACACAAGGGGATGCAGCGGCACATTTTTCAATACAAAGATGGCACATTCTGCAATAAAATCGGCCCTCTTTTGAGGCTTCAGGTCAGCTGATCCCACCGTCCTATACAAACCAATGTGAAGAAAAAATTTAAAAAACTTGAAATTGCCGTTTTGGCTTTAAATAAAATTTTAATCAAATTCCCACGCTTAAATTTTGTTGAACAAAATCTTGCTCCAACTAAATTTCACCGAAGCAACTAAATCTAAGTCAAAATTGGCCGTTTTCAGGGTTGCTTTTAGTTGCTGCACTGTAACTTTGAAGAACTCAAGGCAACTAAGATTGCTTTAACTTCTGCTAACCAATATAAACTTGCTCTTAAAGCAACTAAAAATAACTGGATGGGGATAACTCCAGACAACATTGTGTAACTCAAGGATTACAATGAAAATAAACATAAAACAACTGATTAATCACAACAAATTTCAACCTTTATTAACACGACATGATTCAATTAAATACAGCTGGCAATAACAAATTTCAACATACATTCAGACAACTGATTACAACAACATCTAACTAAAAGTTTCCCCATGCCGTAGCAGGGGTTGCCCAATCTGACCCAACTCATTTCAACTTCATGAAACAAAATCCAACCAGCCTTCTGGCAAAATAAATCCTGGGTCCTCCCCCATCTGACCCAACTGTTTCCAACAAAATTATAACGAAATCTAACTAGCTTTCTGGCAGAATTTATACTGGGCCCTCCCCCCTCTGAACCAACTCATTTCAACAAAATTACAACGAAATCCAACTAGCTTTCTGGCAGAAACAATACTGGACCCTCCCCCATCTAACCCAACTCACTCCAACAAAATTACAACGAAATCCAACAACCTTTCTGGCAGAATCAATACTGAACCCTCCCCCATCTAACCCAACTCATTCCAACAAAATTACAATGAAAGACAACTAGCTTTCTGCCAGAATCAATACTGGACCCTCCCCAATCTGACCCAAATCTCCTCAAATAAATTACAAGCAAATTTTCTGCCATTCATACACTTTTACCAGTTCCCCGTTTTCACTTTGTTATTTAAAACTGCTCTTTGGAACTACTGAGATAAACCTTGAACTTCTTGAATTTTTGGCAGACCACTCATCATTCGGTAGAAGGCTCGTTGGCAGCGATCATGATGCCCTGTTGAAATTTAAAATAATTTAGACACTCGCAATGTAAACATGAGTCGTATAAGTAAATTATACAAATGTGTGGGTGTTTGAAAAAACCAATAGAATCCTTATATCAGGTTCTACATCATAGCTGGAACGAAAAATGTCAATATACTAGCCAGTAATAACCACTGCAATATATGGCCATTAAATAAACATTTTCAAAAAAATTTGGGTTGTTAATTAAATTAAATTTATGTGTTGCTTTAAAGTTTTAAAAAAAATGGCTTGTATTTTCAATTTAATATCAATGCTGTAATGACAAGAAGCAGCTTCTGCAGGAAATAACTGTTATTAATTTAAGTTTTGAAATCATTAGCCAAGTTTATGACCATCAGCAGTTTTTATAAAATAGGCGCCATCTTGGTTTCATAACATGGCGACAATCAGTACTTGAAGAAATAACACATGGCCGAGACACATTGCCATGACAACGTACAGAAAAAAAAAATTGTTTGTGACTAGCAGCAGGTTCTGTTAAATAGGCGCCATCTTGGTCTTTCATGTAGTGGAAAGTCAGAACTTTATCAAGTAGACACCTACGGGACACTTTGTATCATAATGTGCTGAAAAAATAAGTAACTTTGTGTCTGGTAGAAGGTTCCGCTAAGTGGCACAGCAATTTTAATTACATGTAGTAGCAACAAGTCAGTGTTTGACCAAGCCTCTGAGAAACACTGCCATCATAACTTACTGAAATGCAAGTTAGTTTGTGTCAAGTTGAAGGTTCCGCCAAATGGCAGCCATCTTGTCTAAATTTAGTAGCGACGAGTCAGTACGTAACAAAGAAACAGCCTCCGAGAACACTGCTATCATAACATACTGAAACGCAATTGAGTTTGTGTCTTGTTGAAAGTTCTGCTAAATGGCAGCCATCTTGTTAAATTTAGTAGCGACAAGTTGGTACCTAACAGAGGAAGAGCCTCCGAGACACTTTGCCATCATAACGTACTGAAATGGAAGTGAGTTTGTGTCTAGTTGAAAGTTCCGCTAAATGGCAGCCATCTTGTCTAAATTTAGTAGCGACAAGTCAGTACGTAACAAAGAAACAGCCTCCGAGAACACTGCCATCATAACGTACTGAAATGCAAGTGAGTTTGTGTCTCGTTGAAAGTTCCGCTAAATGGCAGCCATCTTGTTAAATTTAGTAGCGACGAGTCAGTACTTAACAGAGGAAGAGTCTCCGAGAACACTTTGCCATCATAACTTACTGAAATGCAAGTGAGTTTGTGTCAAGTTGAAAGTTCCGCTAAATGGCAGCCATCTTGTCTAAATTTAGTAGCGACGAGTCAGTACGTAACAAAAAAACATCCTCCGAGAACACTGCCATCATAACGTACTGAAATGCAAGTTAGTTTGTGTCTAGTTGAAGGTTCCGCTAAATGGCAGCCATCTTGTTCAATTTAGTAGCGACAAGTCAGTACCTAAAAGAGGAAGAGCCTCCGAGAGACTTTGCCACCATAACGCACTGAAATGAAAGTGAGTTTGTGTCTAGTTGAAGGTTCCGCTAAATGGCAGCCATCTTGTCTAAATTTAGTAGCGACGAGTCAGTACGTAACAAAAAACAGCCTCCTAGAACACTGCTATCATAACATAATGAAATGCAAGTGAGTTTGTGTCTCGTTGAAAGTTCCGCTAAATGGCAGCCATCTTGTTAAATTTAGTAGCGACGAGTCAGTACTTAACAGAGGAAGAGTCTCCGAGAACACTTTGCCATCATAACGTACTGAAATGCAAGTTAGTTTGTGTCAAGTTGAAAGTTCCGCTAAATGGCAGCCATCTTGTCTAAATTTAGTAGCGACGAGTCAGTACGTAACAAAGAAACAGCCTCCGAGAATACTGCCATCATAACGTACTGAAATGCAAGTTAGTTTGTGTCTAGTTGAAGGTTCCGCTAAATGGCAGCCATCTTGTCTAAATTTAATAGCAACTAGTCAGTACCTAACAAAGAAACTGCCTCCGAGACACTTTGCCATCATAACGTACTGAAATGCAAGTTAGTTTGTTTCTATTATAGTTGAAGGATCCGCTAAATGGCAGCCATCTTGTCTAAATTTAATAGCAACTAGTCAGTACCTAACAAAGAAACTGCCTCCGAGACACTTTGCCATCATAACGTACTGAAATGCAAGTTAGTTTGTGTCTCGTTGAAGGTTCCGCTAAATGGCAGCCATTTTGGTTAAAATTAGTAGCGACTAGTTAGTACTTGACAGAGGAAGAGCCTCCGAGATACTTTGCTATCATAACGTACCCAAATTTAAGTTAGTTTGTGGCTGGTAGTAGGTTCTGTTAAATGGCAGCCATCTTGTTTACATTTAGTAGCAACAAGTCAGTACTTGTCCAAGGAAAAGCTTCCCAGACACACTGCCATCATAACGTACTGAAAAAACTAGTTAGTTTGTGTCTGGTTGTAGTTTTCATTAAATAGCAGCCATATTGGTTTTATAATGTCAGAAACAGTCTCCGAGACACATTCACATTGAGTATAATATGAAACATTAATAAGTATATCAACCAACAAAATAATTTCCCAATTATAATAATATTTACTATTTATAATATAGCCCTCAAAGTAAAAAAAGAAAAAAAAATCACAATCATTATTTTTAGTTGGTCTCTAATTTATTCATTCACTACGTTCACATGACAATTTTTAATATGGATCCGTTGACGACACCTCATAAGAATAACATTATCCGTGGTCAACGAATACGTATTAAACATCGTCATGTGAACCTAGTAATTGTGGAATAAAGTCACGAAAACTACAGACCGAGGACTCACCGTGGTTGTCCCTAGTGTCGATTGGCTGCATCTGTGTCCTCCGTCACCTGGCCGGGGGTGCGTCCCTGCCTGATATGCTGGGAGTGCAGCGGCCAGACACGTTGGCAGGGAGATTGTCTGGTGGGTTCTCGTCTCCCTCTCCTCCTTCCTCATCAAGCGAGGACGTCACTGAGATTGGACGCTGCATCAGACACCGCCTCCTCGAGATTGTCACTCACATTACCTGTTGACACTGCACAAGACGGAATCAGCACATCATTGAAAAAAATTTAGTAATTTAGGTTTAATTTTCAAAAATGGTGTAATATTTCTTTAACTTTATTTTGTCAAAAAGAGAAATGAATTATTAAGACTTGAGACTTTCTACTCTACAATTAATTTATCCTGTTTTTTTTTTTTTTTTTATTCCCCACAAACACATAATTCTGGGTTATATTATTTACAGTAATTTTTGATAAAACATTCTGTTTAATAGGTTAAATGCAAATGTTACTCACCAACAGATCCCTCGATTGTCAGCGTGCCAGTCCGGAAATGGAGGAAGGGGAGGGGGAAGAGGGCGGCGGGGACAGGTTTGTCCACCTCATTGTCCTCGCCCAGCACGGCCAGTCTCCACCCACCATCACCAACGATCGGCAATCTGACCAAACAAGAGTCGTCACGTCACACCACACATCAGTACAGTACTGTACTTCGGAATACACAGCTGCAGTACATAAATTATTATCGCCTCAGAATATAAGTGTTACATAAGCCATGAGGTTTTGATGCTTTATTGTTAACCTTATGCTTTATGTACAAAAGGTCCATAATGGCATCAAAACCTCGTGGTGGTTAATTTATATGACACTTATATCACGAAATATATAAATTTTTAGTAAAATAGAGTGAGCATGGAGTACAGTATGTAAGGAGTAAGGACAGAAAAAATAAATAAATAAAATTTGCAAAGCTGGGGAATAAAAATAATTACTCTATATGTCAAGTGTCAAGTTTCAGTATATTACTGTATTGTAAAAAATAACTCGAATAAAAACTACGTCCCAGCATTTGCTGAGGTGAGACTGAGGGAACCGTGGAAAGCCTTGGTAAGGACGGACACCTTTACATTTTATTACTGGAAGAACCACACACAAGTGCATCACTGCACTGGGTAGAAAACTAGATAAATTTACCCAAGGGAGGAATGTAACTTTTACTTGAAACAGCAACTTATTACATGGTGATTAATAAGAGCATCATTATATGCATATATATAGGAGTAAATTGGACCTCTATATTATAGTAGTGTGTCTAACAAACAATATTTAACAACATAACATAACCCTAATGAACTGACCTGCAAAGTTCTGCCGAGACGGTTAGGATTGGCAGCTTCGGTGAGTCAGCAGCTTGCTAGGAGCGCTGTGATTACAGGCGTACTTGGTCGGTTGTGCAATATATTTGGCTCCACACGACAACAGACAAATTGAAGTACTGCAAACACGGGTGAGCATAAGGTGAGGTACAGTCACCGTGAGACAGTAGCAACTTCCAAGTGTTGCTCGGAACACAAATTTTCATCACACTAATTTTCTGCTATGAACCGTGAAGCCTTTTTTTTTCTTTTTGAATGAAAATAGTTAATTCTTTATATAATATAGACCATTGAGAAATACATCCAAGCTTTACAAGATCACTGTGCATACATGATGTATGCATATCATATGCATACATGATGTATGCATATCATATGCATAATATGCAAATGGAATATGCATACTTATCATATCAAATACTGTACAGTACAGTATGCATACCTATTTTTCAGTTGTGCATACTGAAATCAGGACATTTAATGTATGCATACCGACTCTATATAACAATAAATTTTGCACCAATTTTTAATTGGCATCAGGCTAAAAATAAGACTAATTTTGCATAAAATATTACCTCAAAAAAATCATATATATGCATAATTATGCTTTGGGTCTTTTTCAACGCCGACTTTTCGCTCTTGAGTGAAAAGAAATTCTTGGGTAAGTTGGGTTCAAATCATGAAAAAGAGAAAGCTCAAATCATGAAGAGCTTACATTACACACAAAAGGGACGCTGTACGTCACTGAACTCACCGTAAAGCGTTTGCACGGAACTCATAATAATTATCGTATTCAGTATTCACTGCAATTCACCAACACGACTTCCAACTGCCATATTGTTTTTCACGTTTGAATAAAAAAAAAAGTGAATGACGGAAACCGCATACCGCGGAAAAAGACGAAAAACACCGAAATTAGCCGAAAAGGTAAAATCGTAAAATCACACCATCAAATAAGGCGGGAATTTTAAAGAGCAATTGCACCGATTTGCACGGATAAATTATACACGTGGTAATTAATTACAGATAATAAAAATAAAAACAATTAATTTAATTAAACATCGATATCTATAAGGTGTTATGAAAATTATTAAACGAGAGGCTGCGTCGATACATTATATATAATTATAATATTATATATTATATTATTATTTCTCTCTGTATATATCGATATCGACTTAATTGTATACCTTAATTGACCTCTATATATTATATACATATATAATATATATATATATATATATACATATATAATATATATGGTCTCTTAAATCTATATTTGACGCAATTAATTATGGGGCGTATTCGAGAATAAATCTGTCTTCTCCGACAGATAAGTCACAGATAAAGGAAGTGACGTCACACACTCAGTCCGTCAGATATTTTAAAAAACACTTTTTCTAAACCGATAGACACGCCCATGATAGTTGGCTCCGCCCCCACAGATGTTTGGCGAGTTATTTTGTTTAGTACCATAAAAATGGATGGATTAATTAAATTATTGTTGCTGCAGCGGTTTTAATTGCTTACGACAATTTCTGTGCTCATTATTTGTGTGAAGAAGAAAATAATCAGCTCCCAAACTCCCGCGATTACGCTTTTCGACTCTCACAATTAGTTGTATATTTCCTCGCCGTGGCGCTATTTCCACTCTTCTCGTTTATCGCTGCCGCCGCAGCGAGAAGCGGGAGGACTCTTGCTGATGGCGCGCTCTGGTGGTAGAAAGACGGGCGTGACGACTTCCGCCAGATCTGGACTCGCAGATTTTCTTTAAAAACACGGATAAGCTTCTCCGACATATCGGAGCGACTTCTCGAATACGCCCATGGTGTCGTTATATAATAAATCCATATATGTATACATATATTTATAGAGTAATAATTTCCGACTGTTGGTCGTTAATTAAGTGTCTCGATCGTGTTGCATAATAAAATGAATAACATAATTATATATTATTTACACATTTTTTTAATTTTTATAAATCTAAGTTTTTTTTAGCCTCTTAATTGTTTGCAAATTGTTGCATATTATATAGTAAAATAGTGAATTGCCTCAATTTAATGGATTAAATTGTCCCTCATTGCTACAAAATTCTTGTTTTATAATTTTGTTTCAAAAGGGGTTTTTTTTTACTGGAACTAAAACAGCCCATCGTCATTGCTGTGTTTTTTTTTGCAAATTTTTAATTGAGTGTTGTTGCAAAAGTGTTTTCTTTTTTTTTTTTTGTTAGAACTAAAAAGTCCGTCATAGCTATATATGTTTTTGGCAAATTTTTTTGATGAGTGTTGATGCAAAAGAGTTGCTTTTTGTTGTAACTAAAACAGTCGTCATTGCTGTGGTTTTGGCTAAATTTTAGTTGAGTGTTGTTGCAAAAGAGTTGCTTTTTGTTGCACAATAACAAACCATCATTGCCGTGGTTTTCGCAAATTTTTAGTTGAGTGTTGTTGCAAAAGAGTTGCTTTATGTTGTAATTACAGCAGCACATCATTGCTGTGGTTTTCACAAATTTTTAGTTGAGTGTTGTTGCAAAAGGGTTGCTTTTTGTTGGACTGAAGACAGCCCATCATTGCTGTGGTTTTGGCAAGTTTTTAGTTAAGTGTTGTTATAAAGAGTTGTTTTTTGTTGGCAACAACAAGGTCTCTTATTGCTACAAACTATAGTTGAGTTTTGTTGCAAGGGTGTTGTCATATGTTGAAACAAATTATGCCCAACTTTTGTTGAATTCTGTTATATCACATTGCATTTCTCCATTTAACACTTTTGTTGACATGCATTGGGTTACGTTGTTTTTAAATTAAAATCTGCAGTTAGAAGAAGATAAAATCCTTTGAAAAAGAGGGCTCAGAGGTTAAGTTAATTGAAGTTGCTTTGGTTTGATTTTAAAATGACATTTTTCTTTTGTGTTGAGTTGCTCCAAGTTTGAAAAATGCCTTGTTTGCCAAAGTTTAATTATGTTGGATGCTTCAAAGTTAATATTGGATATTTTATGTTAGTTTACATTGTGGGAAAGTACATTTATAATTGGGTTATAATGTGTTATTTTTATTTTCGTTAATCTGAGATACATTGTGTTGTAATGAGTTGTCTATTTCGAGTTGTAGGGAGTTAAAAGGTTGTCATCCAACTGTTTTAGTTAAAGTGAATTTGAATATGTTGTGCGTAAAAATCAAGATTGGAGAATATTCTGTTCTCAGTTTGAATGAGTTAAAATTCTAGAAAAAAAGCAACTAAAGTCAGCAATATTTTAGTGTGGGAAGCTCTTGATTCCCCTAAATGGTTGGGCAGGAGATGAATTCAAATTAATAACTACTGACACGTCAAGGAGGACGTTGAAGAGGACATTACAGCAGGAAGGGCAAGATGGCCTTGCGTCCACGGTACGACGCAAAGTCCTTCTTGTAGGCACGGTGCTTGGCCTGCGCCCAGACAGCCATCTGGAACAGCCCCGCGAGCGCGAACAGCCCGGCTGGAACAAACAAGACAACATTACCACCACGTTCAGGAGAAAAACATTTTCTGGATCTTATGGGTAGTGAACAAGCAGACTACTTAGCAAAGATGGCAGCAATGTGACACAGCCAGTAACAAACATATCCATAATTAACTCAATTAAAACTCATATTAATATGCTGTAGTAAGCTAACATTGTAATAAAATAAAAAATAAAAAATAAAAAAAAAATTGTGCAGTGAAAAAAAAAGTTAACTTAATTAACCTGGAAAGAACAAGAAAGTACTAAAGCATGGGGAGATCTCATATTTAAATCAGCTAAAACTCATACTTACAACAGACTCACAGACAGTTAAATTCAGACTAGACACAGGCCATGAATATCTTGGATGCTATCAGAAGAAGTTTATAATACAAGGTAGTGATATTGTATGTAAGTTATGTAAAAAGAACCTCAAGACAGAAGGCATCTGTTTAGATGCTCTGAATTAACTACAGAACTTGACTTGTTGCCTGGCAACGTGAAGAGAGAAGAGAAAGAGTCTTTTCTCCATTGGCTTGCTAGAAGTAAAATGGTTTAATAACCAAAAAGATTTTTTTCTGTAGCAACCGTTTATAATGTGATAAATTGAACATACCCGACAGGGCCCCGATTTAATATCCATTTCTCGCCGTCGCAAGTCCATTGCGACGTCGCAAGTGAAGCGTCGCAAGCAAAAGTCGATTTAATATCGTCTGCGGCGCAGACTTGCGACGGCAAATTCGGGCAGTTGCGAATGTTGCGATGCCAAATTTGCGATAACCTCAGAGGTGCCGCAAGACGACTTACCACGCTCTTCTCACCTCGGAATCACTTTGTTCTTCTTAATTAATTCAAAGAAGAAGAAAAATAAAATTTATCTAGAATAGCCAATGTTTTCTTAGATAGATTCTTTACGTACTCATATTTTTTTTAATACTATCTATAAGCATCCATGGCCGAGTTCTAGCTCTCCAATTGCTTGTTCTTGGATTGAAGAACGTAAATTGTTTTACAAAATAATCAAGGTATTATTTTGTGTCCAATTCAAATTAAATATTTTCTAAAAATTTGCTGCTTTATTTTTAATTAATTTAAGAAATTATCGATTCATAAAAAATATTTTTTCAGGTTTTCTTTATTCCCGAGACGGATTGAACCAAGAAAAATGTATAAATATAAAAATTTTAATTCCGTGTCCTTATAAATCGAATTAAAAATTTGGATACTTAGGATTTGAACCGCGCGGTAAAATGCGACTTGCGACGCGATCGGATGCGATGTATACTTTGATCATCGCAGTGACGTCATCATCGCAAATTCGAATTTGTGACGCGATTGACACGTGATGTAGCGTGATGATGGGAGAGATAATATAGAGATAATACAGATAATCTCTGTATTATCTCTGTATTTACGCGCGCCAGGCTGAAAAAAAAAGGCGATTGTAAAATCTAGTTTTTGAGGACGTTGTTGCGAAAAGTTCTCTCTGTCAAATAAGGGCATATCAAGCTGTGTTTCTTCCTTATAGAGCCCATTTACCTAGTACAGTGATTGGATAGTCGATCAAACATGTAAGTAGAAGCACATCACTTTAAGGTAGAGATAACGCCGAACAGCTGATCGACGTAATCCCCTTTGATTAACATGTAAACCTTAGCAAATTGACAAAAATTCTGAAATTTTTTTGAGAGACAGATATTAGTGCCTAAAATCCATAGAAAAAGTTTCAAAAACATTTAACGAGCCGATTTTTTTAAATTAATTTTTTAGTTTGGCTCTCCATGGGAAAGCCCTATGCTGAAAATTAAAAAAATTAATTAAAAAAAATTGGCTCGTTAAATTGTTTTGAAATTTTTTCCATGGCTTTTAGGCACTTTATAATATCTGCCTCTCAAAAAAATTTCAGAATTTTTGTCAATAGGCCATATGTCCTTAAAGTGTTCCACCGCCATCTGTGAGTGGCGCTACAACTCCGTGTACAGTGAGGAGGTGTTTTTGCGAAACAATGTGTTACGAAGATGGGGGGAAAATTTTGTGAACCGCGAGGAAGGTACGAAAAAAGATAAAAAGTTAACATTTTTCACTGCCAAAGCGTGGTACATATCTTCTAGTTTGCTTCAGTACAATTGTTTTCACCCTAGCACTGCTCAATTCCAAGGACTAGCGAGATAAAGAGAGCTACCTCGAGAATTTTTAGTCGCCACAGCTCCGCGCTGGCTCCGCCCGCTCCGCGGCTGGCTGCTCCGCTCCGCTGCTCCTGCTGCTGGTTGCGCTCGGAGCCGCTCGGGTCTCCTCGGCTCCGCCCTCGTGGTGTTGCTGCTGGCGGTCGCTGGCGGTGTTGTGGGGGCGAGGCGGCCGGCAGCGGCTGCTGCTTTCTGTCTGCGGGACGGTTGCGATGAATAGTGTCGCGTAAAAGGTTATTTAATTTTAAATAATAATAAAGAATTAAAATAACTGCAGCAATATAATATTATACAATATACAGGTCACATACTTTTATTAACCTCTCGACATTGTCATACTCGCGGGCTCGCGGTAATATAGCGCGCGGGACCTGCTCCCACAAGCAATCATGCCGCCACACGGCTGCAGCACGATGATGCACCAGCTCACGCGCGTGACCATTGCTCGTCGGTACTGCAGTTTACTTCCCCCTTTATCCTTGACTGGTATTAAAAAAATATATATATCAACGAGAATCTAAAGCCGGTATTACACGATACAATTTTTCTAACTATATTGCATACAATTTTTTTCTTTCAAGAAAACTTGAATTCCATTTGTTATTATTTGTATGGATCGAGTTCAGTTTTCTTGAAAGGAAAAATTGTATGCAATAGTTAGAAAAATTGTATCGTGTAATACCGGCTTAAGGAATAATTATAATTACAAAGAAATACTGAATTAATTAAGTTGCTGGAAAATAATATATTTAATATGAGTAACTCTAGCTAGTAAATATAATTAATAATCGAACAATAATATATATAACATAGAAGCACGTACCTGCATTAAAATTTATCTTTTCTCTCTCCTATAACAATGACCTACCTCACAGACCATGCATGTTATATCATAATATACAGTCATATATAATATATATAGCATCTAACGGATTATAAAATGAAGCAAAAAATACGTTGTTGCTTTTCTTCCGATATACAAACAGTTATATTGTTTAAAAAAAAAGCACCATATAACATATATACTTATACAAGGGATATTTTTCATCATACAGTTTATATATATAAATATTATATTATTAAATTATATTTTTATATATTTTATATTTGGTGTTACCACGAAAAACCGAATTCGGGCAAAAGCCGAAAAAAATGAGCAAAACTAGTTTTGAGCATCAGGTTAAGCTCAAAACCCGCCGAAGTAAGATTTTATTTCGGCTTTTGAGCAAAATTTGAGCAAAACTAGTTTTGCTCAATTTTCAAAGACAATTAATTTTTTATTTTGAACTCTAGTGGAATTCATTGGAATTACCATATGAATTAAGCCCTCTTTGGCCATCCACAACGAAACGGGTTGACAGATAGTTTAATATATTGTGACAGAAGAGGAGTTCGAAAATGTCATCACAAAAGTTCATCAAAGTGCTGATTAGAGTCTTAGTGAATCAGATGGCGAATCTCCTAGCGTGAATAGCCCGTCAACTTCTACAAACAATGATTGCGTAGTGCGTAACCTAGACGCTGGAAATGCTGATAAGTGTACACTTTGTGACAATTTTGTGGGTGTCAGTCTAGGTCCTGTAACTGTCTAAAAAATAAAGTGAAATGTAATTCCAAGTGCCACAATTTAACAGCAGTGCCTGCAGAAACAATTAAGTAACGTACGCCAAAACAGAATTACTGTAAGCTAGCACACACAATTATCTTACAGATTATAATTATTTATTATACTTATTGATGAGTTGCATGCTTAATTTGACTGCAATGATGCAATTTATTTTTATACTGGAATTTAAATTAAAGTTTGATTATATGTAGACATTTTTGGTCTGATTAATAATTACAATAATAAAGGTGAAACAGTTAATAAACAATAACAATTTTTATGAACACTTTTCGACATTTTTTAATTTTATGTTTCTTATCTGACCTGAGTAACGTATAGTAATATTATTTAAATTTATAGGCGAATTAAGGGAGAAATTAAAACTTTTATTCAATCAAATAAATAGCAACAAATAAATAAATACAACAATAAATAAATAAATAAATAAATAAATAAATAAATAAATAAATAAATAAATAAATAAATAAATAGGTAAATAGATCGATAAATAGATAAATAGATAAATAAATAAATAAATAAATAAATAAATAAATAAATAAATAAATAAATAAATAAATAAATAAATAAATAAATAAATAAATAAATAAATAAATAAATAAATAAATAAATAAATAAATAAATAAATTAAACATTTAAATAATATTTAAATAATCATTTGAATAACTACAGCAAAGAAGTAAAAATAATTATATTATTCCGAAGAAAATAGCAAATAAAAAATAAAGAACAGCTAGCTGTCACATAATAAAAAATAAATTATCTTTTAAAAGTGAGCAAAACTAGTTTTGCTCAAATTTTGCTCAAAGGCCGAAATAAAATCTTACTTCGGGTTTTGATCATAACTTGATACGCAAAACTAGTTTTGTTCAAATGGGAATGAACAAAAGCCGATGTAAAAGTCTGTGTCGGGTTTTGCTCATTTCGACTTGAGCAAAACTAGTTTTGAGCATCAAGTTAAGCTCAAAACCCGAAATAATCGATTACTTCGGGTTTTAATTGAGCTTAACTTAATGCTCAAAACTAGTTTTGCTCAAGTCGAAATGAGCAAAACCCGAAGAAGATTTTTACATCGGCTTTTGTTCATTTCCATTTGAAAAAAACTAGTTTTGCGTATCAATTTATGATCAAAACTCGAAGTAAGATTTTATTTCGGCTTTTGAACAAAATTTGAACAAAACTAGTTTTGCTCATTTTTCAAATACAATTTATTTTTTATTTTGTGACAGCTGCATGTTCTTTATTTTTTTATTTTCTTCGGAATAATATAATTATTTATTTTTTACTTATTCTTTGCTGTAGTTATTTAAATACTTATTTAAATATTTATTAATTTATTTATTGTTGCATTTATTTATTTGTTGCTATTTGTTTGATTGAATAAAAGTTTTGATTAATTGGTTGGTATTTTTGGGCAATTGACACATTTTGGTCATGTATGCCCCCTAATAAAAGCTTCAATTTCTCCAATTTCTCCCTTAATTCGCCTAACTCTGCGAACGGGCCGGGCCGGGCCTAGCTTTTTCTCAAAATTTCAAAAGTGATTTTTGTTGTTGTGTTGTTGTTGTTATTTTGCTAAGGAAAGAGGAAGAAGGGACCCAAATAAGAAAAAAAAAAAAAACATCTAAAACAACTTTTTCTTAGTTTTTAATGGGTTGAAAAGCACTATAATAATAAGGCGAGCTGCATGAGGTTGAACTACGGCCGGGCCGCATTGTGAAGCATCACTGGGCTCGGGCCGGGCCTAGCAACCATCCGAACGGATCGGGCCAGGTCAGGCCTCGAAAATCCGGCCCATGCAGACCTCTATAAAGAACTATCTGTCAACCCTTTTCGTTGTGGGTGGCCAAAGAGGGCTTCATATGGTGAACGCTTAATTCCACTCAAGTTCAAAATTTAAAATAAATTAATTGTCTTTGAAAAATGAGCAAAACTAGTTTTGCTCAAATTTTGCTCAAAAGACGAAATAAAATCTTACTTCGGGTTTTGAGCTTAACTTGATGCTCAAAACTAGTTTTGCTCAAACGGAAACGCGCAAAACCCGATGTAAAAGTCTCCGTCCGGTTTTGCTCACTTCGATTTGAACAAAACTAGTTTTGAGCATCAAGTTAAGCTCAAAACCCGAAATAATCGATTACTTCGGGTTTTGAGCTTAACTTGATGCTCAAAACTAGTTTTGCTCATTTTTTTCGGCTTTTGCCCGAATTCGGTTTTTGGTGGTAACACCAAATATAAAATATAATATATATATATATATATATATATATATATATATATATATATATATATATATATAATAATATAATTTAATAATATAATATTTATATATATAAACTGTATGATGAAAAATATCCCTTGTATAAGATATGTTATATGGTGCTTTTTTTTAAACAATATAACTGTTTGTATATCGGAAGAAAAGCAACAACGTATTTTTTGCTTCATTTTATAATCCGTTAGATGCTATATATATATTATATATGACTGTATATTATGATATAACATGCATGGTCTGTGAGGTAGGTCATTGTTATAGGAGAGAGAAAAGATAAATTTTAATGCAGGTACGTGCTTCTATGTTATATATATTATTGTTCGATTATTAATTATATTTACTAGCTAGAGTTACTCATATTAAATATATTATTTTCCAGCAACTTAATTAATTCAGTATTTCTTTGTAATTATAATTATTCCTTAAGCCGGTATTACACGATACAATTTTTCTAACTATTGCATACAATTTTTCCTTTCAAGAAAACTGAACTCGATCCATACAAATAATAACAAATGGAATTCAAGTTTTCTTGAAAGAAAAAAATTGTATGCAATATAGTTAGAAAAATTGTATCGTGTAATACCGGCTTTAGATTCTCGTTGATATATATATTTTTTTAATACCAGTCAAGGATAAAGGGGGAAGTAAACTGCAGTACCGACGAGCAATGGTCACGCGCGTGAGCTGGTGCATCATCGTGCTGCAGCCGTGTGGCGGCATGATTGCTTGTGGGAGCAGGTCCCGCGCGCTATATTACCGCGAGCCCGCGAGTATGACAATGTCGAGAGGTTAATAAAAGTATGTGACCTGTATATTGTATAATATTATATTGCTGCAGTTATTTTAATTCTTTATTATTATTTAAAATTAAATAACCTTTTACGCGACACTATTCATCGCAACCGTCCCGCAGACAGAAAGCAGCAGCCGCTGCCGGCCGCCTCGCCCCCACAACACCGCCAGCGACCGCCAGCAGCAACACCACGAGGGCGGAGCCGAGGAGACCCGAGCGGCTCCGAGCGCAACCAGCAGCAGGAGCAGCGGAGCAGCCAGCCGCGGAGCGGGCGGAGCCAGCGCGGAGCTGCGGCGACTAAAAATTCTCGAGGTAGCTCTCTTTATCTCGCTAGTCCTCGGAATTGAGCAGTGCTAGGGTGAAAACAATTGTACTGAAGCAAACTAGAAGATATGTACCACGCTTTGGCAGTGAAAAATGTTAACTTTTTATCTTCTTTCGTACCTTCCTCGCGGTTCACAAAATTTTCCCCCCATCTTCGTAACACATTGTTTCGCAAAAACACCTCCTCACTGTACACGGAGTTGTAGCGCCACTCACAGATGGCGGTGGAACACTTTAAGGACATATGGCCTAATCATGTAAGGACCATGGATGGCCCTTACTGTTAAAATAAAAGTAAAAAATCAAATTTTATAATTTCGATTGTTGTTTCATAGAAAATTATTTTTGAAAGTTTGCCGGTTATGCGCAACGCAATAAACAACTCGAGAAAACTGAAGGTGAAAATGCGTAACAATCATAACATGCAAAACAGCACCAAACAGTGCGAGAATTTTGATAACAATTTTAATGCATGATTTTTTACAATTAATAACTGAAAATTAAACCAGGTAAAGTTTTAGCATATAAGTTTTGTAGTTTTATTACAAAGTTATTGTGCGAACGAATTGTCACAGTTTTGTTTGGGCCAAAAAATCTTGGACAAGGTTTTTATTTATGGCGTCTCCAAGATTTCCAATGCTTAGCGACCCAAGCCATTTTTCAAATTATTGTACTAATAAATAAAGTCAATAGCAGTTATTTTTATCGCGTTCTATAGTAACTGCAGGCTATTTGACATGATATGATAGCAGTAGAATTTGTGGGATGGCATTTTTTGTATGCAAACATGGTGTTAGAAGTGACGTCCATATCGGTCAATTTGGTATGCGAACATTTTTCATAATATTGTGACATATTTAAATATTGGCATTTCGTGAGCGCAATGCAATGTAGTTGTAGACAAAATTGTAAAAGTGAGAGAGCTTGTGTTTTTAGGTATTTTCCAAGTTGTATATCCGTGATACAACTAATTTAAATTATTTAATTTTTCAACAAAATGGCATCAGTTTTAAAAATGGTTTTTAACTTTTGCTGCTGGTGGCGCAACAGGTCGCAGCCAGCAACACCCCCACCCCCGCCTAGGGTATATAAGCTTTTGCACGGCCACGGAACGGCACTGCGTCGTGCAGTCACGGACTGCTAGGGTCCGCGGATAGACTAGGACTACCCCTCGAAAGCCAAAGCGTGCGTATAGAGCAAGGTGTCAGTCACCATGAGACCGCTTTCGTTCTTCGCTGAGTTTCTACCCACGGGTACGATGAACTTAGCAACGAGAGTAATTAGGGTTTGTACGACCGCGATCAGTCCCTTGTTATTTCTCTTTGTTGTTTAGATTTAACATTGTAGGTCCTCCTTTACTTTAGCCTAGGTCATAACTGATTTTGATCAAGTGTCTTATCGTAATGGACTATAAGTAAAGTGAAAGCCGGTAACTTGCCAGTACTTCAAACTTGAATTGTTAAATTCCACAATGTAATAATTATTAAATTGTACTGTTACTGTATTGTTTTTCGTGCTCTCGATCTTTTATATAATTATAATATGCAAATATTATAATTAATTAATCAATGATATATGTGTGCCATGTTTTTATTATGCAATAGTTTATTTTTGATATTAATTTTTTGTCATTGTTATTACATCATAGAATTTTATCTTGAGTTGACTGTATACTTTGACTTCGGAATAAATTAACGGTAAACCATACCTCTAGATTTTGTTAAATTAACCTGGGTATTCATCTTCAATTTTAACTTCAAGGTTCGACTGGACTTTACCAGCCGGGCTACACAGGCAGGTAAAGGTAAATACCAGACAGTGTCCTCTGCCCGCGGACGGTTACACTGTCACAGCTTGCAGGTCGCTCATGATATCGCGACCACTGACCAGATAACAGGCAGGTAGAGATAAATATTAGACGGTGTCCTCTGCCCGCGGACGGTTACACTGTCACAGCTTGCCGGTCGAGAACGATACTCGGCCATCTGGTTAGCATGCAGGAAGGTAAATGGTAAATATCAGGCGGTGTCCTCTGCCCGCGGACGGTTACACTGCCACAGAGCTTGCCTGTCTCGCCCATGATGGCGTGACGTAGCTAGAGGTTAATATTGGGGGTATGCAGTAACATGGCCCCGGTGCGTTTCGCCGCTGCGTACCGAGTCCTAGATAGGGTGCGGCATTGTTAAGGAAGGGACGCTAAGGGGATTCGTGTTACAGATGGGGGCTCGGCCGTTACGTAATAATTAAAAATATTTAGCCGAAATATTTTTGATTATATCATAATTTAAATTTGGCACATTTATTTGTTTTCAAAGCAACTTGGGCACGCAATGTAAATACATATATTTTCCCTGCAGTGAAAGCGCGCGGAAAATGTATGCATACATGCACCATGTAATGCACACATGCACCATGTATTAAGATTACAAGACATTGTACATTGGCAACTGCACGTTGGAAAGGGAACCATCTTCGTGCGAATTACTCTGAGCATTTGCACACGCCAGAACAACGAACAATAGTGTTAAGGAGAGCTATAATTACCTCTCACTTATAGTAGCGGAGACGGACTTTCTCTACTATGTTGAGTAGGGGCACCATGGCAACCCCTAGCAGCAAAATTACACGCCATACGCGACTACAACCCTTCGCATCGGAGGATTTTAGTACTGTGGCAGTACTTTGTCATTTATTACACCCGGAGCAGAAATATAAAATTCGGGCAGCGTAGTCTCTGAGCCTCGAACAAATCTGCCCATTCACTACACGGACAACGGAGGTTGCCCACCCCCATGTTGAGAGGAAAGGATGTTCCCCGCGACAGACAGCGGTTTACAATATCAAGAAAAACATTGTCTTTTAATTTTAATTTTTTAGCATTATGTTTTAATTGTATCCCTCATAATTTTAGAAATGCGAAACATGGTCAGGATAAATAATTTGATGCCATTTATAAAAATTTGAGATTAAATTAAAACAATAAATTTAAAATTAAAATTTTTCTAATTAAATTAATTAATTTTTGTTACCGACATTTTTAGGTCGACAAGCAATGGGAGGTTATAAACAGCGTACTGCTCATTCCCCAAAAGCTAACGCAAAGTCTTCGCGTGTCACGACTGAGATCAAAGAAAAACTACGCGACATTGCCATACGAGACAAGCTTCAGGCTGACGGGAAAATTAAAAAACCGGACGTTCTTCAGTCCACAAAGACAGTCAAATCGCGAGTTGGTGTTAGGTCTCCGGTGAGCTCGGTAGCCAAGGAGGCATCAAAGGGAGACATGTTGACAACACCTGACCCACCCAAACGTATCTCTAAGAAGAAAAGCCCTGAGCAAACTGGTCACCGCTCACCCCTTGAAATCCTTGAGTGTGAGAGAAAAGCAGATCTCTTCACATCAAACCTTACCTATCCTTACCGTGTTTGCACTCCATTAAAATCCAAACCAAGTCCTTTTTCAAAATCCACTGATGAGTACCAACCAGCGGCTTTATCCAAGCCTAACCGGCCAATTCCCTGCTACAATCCTACTCCAATCGTAAACCTAGTAGCCAGTACATCTGTGGCTGCAAGCACCACTGTGTCGTCAAGTCTTACTTCCAGCAACTACTCAGTTGACATTCCACCAAAACAACAGCAAAATTTTGAGGCGTTCGCTCAGGAGTGGGGCAAAAGGGAGACTGCATACAAGCGTCAAGTGAGGAATTTACAGCAGGAAAACGAAGTCAACGAGGCAAAGGCGGCCTACTACAGGGAAAAGGCTATTCAAAAACGCAAAGCCAAAATGGGCAGAAGGCGCGAGCGGAAACAATTACAAAAGCAAAAGACGAGGGAGAAGAAGAAAGAAGAAGAGGCCAAAAAGCGAAAAGAGTTGGCCAGCAACCCGTCTAACCTTCCATTCTGTACTTTGCTCTTCTCTTAGCACAAACTACAGTTTTGCAATTTGCAATTAACCACAGTTCCTGATTTTCTACTCAAACCAAGTTGATCTCTTTTATATTAAAAATACCGTAAGCTAGAGGCTGCGATCTCATAAAATAGACAGCGACTTAAAATACCATTAAGTGCCGTATATGATCTCCTATGCTCAATTTTAATATTAAAATAAAAACAAATTTATCCTTACCGCGTTTTTCTACTTAAATGATAGAGCAGCAATATTTAAATGAAATAAAATTTATATCGTGCGATTATTTCATCTAAATATTTGCGACAATGTTGGAAGCAAGAATAACATCAAAAAAGAAATATTGTTTAAGTTGTTTAGGAATTTGCATGAAAAGATCTACTGTATATGATCTTCCAAATTTGTGTGTTTTAATTTTAACACTGTAATATCTGGTTTATTTTCAGTTCTTTTTTGGCCGGGGTAATGTAAGGACCATGGATGGCCCTTACTGTTAAAATAAAAGTAAAAAATCAAATTTTATAAATTTCGATTGTTGTTTCATAGAAAATTATTTTTGAAAGTTTGCCGGTTATGCGCAACGCAATAAACAACTCGAGAAAACTGAAGGTGAAAATGCGTAACAATCATAACATGCAAAACAGCACCAAACAGTGCGAGAATTTTGATAACAATTTTAATGCATGATTTTTTACAATTAATAACTGAAAATTAAACCAGGTAAAGTTTTAGCATATAAGTTTTGTAGTTTTATTACAAAGTTATTGTGCGAACGAATTGTCACAGTTTTGTTTGGGCCAAAAAATCTTGGACAAGGTTTTTATTTATGGCGTCTCCAAGATTTCCAATGCTTAGCGACCCAAGCCATTTTTCAAATTATTGTACTAATAAATAAAGTCAATAGCAGTTATTTTTATCGCGTTCTATAGTAACTGCAGGCTATTTGACATGATATGATAGCAGTAGAATTTGTGGGACGGCATTTTTTGTATGCAAACATGGTGTTAGAAGTGACGTCCATATCGGTCAATTTGGTATGCGAACATTTTTCATAATATTGTGACATATTTAAATATTGGCATTTCGTGAGCGCAATGCAATGTAGTTGTAGACAAAATTGTAAAAGTGAGAGAGCTTGTGTTTTTAGGTATTTTCCAAGTTGTATATCCGTGATACAACTAATTTAAATTATTTAATTTTTCAACAAAATGGCATCAGTTTTAAAAATGGTTTTTAACTTTTGCTGCTGGTGGCGCAACAGGTCGCAGCCAGCAACACCCCCACCCCCGCCTAGGGTATATAAGCTTTTGCACGGCCACGGAACGGCACTGCGTCGTGCAGTCACGGACTGCTAGGGTCCGCGGATAGACTAGGACTACCCCTCGAAAGCCAAAGCGTGCGTATAGAGCAAGGTGTCAGTCACCATGAGACCGCTTTCGTTCTTCGCTGAGTTTCTACCCACAAGTACGATGAACTTAGCAACGAGAGTAATTAGGGTTTGTACGACCGCGATCAGTCCCTTGTTATTTCTCTTTGTTGTTTAGATTTAACATTGTAGGTCCTCCTTTACTTTAGCCTAGGTCATAACTGATTTTGATCAAGTGTCTTATCGTAATGGACTATAAGTAAAGTGAAAGCCGGTAACTTGCCAGTACTTCAAACTTGAATTGTTAAATTCCACAATGTAATAATTATTAAATTGTACTGTTACTGTATTGTTTTTCGTGCTCTCGATCTTTTATATAATTATAATATGCAAATATTATAATTAATTAATCAATGATATATGTGTGCCATGTTTTTATTATGCAATAGTTTATTTTTGATATTAATTTTTTGTCATTGTTATTACATCATAGAATTTTATCTTGAGTTGACTGTATACTTTGACTTCGGAATAAATTAACGGTAAACCATACCTCTAGATTTTGTTAAATTAACCTGGGTATTCATCTTCAATTTTAACTTCAAGGTTCGACTGGACTTTACCAGCCGGGCTACACAGGCAGGTAAAGGTAAATACCAGACAGTGTCCTCTGCCCGCGGACGGTTACACTGTCACAGCTTGCAGGTCGCTCATGATATCGCGACCACTGACCAGATAACAGGCAGGTAGAGATAAATATTAGACGGTGTCCTCTGCCCGCGGACGGTTACACTGTCACAGCTTGCCGGTCGAGAACGATACTCGGCCATCTGGTTAGCATGCAGGAAGGTAAATGGTAAATATCAGGCGGTGTCCTCTGCCCGCGGACGGTTACACTGCCACAGAGCTTGCCTGTCTCGCCTATGATGGCGTGACGTAGCTAGAGGTTAATATTGGGGGTATGCAGTAACATGGCCCCGGTGCGTTTCGCCGCTGCGTACCGAGTCCTAGATAGGGTGCGGCATTGTTAAGGAAGGGACGCTAAGGGGATTCGTGTTACAATCACTACTAAAAATAGAAAGTGATGGCATATATTTGATAGGCCGCTACCATCTTTTTACTACCCACACAGCCGTGTCACGATTATTTATAAATAAAGCTACAATTTTTGCTTCTGTAGCCCCATCTTATGTCCATATCAATGCAGTCCGAGTGCTTTATATTATTACAATGATTTCAATATGATGTGCATAAAGATGGTCTGGTATGCAGTGGTATGCATACCGTCTGCACTCGCAGCATATTTATCTTGGCTCTTTACACATATTAACATGTATACATCAAAACAAACCGAAGCTGCCTTGATTTCTTATAATATGTTTCATTTCTCGACAAAAATTTCTTCACGAAGCAGCTGGAGATCATTAGGTTTCTTGTATTTATGCATAATAATATAATGGTTTTTGAGTGGGCGTGATTCACAAAAAAAAAAATGTATGCATATATAGTTGTACTGAATTAGATAGAATATCGTTGTGTAAGCAGCTGCTGATTTTTGTAGCACTGTGACATTGATAAATTTGCTGCAGTGTGTCATTACTTCCTTTTAAAGAGATTTGGCCTAGTGCCAGCAACCTTGAGGGAGTTGTTTGCCTCCAAGTAAACGACCTCCAAGTACTGTTGCTTTCATTTTTGTGTCAACTCAACATTTCTTGTTGCAGCATGGGCAAGGACTACTACAAGATCCTGGGCATTGCCAAGGGCTCCTCGGACGATGAGATCAAAAAGGCGTACCGCAAGCTGGCGCATAAAATCCACCTTGACAAGAACAAGAGCGCGGGCGCGGAGGATCGTTTCAAGGAGATCGCCGAGGCCTACGAGGTGCTTAGCGACAAGAAGAAGCGCGACATCTACGACCAGCACGGAGAAGAGGGGCTCAAGGGGTGCGTGCCTGGGGGCGGGGGCGGCCCCACCAGCCACGACCCTCGCGCCGTCTTCGAGCAGTTGTTCGGCTCCTTCAGCCCCTTCAACTCTTTCTTCGAAAACAGCAGCGGCGGCCCCAACAGAATGTTTTTCCCCTCGGGCGCGGACGACGAAATGGACATAGACGACCCCTTCGTGAGCCTCGGGCTTGGCGGGGGACGCCCTCCCCAGTAGCACACTCCATGGGTTTTCCTCGTGATTTCCTTGTGGAATTTCCAAGAGTTTTTCACGTGAAAATCACCAGGAAAATGAGACACTAGGCTACCGCTTTTCCAGCATGGAAAAGTGGCGGCTTTTCCAGCATGGAAAAGTGGCGAATTATTCCACCATGAATATTTCCACTATAGTTTCATGTAATTTTTATTTGGAAAAATTTTCTACCAAATTAATGGAAATTTTACTAAATAATAAAAAAAATAATTTTCAGTATAATTTTCAATTATGCTGCACAAAATATAAAAATTTAAATTAAATTTTAAAACATAAATAAAGCAATGTAAAAAAAAAAACAAATATTAAAATGCAAAACTTCCCAATACATTGTTATATTTCACTTAATTATTTTACCACCCCAACCAGTGAAGCCCGGAATTATTATTTTTTATTATTGTCAATTCATTACAGGATTATTGGATTTTTGCTAACTAAGGACAGTGAAATATTATAGACAGAATAAAAAAATTCTTTAATAAAATCAATGGCCAACCAATTTTAATTTTAATGCAGAACATTTTCACACTATAATAATGAAAAAATAACTTAAATTACAATTAAGTTTGTTTGACCATAATTTTTAAAGCCAGTTTTACAAAATGAATATAGGTTTTATTTGTCATGATCATTACATCAAAATATTAGAAACCCTTTTATAATATAAAATTATGTAATTATTATAATTAGGAACACTAGGAAAATAAAACTATATCCTGAGCGGTCAGTGCGTCGTGGCCCTTCCCCGAGCCTCTCGCCCTCTCTGCGCCTTTAGTCACCGTTCCCGAGCCAGCTGGTCGCTTGGTAGCGGTCTTGGCTAAACATGTGAAAGGGATTTATTTTAAAATCTTAACAGTCATTTTAAAGGCTCAGGGATGTTAAAGGTAAGGTAATACAAATCAGCTGATTTTGTAGTCCTATTTGAGTAACATTTATACCTTTACAAATTCACAAAAATTTTAAATTAATTTTAAGACAGATTTTAGTACCCAAAGTCTTCTGCTCGTTGTTTGTAAACAAAGTATTGTTGTGTAATGTCTGTCGCGTGAAAGGAAAAACATGGGACAATTGTTGATTTACATGTTATCTTATGGAAAATGACCGTTAATTATGAAGTTGACACCGTTGCCTAGCGCCAACAATGCCGTTACGTTCTCTGCTCTGGTTACAAAATTAGGCATTACGTCGTCCCATGTTTAACAATGAAAAAGGCTTCATGCGAAAGACATTATAAACAAAATAATGTTTTGTTACAACCATTGTGCGAGTAGAAGACTTTGTTAGTACCTAACAGCCATTGAAAAAATTTCAAGACAATTATTTGAGCTAATGATATTTTTTTTCACCAAAGATTTTAGTTTAACTCTTCATGGGAAATCCTTATGCTAAAAATTTAAACAAAAAATAATAATTAAAAAAAGTATGCTAAAATAATTATCTTGATATTTTTTATATGGCTTTTAGGTACTAAAATCTGTCAAGTTTATTTCAGAATTTTTGTGAAGTACAAAGGCTTACATGTTTATCAAATAGGACTGCTGAATCAGCTGATTCGTGTTACTGTATCTTACCCTTAAAAGAGAACATAAAAGGCCTATTTACCTGTATCTGCATTCTCCCTCTGAGACTTGTCCCGGGACGTTGATGTTGCCCGTGCAGAGCTGCTTTTACTTTGGGAGCCATGCTCTGGGCTCTCCTGAGCGGTCAGTGCGTCGTGGCCCTTCCCCGAGCCTCTCGCCCTCTCTGCGCCTTTAGTCACCGTTCCCGAGCCAGCTGGTCGCTTGGTAGCGGTCTTGGCTAAACATGTGAAAGGGATTTATTTTAAAATCTTAACAGTCATTTTAAAGGCTCAGGGATGTTAAAGGTAAGGTAATACAAATCAGCTGATTTTGTAGTCCTATTTGAGTAACATTTATACCTTAACAAATTCACAAAAATTTTAAAATAATTTTAAGACAGATTTTAGTACCCAAAGTCTTCTGCTCGTTGTTTGTAAACAAAGTATTGTTGTGTAATGTCTGTCGCGTGAAAGGAAAAACATGGGACAATTGTTGATTTACATGTTATCTTATGGAAAATGACCGTTAATTATGAAGTTGACACCGTTGCCTAGCGCCAACAATGCCGTTACGTTCTCTGCTCTGGTTACAAAATTAGGCATTACGTCGTCCCATGTTTAACAATGAAAAAGGCTTCATGCGAAAGACATTATAAACAAAATAATGTTTTGTTACAACCATTGTGCGAGTAGAAGACTTTGTTAGTACCTAACAGCAATAGAAAAAATTTCAAGACAATTATTTGAGCTAATGATATTTTTTTTCACCAAAGATTTTAGTTTAACTCTTCATGGGAAATCCTTATGCTAGAAATTTAAACAAAAAATAATAATTAAAAAAAGTATGCTAAAATAATTATCTTGATATTTTTTATATGGCTTTTAGGTACTAAAATCTGTCAAGTTTATTTCAGAATTTTTGTGAAGTACAAAGGCTTACATGTTTATCAAATAGGACTGCTGAATCAGCTGATTCGTGTTACTGTATCTTACCCTTAAAAGAGAACATAAAAGGCCTATTTACCTGTATCTGCATTCTCCCTCTGAGACTTGTCCCGGGACGTTGATGTTGCCCGTGCAGAGCTGCTTTTACTTTGGGAGCCATGCTCTGGGCTCTCCTGAGCGGTCAGTGCGTCGTGGCCCTTCCCCGAGCCTCTCGCCCTCTCTGCGCCTTTAGTCACCGTTCCCGAGCCAGCTGGTCGCTTGGTAGCGGTCTTGGCTAAACATGTGAAAGGTATTTATTTTAAAATCTTAACAGTCATTTTAAAGGCTCAGGGATGTTAAAGGTAAGGTAATACAAATCAGCTGATTTTGTAGTCCTATTTGAGTAACATTTATACCTTAACAAATTCACAAAAATTTTAAAATAATTTTAAGACAGATTTTAGTACCCAAAGTCTTCTGCTCGTTGTTTGTAAACAAAGTATTGTTGTGTAATGTCTGTCGCGTGAAAGGAAAAACATGGGACAATTGTTGATTTACATGTTATCTTATGGAAAATGACCGTTAATTATGAAGTTGACACCGTTGCCTAGCGCCAACAATGCCGTTACGTTCTCTGCTCTGGTTACAAAATTAGGCATTACGTCGTCCCATGTTTAACAATGAAAAAGGCTTCATGCGAAAGACATTATAAACAAAATAATGTTTTGTTACAACCATTGTGCGAGTAGAAGACTTTGTTAGTACCTAACAGCCATAGAAAAAATTTCAAGACAATTATTTGAGCTAATGATATTTTTTTTCACCAAAGATTTTAGTTTAACTCTTCATGGGAAATCCTTATGCTAAAAATTTAAACAAAAAATAATAATTAAAAAAAGTATGCTAAAATAATTATCTTGATATTTTTTATATGGCTTTTAGGTACTAAAATCTGTCAAGTTTATTTCAGAATTTTTGTGAAGTACAAAGGCTTACATGTTTATCAAATAGGACTGCTGAATCAGCTGATTCGTGTTACTGTATCTTACCCTTAAAAGAGAACATAAAAGGCCTATTTACCTGTATCTGCATTCTCCCTCTGAGACTTGTCCCGGGACGTTGATGTTGCCCGTGCAGAGCTGCTTTTACTTTGGGAGCCATGCTCTGGGCTCTCCTGAGCGGTCAGTGCGTCGTGGCCCTTCCCCGAGCCTCTCGCCCTCTCTGCGCCTTTAGTCACCGTTCCCGAGCCAGCTGGTCGCTTGGTAGCGGTCTTGGCTAAACATGTGAAAGGGATTTATTTTAAAATCTTAACAGTCATTTTAAAGGCTCAGGGATGTTAAAGGTAAGGTAATACAAATCAGCTGATTTTGTAGTCCTATTTGAGTAACATTTATACCTTTACAAATTCACAAAAATTTTAAATTAATTTTAAGACAGATTTTAGTACCCAAAGTCTTCTGCTCGTTGTTTGTAAACAAGGTATTGTTGTGTAATGTCTGTCGCGTGAAAGGAAAAACATGGGACAATTGTTGATTTACATGTTATCTTATGGAAAATGACCGTTAATTATGAAGTTGACACCGTTGCCTAGCGCCAACAATGCCGTTACGTTCTCTGCTCTGGTTACAAAATTAGGCATTACGTCGTCCCATGTTTAACAATGAAAAAGGCTTCATGCGAAAGACATTATACACAAAATAACGTTTTGTTACAACCATTGTGCGAGTAGAAGACTTTGTTAGTACCTAACAGCCATAGAAAAAATTTCAAGACAATTATTTGAGCTAATGATATTTTTTTTCACCAAAGATTTTAGTTTAACTCTTCATGGGAAATCCTTATGCTAAAAATTTAAACAAAAAATAATAATTAAAAAAAGTATGCTAAAATAATTATCTTGATATTTTTTATATGGCTTTTAGGTACTAAAATCTGTCAAGTTTATTTCAGAATTTTTGTGAAGTACAAAGGCTTACATGTTTATCAAATAGGACTGCTGAATCAGCTGATTCGTGTTACTGTATCTTACCCTTAAAAGAGAACATAAAAGGCCTATTTACCTGTATCTGCATTCTCCCTCTGAGACTTGTCCCGGGACGTTGATGTTGCCCGTGCAGAGCTGTTTTTACTTTGGGAGCCATGCTCTGGGCTCTCCTGAGCGGTCAGTGCGTCGTGGCCCTTCCCCGAGCCTCTCGCCCTCTCTGCGCCTTTAGTCACCGTTCCCGAGCCAGCTGGTCGCTTGGTAGCGGTCTTGGCTAAACATGTGAAAGGGATTTATTTTAAAATCTTAACAGTCATTTTAAAGGCTCAGGGATGTTAAATTCAAATTCAAATTCAAATTCAAAATTCTTTATTAATTCCATTCATCCTACAATCATAAAATCAATTACATGATGTATGTTGAGGTTTTAGGACAAGTCAAAGTTGTAATTGATAAATTGGTAACAATTACGCTAGAGTTAAAAAATATACAGTAATTTATTTAACTTTTAGTAGCATTTTTTTCAGCAAAATCACATTCCATATATTTCTTCACACTGTAAAAACACTTGTCTATAAGCAACTTTCTTACACTTGTTTGAAACAACTTCACATTATCAATGCACTTAATTTCACTTGGTAACTTATTATATAGACTTAGACAACTAAGAAATGGGCCATTTTTATACATATTAAGTCTACACCATTTAGGGGCTATCACAAGTTTCATATTTCTTGTATTGTGTGTATGATTTACTTCATGCTTTTTAAACTCTGACATATTTTTTTTAACAAAACTTACACTTTCAAATACAAATATGCATGGAAGTGTTAAAATATCATTTTTTTAAAATAAATGGACACATGAGTTTCTGCTTTTTACAAAATACATCAGTCTTATAACCTTCTTCTGTAGTATAAATAGTCTATGGAAGTCAGGAGAATGTCCCCAACATATTATCCCATATTTCAAAATTGAGTAAAAATTTGAGTAGTATAAAGTTTTTAGACACTCAACTTCACATTCATGCCTCAGCTCACCTATGGCAAATATTACTGAGGAGAGTTTTTTACAAGCATAATCTATGTGATCAGTCCATCTTAAATGTTCATCTATAATTATGCCCAAAAATTTGGTGTTGTGTTTTACTTCAATATTTTGATTAGCTGCTGAGACTGACTCTAATGTTGGGTTTTTGCTTATAATATTTTGAAAATGTAAAATCTCTGCCTTATTGACATTTAGCATTAAACCAAGACTATTAAAATGACACTTCACTGTTTCAATTGAATTAATAATGTTCTTTAAAAGCATTTCATTATTTTCCCCAATTACTTTTAAATTTGAGTCATCAGCATATTCTACAGGTATACAATTGTTTTCATCAATAATTATTGGTAGGTCATTTATATACAGAATGAAAAGAATCGGAGCAAGACAGGTACCCTGCGGAAGGCCATATACAAGAGTTTTTTTCTCCGAGTAATATTTACCCATATTCTCATTTAAATTACATGTTATTTCTACTGTCTGAGTCCTATTTTCCAAAAAAGATAATATCCAATTAAGGCATTGTCCCCTGATTCCATATTTATAAAGCTTATGCAGTAATATTTTATGTTCAACCATGTCAAAAGCTTTGGACAGATCCAAGAAAACTCCAGCAGTTTTATTTTTAGTATCAATACTTTCAATTATGCTGTCAATTAATTGAAACATTGCTGTTTCCGTAGACTTGTTTTTACGGAACCCATGTTGGAACTTGGACAGAATTTGATTTTCTTCTAAAAAAGGCAAGAGTTTTAATAGAAATGCTTGTTCAAATAGTTTAGAGAATACAGAGAGTAAACTAATGGGTCTGTAATTGGCTATATCAGTTTTAGATCCTTTTTTATAAACTGGTTTTATAATTGCATGCTTTAGTACTGTGGGGAATTTACCATCAATAAATGATTGATTAATTGTTTCAGTGATAACCAAACTTATCTCTTCTGAGCAAGACTTAAGTACAAAGTTTGACACATTATCAAAGCCATGTGACTTTGTAAGGTAATACAAATCAGCTGATTTTGTAGTCCTATTTGAGTAACATTTATACCTTTACAAATTCACAAAAATTTTAAAATAATTTTAAGACAGATTTTAGTACCCAAAGTCTTCTGCTCGTTGTTTGTAAACAAAGTATTGTTGTGTAATGTCTGTCGCGTGAAAGGAAAAACATGGGACAGTTGTTGATTTACATGTTATCTTATGGAAAATGACCGTTAATTATGAAGTTGACACCGTTGCCTAGCGCCAACAATGCCGTTACGTTCTCTGCTCTGGTTACAAAATTAGGCATTACGTCGTCCCATGTTTAACAATGAAAAAGGCTTCATGCGAAAGACATTATAAACAAAATAATGTTTTGTTACAACCATTGTGCGAGTAGAAGACTTTGTTAGTACCTAACAGCAATAGAAAAAATTTCAAGACAATTATTTGAGCTAATGATATTTTTTTTCACCAAAGATTTTAGTTTAACTCTTCATGGGAAATCCTTATGCTAAAAATTTAAACAAAAAATAATAATTAAAAAAAGTATGCTAAAATAATTATCTTGATATTTTTTATATGGCTTTTAGGTACTAAAATCTGTCAAGTTTATTTCAGAATTTTTGTGAAGTACAAAGGCTTACATGTTTATCAAATAGGACTGCTGAATCAGCTGATTCGTGTTACTGTATCTTACCCTTAAAAGAGAACATAAAAGGCCTATTTACCTGTATCTGCATTCTCCCTCTGAGACTTGTCCCGGGACGTTGATGTTGCCCGTGCAGAGCTGCTTTTACTTTGGGAGCCATGCTCTGGGCTCTCCTGAGCGGTCAGTGCGTCGTGGCCCTTCCCCGAGCCTCTCGCCCTCTCTGCGCCTTTAGTCACCGTTCCCGAGCCAGCTGGTCGCTTGGTAGCGGTCTTGGCTAAACATGTGAAAGGGATTTATTTTAAAATCTTAACAGTCATTTTAAAGGCTCAGGGATTTTAAAGGTAAGGTAATACAAATCAGCTGATTTTGTAGTCCTATTTGAGTAACATTTATACCTTTACAAATTCACAAAAATTTTAAAATAATTTTAAGACAGATTTTAGTACCCAAAGTCTTCTGCTCGTTGTTTGTAAACAAAGTATTGTTGTGTAATGTCTGTCGCGTGAAAGGAAAAACATGGGACAGTTGTTGATTTACATGTTATCTTATGGAAAATGACCGTTAATTATGAAGTTGACACCGTTGCCTAGCGCCAACAATGCCGTTACGTTCTCTGCTCTGGTTACAAAATTAGGCATTACGTCGTCCCATGTTTAACAATGAAAAAGGCTTCATGCGAAAGACATTATAAACAAAATAATGTTTTGTTACAACCATTGTGCGAGTAGAAGACTTTGTTAGTACCTAACAGCAATAGAAAAAATTTCAAGACAATTATTTGAGCTAATGATATTTTTTTTCACCAAAGATTTTAGTTTAACTCTTCATGGGAAATCCTTATGCTAAAAATTTAAACAAAAAATAATAATTAAAAAAAGTATGCTAAAATAATTATCTTGATATTTTTTATATGGCTTTTAGGTACTAAAATCTGTCAAGTTTATTTCAGAATTTTTGTGAAGTACAAAGGCTTACATGTTTATCAAATAGGACTGCTGAATCAGCTGATTCGTGTTACATACTGTATCTTACCCTTAAAAAAGAACATAAAAGGCCTATTTACAAATATTTTTAATACAATCTTAAAATATGTACTTGACGTTAATCAATAAGAATATGCATGTATAGTTAGCAAGAACTTGTTTTTATTAAGAGATTACGATCGAGTACTCAGTTCACAATTTCATCAAAAAATTCGCAAAATGCCTCATGGCAAAATGGTGGGAACAAACATAACAACTTTGATCTCGGAAAATCTAGAGCACACATAGTAAAAATTCATGTTTAATTATGATCATGAACTAACAATGCAAACAGATTTTATACTTACAAATGTTCTAAATCTATTACTTTATCATAATTGGTTGACAAACTTTCCCCCCCCCCCGAGTCAGACAAATCCTTCACATGGCAGAGTTGACGGTTGACGGCCATTTGCAGAAGTTGACAAACGAAAATTAGTTCATTATTTCTACCGATAGGATCGCTGTTATTCGCACAAAATGCGCCAATATTTTCAAACATCACATAATTATACGGAAATTTCGGATCGTCGATCGGATGTATGAATTAATTAATTGACGCGTCAAAATTGATATTAAAAACAAATGAGAATATTTTAAAAAATATCAGGATTTCCTGTGATGCAATAAAGCTGTCTCTCAGAATAACCTACACGTGCGTCACAGGTACCCTGGTAGCACACTCGTGGAACTCGTAGTGGACTTTGTGTGGATTAATGTGGAAAAAGTGTGGACATGGATTTTTCCACAAATGTTCCATCCTTTTCCACTAGTTTAAAAATTACGGTAATTGATTTAAAATGAATTCCGTGTATTAAGGAAAGCCCTACACATTTGTTTATCATAAATAAAATTACATTGAAAACATTTAAAAAAATTATTGCAGAAAATCTATGTTTTTCGTGGGAAACCAGTGGAAAGACCACTGGGCCACCAGTTCCACCAATTGTCCATACATTAAAAATTTAAGATATTTGATTAAATAGAGATCCTTGCTCTTTGATATGTAATACCGTGATATTTTTTCATATTTTCTTACTGTTATTACGTTATTAATTCGATTAGATTGATTTGCGTGGAAAAATCTCACGAAAACTCCACGATGCACTGCCGGACGGTGAAATTGCACTAAGTCCTTAAATTGCGCATGCGCATGAATTTCAGTGCTGTGAAATTACAAAAATAGTCCGGATGCGGAGCAATTTCTTCGACGCCGTGTACCGGTGTTTACAATCAAGTGTTCTTTTATAATAAAATGAAAAAGCAAGCGTATTTGGATCAGATAAGTTATATTTTAATACTGAATACGTTTAAGTAATGTGTGATTAAGCTAGTGCCAGTTGCTTTGTGATAAATTCTGATTTTAGGTGGCGTAAAACCACCAACATCCATGCACGTTTTTTCGTTTTGCTGCCTTCCCAATGGGTGTTTGTTCTACGCCTCTGGTAATGGACTTAACGAAGGTTTTCAGTGTCCAAATGTAAGGTAAACGTGTTAATTATTGTGTCTTTTAAGTATTATGCCTGATACCAGGTACGTTGGTTTTGTTTTGTGTGCATAAGAATGATGAATGTTGTAGGTAAGGCCTACCTATAATATGCTGTATCATATAATATATGCAGCATATGCATACAGTATTATACAGTATCATACCGCAAGCAACTGCTTGTATGCATAATCATTTTGCATTATATAAGTTTAGTAAAGAAAATTGCAGAATTTTTAGGCATGCATCTGAACTCAATTATGCATAATTATGCATACTAAAGTGTCCATACACAAAAATGTGTGATACAAGTTTTTAACTTTTAATGCTACAGTATAATATATATGATACTGTGTATTATATATAGTGAGAATGCATACAGTATACTTACAGTCATACGTATAGTATATGATACCTACTCAGCCGACAAGAAATTTGAAGTTTTACAGGAACATATGCATACAGTTCCGGTTACCAGGTAAAGTATTAATTATATACGTACATACATTGTTTAATTTCAGGTTTATACTTCAAAGCAGTGACGATTGGTGTGCTTTAATTCTGACTTAATTAATTTAAATCGAAGCATGTTTTTTAAGTATGCATTTTTCTGTTCACAGGTTGAACCTTTCCATGGATTATCAGCTGACGATTATTATGACAATGCCACTGGCAGGTTGCTGGGAAGCAGACAACATGATGACGTCACAGCTGCATCTTTTGAAAATCTCGGAGACCATGCAACTGCCAGTAGACCTGGCTGACTGCTGCCATGTACAGTATGCAGAATAAATATCCTTTTTAATGTAGCAGCACTGGTAAGATTTTTCTGCCCTGATTATTTTTTATGTGCACTGTGAATTTGACATTATTGAAGGGTCAGTCAGGTGCAGAATGTGAATGCATAAACTGTAAGAGTTTACAAATAGTATCTCAAAGACAGTAAGATAATAAAGATTAAGAATTCATAATCATTAACAAAATATATTATAATTGTTGAATCCGTGAAAGTATCCGTAAATAGTAAATACAGAACGGGTTATGCAGGCAGTCCATATCTACTCCGGAGGGTTCTGAAAATTGCTTAAATACACCAAGCATGCAGGAAATATAAAGGTTTCAGGTTTTATGTATTTTTGCTAGCTTCATCTACATTGAAGCAGCAGGACGAGCGGTATGCGGGAATATCGACTATTATCTCTCGTATGATTTGTCTATGTGGCATTGTTTCAAAAAATATTTTGTCCTATTGCTGCAGTTTGTATTCTCAATTCCAGAACCCAGAACAGCTTTTCGAAGCGCCTCCCGTCCGTGATTTCAACGACTCACGAGGTAAAATATCGGAAAGTGGTCTCAGCATGTCAGCCGCCACTTCTAGCTGACTCCATCTAGCTACTGTGAGGTTTATTGAAGCATAATATTCTATTATAATTTCATGAAATATAAAATTAAATTACAATTAAAGCATAGAATTAAAAAAATTATTTCATTATTATTTCATTACTACGGGTAGTAAAATTGTGTTTTCCTATAGTAAAATGTGAAGATAGAGTAAATTTTTAATAGACAGGTGCGGATCCAGAAAAAAAATCGGGGGGGGGGGGATCCCCGCAGGGGGGTTCTGAAAAATTTTGTTTGTAGGGGTGCTATCTCCATAAGGCCAATGCTAAAAAAATTTGAGTTGAGACACTCCCTATATTGCCCATGTTAAATCAAAAATTTTGGGGGAGGGTGGGGGGGTCTGCAGTCCCCCACTGGATCCGCGCCTGGTAATGGAAGTATGGTGGAAATATCCATGGTGGAGGACCCACCATATTTCCATAGTGGAAAAGTAGTGCGATGATTGTCATACTCCATGTGAAATCCACGTGATCGGTCCACTATATATCCACGTGGAAAGTAAGTGAGCTTCTAGTGGATTGTGCTACCAGGGTATGTATTACGTTATATATAATTATATATTAATTAATGTTTTATATTGGTGCTAAAAACTCCTTCGATCGATCCAGGAAAAATGTACACAATTTAAATTAATTGTTATAATTTTTTTTTGAATTAGAAATTTTTGGAACTTGTATAATTTTTTATTCTTTTATTATAAAATAAATTAATATTTATTATATATAGATAATCTTAATTATTCTAATTAATACAAGAAGATTTAATATATAAATTATTTTAAATTATTTTTTAAATGATATTTAATAAATTTACAAAAATTTGCTACATTAATTTTGCAGATTATATATAGCGAATTAAGATTATTCATATATGAAAGCAATTAAATGACGAATATAATGACGTTCATGATATTTAATTTTTTTGGGGGGGGGAAACTGACAAGGAAAAATGATGGAAACTTTCCACGTGAAAATCATCATATTAAAATCTTTGTTCGTAATAACGTCCAATATATAATATTTATATCAATATTACAAGAACTTGCAGGTAAAATGGAAACATTATTTTCTTAAGTTAAAAAAAAAAAAAAAAAATGTGTATAGTATATAAGTACATGGCGGAAAAGTGGTGCAGGAATGGGGGAAAATATTTTTCCACTATTTTCCACCAAACTTCCTCACGATTTAAAAACAAAATAAATAAAATATTACTAAATTCTTAAAATGACGTGGATATTAAAAAGGACAAGTAAAAAACATTATAAAACCTTATTTTAATTCAATATATTACTTTTTATGAATGGCGGAAAAATGATGGAAAGATGTGAAATTCTGGCGGAAAGTTTTTTTCCACCAACTGTCCATCAAATTTCCATGATCATTTCCACGAGTGTGCTACTGGGGCTGGGGGCGGGGCCTTCCGCTCACACTCGTTCAACTTCCAAGGGTCCCCGCAGAGCCGCAAGGACAAGCACCAAGACCCGGCCGTGGAGCACGACCTTTACGTGTCGCTTGAGGAGGTTGCACGCGGCACGACCAAGAAGATGAAGATCTCGCGGCGCGTTCTGCAGCCAGACGGCACAGCACGCAAAGAGGACAAAGTGCTGACCATCAACGTAAAGCCGGGCTGGAAGTCGGGCACCAAGATCACCTTCCAGAAGGAGGGGGACCAGGCCACGCACAAGATCCCTGCAGACATTGTGTTCATCATCAGAGACAAGCCGCACCCACACTTCAAGCGAGAGGGCAGTGACCTGCGCTACTCCGCCAAGATCTCACTCAAGCAGGTCAGTATCATGTCCTTTCTTGGCGGGGGCATGCATGACCAAAATGTGTCAATTGCCCCAAAATAGAGGCTTCAAGTCAGCTGATTTTGCGATGTTCCCACCATCCCATCCAAACCTGTGTAAAAAAAACTCGAAATCGTATTTTTTTTTTTTTTTTTTTTTTTTTTTTTTTTTTTTTTTTTTCATTAATGAAATTTTTTAGAGGAAAATAAGTTCTTGATTCATTATCAGAAGACCTCTAAATGTGGGGGGGGGGGTAAGAGATGTTTTCAAATTCAAATTAATAGCTTTAATAGTTACCGAGAAAATATTCAAATTTTGTAATATAGAGGCTTATAATAATAATAATAATAATAATATATTTGTTTATTGGGTTAAGTAATACAAAAGAATGGGGGGAAAGACATGAAAAAAAAAAAACAAAAAACAACAAAACAAGAGATGACTTTAAGAGCAAAAATAAATAAATACATAATATAATTTTAAAAAAATATATGAATACATAACCCAAACGGTGGTATGAAAAAGGTATAAAACCCATGCATAATTAATATATGATCAACCACCAATAATTATCAGATAATAAACTACATCGTCAACATTATGGGGAAAATTTTCCCGCTGGGGAAAACTTGAAGCCTCTATATCAACCAACCATCCTTTCCTGGCGACAGAGTCTCCCTGTCACACTATGCAAAAATGTCACAACTCTTTAGTTGCAAGTGTCTACCCAAATGCTAAAGTTTCCGAGCACAAACAACCCCCAGTAGCTCTGAGCCATCTTTGAGCCACCCCCTGTGTCTTGAGCACAAACGGTGCTCACGGTCCTAGCTACGTTAGTTCACTTCAGACTTTGGCACTTAATTTGAATTTTAGCTTGATTTTATTTCTTGAACAAGTACTAACAAATTCATTCAACATTTCAAAATTGGCAACAGTGCTACAATCTGTTAAAATGACATTTCTATATGCACGAAACTTCCCTCTATCCATCGTTATCTCAACTTTTCCGAGGAGAATTCCTATTTCTTTTTATTTATTATTATCATTTTTACATGAAGACACATTGAGTCTGGTTGAATTACTTCAATTAGTAGAGGAAGTCAACATATTTTGACGAATTTACAAAATAAATTTGTTTTAATTAACTTTTGATGTTGACCTTGAAATTTTAGTAAGGTCAGAGGTCATATTAGAAACAACATTATACATTTTGGTAGCTGAAAATATTCAATCATGTAAAAATCCTTCTATAAAATACTATTTTTCCTTTTAAAATTTACTCTGATTTATGGTGAGTTTCAAAATTCTGAAGTTTCAAATTTTCTAGATAAAATTTAAATAATGTTAATTAAAAAATAATAAGTTTGTGTGACTTCAAAATTTTGCAACTGGTCATAAATCTGAATGCGGTATTTTATAGAAGGATAAATAAGCCTCCTCAAAATATTTTGAATTTTTTCAGCTAAGGGCTCTGCTAGGAAAATGTACAGTACGCTGTTTGTAATTTGACCTTTCTAAAATTTCAAGGTCATCAAAAAAGCAATTCTACCACAAACGAAAACAAACTACTGTATCATTTTATGTGCAGTAGAATTTTAGTTACAATTTTTTTATCTCAAAATTGGTTGTTTTGATATTTATTTATTATTAGTTTGTTCACAGTATTTATTTTTTTAATTTCGTAGTTTTTCAAAAGAATAATAAAATCCAAACTTAGGTCACATGTGTAACATAATTCATCAAAATGGACCCCCTCCTTATTGTATCCTGTATAATGGGGCCACCTAATCTGCACTGGATGAAATAAAATATTGGCGTCACAAAGTTAGTGCGAACTTAGTGGTAACTGCTGGAACTACGTGCGTCTGGCGAGGATTGCTGTATATGATTAGCATTGTAAAATCATGTAAATGCTCAGTCAGCAGCCACAGCATAATTTTACAGAAATGACAACACCATAATTAGTTGTCCAATACTTTCGGACAATATAAATAAATATTTCAACTTCGTAAGTGATTTCTTTCCTAAAAATTTGATAATTTTTGTGATCCTCCCCATGCTATAGGTATTGCCGTATCCTCTATGCAAAGAGCAAAATTTTCAGTCGTCAGCACCATCTCTTGGTCCTTTATGTCCTCTGTATTGAAGTGTTTGTGAATGGTTTGCTTGCAGGCTCTGTGCGGTACTATGGTGGAAGTTCCGACGTTGTCGGGTGACAAGATCCCGTTGAACCTGAGCACCGAGATCGTCAAGCCCTCGACGGTGAAGCGCATCCAGGGCTTCGGACTGCCCTTCCCAAAAGAACCGAGCCGCAAGGGAGACCTGCTGGTGTCGTTTGACGTCAAGTTTCCCGAGAGCCTGACGCAGAGTGCCAAGGACATTTTGTACGACACGCTGCCCAACTAACGATAAGACTGCTGTGAAAATGACGACGTGTGAATGTAGTGTACTTGTTGTTTTCTTTGAGTTTCATTGAAGAAGATTGTTAAATAATGCTTACACTCAACCTAGATTAAATTATTAATATTGTATATTTATTCACGCTATGTATGCGAGGTCCCAATTTTATGTAATTAACGACGGTGGCTCCTCTAACATTTCCGCGAGAGCTGCCGAGCATTTGTGTCCGACTGATGATCATGTGTTTCAATAAAATATCATTTTTTTTTTTTGCCACAATCTTTGTTTCCTTCATTCCCCTGGCCTGGCTGTCGTTTTCTCGCTAAATTCACTCTAAGGATGGCGCTTACAACACATATTTTTTAAGCTAGTACAGTATTGCAATTTTCCCGCTGAAGAGAGTAATTTTCTCCGTCATGTTAAGGGTAAGGTAACGAGAATCAGCTGTTTTTTAGACCCATTTGATTAACATGTAAATTTTAGCAAATTCACAAAAATTCTGAAAAAAAAATTGAGACAGATTTTAGTACCTAAAAGCCATAGACAAAATTTTAAGACAATTTTCGAGCCAATTTTTTTTAATTAAAATTTTAGTTTAGCTCTCCATGGGAAAGCCCTATACTGAAAAATAAAAAAAAAATCGGCTATAATAATTACTTTGAAATTTTTTCTATGACTTTTAGGCACTAATATCTGTCTCAAATTTTTTCAGAATTTTTGTGAATTTGCTAAGGTTTACATGTTAATCAAATGGTTCTTAAAAAACAGCTGAATCACGTTACCTTATATATACCCTTAAAGATTGCCCTCACTGCCAGCACATAAATAAATTACCACTCTTTCATGCACTCAAATGATAAAATTATGTTTGTGTAATTAAATATTACTTTTTCTGTGCATTTAGAGTTGGCACAATTAAAAAAAAAAATAGTGTCAGATAACACGCCCAAAGTTAAAAAAAAATCCCACACATGAAAATTATGACACAGGACATGGTATTTTAAAATGTTCTCCTCTACATCCCCCATCAGTCAACTTTAAAAATTCTTAAGGGTAAGATAACATGAAACATTGATTGTTGTAGTCCCATTTGATTAACATGTAAACCTTTTAGCAGCCTCATAATAATTCTGAATTTTTTTTTAGAGACAGTTCTTAGCACCAAAAAAATGTGTAAAAAATTCCAAAACAATCGGACGATCCAATTTTTTTAAATGAATTTTTTAAATCATAAGTATAGGGCTTTCCCATGGAGACCTAAACTAAGAAATTAATTTAAAAAAATCGGATCAAGCGATTGTTTTGAAATTTTTTCCACATTTTTTTGGTGCTAAGAACTGTCTCTCAAAAAAAATTCAGAATTATTATGAGGCTGCTAAGGTTTACATGTTTAATCAAATGGGACTACAACAATCGATTGTTCGTGTTACCTTACCCTTAACTCTAAAATTAATATACTGTATATCGAATTTGTATACCTGATATTTTAGCTACTGATAGCTATAGGGGATGTAGAGGAGAATATTTTAATTTTTTTTCACAATTTTCATGTGTGGAAATTGTTAACAGTGGGCGTCGCGTTACCTTATACCCTCAATGGAACATACAGACATGCTACATAAATATATTACATTGATCCCCAAGAGTTTGAAAAACTCGTGATGGGGGAACATGGGTTTTGTCAATTTTGCAAGAGGTTAAAATTTGTAACTTTACATGTTCTACGTATGTAGCACAAATTATGACAATAAGAAACTATATGTACATAAATTTGATGTACATATATAGCTAGAGTCAGACTAAATCGTATTATAATAAATCTTGAGGAATATTATAAAAAACATTTACCGAATTAATTACAAAACAAAATAATTGTCGAAAAATTTATCTTTTGTTAATTATTCTGTTTTGGGCTTATAGTTTTTGGTACAATTCTTATACACACACATGCAAGTTAAGGACTGGAAAAGTATTTTAAAATAAATTATTTATAAAATATTTACATTTATTATTACTTGATTCTTCACAGCTAGATTATAGATCTAATTTAATAAAATAATGAAACTTATTAATTGTTAGCAGGCGAAGTAGACATTATAAACTATATTTGTTTTATAAAATACATATTATATACATACCATTTGATGTATGCTGGTCAATCTTCGCCGATTCTTTATTTTATGCAATACTCTACAATTAAAGCACAGTGCTAATTGAAGAGAGTGTTACATAAAATAAAGGATCGGCGAAGATTGACCAGTTAATACATATAATATTTTTGTATTATTGTTTTTATGTTATATATACATATTATATATTAATGCCAATTATATAATGATGCAGCGGCCAGGTCTGAGGTTTTATGAAAAATGGTACTCAAGATTGCATTATATATATTATTATAAGGAAATAGTTCATCCGAATTCCCTGATAATATTCAGGAGAATAACAGGATTCCCTGTTCTCGAAATGTTTAATTGAAATTTAAATTAATAGTGCATGGTAGCACAATATGTGCGGTAGTGTTTCTTAATTTCGCCACAAGATGGCAGAGCCTGACAAAACGATCTGCCACACCATGGAATAAATTATTATTCAATTTTGCAACAATTAAAGCTCGTCCGGCTCGTCGTCTGCAAGTCAGGCGCGGGATACTCCTATACCCTCGAAATGTTGGATTTAATGTTAGGCATTTTCCGCCCTCAGATCCACATATATTTTATTTAAACATATATTACATGGCATTATATATTATATACATCACACAGCGCACATGCATATAATATATATGAACCTCTCTAGGCGCGGATCCAGAGAAAAATTTCGGGGGGGGGGGGGGGAGCCTCCAAAAGGCAAATGTTAAAAAAATTGGAGTTGGGGAAGTGCTTATATTGCCCATGTTAAATCCAAAATTTCCCCCCCCCCCCTGGATCCGCGCCCGTGACCTATATATTATATAGCTCTAGCTATATAGCTTGCTGATGAGTGGCTCGAATCTCAAACCAAATATAACAAAAAATACTGTCGCTCAAACTTCGAGTATTGATTAAAATAAATGTTCGGTGGATTTTTGGTTCAACAATTCAACATATACATAATAAATTGTTTAATTAAATGGGTTGACTGAGTCTCGTCAGATCACCGCGAAGTCATGCAAGCAACGCCGAGCGACGAGCGTGATTAATAATAAAGTTGGGGGGGTGACCATTTTCAACAAAAATCACGTTTCCCATTACCCGGCCGTTAATTGCGCTTTCCATTAAGCAGTGGTTCCTAGCTCGATCTGGCATGGCTTATTTGCACCACATTGCACTTCCGGTTCATTGTGAAAAGCTTTAGCGTCCATTCTGGCTGAGGTTGTCACGTTTCCCTCAGTCTCAGGTAAATGCCGGGATGGATTGTAAGCATGATGACCACCCCCGTTCCCGATATGAGCCCGCCGCGAAACTCTCAAGTTATTATTATTTTTTTTTTTTATTATTAAACCGTGTACAAATACAGTACAACCAACTAGGCCCTAAATGAAGCCCTGTCGGTTGGAACTGAGTTACATATATATAACTATACTGTTACTGGTTACTGGTAACTGTACAACCAGTTGTTCGAATAAAATAAAATAAAATAAAATAAAATAAAATAAAAAATATACAATTAAATTATTCAACACGTATAGTATTAAGCTTAAACAAAATTACCTATATTTATTAAAAATATTAACAATAAAACAAAACAATATATTAATAACCTTAACAAAAGAGAAAAACAAAAACAAACTAAAATAAGCACGAACAAATTTAAACCTTTCAACTTAAACAGAAGCACAAATATAATTAATAGAATGGTATTACAGCTCTGCACATTAACGCAATTTATTTAATATAAACTATGCTTTCTCAGCACTTTTTTTAATAACATTTTTTGGTCAATTGATCTAATATTTATCGGTATTTCGTTCCAAATTTTTGGTAGCACAAAATTCCATGTTCTTTCTCCAAATCTATTATTACTTCTTGGAGTTGTAGCAGGTTCATTTAAAAGAGTCCTAGTATTATGATCATGTACTCTAGGCTCTAAATTTTTCATATCATTGAATTTCTCAAAAGAAAGCACAAATTTTGCTAATTCATTGACCGGTAAAACATTGAAATGTTTAAAATAATTCACGTCACAATCACATTTTTTACCCTTTTTAAATTCTTTTTAAAACCCTTATAGTTGCAACTTTTTTAATTTAGTTAAATGACCTGATTTTGCAAAACCCCATGCAAATACTCCATACGAAATTATTGAGTGACCAAGTGCAAAATATACATTTCTTAACATTTTTTCTGACAGAAACTTATAATTATAAGGGTATCAGAAGGTTCAGCGTTTTCAGATTTAGTGGGTTATTATGAAGCACCTAAATTTGGTTTTCATAGAAAGAAGAAATATATGTATAATTTTGGGCACCAGTGTATTATATTATATAGTTGTGCATCCAACTTATGAGAAGAGGGTCGCGAGTTCGAGCCCAGATTTTTTAATAATGTTGCCCACTCATCCATCAATAGTCGACGACCCTATTATATAGCTGTGAGGTTTCCATGTTTTTCTCAATCAAAACTTGGCAAATTGCTGCATGTGGTACGTGTATTTTGCTATAATATATAAAGGTGATGGAAATTTAACCCCGGATTAAAAAGGACCCACAAAAATCTAGCACTGCTATTTAAGTCGATTCCACGAAAAGATTTTAGATAATTAAGTCAATTAATTGGGACGACCATGCATTCATATATAGTATAATATTTAATATATGATATGTTATAATATATTACTTTTATCATACGACTCGAAAGCACCAGCGACTACTCCATTCGGTTTGTAGGAGTTGCTTAAAATCTAATAATATATAAAGACGCGCGTGGTACGTGAATTGAAGCGCTTGAGATGAGAGACAACTTCCCTTAGAACTGCCATCCTCTGTCTCTTTTTGGAAAATCTGATGGAGCATGCAAAGTGTCCTGATCGAGGTCGTTTAACTTTTTTATTAATACGGATGCTGCGGTGCCAAACCTTATAAATATATATACATGGTCATCACAATGGCGATCGAGTTAGCGGCAGTTTGTAGATCGTGATCTTTCCCGTGATATTCATTTCACTAATTTTTATAGCCACAAATAAATTATTATTTCAAACAAAATATTACCTATATAATACTGATATAATGCAGTTTTAGTTGATTGCACACAAACTGCTTCAAAATCTGTCCTCACACGTTATTAATTGAAACCAGGCGCGGATCCAGGGGGGGGGACAGCGATCGCTTCCCCCCCCCCCAAGGTCTCAAAATACATTGAGGGTGTAACCCCCCCCCCCCGTCGACCCTCTCCCACTGAAAATTTTAACACTGCGGGATAGGGCATGCCCCATTGCCCCCCCCTTCCCCCCAAGCAGTGAGCTGCCATGGATTCGCCCCTGCTTGAAACTGTGCTTAATTTTGAAGATTTGCAAGCAGAGCAACCGTTTGCTAATATTGTTTGGAAGTTAATTTGTACGGTCTGTTGAAAACGCGATTTGCAACTGAAACAATTTAGTATTATACACGTATTCATCATGTACAGTATAATTATAACAACAATATTACATTATACTATACATTATTTGTCATATGCATGATATATTAATCTAAGGAGATCAAGGTGACACACAAATATCCGTCTTGACTGAGGTTTTCCACGGTTCCCTCAGTCTCGACTCACAGACGTCTCTGTGAACGGATGATATAACAGGTCATAGCCACCATTCTTTATTCCCTCCCTTAATATCCCTATTATGCATTACCCCGCCTCGAGCTTCCATGCAAGCTCATAGGGGTGTATCCTTGATGTAAATATAAAAGAAAATATCTGAGCCCACACACATCGACTAGCTCGATTGCGGGGTATATAACCTATAGCTGTCACGACCGAGATTTCTTCCCAGCTGTAAGGGAACGTATACGTGGACGGTGACCATCCTGAATGAGGTTTTCAAGGTTCCTTCAGTCACAAACGGATATATCTGTAACCAACTATTTCCGTTGACAATGTAAAGCTATGGGCTGGCTTATAATAGTGAGAAATTATACACTCGATTACCCTAAAATTATTTTATTTAATTTCTACTATATACAGGCAACCGCGCCTGCCTAGCGGCAGACGCACGAGACGCTCGCGCGCTCGTAGCTGGCGTAGGAATGATCTCTCGATGCACAGCAATGCTAGGCTGGCAACATGCAAGCTCTGCACTTTGGTGACTGAGCTACCACATGAACTTTGATCATTATTGAATACATAAACAGGAGGTAACATATCGATGGAAAATCTTATAAACGAATGCTATAATTAATTACTATAGGCGAGGATGCAGAAAATTATGTTGCATTGAAAGATGTATCATGCAGTTATGAACATGATATACAGAGAGAAGCTGCATACATGACACACTGAAATTATATTTAACATGGTTTTCATGATGTAACAAATGACGCATCACAACTCGAGTACCACAGCAAGTACAAACGCTTTGAAAGCAGCGGCACTCGACGTTAAAAGCAAACGATGAAAGCAAAAAGAAAAGTAACATTTATCCAAGACATCATAAGGGCCGTCGTTTTTCCATTTCTCCGTTGATGCACTTTGGTTTGAACAGCACGCGAGGTTTGTGGGGGGTGCATTGAAAAGGTGCGGTTACCACCACCCCGCACCCCAAACTTTGCAAGATTATAGTCCCCGCGCGCTGAATCCGCGGCCCTTGCATGAATCTATCATAGCAAATGTGTTCTTTTTCACTTTTCAGACAGGCAAGTTGCCTAGTTCCAAAACCGACAATATTGTCACAAGCAGCAAGTAGAGCAGTTATAGCTATTACAAAATAGGTTGGTAAGGTGCTTGCTAGGGGAATGTGCAGAGTGTGTTGAGCGGGCGGATGGCTGAGAGGCCACCGACCGCTGGACACCTCACGGCTACTTCCCTGTGGTCAGCACTTTAGCACCTATATAGTTGGTAGGGCTGCAACTGTCTCTCTCTCGCTCTTCCTGGCTTCTGGGTCTCCGGGTCATCCCGGCCACTGTATGGAGGGTACGCGGGCTGGCCAGCTGGTCCAGTACAGCCGGCCAGGCCGGGTCTCTCCCGCGCTTGAGTTTTGTCTGCATGTATGTGTTGTGAGTATTCGACAATTAAAGTGTATTAACCTTGTTTATGCTCTGCTTATATTCAATACACTATTAGGGCTGAGCAGATCCCCCAATCATTAGTAAACTTAATTAACTTCACAACTGGACCTTCAGTCCGGTTGTGACAATATGCATGCATTTTCAACTAAGTTCATAATCCCATATTTTTTACCAAGAAATTGACCCTTCCTGAAAATGCATATTGCCGGTTTTGAAACTATAGGCAACTGATTATTAGTACCTCTACTTATATCAATAGACCAAAGCGATGTCCAAAGCCTGGGGAACCACACACAAGTGCATCACTGCACTGGGTATGGAAAGCGAGATGTATTTTTTATTTTATCCGATGCAGGAGTGAGGGATACGTATTATAATTTTCATATACCAAATACTCAATATAGACTTTTGATATTTACTTGAAACGGTCACCCATCCAAGTACTAACCACGCTCAACGTAGCTTGACTTCCGAATAACATTTTTTCAAGTGTTTGTTTTGCTGCATGTATTAGGTCTCGTGATGTAGTTCGATCTTGTAGAGTCAACAGATTTTAATAACTGCTGCAAACGCTCAAGTGTGCATATTAAATGGAGCTCCCCTTGATCAGTTATTAAAATACGCTGACGGGTAATAGAGGCTGAGTGCAGATTGAGTCAGCGCTTATTAACGTCCATTATATACAGACATGAGGTGAAAACTTTTCAGACCGAACTTTTATTTAAACTTTCTCGCCAGTTTAAAAATAATTGTTTCGCCGTGGGGGTTCACCAAAGAATTAATAAAATAAAAGTTGGGAATTTAAAATGCAAAAATTAGATGCTTTTAATGAAGGAAAGTTAATGAAGGAATTTTTCATTACTCGCGGCGTGGTAATTAACACATTCCGCGCGCGTGCAGCGCCCTAATACCGACTGCGGATGTTGCACTAATTAAGAGTTACTCCAACATTTTATTTCCAAACACCACGATGTGTGCTCTCGTTTTATCACCGAAGTCAAGCAACGTCGAGTGTGGATGGGTGACTGCGTTTGAAGTAAAAAAATTACGTTGCTCTCTGCCTGAGGTAAATCCATATAGTGATATCAATATATCACTCTATGGTAAATTCATCTCGCTTTTCACCCAGTGCAGTGATGCACTTGTGTGTGGTTCCCCAGGCTTTGGACATAACTTTGATTCATTTATAAAAAGTAGAGGTGTCCGTCCTGACTGAGATTTTCCACGGTTCCCTCAGTCTCACCTCAGTGAATGCTGGGACACGTAAAATCAGGCTGTGGCCACCATCCTTTCCCTTCCATATCCCTACCCATTACCAAAGAACATAAATTGAATATATATAAGCTCTCTGCCGTTACCCCGCCGCGAGCTGTAGGCTGTTAAGGTTAGGGATGTCGCACTATAAAAATAACATGCAATAATTCAACATTAAGGATGAATCTCAGAAGGTTGATATCTCGCAATCGTTGTGTCTGAATAATGCAACAAGACTTGCAGGGGACTTAGAACTCACCATCAATAGCATATGGCATACAAATTTTGAAGCGAATCTGTCTTATCAATTTTGTGAAAACTGAGGTAGAAGTTTAACATTGACCTTATGGACGAAAACCGGAAATGGAGTTGTTGTAAGAAAACTGCAAGACTGAATTTGCTCAAACCATAAGCGGTTAAGTTTTAGAACATTCTCGATTTTTTAAAATATATATTTCATTCGATTCGTTGGCAGGGAAATATTCTTTGATTCCAGCAGTAACTGAGATAAACGTTAATATAATAATATTTATTATAATTAAGAATTAAGATGAGTTATACCAATAATAATTAGCTGTATTAAAATTAATTTATAAATTTGGTTATAAGTTAATTATAACTCAGAATCGTAAAATATAATCACATATATACGTAGGACCATATTCAGGACCCTTGAGGAGAGCTATAGAGGTGCGGTTACATGTGTGCACTACAAATTGAATAAAAAATCAACGTTTCTGCTTTCCGCGCTCTGAAGTTAAAACACTACTTGATTTTTTAGACTTTCATTAAGTAAACCGAAATTATGATTGCGCTGACGTCATGCCCCTGTAAGTTAGGCTGCTCTATGGAGGACCAGAATACACAGACTAGTATATATAAATAAATTAGATTGATTTTTTTTTTCACTTTATTAAACAAAATAAATAAGTTTTAAAAAATTGTAAAAATACACCAATTAATAAACGATAGATAGGATAAAAAAATCGCATCAAAACTTTTTTTTTTATTATTATTATTATTTTTTTTATCTAATGCCATAGTAGTTGGACCTCCACTTTCTCTTTTCTACCCTCCTGACCGTCCGTATACCTGCTATGCTATTTTCCATTGTAAACAAAAACATGCAGCAAACAACTCTTATATAGGCTGCTATAATAAATTTGTCATCCCAGCAAACATATAAGTGCAAATACGTCATTTTCAACTCCGTATGCCCGACTTATGGGAGTTAATATTTCTCGGTGGAAAAATTGCTCCGTCCCTGCGGCCTGTTTCCTTGGTCCAGCTTGCTTTGTGGACGTCATCACAGAGGGTTCATCACCAAACAGACTCTTTGTTATACCAGGGCGGCTTAATAACGGAGCGCACACACCGTTTGATGTTGCGCCGGCCGCCATCTTGTTGATTCAGCTCTGCAATTAATCCCGCGACGCAAATATTGGTGGCAATCTAATGTTATACAATGTGACATGTTCCTATCTCATTATTATACTACAAAAGATACTATTTATATAATATACAACGACAGTATACACAAAGGAGATGTAAATGATGAGTTTATCACATCAGAGCATGCATTGACATTAAAGTGAAATGTAGAACAAAAAAAAGTTGAGTTAGTATTTTCTAAAAATAGTTCAAGTGCTCTTCTACATCAAAATTAAAAAAATATATATTCTTCTCCTGAAAAAAAAAATCGAAGACAGAGTGAACACGCGCGTTGATTAACATTGCGCCTTACCTGACAAAGACCCTCGAATATATCGAAACAATTCTGCGCTTGGTGCCATGGTATAAAAATATATATTTATATATATTTAGATAAGAACTGATTGCGTTGACGTCATGCCCCTGTAAGCTAGGCTGCCATTTGGAGGACCAGAATACACAGACTAGTATATAAACAAATTATATATTGATTTTTTTTTTTTTTTCACTTTATTAAACATAACAAATCATGCAGTTTTAAAAAATTCTAAACATACGCCAATTAAACATATATAGTATAAAAAAAAATCCCATCAATATAAAACAATCAAAACTTTTTTTTTTTTTTTTTTCAAAAATTTTCTGTCATTTCTCCTATCTAATGCCATGCATAGTAGTTGGACCTCCACTTTCTCTTTTCTACCCTCCTGACCATCCGTATACCTGCAATGCTATTTTCCCTCGTAAACAAAAACAGCAAAAAACTCTGCTCGAGCTGTAACCATGCAACTGCAAAACTTTTTTCTGAATCAAATTTTCGATCCGTAAAAAAAGAAAAAATCTGAAAAATCGTCCATGTTAATTATTATCATAAGAAATTTTCCATATTTTTTACGGAAGAGAGCACTATTTTTAAAAAAAGACTAACATTTGGCGCGCACTTTTAATCACTGGTGATGAGTGGTGTTATACAAAGGCTTATTGATAAGTACGTGACGATTCTCAAGAGAGAAGAATCTCTCAATGTAAAAAAACATGGAGGTAGCACGCACTCTTTTCATTCGCAGGGGATGAGGGGAGACGACGTGTTAAAGTTTTAAGTGCTGTGTAAAAAGCGCATACATTTCCATGTGAATATTCGCACGCAGGTTCACACATGTGGTCGTGGTTGACATGGAAAATGCATTTGGGCCGTGAGGGGAGACACCTGGCAGCGCCACGATCGATCCAGCCTATCGGAAAAATGTCGCACACGCACAAATCTTCGCGGTGCACGAAAAAACTACACGAGCTGATTTATAAAAGAAAGTACTGCACTTCAACAAATGCCAAGTTTCTGGATTGATTTTAGTTAAATTTGCAACTTTGCACAGAGATTTATATATTATAATTAAAAATTGTAACCTTATTTATTTATTATACACCCAAGTACATATACAAAAAAACATATATCATGACAAACAATATAGGTGAAAAGGATACAATACACGGCACAAGAAGCAACATAACACAGAGTATGTGGTATTATATCCAATTTAATTATAAAAACAAAAACAAAACAGAAAAAAATGCATAAATTAAAATAATTAAAGTTAATAAAATATAATATTAAGTCTGTTACTAATAACAGACTTAATATAATATATATTAATATATTATATTAATATTAATATATATTAATATATTATATTAATATAATATGTAGACTGTAAATCTACACCTTCTTAAAATAAGACGAAAAAGTGTCCCCTTAATTAAGAAGGTCTTATTTTAAGAGATTTTTGTCTTGAAACAAGTAAATACATTCTTAAAATAAGAACCTAATGTTTAAGTACATATCTGAAATTAAGAACATTAGGTTCTTATTTTAAGAATGTATTTACTTGTTTCAAGACAAAAATCTCTTAAAATAAGACCTTCTTAATTAAGGAGACACTTTTTCGTCTTATTTTAAGAAGGTGTAGATTTACAGTGATAAATTGTCGAAATTAAAATAAAATTAAAAAGAACTTTCATGTCCATGGCAGCTAGAGTTTGGCAAATATATTAACTTAACGAACGCCTGATTCAAACTTCCCGCATTTATTAGGTGCAGGAAACTATGGAAACCCACAGAACACATCATATAATAGAGATAATATTTTATAGAACACATGTTGGGGTTGTTTACTGAACAGCTGCTGCTGGCCCGGCTGTGATCAGCTGGCTCGATCATCATGCTTTAATTTTAACAAGTTATTATTATATGTGTATAGGCAATTATTATTATTGTTTATATCGATCAATGTAATAAAATTGTTACATAAAAAATGCTTATAGTATATCAAAGTATAAACGGTGGTATTAATACTACAGGCTATTTAAGATTGAATATAAGGTCGTTGCAGGGTCGGAGTTTCTATAAAAGTGTTCGTGAGCACTTCCTGTAAATTTTACTATGATTGATTATGCATGTAAATATGTTATTATATTCTATTGTAATTGTTTTCTGTTTTCTGTTATTTTTTTTTGACAAGTATGTTATTATGATTGTTGTTGGGTGCCCATGTTAAACCCCTGGTTTTTCATAATCCTTATTGGATTCTCTAGGGTTTCCTACCTTTGTTCAACTTTTTTGTATCTTGTTCGAAGGAAAATATAATAAATAAATAAATAAATTGAATATAAAAAAATTGGTGGTGTTCCGCAGCTAGGGCTCGTTTTTTTTTTATATTTTGCTACTTATTTACGTAAAATATGTATAAATAGTAGACACATTATACTGTGTGTCTTATAATGACTTCCACGTTGCCGATAAATATTTTGTTGATCATTCCGCTGAATTTTTTGTGTGTTAATTGACTGCAAGATTTACCCAAAAAATAGAAATGTTATATAGTATAATCGAATTGATATAAAAAAATTATTGTAAACATTATCAAAATAAAATCAAATTTGTAACAAAATTAATGAAAAAAAAATCAATTTGTTATAAAAAAATATACTGTATTTGAATAATCTTTCTTAAAATTTCAAAATTTATTCATTCAATAATGGTAAATGTGACAATAGTAACGTTATATTTCCACTTGTCGATTATCTGTCCGTGTCTTGTTTTGACGAGTACTCTCACTCCCTCGTGCTGGGACTGCCCCGGGGGAGGAGGGGAGGCGTTGGGGCGCGAAACGACGCCCCTTTCAAGTGCCACGTGGCGGGGGTGTTGCTTTAATTGCACCCCCTCCCCGTGGAATTTTTCATCAAAGTGGAGAAGATATAATCTCTTGGATCACTTTTTTAAACACAGCCCACATCATATGTAACAGACACTTGACGCAGTAATATGCCCCTCTGATTCGTAATCGGATGGTCATGAGTTCGATCCCAGCCATGCACCGCCAAACTTTTCACAAGTGGCGGTTGCTAAAGAACACCCACTCGTGCATCCGGGAGGTGATTGATGGCATCCTTTATATGCCATGTATATATATATATATATATATATATATATATATATATATATATATATATATATATATATATATATATATATATATATATATACATCAATTTCCGACCATCCTGACTGCGGTTTCCATGGTTTCCTCCGTCACAATCAGCAAATTCTGGAATTTATAATAGACCATGGCCGCCTCGGTTTGCAAGGGACCCACAAAACCGTAAGCAATAAGCTAGGTGAGGTTCACGAAGAGCCGTGAAGTTACCGAAAGAATTCAGTTGAAAAAAGAAATAATAATAACAAAAAATTATTTATCAGGCGTGAATGTGACACACGATGTACTAAATATTACCAAACGATACATGTATGAACTGAACTTAAGAGCCTTTTATTTATTTATTTTTTTTTTACAGGCTGAAGTGCAACTCATCATGGTTATAACCACGTTAACCGGCTAACCGAAATTGTTTGTCACAGTTCAGCCACGTCAACCGGCTATGTGCATGCATCAATCATATTATTATTATTTTAATTATTTTTTTAATAAAATTTCAACTTTCCCCGGGAAGCTGTGACCTGCCAATTTGGTCGCCATATTCTAACTGGAGGATATTCGTATGTTGAAGATCAGCAGATTTTGACACCATTGCGCAACGGTTCTGCGCAGATTTCCCGCTCCAAAATCAGAATACAAGTACCGCGAATTTTTTTAGAGTCTCTTTACTTAAACTGAGTTGGGGTTGCAAATAATATTTTAATAGTGGCAAATGTAAAAGGTTAGTGAAAATGCGTGATTTTAAATTCGGAAACAGAACTTGTGTTAAGAATTAACAATTTGCGATAGAAAAATTGCTCCGTATAGGATCTTACGTGCGCCCAGTCTTTTCTTGTAAGTAAATGGTAGGACAAAGGTTGCATGACGTCATCGTCACAGCTTCCCATAACCCTAACTGGGTACTTCTTTTTACTAATTACTCACTATATTTGAAACCCCAAACCTTCCGAACCCCTAATAACTTAGCGTTTCGCGGGCTCTTCCGGAACGGGGGCGGCCACGACCTTGCAATCCATCCCGGCATTTGCCTGCGACTGAGGGAAACGTGGAAACCTCATGCAGCCAGGATGGACGCTACAGCTTTTGTCAATGAACCGGAAGTGCAATGGTCCAAAGCCAGGGGAACCACACATGGTGGAAAAGCGCAACGATCGATTTACCCCTGGGTGTGGGAAACGTGTTTTTCGTTGAAAATGGTTACCCATCCAACTACTATCCACGCTCGGCGTGGCTTGACTTTGGTGATCCGACGAGACCCGGTTATGCGCTCTGCGCCACACACCCACAATTATATATAATAAGTCAGTGGAATGTAATTCAACATTAAAATCGCATGTCAAGATAATTTTAAAACTAATTGATGGACTTTAATTTGACGATCGTCAGATTTCAGTGTCAGAGTGGATATTTTATCAGCCACGTGTGCAAACACGTCAACTTAAGTGCGCGCTGTTGCAAATTCCCCCCCTTCCTTTCCCCGGTGGTAAAATCGGCACTTAATATGAGAAACACTCACAGGAAAATTTGCAACTTGCATGTAAATGGGGCCGGGCCTCTTCAAAATTTCAAAATGTTGCCTAATGATGAATTTCAAATTGCCGAAGTGGGCGTTTGCTTATTATTTCCTTACAATTTATAAAAAAATTAATAAAATGTAAATTGTTTAAATTAAAATTATTTATGTGTGAGCTACTGGGCTGACTTCAATTTTTTTTTTCTCGCGATGGGGTAATAGGACTAATAGGGATATTAATTTAAGGTATAGGTTATATAAGGGAAAAGATGGTGGCCACGGCCTGTTACGCTGAGGTGAGACTGAGGGAACCGTGGAAAACCTCAATCAGGCCGGACACCTCTACTTTTTATCAATAGACGAGAGTGCATACGTTAAAAAATATTTCAGGATTTTTGTGTGTCTTTGCTAATGATAACATGTTAATAAAATGGGACCATATAGATCAGCTGATTCGTGTTACCTCCCCTTATTTTCATGTAGGGGTGTGAAAGTTGAGATTCACGTTCATTTTAGTCACCTAACAGCGGGCATATATACATGCAGTATATAATATAGAACTACATTCGTCATATTTGTGACGAACGCGTTGCATATTTGCTTTGAAGTTTGACGGTAACAACAATGTTATAGGTTTTCAAAGCTGCTGCAATAAAAGTTATTGCGATCGAAGCAAATTCAGCGGACACAATATTCGACATCTTTGTCAACACTCCCCGCTTATTGAATATCAGCAGCCAGCCCCGGGGGGCGTGTTTATTATTGCTATTTACACTCGTCGTGTTTATATACTGAGACGCGATTAGTTCCTCACTTTTTGTCCTCTGGGGCCCGTGTCAGTTAGCGCTAGCACGGAAAATTAGGGACGTAAGTTCTTGCGAGTTAATGTAGTACGATGAAAAGCAATTAACGTCCCCGAGAAGCAACAATTTGCGGAGTATTCTATAAAATACATCAACACACAAATAGTTTCACATACACAAGTATATGTATATAGGTGAATGCATTGGTGATATAACAGATCGAACTGCTGTATGACGTCACGTGGACTTTCGTGGGCCACACTGTAATAAACAAACAAACAAACAAACAAACAAACAAACAAACAAACAAACAAAAAAACAAACAAACAAATAAATAAATAAATAAATAAATAAATAAATAAATAAATAAATAAATAAATAAATAAATAAATAAATAAATAAATAAATAAATAAATAAATAAATAAATAAATAAATAAATAAACAAACAAACATACAAACCAACAAAGGACTGGTGTAATCGCCGTGGCAACTGCAGTAATTACGCGCGTTGATTGCGCCATTCATGCCTCGACTTGCAATAATAATTACTCGCCATTCAGGCTCGTCGTTTTGTTTCAGCCACTTGTCGACACAAAGCCCATACTGAGGAGGGAGCTGCAATCAGTGCACTGCAAAACTAACGTTTTTGAACATGTTGCTATAATTCTTCGTTTCCGGACATACTGTTATTATTGCTGCTGTAGCCAGGTATATTATGAACACAATGAAGATACGACGAGTATATTACAATTTATTTAATACCCTGATAACTCCTACATAAAGAGGAGGGTCAGGTTTTTTGTGATCCCCACAGATGTGTATACAATGAAATATAAATGGAAATAATATTTTGTGAGCCGTAGACAAATTATTTACTCTCCATTGAGAAAGATTGCAAACAGTTTTCCTACCCCTACTGTATAGCCGCCGCCGCTCAAGCAGCATTTGTGTTCGAGGATCATTGTGCCGTTACTTAAAGCTGTCTTTTGGCGGGGAGTGGAGATAGGGGTTGCCGCGAGATGTGCTCCGCGTTTGTCGGTAAACTGCGCTAATCGCCGCATTGTCGCAGCAGCTGTGGCGGCTCATGAAAAGCGACCATGAATACGACATCAGTGCAGGGCCCGTGAAATGCGGCTAGAGAGGACCTGCCTGCTTAATTTAGCGTCTGCAGGTAATTGAATAATAGAGTGTCGGCCCAACAATACTGACGAGTACAACATGGGACGTTCATTGCTGTTTGTTTACGTCTTACAGCAGCCCGCACAGAGCGCCTATAACAATGTTTTTTTTTTATATTTTGCATCATGCTGCAGCGAAATTCACTATATAAATATAGTCGTTTTTCATTTTCTCGTTCAAAAATATGGCAAAATATTAATTTGCTTTAAAATTTAATTTAATTAGTTAGTTGGTTATATAGTTTGTTTGTATTTATATTATTTTACATTATGTATTGAATTTTTTTTCTTCCATTTATTTATTTTTTTGCATATTATATAGAGTTAGAAAATGCAGTGAAGTTTTTTAATTTAAAAGTATATTTGGGCTGTATAATGTATAATTGTTCTGATTGCTATGATTTTTTTTCTTGTATAATAGCTGTTTGTTGTTATTTTTTGTGTCAGTATTTTTTTTTTTTTTTTTATGTTGACGTAATCCAAGTTTGTCATTGTACGACCAAAATGATTGAATAAAAATTTGAATTTGGAAAAATAAATTGTTTGTGTCTAAGAGTCCTTGTTCAATTACAAAATGAAGCCATTACGTGTGTTCATAAATAAACACAATCAGAAATAACATTTGATGAACCTACATAATTATTGTAATCGATTTTTTCTGATTGTGTATTTACCAGACCTAATATTCTGGTTTCACTACGACTATAATCATTAATAAAATACTTGAAACTGTAACTTAACTTGCAGTGAACAGAAGTCGCCTCGGAAAATTTCCCTTTGCAGTCTTGTTAATCACCATGCCCCGTAAGAAGTAAGAACAACACAAGGCATGGTGATTATAACAAAGCTGCAAATGAAAAGTTTTCAAGACCACGAGTATACACAGGAAAATAAACGTGACCGGATGCCCTGCTTTTTTTATTAAATTTATTACAATTTTTTAATCGAGATGATTACAGTTGCAAAATTTACAAATATCGCATGCAACCGCGAGGTAGATTGAGGGGGATGAAACAACCAGAACAATAGACAATAATGGTTGCATTTTTTTATTTCATAATTAGAAAATATACATTAAATTAAGTTTTTTTGAATTTTTTCTGATTTTTTGGAGTGCGGGAACTAATTTTAAAAAAAATACTTAAAATGTCTGAATTTGGGTGGTACACCTGATGGGACAACCGTGACGTCATCGACAGCCAATCACAGCAGCCGTGACATCATCAACAGCAAATCACAGCACGACAAATGACGTCACGGTTGTCCCATCAGGTGTACCACCCAAATTCAGGTATTTTAAATATTTTTTTTAAAATTAGTTCACGCACTCCAAAAAATCCGTAAAAATTCAGAAAAGCATAATTTTAGGTATATTTTCTAATTATGAAATAAAAAAATGCAACCATTATTGTCTATTATAAAGTGCGCACTGCATTGTGTTGGAGATATTTATATTTGTGCGAACAAATTTCAGATTCCTCAAATATTTATGATAAGAGTTGCAAGTTGATTGTAATATGCATGCGAGTTGTGTATATCATAAAATTGAACTATATCTAGTTAATTAACTTTACACGTGTGTTAATAATTAAATTATAAAATTGGAATAACTAAACGATTATTAATTTATTCCTAAATGCACTCAATCGTTTCGTTTTTTCACTTAGCGGACTGCAAATGGTCAGCATCCATGATGACATCACCAATCCTTTGTCCTCCCATTTACTTACAAAAAAAGATTGGGCGCACGTAAGATCCTATACGGAGCAATTTTTCGATCGCTTATTGTTAACTCTCTAAATAAGTTATGTTTGCAAATTTAAAATTACGTATTGCCAGTAACCTTTTACGTTTGCTGCTATAAAAATTTTATTATTTGCCTTGGGTCAGTTTAATTAAAGAGCATCTAAAGAATTTCGCGGTAGTTGTGTTTTTACTTCGAGCCGAAAAAACGTGCGCAGAAGGGTTGCGCGCCGATGCGCGGTGGTTGTAGCAGGAGTAAAAATTAGCAAACGAACATGGCTACTATATAATTTTTCTGATGGATACTTACCATTGTGCTTGCACATGTTGGTGGCTCCACCAGCTTGTCGCTCGATACGCCCCCCCCCCCCCCCCCCAACTTCAAAGTGTCCAACATAATAAACATGAGAGGTCTGACACATTAATATAACCATCAGATTTCTTGAATCACCCACCAAAACGAATTTTCGCTCACGTGTCACAATAAGGAGGATCCAGCACATGCAGGCGACAACGGTGATGCGGCGCGATTTTGACGCGGTCAAACCGAGCGATTTCACCAGCGAATATCGCGTAGGATGATCTTTGTTAATCGCCAAATATGGCCGCCAATGGATGTTACAGCAAGTGCGCATTATTCGCGTCGCATGATAAAAAAATCACTATGTGAATCCACCTTTCATATGAGTGCTGATAACTGATAAGCAATTGGTTGCTACATTAATTTTATTAATAGACTTGAAAAAATACCCTGCAGCTAAAGATGGTTATAGATGGCATGAAAAAAAAAATATAGCCATGCATGCATGTTCCCATGGAACTCGAGCTTTAACTTTTATTTTTAACATTAAAGCAAATAATTAATAATTAATTCTTTGATTAAAGTATTTGTTAGTTATTAATATCTGTACTGTTCTTTTTCTTACATGCAGTATAGTAAAATTATGATTTGCAAAGTGAATTGTCATATATAATAGTTTAATCATGCCATATGTAATTATATATATATATCATATATAGGCAAATTATATACTTAATTATTTATTTATTTATTTATTTATTTATTTATTTATTTATTTATTTATTTATTTATTTATTTATTTATTTATTTATTTATTTATTTATTTATTTATTTATTTATTTATTTATTTATTTATTTATTTATTTATTTATTTATTTATTTCTCTTGTGGCTGGTACATAATACAACATAGAGACAAAAAAACTTATAAATATAACTTAAAAATTAAACATGATTCAATATTATATGCACTTAGAAATATTAAAACAACTAAAGCAAACATTAAAATAACATTCATACACATATATAAATCAAGATAATACATCATAGTGGCATTTATCCGCTATGTTGTATTCTTAAGATTGATATATTCTTTTACTGAATAAAACTGGTGCGCTAATAGAAACTGTTTTAGTTCTTTCGCAAATTTTTTATTACAGTCAATATTTTTATTTATAACAGTTATGCTGTGTAATATTCTATAAAGGTATACTGCATGCATGGACAAAAACCGCACATATTAAACGTATATAAAATAAAATTATCTTCATATAAATTATAAATTAACGTGACAATTAAAAACTGCACTGTATATAAACATGAGCTCATGAACTGATTCTTGACTTGTGCTCGCATGTATCAGAAATATACTCAACGTGCCTGCAAGCGATCGTCAATAAACCAAACGTTCATGAAGCCTGCACATAGTTAAGGTAGAGATAACGCCGATCAGCTGTTCGACGTAGGTCCCTTTGATTAACATGTAAACCTTAGCAAATTCACAAAAAACTCAGAATTTTTTTGCTTTAATTTTCAGCAGCTTTCCCATGGAGAGACAAACTAAGAACTATATAAATTAAAAAAAATCGTCTCGTTAAATTGTATTGAAACTTTTTCTATATATATATATATATATATATATATATATATTAATATATATAGCTTTTAGGCACTAATATCTGCCTCTAAAAAAAAAGTTCAGAATTTTTGTGAATTTGCTAAGGTTTACATGTTTACATGTTGATTAAAGTAAAGTGCGCACGAGAAAAAAAAGTTGAGTTGGTGCTATCTAAAAATATTTCAAGTGGTCCTCCATATGGAACTGAAATCCAAAAAATTTCATCTCAAATAGGTTCTCCAGAAAAAAATTCCAAAGTCTGAATGAGCGCGTCGCTTAACATTGGGCCTTACCTGACAAAATCCCTCGATTATCTCGAAAAAATACTGCGTTCAGTGGTATGCAAAAAATATAGCGATGTTCTATGACTTGAGCTTTAACCATATGCAAATTTTGAGCATTTTTTTTCGAATCAGTTTTTCTGTAAAAAATCTTTGAAATTTCTTATGATAATTTAACATGGACGATTTTCAAGATTTTTTAACGGAAAATCTGATTCGAAAAAAAATGCTCAAAATTTGCTTGTGGTTAAAGTTCAAGTCATAGAACATCGCTATATTTTTTGCATACCACTGAACGCAGTATTTTTTCGAGATAATCGAGGGGTTTTGTCAGGTAAGGCCCAATGTTAAGCGACGCGCTCATTCAGACTTTGGAATTTTTTTCTGGAGAACCTATTTGAGATGAAATTTTTTGAATTTCAGTTCCATATGGAGGACCACTTGAACTATTTTTAGATAGCACCAACTCAACTTTTTTTTCTCGTGCGCACTTTACTTTAAAGGGGACTACGTCGAACAGCTGATCAGCGTTATTTTTATCTACCTTAATTGACTGGCAAGTGTGAGTCCGCACTGTCCTCGCTACTTAGCAACAGCAGCCAATATGTTAGAGCACAAAGGCAAGTCGGGGGACTCTGCAGTTTGAATGTGTTTATTGGAGGGGCGCGTCTCACGCCCCGCCGCCCATTATAGCAATATCAATATCGTTAATCCAGGCACCATATGCGCCAGGAATGCTTTGTACCTATCGAGATATTGAAATAATCCCGCTATTGTGCGCCCCATGATTTACAGCCGACTTTCAATTGTCGCACGCACAGAACTAATGAGTCATTTGGCGCTAAGTGAAATATTATTCATTGCATGTCATAATACTGGTCCATTTAAGATCGCAAGCAACAACCGCAATAGTAATACGTATATCAAACGACCGAGCATGGCGGGCCATATGATGTATATCAACTATGAGGGCATAATATTAATTATATTTTATTATATATAGGAGGCGCAAAACTCGAATGATATAAAGGTTTCTCCGATATTTTGGAAACTACACACTGAAGTTTATATATTTTATTACTTTTCGATTGGATCAGGATCCAGCAAATAATTTCGGGGGGGGGGGGGGCGCCTCCATAAAGCCACAATGTTAAATTGTTAAATATAATTATAAAATATATTTAATGTGAAATGGGGAAATGCCTCTATGTTGCCCATGATGTTAAATCCAAAATTTCGATGGGGGCGGGGGACTGAATCTGTTCTTGGATTTGTACACCACTACAAATGAAGGTAGAGATAAAAATCGTCGATCAGCTGTTCGACGTAGTCCTCTTTGATCAACCTTTGTAAACCTTAATCAAATTTACAAGTTCACAAAAATTCTGAAATTTTTTTGAGAGGCATGCAGTTATAGTGCCTAGAAGCCATACAAAAATTTCAAAACAATATAACGAGCCAACCTTTTTTTTTTTTTAAGTTTTTAAATTGTCTCTCCATATGGGAAAGCCCTAATATGCTGAAAATTAAAAAAAAATAGGCTCGAATTTTTTTCTATGGATATATAGGCACTAATATCTGCCTCTCAAAAAATTTCAGAATTTTTGTGAATTTGCTATGGTTTACATGTTAATCAAATGAAACTACGTCGAACAGCTGATCGACGTTATCCCTACCTCAGAACAATTATTGGGTGAACGCTGCTTTCCTTAAAGAAAGTCCAGATATAACACGTTCCCCCTGCCCGAATTTAGCATTGTCAATACGGCACTGCCCCCCCCCCCAAGGGCTATTATACGGGAATTTCATGTTTACATGAAGCCGCCCGAAGATCTTCGGGATGTAGGCAGAAAACCCTAAAATCCTATGCTATGCGTGTTAACGTATATAACTCACAACATCTCTTTTTTAATAATATAGTTTTCGTCGCCAAATATTTTTCTTCAATAGCATTGGTTCTTCTTGTCACCATTTATGAAAGAAAATTCTATGAAAAATTATGCGAATATAGCAAGGAGAATTAATTTCTAGCCCAATTTAACTTTAGCACGCGAATTTGCTATGCCGTTGACAATGTTTTGCCCACATAATCGTGATGTCATATTGTATTATACGATTTATGGTGAAAGAGCCGTATTGGATATTTGATCATTATAAAGTGAGTTTTCGCAAGATCTCTGATAATTAATTGTTGAAACAATAGGCTATCTTGAGCATGCAGCAAAAAAGTCCAACAGATCGATCAACTAAAAAAACTGTTGCGAAAAATTACGCAAAATTAAATTTAATGTTCGTTGAGTATCTCTGATGCTAAATAGGATATTAATAGTCCTCTTTTCTTTGTTGTTAGAGAAATGCGTGTTTTAAATATACAATAATGTAATTTAAGTATTAAGGCTGTAATACAATGAAAATGATTAGAAATATTAATGTGATATGTTGTCTAGGGACCTTATTTATTTTTTGGGTTGACAAAATTTAATAATCCAACCACCACTTCATAACAATATAAATATAAATATAAATGGTTATTGAGCATAACAAATACAGGAATATTTTACATATTAAGACTCTATAACGAATGCTCAATGCGAAATTCAATAACATGTACTGGCACGTCTGCAACAATTTTCAACAATTCCGTTAGATTGAAAATTTTTAGTCGTCCGATTTTAAATAATTTTTTCTTTGCATCAGCAAAAAAATAAGCATTATTGATTGCAGTGACGTCCAGGACACATACACATTGATGCACAGTGCAGTGGTAAACGCCACAAAAGCTAATACGTAGTGAGGAATAATTTTGCTCCGGACGACATATTTTGGGAAAATTGACATAAGTATAATTTTAAAGAGCTGTCGGTGTTTAGGTCGAGCGTGGCGCAGTGCATTGATCGGTTCTCGTTAGATCACCGAAGTCAGGCTACGTCAAGCGTGGTTAGTACTTGGATGGGTGACCGTTTCATGTAAAAATTACTTTGTTCCCCCCTTGGGGTAAATTCATCTCGCTTTCCACCCAGTGCAGTGATGCACTTGTGTGTGGTTCCCCATGCAGGCTTTAGACACCATGACTTTGGTCCATTGATAAAAAGTAGAGGTGTCCGTCCTGACTGAGGTTTTCCACGGTTCCCTCAGTCTCACCTCAGCGAAAGCTGGGACGCGTAACAGGCCATGGCCACCACATCCTTTCCCTACCTTATCCCTAGACCAATTACCCCCCGCCGCAAGCTGTAAAGCTCTTAGGGGTGTATCCTTGTAAAGAAAAAAAAAATTTTTTTTTTAATTTAATACTTTTGGTTTTTACGTTTTTTGATACTTAAAAATTTTTTTTACAAAAAGTAATCCTCTAAGTTCTAAAATAATACATTCCAGCATTGTTGTTTATAACGTTTGTTTGTTACACGTCCTCCAGATTCGACAAAAATATAATATAAAACTCTGCAGCAAAAGCCTGATAACATGATTAAACTGTGAAACTTAAGTTAGTGTTTTTTCGTCACCTTTATTTTTATACATCAGAGGTCGACGTAGCTAAGTTTGTTAAAGCGCTCATCAGCGGGCTAAACGCACGAGAGAACCGGGGTTCGAAGCCCGGCGGCGACTTCTTTTGCATTTAAAATTTCATATTGGTATTCAAATAATGTGAATAAATAAAGATCAAATCAAATTCTTATTTATTCATTGTTATTCTTATTTATTTAGGTGACGAAAAAGCACTAATTAACGTTTTAAAGTTTCTAATAACGTCATCGAAATTGGAGAATTAAAAATTACAAATTATGATGATTAAACTGTTTTTGTCAATATATAATACTGCATGATTTAACACAACTTGAGAATTTTTGCTCTCGACATTGCACGATAATTTGTTCCATGCAGAGACGGATTATTATAAAAAAAAAAATATATATTATGCATTATTATTTTTTTGTTCCACAGAAAATTTTTGTATACTGCACGAAATTTTCTAAAACATATATTTATATATATATCGGAGAATCGAGTATAACATGGGAAGCACTTGCAACATACAGAAGTTTCCTCACTAACATTATATGTTTACTTATTTGTTCTGAACAATGAACATTACATTTATCAAAGACAATAACGGCTGCATGTTTGCTCGGCTCCCGGTATTACCGCTCGACGGACAAAGCCGAATATTTACCGAGCGCTCGAGCCGCCGAGATGAAAGAGGGTCTGAATCAATTGTTTGGCCATGGGATTTGAAAAGTTTGTGCGCTTTGTGCTGCTGCGGTATTTAAGAGATCAAAAGATGAACTCAATATCGTTTGAGAGCTTCTTACTAAATATTAATTAATTTCAGCAGTAACTTCGTTTCTGGAAATGATCACAACCAGTATGAAAATTTCAGCAAAAATAAGGTGCTCACAAAAAGCATTGTAATTTATAATTATATAGTGTATATATGTTGACACCCAAAGCCGAATTCGGCCCAGGACCGAAAAACATGCTCAGAACTAAATTGGAGCATCGCGGAATGCTTCCAAACCCGAAATGAATTCGTTTTTCGGCTTTAATTGGGTCAAATCACGATGCTCCAATCTAGTTTTGGTGAAATCAAAATGCTCCAAAGCCGATCGAAGGAGACTTTTACATCGGCTTTGGAGCATTTTCATTTGACCAGAACTAGATTGGAGCATCGTAGTTTGACCCAAAGCCGAAATGAGATTTTATTTCGGGTTTAGAGCAAAATTTGACCCCATCTAGATCTGCGCATTTTGCATGCAGAGTTCACATTACTTATTTATTTTCTTTTATCAATTTGAGTACTTCACGTCAAAATAATGCTTACCACATTTACTCAAGAGACGGATTATAAATTATAATGCGCAGCAAAATATTTGTTAAAATGTATTTTAACTTTTTACTTAATTAAAAAAAGTATATAAGAGTAAAACTATACTTCAATTAAGTTTCCAATTTCACTTAAAATGCTCAATTTCATGACATGATTTATTTGTAATTTAATTTAATAATTCTTGAGAATCTTGGGATATTTTCACGACGAAGGAATAATTATTTTATAAATAAATAAAATAAATAAATAATTATAAAATAATTGTTCAGCTGCCACATGGGATGGTATAAAGGTAGGTTCAAAGTCATTTCCCTTAATTTATTTTATTTTTCGCCAAACCTATGTACATGATGGCAGTTTATTCAATTATAGACCCTAACAATAAAAGAGAAATTGTTGTAGTTTTACTTTTTTTAAGTAAAAAAATTATAATAACAATAATAATAAAGTACTTTTTAAACAAATATTTTGCTGCACACTTATAATCCGTCTCTTGAATAAGTGTGATATATATATATATAAGCATATATTATTTTGACGTGAAGTTATACTCAAACTGATCAAAGAATATAATTAAGTAACGTGAACTCTGCAAAATGCGCAGATCTAGAAGTGCTGGGCAAATTTTGCTCCAAACCTGAAATAAAATCTCATTTCGACTTTGGGTCAAACCATGCACGATTCTCCAATCTATTATAGTTCTGGTCAAATCAAAATGCTCCAAACCCGAAATTAATTCTAGTTTCTAGTTCGAATCTAGTTCTGCGCGGCTTTTTTTTTCGGCACCGCGCGGGCCGAATTCAGCTTTCGGTGCCAACACATATATACATAATATAATATGTATTGCAAATTGTGCATTTAGGTATAATGTTTGAAATTAAAATCGTGCACACTTCACGGCGCCTATTCTGAATTATAACCACAGTGCATGGAAATTTGCAAACAATTGAAGACCATGCACTTCCGGTTTAACTTATTTGTATCAATTTCGAAGCCAAAGTGTGCATTATTTGAATCATGTTGACGAAAAGGCAGCCAAGTTGCGGTAAACATTATGGCACATGCCTTTATGTTTTGTGCGTGATTAAGGATGCAGCTGACAAATGTGTTGACTCGGAGCTAGTTACGACTCAGTAGACAAACAGATTGAGTCACGTTCAGCGGGAAACTTTGAAATGATGATAGCAACACATTCCGACACACCAGTGAGTAAAAATATTTCTCTTGGCTTAGTTGCTGAGGGTGAGGCTCGTCGCACACCGCGCGAGGAGCGTCAGTCGCTGTCCAAGAAGCACGCAATGTACAGAATTTGCATCGCCAGGTCACCTCCTCCTGTAAGAAAACTGACCGTGCTAACGACTGACTGACAGGCGCCGTGGGGCGACGCAACGAGAGCGCGAGCCACCCCGTGTGTGTCCGGTGTGCGGTGAGCCTCAGTCTAGTTTGTTAGCGGTGTAAGCAGCTGTTTAGTTTTCTAACGACGACAATTCATTAGCGTCAAATGAAGTAGACTGTAAAAACATGCGACCAATCTGTCTCTTTAAAACGAGACTCGCATCCATCCTTCCTCGAGACACTTCAGAAGTGGCCCGCGCACTGATCATAGAGGGAGAGGGAGAGGGAGAGGGCAGGCACGGATCCAGGGGGGCTGTAGCCCTCCCCCCCCCGAAATTTTGGATTTAACATGGGCAATATAGGCGTTTCCTCAACTCCAATTTTTTTAACATTAGGCAGCACCCCTTCCCCCCCCCCCTCCCTGATTTTTTTTCTGGATCCGCGCCTGGGAGAGGGATATCAGGCGGGCTGGTGACATAAATTTGTCAGAGCTCCCGGCCGTGAAATAACACGACAGAAAATATTAGCGGTGATTTACGTGTCGGCACATGCTGACGACACATGTTTTAACAAAATCAACATAGCTCCTCACCTTCTTTTCAAAAGTGCTGCAGTGGTGTACAGTTTGGTTGAGAACGTGTCATCTAGCTCAGTGGCGAAACTACAGAGGGGACCGAGGAGGCCAAGGGGCCCGGGCCCGTGCATCAAAGGGGGCCTTTTCAGATATAAGCTCATTGAAGAAATTTCAATTGAGCGTGACAAAAAAAAAATAAAAAAAAAATAAATAAATAAATAAATAAATAAATAAATAAATAAATAAATAAATAAATAAATAAATAAATAAATAAATAAATAAATAAATAAATAAATAAAAAAAAAAAATAAACTATATTAGGCATATATATATTTTTTTTTTCGTAAACAAAAGTTTTTAAATGTTTGTCACAAATATGAAGACCAGGAGCGAGCATTATCGTTATCATTTGGGGATGGGGAGAAGCACGCGTGTGCAGCTGAAACAATAGTCTTTTTAATAAGTCAAAATTGCATGTACTTAAATTATGGACATTTTTTGTCATAGTATACCATATACGTGTTAATTAGTAATTCATGCTAGATTAAAATGAACTAAAATAAATTTTAATATTTTTATACAACACCATGGCATATACTGTGCTGTTATTTTTGTTTTGAAATTGTCGATTGCTGCATAACGTCATGGCATCTATGTGGATCTGCAGGTATAAATTAATAAATTAACAAGGAATTTATAAAATATTGCGCAAATCTATTTTCATCAAAATATATGTAATTTTCTTCATTAAAAGAAAGTGCCACGCCCACATTTTCTAATAAAAAATCGTCTCCAGCGTAGATCCCCCCCCCCCTCCCCATGGAGCCGCCGCTTCGTGGCGAAGGAGCCCAAGAAACCTTGTTGATAAGCTGTCAAAATAGTGGGGGTACTTTTTAACAAACATCAATAATTGAGCTAAACAAAGCTAGCAATGGTATATATATAATAGATTATAGAATGTTTGCTCTCTGAACAATGTTTTAGTGCCAATGCGTAATTTTAAACTTGCAAACATAACTTACATATTTAGGACCGAGTTAATAATTTGCGATAAAAAATTGCTCCGTATATATATAGGATCATACGTGCGTCCAATCGTTTCTTGGTAGTTTAAATGGTAGGGTTGGTGACGTCAAGATGGATGCTTCCCATTCTTAGTCAAAACGTCCATGATAAAAGAATTAGTGAGATATTTTTTTTTTTAATTGACGGCGGTAACAGATCGCGAAGTTTTAATAACATGCTGTTGATCGAGGGGCGCCATCTGGGCGCCATCTGGCGGCCAGCCGGCCCAACAATGGTCTGCAGATCTCAAGTGATCTCAAGAGCTCTAATTGTCTGTTATATATAACGTTATTACAACTCAGAAAAAAAATTCTCCCTTCATTTCCAAAAACGTTTTGTTTTTTAATTGTTGTCAGTGATATTTGTTTATTATTTTACCAGTACAATACAAGATAATACTGGGTGGCAATAAAGTCACTATTTCACTGCAATGGCTGCTATTCATAAAGGTAAGGTATATAACACGGATCAGCTGACCCAATGCTAAAAAAATCCCACACACAAAAATTATGAAAAAAAAATTAAAATGTTCTCCTCTACATCCTCTATCAGTGGCTAAAATATCAGGTATATACAAATTCGAGCTAGGTTTTGAGTTATGAATTTTTAAAGTTTCACTAATTTCACATATGGAATTTTGAGTTTTCCATGTTAAAGTAGTCAACTTTAAAAATTCAGAACTCAAAAACTAGCTTGAATTTATATACCTGATATTTTAGCTACTGATAGGGGATGTAGAGGAGGACATTTTAAATTTTTTTCATAATTTTCGTGTGCGGGATTTTTTTTAACATAGGTGGCTTTATCTTTAAAAAAGTAAAATATTACATGCTGCAAAAACCTGCGTAATGATTAAATTTAAACGTTATTAATATCAATGTAATACTGTGTTACAGACCTTTTGCAACCCTTCACTGATTCAACGTTGTAAGAGCTTGAAGCTCGCTAGTTAGTCCGAGCAATAATCGATAATAGAACAAGCCACGTGCTGGAGATGTAGTTAAATTATGAGACCGCCTTTTTCTGCAGCAGTACTTGAGTCGAGTACGGGGGGAGCATAACAAAAAGATTTGTTGTGGCGAGCGAACGTGAAATCAGACAAAGAGTCATGCATCAGTTTCTACAACATTGTATGTCGGAACTCACTATCCAAGTCAGCTGATTTTGTGGTGTCAGTCCTATATATCAAAACATAATATGTAAAATAAACTCAAAATTGCTTTCTTGGTATTAAGGTAGAGATAACACGGATCAGCTGGCCCAATGCTAAAAAATCCCATTCATGAAAATTATGACAAAAATTAAAATTTTCTCCTGTACATCCCCCTGCATCAGTAGATAAAATATCAGGTATACAAAAACGAGCTAATTTTCAAGTAATTAATTTTTAAAGTTCTCTAATTTAACATTATGGAGAAATGGAACTTCTAATGCATGTTGTTAAATTAGTCAATTTTAAAAATTAATAACTCGAAAACTAGCTCGTTTTTGTATATTTTATACTTGATATTTTACCTATATATATATACTGCATGATAGGGTATGTAGAGGAGAACATTTTATTTTTTTTTTTCATAATTTTTATGAATGGGATTTTTTTTAGCATGGGGCCAGCTGATCCGTGTTATCTCTACCTTAAATAAAAAATTTTGAGGAAAATAAGTTCTTGATTCATTACCAGAAGACCCCTAAGATAGAAGAATTAATATTTAATAATTCTTCTATCTAGAAAAATTATTAAATTAAATTATCAAATTAATTGATAATTGATATAATTGATATAAATTATTATCAAATTAATAGCTTAAATTCAATAGTTACTGCCTGAGAAAAAATTCAAATTTTCTAACATGGTGGCTTATGGAGAAAAATTTCCCGCCGTGGAACACTTGAAGCCTCTATATTTGAATTTATATAATGTTATAATATAATATAATATACATGCAATTGAGAACTCGCCACCGTGGCAACACAAAGTTAGAAGCAAATCCAATTTGTTCGTGAAACGTTTGTCAAGTAATCAAGTTATCTGTGATATCATTTTCTCTTCACAACAGACTGCTGTATAAATCCCAACGTGTTTCCTCCACTTGAAATTACATTTGAATAACTCCTCGCTGGATATCGAATTATCGGATCAAAGGATTTCCATTGGTCGGAGATACCAGCTTTGTGGCCGAGAGACGTGATTGGTGCGGAGGGGAAAGATGGTGCGAAGAGGGCCCCGGTATTTTCATTTCCCCTGCGGTAACGGCGGAGATCGATCCCCCCCCCCCAATGTCCAACCGGGGTTGGAAATCACCACCACGATTCTTCATGACAATGCATTGACCGCTTCTGATCACCCAAGTCCAGCGTGGATGGTTCATCGTTTCAAGTAAAAAATACGCTGCTCGCTCCCTGGGGTAAATTCATCTCTCTTTCCACCCAGTGCAATGCAGTGATGCACTTGTGTGTGGTTCCCCAGGCTTTGGAATCGTTTGGTCCATTGAGAAAAAAAAGAGGTGTTCGTCCTGACTGAGGTTTTCCACGGTTCCCTCAGTTTCACCTCAGTGAATGCTGGGACGCGTAACAAGCCGTGGCTACCATTCTTTCTCTTATACCTTATATTCCTACCATTTACCACCCTGAGCTCATTGTGCATTGGAGTGTATCGATCCTGAAAAAATATGAATAAAATAAATAAACTTCCTAAAAACAAGAAGTGGCTCTTATACATTAAAACAAATTATTATTACTAAGGGTATAAGATAACGTGTAATACCCAATATGTTAAAATAATTCTCTAGGCACACATGAAAATTTTGAAACATATCTTAAGCCGGTATATTACACGATACAATTTTTCTAATTATTTTATATAATTTTTCCTTGCAAGAAAACTTAATCTCCATTTATTTGCATGGGGAGGAAATTTTCTTGAAAATTGTATGTCGTATAATATAGGTTTTAAAATGTTATCCTTTACATCCCCTATCAGTAGCTAAAATATTAGGTATACAAATTTGAATTTTGATCTACAATATTTTTCGAGTTAGGAATTTTTAAAAATAAATTATTAATACTTTAAAACTAGTTCGAATTTGTGTACAATCTATGTTATACGTGATATTTTAACTATACTGATGTAGAAGAGAACATATATAAATATATGTTTTGTAATTTTCATGTTGGAAATATTTTGCCTATCTTGCGCCTGCAAGTCCGCAACTGCTGGTGGTTTGGTGCGCCGCGGGTTGCATAAGCACGCCGGCTGCAGGCGAAACCAACTACCGTCTCACGAGTCACGAGACTCCTTTTTAGTTACAAATTAAGTTGCTTGTGTTTTGGGTTGTTAATTAATACTTAATGATGGCATCATGCCATATATATTTGAAAATTAAATCACAATAAATTGTTACAATGTTTTACAATGGAGTATTGTCCTCAATTTTTTTTATTGCAGAAATGGATAGAGGGTGAAAAGTTATGCTACCCTGATTTTTTTCAGATTTTTTAGAGCCCAGGAAGTATTTTTAAAAAATTATTGAAAGTCGTATTTGTGACGTCACGCGGCATCAAGTCCTATCTTTTTCTTAAAGAGCGGCGTCTCGTGACGTCACAAAAAGAACTTTTAATAATTTTTTAAAAATACTTCCCGGGCTCTAAAAAATCTGAAAAAATTCAGGGTAACATATAACTTTGCGCCCTCTATCCATTTCTGTATTATAATAAAAAATATTGAGGTCAATACTCCATACAATACAATATATACGTATATATATATATATTATTATATATATATATATATATATATATATATATATATATATATATATATATATAATAGTAATAAGTGCTGGACTATCAGTCAAAAAGATTGTTTTCGAAGCACATGCACACAATTCATAGGTCTGTTCGTAAATACACAATCAGAAAGAATCGATTATTTGTGATGAACCTTCTGTTGTTATAAAAAAACAGCTGATTAATCCCGCCAAAAAAACACCTGACATGAACAAGGAGAAGGTGAAAATTATTACGGACGAGGCGGGAAAAAGTTCAAATCGCCTCCCGAGTCAGGCGGATCCTACACCAAATGGTCAGCCAACTTCACAGGACAAAGTAGACGACGACTCCGTTGTGGAGGAGGAGCTGCAGGACGAGCATCTCAACCGAGATGAGAATATGAAGGAGGCTGATTATAAGGTGGTTCGGGGCCGCAAACGTCGGCCTGAATGGAAGAAGGGCACGGCCAGCAAAGACAGCAGCTGCCCGCTGGTCGCGGTGGAGAAAAAGGCATACATCCACGTGTGGCGGCTTCACCCCAGCACGAAGGCGGAGGACGTCAAGGAGTACATAGACAAAACATGTGAGACTGATATAATAATTGAAACTTTGAATGCAAGAGGGCCTTACGCCTCTTTTAAAATTACAGCAGATTTTAAATTATTAGAGAAAATAGAAGATCCATCTTTATGGCCAGAAAACGCAATTATTGATAAATTTAGATTTGTAAGAAAGAAACCAGTATTAAAGCCCTTTTTGCAAAAATCGTAAGCTTTTAGAAAATAAACTAGATAATTATGCAGTTTTTCATTTAAATATACAAGGGTTAAGTAGTAAAATTTTACAGCTAGAAATGTTAATACAGCCTTACGTGTCTCTCAAAATAATTTGTTTTACTGAGCATTTTTTAAAATATGGTGACTATATTAATTTAAAAATAAATAATTTTTTATTAGGAAGTATCTTCTGCAGGCAAAATAAAATTCGAGGTGGGTCTGTGATTTTTATACATAATTCAATTAACTTTACTGAAAATGTAATAATAAAAAATATGTCAATTGAGGCACATATTGAAATTTCTTGTGTTGATTTAGATGTTTTTGATTCTCCTTGTACAGTCATATGTATCTATCGTCCGCCCAAGGGATGTACTGAATTATTTTTTAAAAAATTAGAAATTATTGTAAAAAAAATTTACTGTGATAATAGAGTTCCTATAATATGTGGAGATTTCAACATTAATTTGCTAAAAAATAACTCCATATCTAAAGAATTTTTAACTGTTTTAAATATGTGTAACTTAAAAAATATTATAACCTCTCCTACAAGAATATGCAATACAACTCAGACACTAATAGATAATATAATAATTACAAAATCATTCAATTATGAGCTCACAGAAAGCAAGGTTTTACCGTTTTATAAATCAGATCATGAAGCTCAAATTGTATCTTTTGCTTATAAAAATAATGCTAGTGACCACGGAGAAAACAATTTTAAAAGGCGGAATTTCTCCCAAAAAAATATGAAAGTTTTTAAAAATAAACTTAGGAATGAGTCGTGGGATAGCGTTTATTCTAAATCAAGTGCTGAAGATATGTTTAATGAATTTCATGCAATCTTTACAAATTATTTTGAAAATTCTTTTCCCATGTCAATTGTCAATAAACGTAAAAAAAAATTAAATAAAAACAAAATTGATTTTATGACCAAAGGTTTAAAAATATCTCGACAAAAACTGAGAGATTTAAAAAAGTTACAAAAAATGTATCCGCATATTTGGAATGAAGCATACGTAAAGAAGTATAAATATATTTACAACAAACTCATTCGCTTTGCTAATAAAAGAATAAATACAAATTTTATAAACAACTCTGAAAATAAGTCAAAGGCAATGTGGGAGTTGATTAAACGTAAACATGGTAAAAATACTACTAAAACTTGCATAGATAATATAATTATAAATGGAGAAAATATTAAAGATCCACAAAATATTGCACAAACTTTTGGTGATTATTTTGAAAAATGTATTAATGATTGTAAGAAAGACATTGGTCCACCTGATCCTAATTTCAATATATTTAAGAACACAAAAGTAATTGAGAACTCAATGTTTTTATCCCCACTCTCTAGGCTACAGGTGTTTAAAATTATTAATAAGTTAAAAAATAAGCACTCCCATGGTTTCGATAACATTTCAAATTTTGTGTTAAAATCTTGTGCTGAAGAAATAAATACTGTTCTCACAGAAATAATAAATAAGTCGTTTGAATGTGGTGAGTTTCCGTCTGTACTAAGGAATGCAATAGTTAAACCGGTACATAAAAAAGGACCAAAAAATATGGTGTCAAATTTTAGGCCTATAAGCCTTCTCTCGGTATTTTCTAAAATATTTGAACAGGCTTTTTTAAGTAAACTATTGGTTTTTTTGGAGAGACAGGAGATAATATCCCCATCTCAACACGGCTTCCGTAAAAAAAAATCTACAGAGACTGCAATGTTTCATTTAATAGACAGTATCATTGATAGCATTGATAATAAACAAAAAACTGCTGGAGTGTTTCTAGACTTATCGAAGGCTTTCGATATGGTGGATCATAAAATTTTGTGTAATAAATTAAATATGTATGGAATTAGAGGAAATTGTTTAGACTGGATTATGTCGTTCCTAAATAATAGAACACAAAGAGTTGAAATAACATCTGCAACTAGCTCTAAGTACTATTCACAACAAACTACCCTTAAATTCGGTTTACCGCAGGGGAGTTGCATTTCTCCCGTACTCTTCTTATTATATATTAATGAGCTACCCTTAATAGAAGTAGATGATACTCTTTTTGTTCAATATGCGGACGACTCAAATATGAAAATTACGGGGAACAATAATGTACAACTCTCTGAAAATATTATAAATACATTTATTAAAGTTAAAGAATATTTGAATAATATTGGACTAGTACTAAATGTTAAAAAAACTGAAATATTGCAATTTCAAAATATAAAAAATAAAAATTCAACCATAGAATCCATTTCAGTAGATATGCAAACCATTTCATTAAGTGAACAAACAAAATTCTTGGGAATATATATTGATAACAATTTGCGATGGGTTAATCATATAGATTATATTTGTAATAAATTGGCATCTGTGATTTTTGCAATCGGTGAATTAAGACACGATATGGAACTTGATTGCTTAAAGGTTCTTTATTACGCAAATTTTTTCTCAATTATTAAATATGGTATCATATGCTGGGGGGATTCTGTGGATTTTCATAGATTATTTACATTACAAAAAAAAGTGATTAGACTAATGTGTTTTGTTAAGAAAAGAGCATCATGTGTACCTCTGTTTAAAAAACATGCAATTTTATCTCTCCCATGTATCTTTATTAGTGAGTGTGTATTCTATGTAAAAAAAAATATGTCGCAGTTTAGACAACATGAAGTGAATCATCAATATAATACAAGGAAGGTTAATAAGGTGATAACCCCAATTTGGTGTAGACTGGACATGTATAAACATGGGCCATTTCTGAAATGTTTAAGTCTCTATAATAAGCTACCAAGTGACATAAAGTGTATAGACAACCTCAATAATTTTCATTTGAGTGTTAAAAAATTGTTATTGGATAAGTGTTTCTATAGCGTCAAAAGCTATATGGACCATGATTTTATTTCTGCATGTTAACTTGAATAACTATTGTTAATTGTGACGTGTCCTATTAACCTCAACAAAAGTCTACTGTGATGTTTTGATTGTAGGAGAGAATGGATTAATAAAAAAATTTGAATTTGAATTTGAATTTGTACATGGAACATAAGGTTCATCACAAATAATCGATTCTTTCAGATTGTATGTATTTCTGAACAGACCTATTTTTATTTTGTGGAAAATTTTAATGTTACTTGAAAAACATAATATAATATATATTTTATTACGAAAATATATATATATTATAAATTTTCTGCATCATGTTTCATATTGTCTAAAAATATATTTTTTTAACAATTTCAGGCTATAATAATATAGCTGCATGGTCATGGAAAAACTGTTTCATATATAATTATTATATGCATGCATGGTATAATAAAATAAATGTATTATATTATTATACTTTTTTCAAATTAAAGTCTTTAATATAAAATAAATAGATTTTTAAACAATATTATTATATATTCTTAATTTTATTAAACACAAAAAGTGTGATGGCATGTATAATAAAATTATATAATATATAAACATAGATAATGTATATAGTTACAAAAATAGATATAATATAGACAAGATATAATAGTAAAATACAGATAAAAAATAAAAAGTAATATATATATATATATATATATATATATATATATATATATATATATATATATATATATATATATATATATATGTATATGTATATGTATATGTATATGTATATGTATATGTATATGTATATGTATATGTATATGTATATGTATATGTATATGTATATGTATATGTACAGAAATAGTGATGGGCGATGTACATCATAATTACATACAAACATTGTAGATACATGATTTATAATATATACATCAGAAAATAAATAAAGAAAATCTTGGTATTCTTTATATATATATATACATATGGTATATGATATTCACGGTATTATAGAGATATACTATATATATTAAAGTCTCCCTTATCATTAGATTTACAGATATTTAAATGATATTGCATGGCTACAATGTTCATTACACAATTTGCATATACCATGCAGTACAAAATAGTTCACAGCTGTATTATAACTAAAGGATTTACGAATTAGATGGTGGAAACTATGAACAGCTTGGCGAGTCAACACGTTTCTCAAATTGGATCTATCTAGTTGAGGCAAGTATACCATTGCTTATTTGTCATATATAACATCTGCTGTAAAACTCGAGATTATAATATTCTGTCCTTTTTGATTCCCAACAGCTATAAGGAAGTCAGATTCCTGATTCGTCGTTTGGAGTTTAAACATATTTTTGATTTCTATAAAGCTAGTCTTGTCTCGGTGAAATTCGAAAGATATTTTCACAAACTTGGCTTAAACAAAAATCAATTTGATGATAAAATTTGCATGTTCGATAATATGAACTTCATTTTAAAAGTATTAAAAAAGCCTTTATTTTTTTAAACACAATTCAATGTAAATTACAAAAGGCAATGTCATCAATCTAAACTGAGACTCTTTGGTTTATATATTTTATGAGGCGATCTTCGCAATGCAAGCCCTGCATGATTTGACTGCAGCTTTGGAAACATCTGCTTGACGAATGTGGCAACATAATTATTTTATATAAAATAATATAAAGGTACTTATCGTTCGAGCAGCATTGACATCCGAATGAATGCAATGTTGTGAGCATTGTCAAAGTGATTTCATTTGAGATAACATCTCTCGCAGCAACGGTCAATTGTTGTTGTGACGTCACGCGGTGTCTCCCGACCCGCACGCTAGCTCTTTGGCCACGCCCACTTCCCCTCAGCGGGGCGGGCTCGGCTTACAATACGATTTACACAGCGAGTTTGCAGTGCGGTTAGCGGGCGGCCAATCAAAACTTGTGTAGAGACGAGGCGTGAAATCTCGGCTACACATCGCGGCAGTCTTCATCTAGTTGTTATGGTGGGTGCGTGAGCCAGCAGTCAGCACAGAAACATATGGAGGAGCCGCGCTTCGTGGGCCGTCATTTCGCGGGGCCCGGCCCGGCCCGCGAGCACTCGCCGTTTGAAGCAAATGTGGTGCGTGAACAATTAGGAGTGACTTTAAGCAATGAGCATCTCATGCAAAATTTAGCGAGAAAACAGTCGAGACTAGATGTGAGTTCGGCAATTGAAAATTCCTTGCAGGATCTCAACGAACATTCGCTGTTGAACCACGAGGGTCCGCCCGAGCGGCTGCAGTTCCCGGGCGGCGAACATTCGCCCCTAGACCTGCGGGGATTCGCCAGGGACAATCCTTACAGTATTTTCCTGCAGGACTCTACCTCGGGCCACTCGGACTGTGACTCGGAGATCAACGTGGACTCTGACGATGAGGAGGCGTCCAAGCTGCCCCCCCAGCCGCCCCCGCAGCCTCTCCCGGACAAGCCCCCACCGTCCCCCGGCTGCAGCGCCGTCAAGCCGCCCTACTCGTACATCGCGCTCATCACCATGGGCATCCTGCAGGCCCCACACAAGCGACTCACGCTCAGCGGCATCTGCGAGTTCATCATGTCGCGCTTTCCTTACTACCGAGAGAAGTTCCCTGCGTGGCAGAACTCGATCCGACACAACCTCTCGCTCAACGACTGCTTCATCAAGATACCCCGCGAGCCGGGCAACCCTGGCAAGGGCAACTACTGGACCCTCGACCCCATGGCCGAGGACATGTTCGACAACGGCAGCTTCCTGCGACGCCGGAAACGCTACAAGCGTCAGCCGCCGCATGACTTTCTGCAGAGCCACGCGATGGCGGCGGCTGCGGCGGCCTTCCTGGGCCACCCCCACCCGTTCCACCACCCCGGGCTGCTGCCCCCGCCGCCCCCGTACCCCGCCTACCTGCAGCCCCCGCCACCCCCGCCCGCCCAGCTGGCCCGGCTGTCGCTGACGCCGCTCGGCCTGAGTCTACTGCAGTCCGCCTCTGCGATGCAGCAGCAGCAGCAATGCAGCCTGCACAAGCCCGTGCCCACGCTGTACCAGTGCAAGGCCGCCGCCACCTTCCGATCAGGCTTCACCATCGACTCGCTCATCGGCAAGGCCTCCAAGCGACAGCAGCAGCAGCAGCATCAGGCCTCGGAGACCTCGGCGGGCGTCACGCGCAGTTCCGACTCGGCCTTCTCGCCGCCCGCCGCCTCCTCTCCGTACCGGCCCAGCCTCGAGTCGCAGTAGCCTAGTGTAGTGGAGCCTAGCTGACCTTCCCTCCAGTTACCTTCGTCCTGAACCTGCGGCAAATCCAGGTAACTTGTCACCTCATTCGGGGGTCGATAAAATCATCATCGACTCATTTACTGCAAATCCTTTTTGTTTTCATCAAATTTTGGATGCGTTATAAAACAGTACAGCACCACATATATAGCACACATAAATATATATTATAGTACATGGCATAGCACATTACATAGCTGAAAAAATGTTTAAAATACTTTTTATGGATAATGAAAGTATCAAAGAATCTTATAGATCAGGTTAAATGCTTTAGATTTTTCTTTTCTCACATTTTTTCCCTAAAATATTGAAAACCTTGCATTTTTTTCGCTATACCGTGAATTGTTATATTTTTATTGAAGTAAATTGAAGTGTTTTGTCAAGAAGAGAGGAGCTCATTCATAACTTCACAAATTATGAGAGAATCTTACATGAAATGCAAGCCATTAATTTGCAATAAAAAGGATGCAGACTATGCAGAGTTTTTTTTTAATGGGTGTGATTTTTAATGCGTTGTTAATTAAGTTCATCAGATTGCGTGGAAAAGTAAACTATTCATATAGGGAGATGTAACAAAAATATTATCGATTTGTAACGTTGTGTCGTAATTATAATATGACGTATAATTATATTGCAATTACAGAAATAGAAACATTATGGCGATTAAATTTAGCAAATCCATAGAAAATCACCATAAAAAACGAAGGACTTTATATTGTTTGGGTATATATGTGTTTAAATTAATTAAATTTAGAAAAAACTAATTTTAATTAGAATTAAGTATGTTATATATATACGTATTTTATGTAATAATTGACGTAATCCATGCTATAAAGCCAATAATATATATGATCGAAACACAAATTTGAACTTTAATTTCATTTGAAAACAGCAAGTACTTCCATCTTCCCCGTGCTTGCGCTAATTTTCATGTTTCATCGACCGCTGTGCATTGCCGCGCGGTTGTATTAGCGGGCGGGTACTGGGCCAAAGCGCGGGGTCTGATTACCGGTTGTCACGGGGTCTGATTACCGGTTGTCATGGGGTCTGATTGCCGGTTGTCATGGGGTCTGATTGCCGGTTGTCACGGGGTCTGATTACCGGTTGTCATGGGGTCTGATTGCCGGTTGTCACGGGGTCTGATTGCCGGTTGTCACGGGGTCTGATTGCCGGTTGTCACGGGGTCTGATTGCCGGTTGTCACGGGGTCTGATGGCCGGTTGTCACGGGGTCTGACGGCCGGTTGTCACGGGGTCTGATGGCCGGTTGTCACGGGGTCTGATTGCCGATTAGCGGGCGGGTGCACTCGGCCCAAAGCGCGGGGTCTCATCGCAGTCATGCAGTTTTCCGTCAGCCTGGTAACATTAAGTAACGTCAACTTTTTATTGTACGGAAACATCTCGCCTTCTCCTACAGAACAAAAGTCACAACATTCAATAATTATATTTTCCACGCCCCCGCATTCTATTAATAAACTTCTCATGATGTGGAAAGAGCAAGCGAAGTTTGTTCCAAAAATACTTCAATTCGGCCTCCATTCAGAATCGCAACAAATCTTCAATTGCAAAGTCGATTGATTGTTAAAATTTGATCATGTAAACGTTGTTGTGGAGTTTGGGCATTAAACTGCAATAATTATACTGCGCGCATGGAAGATAAATTTTGATGCACGAAGCGTTTAAACCATCAGCAAATGTATATTTTTTTTTAAATACTGTAATTATTTTAGGTGCCAATTTTTCAAGATTTCAAAAATGGAGACTGAAGTGTTAAATTTTTTAAATATTCTCATTTTAAAACCGACAGTAGATCAAAAAATTAACACACGACTATATATATGCTGCATGCGTATATAGTTGGCACATTTGTTTCAATTAAGTATTCGAATATTTTTCAAACAATGACTTTATAATGAAGCACATTAGTTATAAATGTTATAATAATATTCAATTCAATTCAATTCAATTCAATTCAATTCAATTCAATTCAATTCAATTCAATTCAATTCAATTCAATTCAATTCAATTCAATTCAATTCAATTCAATTCAATTCAATTCAATTCAATTCAATTCAATTCAATTCAATTCAATTCAATTCAATTCAATTCAATTCAATTCAATTCAATTCAATTCAATTCAATTCAATTCAATTCAATTCAATTCAATTCAATTCAATTCAATTCAATTCAATTCAATTCAATTCAATTCAATTCAATTCAATTCAATTCAATTCAATTCAATTCAATTCAATTCAATTCAATTCAATTCAATTCAATTCAATTCAATTCAATTCAATTCAATTCAATTCAATTCAATTCAATTCAATTCAATTCAATTCAATTCAATTCAATTCAATTCAATTCAATTCAATTCAATTCAATTCTATTCTATTCAATTCAATTCAATTCAATTCAATTCAATTCAATTCAATTCAATTCAATTCAATTCAATTCAATTCAATTCAATTCAATTCAATTCAAACATTAAAGCCTTCAATGTTTAATTTAAATTTAAGTGAACGTGTAAAAATAATAATAACAAATGAAATTATATTATTTTCTTTTAAAATATTCAATTACTTCTCCATAAATATATAATATGTAACTCCTCCCCCCCCCCAAAAAAAAAAAAACATTGCCATCAGAATAAATTGTTTAACATTGAGCCTTATGTAATATTTTAATTATATTGACAGAGAACCTCGATTTACTCGAAGAAAACTTATTCGTATAAAATATACAATATGATAGGTGCATGGTAAAATATGACAAAAGTTCAACGATGTTCAAGCCTTAAAACAAAAACAAAATTGTGTTTATTCTCGAATCCAATTTTACGTCAAAATAAAGAAAATGTAGTTGGGAGTTGCCTTTTTTTCACAAAATTATAATAGATTCGAGAAAAATTGTTTGCGTGCTGTTTTTTTTAAAGCTTGGATCAGTCTTGTTTCTTACATCACGCTAACTTTTTTCATAACACTAATTAAAATGCACCTAACAATCAACATTTTTCCCAGTAAATCACATGAACGAACTCATGTTAAACGAACTCTGTTTTTGTATTTTTTTTTTTTTTTTGTGAGATATAATTTTTCGGAGTTCGGTTTGAATTTGAAGTTCACTTGCAGGACCATGCTCTGCTAACCCAATTTTTGTCACTGCGGTCAAAATTATTTTTATTTGATTTTGTGGAGTTGAGGAAATTTGTTTTTCAAAAGAAAAAAGACCTGCCTGCCTTTCACGACTGAAAACAAGTGAACTATATTATAGTTATATATTATATATACGTTAATTTAATATTAATAATTACAACAACAATGCTTCAGCTTCACTATAATTTATTTAGCGCCTCCTTGAAAAATATTGGTACATGGATTTTCTCATGCATGCTCGCCAAACGACTCGATAGATTTCTGTTGAAGTTCAATATATATCGTCTTTCACCAAAATCAAAATTGATTCTCCAACTGAAGCAAATCCACAAAATTGAAAAAATTACACCATATGTATATTAATATACAATACTATATAATAATATAGAAAAATATGGGGGCATATACAGCATATATATATATACTGCATGCTATATAACTCTGCAGGCTGCATATGCATTAATTAATTTTTTTGTTGTCAGCCGGTTGATTACTGCAACTTGGTATCAATTAAATGCATAATAGTTGAGAAATTTGCAGCCAGTCAACAGTCGTTTTTGTTATTATTACATTAATGAGTTAATGACCTTAGTTGCAGGATGTACTCAATAATTATACTCTCTACTTGTAAGTTTGAATTCTTTGAATCCCCGGCCGAATCTTCCGAACCCTTATATATAATATTATATATTTATAATAACTCGAGCTTTTGCGGGCTCTTACGGCCTTACAATTCATCTAGACCCTGCATTTGTCTTTGAATGAGGGAAGCGTGGAAACCTCAGCCAGGATGGACGCTATATACAGCTTAATTGTCAATAGACCGGAAGAGCAATGGTCTAAAACTAGGGGAACCAGATGGTGGAAAAGCACAACAATTGATAATACCCCTGTGTGCGAAACGTTTTTTTTTAATGGTCACCCATCCATTTACTAACTATGCTCGGCGTTGCTTGACTTCGGTGATCTGATGAGACCCGGTCAAGCGCACTCCCCCCTAGCTGGTAAATTGCAAGACTTGTCGAGATGGTTTCTTGAGAAAAAGTATTTTATAAGACGTGAAAGCACTAAAAAAAATAACAAAAAGGCTGAAATTGCAAACTTGACACTTATTTTTATTAATTTGGCATATTTTTTTTAACAATTAACCCGTAGAGCCTGCATTTACCATACAAGATATTACCAACTTTTTAAGGCTGGAAAATAGTCCAAAAAAAAAAGTGAAAAAATTATTAATCCTTGTGTAACTGCAAGCAACTTATATATTAGGCAAATTATATAGTGAGTAAAAAAAAAAAAAACTAATATTTTCTGCCCTATACAACATTTTACCGGTAAAGCGTGGACAAATAAGAGATTGGTAATGCCGGGGTTCAGCTCATCAGTATACAGGCGAGTTTATCCATGCAGAAACATGTTCATTACAATTAATGTTAATTTTTTGTGCGACAGGGAGAAAATTGCGTGCGGTGAATATTATGAAAGAGTGCGGAGCACCAGCAGTATTATTTTTGACATGTGATGTTACAATGATCATGTAATGATACGTTATGTTACATTTTTGGTACTTTGTGGCGTTGTAAAAGATGTCTTAAAATCACATGATGAGGGTGAGATTTTACATAATTAGCGCACGGTCACAAATGAAGACAAAGTATTTAGTCGGTTGACTCGAACGGAAATATCGACCAATCACAAAATTCGTTTCACGTGTCTGCTTATAATAAGAAATTTTTAGTCATATATATATAGCCATGCAGGCAGAAAATTCGAAATTTTCGTTGCGAAAACAGTTTTAATAATCATATTGGTTATATTGTTATGTATATTATATACACATTTAGCCACAATCTTAATTATATATACACGCGCGTGTAGTATAGAATGCTCTTTAATATAGTTTTAGTATTACCGTATAATAATAATAATTATTTTATTATCTCTTTATTGGGCACTTTACAATAATATATATAATAATAATCATGCACAATTTCCAAATAACAAAACCCCAAATGAAAAAGATTGCTGAGCAGTCCATTCACTAAAAGGGTTCATTCACCCGATAAATAATTTTATATTTATATTAAGAATGGAACATTATAATTTGATATGTTATCATGTATAATTATATTTATACACAAAATTTATATTCTGCTCAAGCTTTTTTAATTATTAAAATGTCTTTAGTCTTGAGCCAGTATTTTTATATATGAACTGACTGATGATTTGTACTGCATATTTTCTGTTCAATAAAAGATAACTCGGAGATAGACAATATATATAATTATATTATTTTATTATCGTCTTATCGAAATGATAATTTTATAATGCACCGTTTGCACGGTATAAATATTTATACTTAATTGTTCCAAGATGTATTTGGAATAGATGTATACATACATATACATGGCATACATGTGTATGTGTATGTGTATACATACATTAGATATATGTATACACAAGTTAAAATAAATTTCATTTTTTCTTTGCTTTAATAAGCTCTCCTCTCGTCTTATGCGCCCTCTTATTTTTTGCACCATTTTATAGAAAAAATATGGAAAAAGACGGTCTTTTTTTCTTCTTCTTGAGCATAAAATGTTATAACATATTATCTCACTTTGAGCGAAGAGTAAAAGAGATGTGTTTTATAGAAAGATTAGGTTTAGACGTGTAAAGGATGAGTTTAAGTCGTAATTTTTCAACTAGGCTGCACATTGTTCAGTTCATGTAGAGGAGTTTGATGACACGGAACTGTGCTGGGAAGCGTTCATTGTGGGTCAACATTTATTCTGTCTCTCGTGCCGCGGATTTCTTTATCTTCGCGCGAGTTTATCCGTGGGTCTGGAGGGGATATTATTATTATTATATTTTTTATTGTTATTATTTTTTATTATTTTTGACATAGGTGAACCTATATTAGTTGAAATTTGCGTTTGCGGCGGGGTATTATAATGGGTAGGAAAAGGATGGTGGCCACGACCTGTTACGCGTCCCATGTAGCATTCGCATTCGCTGAGGTGAGACTGAGGGAACCGTGGAAAACCTCAGTCAGGACAGACACCTCTACTTTCTATCAAATGTACCAAAGTGATGTCCAGAGCCTGGGGAACCACACACAAGTGCATCACTGCATGCATTGAATGGAAAGTGAGATGAATTTACCTCAGGGAGAGGAAGCAAAACGTAATTTTTACTTGAAACGGTCACCCATCCAAGTACTAACCACGCTTGACTCAGATAATCTTACGATAATCGGTTTATGCACTTCGGCACGCTGATGAACGAAAAATACTAGCCAAGGTGACCGTTGCTCGCGAAGGGGCAGGGTGTTTGGTTACTGTGGAGTCATGTTCGGGGAAATGGGTCGTGTGGTCCGTGGCAGAAACTCTGGCAATCCAAAAGGGGAAAGAAAGAGACTGCTGGGTTATGGTTCCAGGACAACTCGCTATACTCGGAAGGTTCACGGTTTATAACTCACCATGATATTATATAATATAATGATAAAGAAATATCATAATATATTTTTATTATACTCGTAACCCAGATGGAGACATATAAACAGTTGTTCTAATTTTTCTCATAGAACATCGGCTCCTTGATAAAAAAAAAAAATATAAACATTTTATTAATTCTAATCATAAAATATCGAATGAATGGAGGGCCGAGGTTTGTCACGTATAAATAATCCTATCCACGTTTGTTATAATGGCACTCCCTCTTGGCACCCTAATATATAATAAATCAAATATGTTGAAATTAAATAGAATTCAGAGAAAAGTTTCAAAATTTATAATGGGAAAAATTATACTTTACACACATAGCTGATATATTATTATTAGCAAAAAAACTTATTTCTTTCCAGTCTTTCTTAGCCTAATACTGAATTAAACTATTTTTACAAGTTTAGTGCCGTAATAGTATTATATGAATGGTCTTACCATATAACGGACAGTGTTGTGAGTGGTCGTGAAATTATCAAAACGGCTTTGTTATTATACACCACTCATTGTCAGTGGAACGTCGATGTTAAATCACAGCCATCTTCTTCTTTCCATGTTTATGAGACATCTATAATACTGAACTCTGTGTAATTATAATATTGGTGGACAAGGCCTGTTGACTAATTAATATTGTATTTTTTTTATGGATCAATACAATTTTTGTGTTTTGGTGCTACAGTATTGGTCCTCACAATATTCAAATCTGATATATTTGTCAATTTCATCCTCAATTCTTTTGTTGGTTTTATTAATTCATTTAATTTTATAGGTATATATTAATTGACATGGGGGAGAAAAAATAAAATAAAGCCCCACTTATTTGTTTTTTTTTTTTTCCGTTTAGTCTGCCAAGGTCCATCAAGGTCGGGCCTAAAGGTCATATTTGCCCACAACGGTGGGGCCCAAGGGTCATATTTGCCCACAACGGTGGAGCCCAAGGGTCATATTTGCCCACAACGGTGGGGCCCAAGGGTCATATTTGCCGCTCGGACCCTGCATTTACAAGTTACTAACTTTTGAGTTGCATGCCCATGCTGTTTATATTTCCGTGAGCTATAATATATAATACAAACAAAGGTCAGGATGCGTGCATTGGGTCTAGAAAAATTATTATTTACTTGTGAAAGCTCACAAAACCGTGGTCACCTCTGAATAACAAAGGTTGTCAGCTCTTGTAAAAATTCAAAATTCTTTTATTTATCCATTCTTTCCCACAATCAAAACATCACATGCAGTAGAATTTTGTTGAGGTTAATAGTACACATTATTAATTAGCAATAGTTAAAATGTAACTATTAACATGCAGAAAAATCATGCTCCTTATAGCTCTTGACGCTATAAAAACACTTATCCAACAACAAATTTTTAACACTTATATGTAAATTCTTGAGGTTGTCGATACACTTTATGTCACTTGGTAGCTTATTATATAGACTTACACATTTCAGAAATGGCCCATGTTTATACATCATGTCCAGTCTACACCAAATTGGGGTTATCACATTAACATTCCTTGTATTATAATTATGATTTACTTCATGCTGTCTAAACTGTGACATTTTTTTAACATAGTATACACATTCACTAATAAAAATACATGGCAGAGATAAAATTGCATGTTTTTTAAACAAAGGCACACATGAAGCTCTTTTTTTTTTTTTTTTTTTAAAAAAAACACCAGTCTAAGCACATTTTTTTTAATATAAATAATGAAAAATAATCTATAATAATGGAAATCCACAAAATCCCCCCAGCATATTATGCCATACTTAATTATTGAGTAAAAATTTGCATAATAAAGAACCTTTAAGCATTCCAATTCCATATCGTGTCTTAATTCACAATATGTCAATGCTCTGGAAGTGATGAGCTAGCAGAAGCGCACACCCCAATCACATCATATAACCGAGTATCATATGAACTTAGCCAAGTATTATGTGAACTCTCTCCCGTACGAGAAAATTAATAAACCATCAATGCTGGCAAATTAACTTGATCTGACTTGATCATAATATATGCTCCTAAAATTTTCATTTATTCATAGATAATTTTTTTTACCGCAAAAATAACTTGGATCAAAACTATTCGTCAGTTTCTCGTACTCGAGTCGCAATGAATAAGGGTGACTTTATAATTGATATAATTACAAGGCTTGTATATTTTTAATTTATGCCGCCCTGCCTGATGAGCCGAGGCGGATCGTTACATACTTTTACGTATACATTAGTAGACAATGACTCTCCAATAAAATGGCTGGGGAAATCCCCCCTCTTCTCTCAGCCCCCCTCGCTGCAGCAAACAAAATGCGATTGTATGAACCAAACTGATGTGTAACAAATACAATTATATCATACAGCCAGCTGCATCGTGTCTCAATAATTTAGTCAAGTAAAGCGGCTAATAATTTCATTGAATGCATCATTTAAATTCAATTTATAATTATACAGACAGGGCCAGAAATGTAGTTCCGATCATATGCTAAAATTTTGGTGACAGGACTTTCAGCTACAAAGTTAAAATGTGCCATATTATACATAAAGCCAATAAGGGTTGAAAGTTGTTGTTTTTTTAATCAAACCACAAACCCCTAACTTGAGCGTTTCGCGGGCTCTTCCAGAACGGGGGCGGCCACGGTTTTGCAATCCATCCCGACATTTGCCTGCGACTGAGGGAAACGTGGAAACCTCAGCCGATGGACGCTAAAGCTTTTGTCAATGAACCGGAAGTGCAATGGTCCAAAGCCAGGGTAACCACACATTGTGGAAAAGCGCAACGATTTACCCCTGGGTGAGAAAGGTGGTATTTGTTGAAAATGGTCACCCATCCAACTACTAACCACGCTAGGCGTGACTTCGGTGATCTGACGAGACCCGATCAAACACACTGCGCCACACCTCCCACAATAAGTTTTTTTGACGTACAATGTATTAGATTTTTTTTTATTAAATAAACTTGTTCATGCCTTTTCAGGGGTGGCTTCACAATTTGCATTACTTAATATTCCTTATTGGGATTTCCATGTTAAATTATGTTTACAGAAAAATTTTGTCCGATCAGCACCAAATTTTATTTCTAGGGGTTTTAAAATACGCTGAATCGAATGGTGTGATTTAAAATGTGATAAAATGTATATACATAATATGTTATAAGCAGCTACTTTTATTTTATATTTGACACTGCAGTTTGCTCCGGATGTGTGCCGATCAAAGTTTATATTTACGAAAGAAGTACATTCGCAGCTGCCATTTGGTCCCTGAGGGACCCAAATATATAATTTTGACCCCAATGATGGCCCAGATTGTATCACTTAATTGAAGTCATGTCAAACCACTGTTTGTTATAAAGCAGCATGCAGTTCTGAAAAAAAAAAAACTTAAAAATATATCATTTTAAATTTTTATTGAAAGATGTTTTGATTACAAATCCAGGTGACTCCGAGAGGTCACCAAATTTACAAATCATCTTGCGTCTCAATTTTCATTTGAAAATCACTGACCGCACATTTGTTCGCTGTTTCAGGACGGCGACCCCGTGCCAAATTGTGCCCCCTATCAAGATGGGTCCCGCGCCAAGTTGGCCCCCTACCAAGTTGGACCCATACCAAGTTGGTCCCCTACCAGGCTGGGCCCATACCAAGCTGGGCCCCCTACAAAGTTGGGCCCCGTGTTAAGTTGGGCCCTGCGCCAAGCTGGGCCCTGCGCCAAGTTGGGCCCTACCAAGTTTGGCACATATCACGTTGGCCCCCTACCAAGCTGGGCCCCCTACAAAGTTGGGCCCCTACCAGCTGGGTCCAGATGGGCCCCGCGAGCGTCCCGCACCTGAGGCAAATTCAAGTGTACCAAACTGTAACATTCTGTAACAAACTGTGATATCAATGTCGTTGTTGTGACGTCTTAGTGAAATAAAGTTGATCAGAATAACGTACCGAGTGTGTCTATCTTTCCTCCATATTCTCTTAGAACGTACCGAGTGTCTTTCCTCCATATTCTCTAGAACGTATAGGCAGTGGTCTGCGGATCTAAATTAAGGGGGGCTGTCTCCATAAAATGATAAAAAATAGAGTGGGGGACATGCCTATGTTGCCCAAAATGTCTCGGGGGTGGTGTCTAACTGAATCAATACCTCCATCATCTCTCTATAGTTCGCGTCAAATGTGCAAATCAAAAGCTGCAGTTGTGACGGTAATTATCCTGTGTTAAACAAACTCGGATCTTGGGGGGATGGGCTAAAAATTTGAGATTTAACATAACAGAGATATAATATAGGCGTTCTCCCCACTCAATTTTTTAACATTGACTCCATGGAGACAGCCCCTCCCCCCGATCCACCCTCGTGTTAAATCATGAATCAATGCCATGACGTTAAAATTATTCATTTTTTGAGGCAACTTTTGTAAGAAACATAAATATTTCACGATTATTATTATAAAATAATACGGTTTTGTTATCAAAATGTAAAATGACGGCAGCCAAGTCTTGGTCCCTTTTTATTGAACAGAAATAACAGGTAAAGAGCTAAAAAAAAATTATGAAAAAAATTTATAATGTTCTCCTCTACATCCCCTATAAGTAGCTAAAATATCAGGTATACAAAAACGAGCTAGTTTTTGAGATATTAATTTTTAAAGTTGACTAATTTAACATATAAGGTATGTAAAGAAGAACATTTTAAATTTTGTTCATAATTTTCATGACAGGGATTTTTATTAACATTGGGCTTGTTATCTCTTCCTTATAAATAAGGAAGCGAAGAGCTGTATTGAACATTGTTGAACGCTTAGCACTTTACATTTGATGTTTCCAGAGAGCAGTCATAGTTTAATTGTAATATTAATTGAAAATTAAAGTGAGGTAATTTTAATTGAATAATTAGACAGTAAGTAAATTTCCGGAAGAAAATATCAACCTACCAAAAAATAATTATACATATTATATGCATACCATAATTTCTTAATTTTTAATATTATTAATGACATTTATTCATATATTATATAGGTATACTCATGTTATATATATATATATATATAACACATAATATATACACACCATATTATTATACTGTAATTTCAGTATCTTGGCGCGCAGTTATCATATTATTGCACTCTATCAAGGTTTTGAGTAAACTTTTCGTGTCAATTATTTTGTGTATGTGTCAAACTCACGGACTTGTTTACTAAAATGATGTTACTTTTGAACTCTTTGTGACTCGACATAAGTTATTGTTTCTCTACAAACTTAAATTATTAGTATTCATTCCATATATGGTTATTTGATTTAAAAATGAGTGTTTTAAAAAACAGTGTTGAGAAACTACACAAAACTATAACTGCAAGAGACACTGTTGACAGCGTGGCGCAGTGCATTGACCGGTTCTCGTTAGATCACCGAAGTCAGGCTACGTCGAGCGTGGTTAGTACTTGGATGGGTGACCGTTTCAAGTAAAAAATACGCTGCTCCCTCCCTGGGGTAAATTCGTCTCGCTTTCCACCCAGTGCAGTGATGCACTTGTGTGTGGTTCCCCAGGCTTTGGACATCGCTTTGGTCCATTGAGAAAAAGTAGAGGTGTCCGTCCTGACTGAGGTTTTCCACGGTTCCCTCAGTCTCACCTCAGCGAATGCTGGGACGCGTAAGCATGCAGGCCGTGGCCACTATCCGTTCCCTACCTTATCCCTACCCAGTACCCCGCCGCAAGCTGTAAGCTCTTAGGAGTGTATCCTTGTAAAAAAAAAAAAAAAAAAAAAAAAAATTGGGTGACACAGAAAGAGGGGCGGTTTATGCGTTAGAAACATTTAATTATACATATTATACTATATATTATATAATAAATATAACTATATAATAAATATAATATATATATATATATATATATATATATATATATATATATATATATATATATATATATATATATATATATATTTATATATATAAATCGGAAAATTTGCAGAAGAAATGCCGACTCGATTCAAAAAGAGTCATCCAAAGAAATATGTATAAGTTTAAACCAGGACCACATTGCATTAATAAATTGTAAACTGAGCAGGGTCAGTAAGAAAAGTATTACTAAATAAAAACGCTCGTTGAAGTACAGCCGGACATTTATTTCTGAACGGAGGGTACAAGAATGAATTTTGCGAATTAACAGGCTCCTATTTGTTGGTTTACGTGAAGCAATCGCAACAATAATCTGTAGCTAGGAAATGAAGCAATGCCCTCAGATGTGCCACAAAACATGGGGTACTAAATCATCGCCGCTATCTCGGCATGCAAATGTTAGCTTTTCAAAAACTTTATTTTCACGACAAAAGTGCAGTATTTATGATCATATTTTTGAGCAAGTTTGTAAAATATTGTGTTGTTGAAATCGAGCTGCTACAGATAAGGACTTTTCCACATAATTACTGCTGCATTATCATATCACATATACATAATATAGCAGGCTCCTGACATCGTAATTAATACAGTCCATGTTCTTTGAAATGCGTGCCAGAAGAATTCAATCAATTAATCGTTTTAATGATGCAAGTCACTATTCTTAATATGGTAAATCATTCTGAAAAATTTAATAATTAAGTCTATACAGTATAAATATAATCATAAATATTATTTTCATTTTAAGGCAATGTGAGGCAATATTCGGCGAAGTTTTAGGAGCATGCATGTCACTGCATGTATGTATATGAACTCGAAGACTTGAGAGATTGAAAGTATAATCATACCTTCAGCATCTGATGAAAAACACTGTCAGAAATAGAGAATTCAAGTCAGCTGATTTTGTGGTGTTCCCACCGTCCTATCCAAACCTAATATGTAAAAAAAACTATAATTAAAATTTTATTTGGCATAAAATAATTATCTTACATTATAGTGAGCTTTGCAGAAAATTAAATAAAGAAAAAATACAAAAAAAAAAAATTAACAATCAGCAAAAACATGCACATATAGTTTGTTTAATTAAAAAACATCAAAACAAAAAATATTAAAATATAAACAATTTTTTTATTTTAGTTTTGAGTTCAATTTTACCTTTTGATTGTTAAATAAAAAATGGAATTTCGTTCCAAATTTTTGGCAAGACAGCATCCAATGTTCTCCCACCATATCTGATGTTATTTGCTAACGGTACTACAACAGGCTCTGATAGATTCGTCTTTAATTTTTTGGTTGCAAATATTTTATTTACCATGCTATAATATACACCACTACATATTAGCTGCTTGGGGACCACGAATGTGCATCATCAACATTATCCTGCAGGGTTGCGACGAAAACCCAAGCACTCGTTGCGTTATGTGGCTTAAAATTAAAAACAAGTTAAAAAATAATTAATGATCGTAGACGCGGATCCAGAACAAAATTTCGGGGGGGGGGGGGGGGCCATATAGCCAATTATAAAAAAAAAATAAGTAGAGTGAGGGAAGTTCCTATATTGTTCATGTTAAAATAAAAAAAATTTGGGGGGGAGGGGCGCGCTCCCCCTAAATCTGCAACTCATTGTACTTTATAAATATATTGTAATTGAAATACATAAATATGATATTTTGTTATAACACAGTTAAAATTTCGACAAATCGAACAACTTACATATTTCTAATATGGCCTTGAGAGCAATTGGAGTAATTAGAAATGCATGCGCATTTAAGTGACCGCTAGGAGAGAACTTCATAAATAATGTGCAATCTGCGACTAATACAAAAATCAACACTCGTCATATAATTCTCTCAAGTGCTGAGACTGCTCCCTTGCAGTAAAAAGCTTTTAGAGAGAACACGACTTGATTGTTGTAAATGATGCATTAAAAACATTGTTGTAGCATCTCTGACAATGACAGACTTAAAATAATTTCTGTAATTTGTGCTTTCGTCCGTTATAAGTAATTATGTAAGTCATCATTATTATATTAAACAGGGAGGGAGGGTTTCAAAAAACACGCATCTTTTATACAAATTCCAATTCTCAGCACTATATATTAAAAAATATATTATATAATAGTTTGTCTTAAAGTAGAGATAACACGGATCAGCTGGCCCAATGCTAAAAAAAATCCCATTCATAAAAATTATGAAAAAAATTTAAAATGTTCTCCTCTACATCCTCTATCATGGTATAGGTAAAAAATCAGGTATACAAAAACGAGCTAATGTGCAAAGTTATGCTACTCTGAATTTTTTCAGATTTTTTAGAGACCGGGAACTATTTTTAAAAAATTATTGAAAGTCGATTTTATGACGTCACGACGAGTCTGTCCTTAAGAAAAGGATAGGCGCTAAACGCCCGTGACGTCATAAAACTGACTTTCAATAATTTTTTAAAAATAGTTCCCGCTCTCAAAAAAATCTGAAAAATTCAGAGTAGCATAATTTGGTACCCTCTATCCAATTCTGTAATAAAAAAATGTCATGCAAGTTGTCCATTTTCGAGTAATTAATTTTTAAAGTTGGCTTCTTTAACATGGAAAACTCAGACTTCCATGTTAAATTAGTCAACTTTAAAAATTAATAACTCGAAAACTATAAGCTCATTTTTGTACACCTGATATTTTACCTACTGATAGGGGATGTAGAGGAGAACATTTTAATTTTTTTTTCATAATTTTTATGAATGGGATTTTTTAGCATTGGGCCAGCTGATCCATATTATCTCTACCTTAATATACAATAAAAAAGAATGAATTATTTTATTTTATTTATTCATTTTGAACTTTTACAGGTTGTGCAGGACAAACATAATTATGTTCACGTCAGGTTTTAATACAAATACAAAACAACACACACAAAATCATAACATACATAATGAGCAATTATTTATCTTTAACATAACAAAAAGAAAATTAGGGGGAAGGACAAATTCAATTTCAGCTGAATACACTATCCATTATTTTTTTGCGGAATATTCAAGAATTGAATTGATGAAGTTTCTAATTTAATATAATAATAAATATAATAATAATATAATATATATAATAAAGACTATTATATTTGGTCATTGGTTCTGTAACTGTTGCTGAATAAATGAGAATTTGAATTTAATTATTATTTATATTTATTCCAACAGAACTCTCTCAGATAATTTATTGCTCTCGAAAGCCTTGATGGAATAAAACTCTTTGGATATCAATATCTTTTTCAGTTTAGTTCGAAATAGTTTATTACTTTCTATTTCTTAGGTAAAAATTAAAAAAATTAACTGTTTAGTGGTGGAACTTTGAGCTGCCATTACAAAGTGAATCTAGTGCATCATTTTTACACTGACATTTTTGTACAGTGACTGAAACAAAGAAGATTTCGGCGTTGCCCGTTAAGTCTGCCAGATCCGTTATCACAACACTGCTATCTGAAACATAAACACTCCCAAAATATAAATACAGATTACAACAGCCCCCCTGCATGTCCAGTACATGACTTGGTACAAACTTACGTTATCTCTGCAGAGCAATTTCAGAACGTGCAAGTCCCCTTCATGTTACGGTATAACAATCCGAATTATACAAACACAACACGTTGTTATAACAACAACTCTATCTTGTGTGGTAAAGATAGGAGAGCCTGTATACGTGGGAAACACTTGATGGTAGAGGGAGAGGTATATTATATAATTTTCAAAATGTTATTTTGTTTATTTTAATTTCATTAATTTCATATTGGAACATTTGTTATTTGACCTCTCTGTTAAATTGTACGTCACTTAGGGGCGCCGCGTATTACAAGGGGGGCTCAGGGGGCTGCATGGGTAAATCCCCCCCCGCACCCTTGAGAGCTGAACCTTAGTAAATGTAAAAGGAAAAAAATATAAAAAACTATCTAAGAATGATACTCGTCAGATACAATGTTATGATTTTTTTTTCTTTCTATATAATTTATCTCCGAGATACATTTTTCATTTATTTAAAATGTATTCAATATTACGATAATTGAAATATACTATATAGTGTTATGTAATCAAAATATTGCACATATTATTTGATCTGCGTTATTACATCAGCAATTCAGTTTTTATTGTTAATAACAATTTTCTAATATGTAACCCAACATTTTTTTATTCTGATTTTCTGTAATACGTGTACTTCAAAAAGTTTAAATTTCATGCAAAGGTTGGTATAATAATAATAATTTGAAAGAATTATAAATATAAATAAATAAATTTATATATATATATATATATATATATATATATATATATATATATATATATATATATATATATATATATATATATATATATATATATATATATATATATATATATATATATATATAACAAAGTAAGAGAAGCATGAACAGATGTTTGACAAAAGCTTTCTATTTATTTGAAATTGAATATTAAATAAATTACAAAAAAATGGCATGAGGATCCTGACTAAAATATTAATTTTTATGATAGTATTTTTCATTATTTTACCCTAAAAGAGGGGTAAAAAAAATCGTGCCTTCAGTGGGCTAAAACCCCAGTGGAGTGTCCTTGATATTATTTATCCTGCGACCCCCCTTGAAAAAATCATAGACGATTCTATAATGTTCGAATTACACATAATAATGTTGCATGCTGACACGTGGACAGCATGCAATTAGGCACAAGTATAGCCCAGACATGAAATAATTTTACTTCGTTTTTACTTAAATTTGGAGAAAATTATTATTATTAACGTACGGACACTGCACGATCCCGCGGCTCAAGTCAAAGCGCTTATCAGAGTGTGTACCGATCAATGTTATTTTAGATACGAAAGCCGCTGTAAATACTGTGACAATAGTCGCGCTTGTGCATGCCTTTAAATATAATATAATTTGTTATCGCACCTAGCATATCTGGAGCACAAACAAGCTAGGTACACAACGTATAACTTTTTATGACTGCAGCTATATAGCGACCGAGCAAAACATGTTCTACCTCTTACATTACAGTTTGGTTTATTTATTTATTTATTTATTTATTTATTTATTTATTTATTTATTTATTTATTTATTTATTTATTTATTTATTTATTTATTTATTTATTTATTTATTTATTTATTTATTTATCTATTTATTTATTTATTTATTTATTTATTTATTTATTGTAATTAAATGTAGAATATTGATGCGAGCACATTCTCCTCGATCGACATCATCTTCTTTAATGTCCCTGGACGAGCTACACGGAAAAGCAATACCAATATACACGAGCCTAATGGGGTACGTGACGCTACGTTCAATCTGCTTGGAATGTTATCCCCTCGATATAAACTTTACGTGCGACAAGACGAGATGAGATGGCGTTGTCACAAATATTGTTCCCATGCTGTTTGTTCGGCCGGCGTTTGTTTAACAATACAAGCGCATTCTTCGCGCCGTCCGACCGATATTAAATTCCTGCTGGTTGCATTCCCCACATGCAAATGAGGGATCTAATTGAAATCTACCCCTGCAGCTGTGTGACAGCAGATTTGCAGCGTCAGTTATAGCGCGTGTGTCAAAATAATGCACTGCAGAAACAAACAAACAAACAAACAAACAAACAAACAAACAAACAAACAAACAAACAAACAAACAAACAAACAAACAAACAAACAAACAAACAAACAAACAAACAAACAAACAAAAGTTTCATTTTTGTCAGCATATTATTATAATATGTATATATAAATATATATAATAGGAATCATGTGCATATTATATAATATTAAATATTATATCGTTAAAAATTGATGAATAATTAATGGGGAGGGACTCAATTTAAGTTTGTTTTCGCAAATTATAGATGCAATACGAAAAGGTGAAGTAAGGACAAAGAGCCAAAAGGTTCCGAGGAAGTTGCAGCAAAATGCTTGACATTCTTGACAATATTAACTGCAGGCGAAGTTGATGAAAAAAGACCCACTCAAAATGTGTTATCGTTCTGAGAATTGCTTCATTTACCAAGTACATGCAAGCAGTATAATACAGATTCGATAAATTAATTGAATTATCAATAGTATCAAGACCTCACGACGTTCTATAACATGAGAATGTATTAGTTGATATCTGCAATTACGTTGGCCGGGCATCGGGCATGCACAAAGCACTTTAGCGTCTCGATTTTTATCCCCTGGGGGTTAAAGAGAGTGCTAAAAATGTGATCTAACAAAGTCAAGATTTAGCAAAGTTAAACTGCAGATTAAGCCTCGATTTAGCCCACATTTTATAGTCTCATGTTTAGCCCCTAGCTAAAGTGGGGGGCAGTGAATGCCCGGGCCCCTTAATGATTGTCAGGTGCGGATCCAGAAAAAAATTTCGGGAGGGGCTGCAATGCCTCCATAAGGCAAATGTTAAAAAAAAAAAGTGGAGGAAATGCCTATATTGCCCATGTTAAATCCAAAATTTCGAGTAGCTCCCCCCCCCCAGCCCCCCTGGATCTGCGCCTGATGATTGTCACAGAAGTCAAAATGATCAATTTTCAAACGATTTTGATTGGCTGCCAAACTTGCATTTCATCTACTGCATGCAGAAACTATAATATCATAGGTCTGATATATTTAACATAAATTTAATATCAGCAGTCAGAAGAATGCTTTGAACTTTTTTTTACACATATGAAATTATTAATATGAGGAACCAGTTTAAATATTTGAAGTAATGTAATATTTAATAATAATTAAATGCATGGAATACAAAAAAAAAAAAAAAAATTGCTTACCGAAAAGCGTATACCGGAGGCGAGGAAAAACAAAACAAAAACAAACAGAAAATTGCATTCCTGCTATATAAGGAAAACTGAGCGATATTATATTATTACTATATATACAATCTATACATGCATACAATATGTTAATTTATTTATTTTTTTCTTTTACAAAACAAGGATGCACCTTGTCTATATATTTATTTATATATTATACATATATTATATGAGCTTAATTAACAGCTCGCGGAGGGGTAATGGGTAGGGAAGGTATAGGGAAAGGATGTGGTGGCCACGGCCTGTTACACGTCCCAGCATTCGCTGAGGTGAGACTGAGGGAACCGTGGAAAACCTCAGTCAGGACGGACACCTCTACTTTTTCTCAATGGACCAAAGCGATGTCCAAAGCCTGGGAAACCACACACAAGTGCATCACTGCACTGGGTGGAAAGCAAGACGAATTTACCCCAGGGAGGGAGCAGCGTATTTTTTACTTGAAACGGTTACCCGTCCAAGTACTATTAACCATACTTGACGTAGCTTGACTTCGGTGATCTAACGAGAACCGGTCAATGCACTGCGCCACGCTCGACCTAATTATTGAATATATTCTCTGTAAAATATGTATTATATATATACGTATAGAATACCGCTCGCACTTTTTCAAGCAGGATTTTAATTTTCTGTTTGTTTTATTTAATAATAAAAAGGTCATTTGACACAGTATTTCAACATGATGCATGAATAAATTTAGTAGAGTGTGGACAAACATTACAACAAAAAAGAAACTACAACATCAAGTTATTACAACGCACATTTTGACACCGCAGATGACAAATGTTAATCCCTCGTCACATGTGTTGCCTCGATAAATCAAAACTAAAATTTAGTGTCGTGTTCAACGTGTTATTTCACGGACGGACTGACAAATTTATGATGTTCCCCGGAACTCGACGATTGCACCCCCACCTCCACATAATATACCTTGCACTCAGTAATAATAATTGAGATCGTAGGCGCTGTTTGAAGTCTTGGTGAGATTCTTGTGAGAGACAGATTGGTCGCATGTTTTTACAGTCTACTTCATTTGACGCTAATGAATTGTCGTCGTTAGAAAACTAAACAGCTGCTTACACCGCTAACAAACTAGCGCTGAGGCTCGTCGCGCACCGGAGTGGATAATAAAAGTAACAGCTTGTGCCACGGGCTTCATTTCAGAGCAGAATTCTCGTTTTTAGATATTTCATGAAAGCTGCACTTCGCAACGAGTGCAAATGAATTTCAGACTGGTTCAGTAAAATGCCGCGGCGGAGCATGACGTTAAGAATCGCAGGATAATCTCATTTATTAGATCATCCGGAGAAATAAAAATACCCACATGCAGTTAACATGTATAGATTTTTGTTGAGTCTCGTCAGTTGTTCAGTGTGTGACGAGCCTTAGCGATGCGCAGCCAAGAGAAATATTTTTCCTCCTCGGTGTGTCGCTACCACCATTTCGAATTTGTCCCGCCTCTTATTTTCGTGTGCCTCATTTTTCATCGCCAAGTACCCCCCCTGTCACGTTGACTTGTTGTACAATAATTAAATTTTACACTTAAATACATGCTACCATCTGAAATTATAAAGATTTGTTTATATCAAAATACATAATTGTTTCTGAAGGACTTCACATATTTTCAATGCATTTTGACATGTGATCCGTTCCAACAGATCGCGTATTATATATTATCCCCGGTTTGGAAGGGACCCACAAAAATATAGGGCCTACGAAGAGCCGGGAGGTTAAATTCAGTCACTTAAGGCTGGTCGCAGACAGAATCGCATTATTTTGCAGCGTATGATAAAAAAATTAAGAAACTATGCGATCAGGTATACGCGCGCACACAGCTTCGCATGGTATCGTATGACATCGTAAGTTTCTCATTTAGAACCGGTTCTAAATTTTTATCATACGAAGTCATACGATACGAAATCATATACGATGCGAAGTCTGTCTGCGACCCCCCTAATTGTGGCCAGTGTCCTATACTATTAGGGTTCAGTTGAGAAATATATATATTTATTTCCTCAGCATGGCTGTACATAATACAACATAAAGGTACAAAGATATTGATACTAATAATTATGTTTGGAACTTAAAATAACATAAGATTATAGGATACAATACAATTATATATATATATATATATATATATATATATATATATATATATATATATATATATATATATATATATATATATATATATATATATATATATATATATAATTATATATATATTATATATATAATATTATATATTATATTATTATATAATATATTATTATATATTATATATAATATATTGTTAATATATTAATAATATTATACATGCACAGGGTGTTTATAAAAATATAAAAATCGCTATTTGGCAGGCAAGTTACAGCATGATGTTTGATGAGGACATAGACTTGTCACAACGTCACAACATCAAATTAAAGCTGAAATTTGAAACTTCAACTTTTGTCTTCTTTTGGGACAAAAAGGAAAAAAGGGTCAATTTTCGAGTTTCAGAATCAGCAGTTACCTGAAAGAAATTGTTTTTAATGCAACTCTCGATTGACTACAAGTTTGGCTACAAAATTTACCTCAAGCCTTGGTCATGAGCATCATCGTTTACCATGGCATTGGTAAACAGGAAGCAGGGAACTCAAGAAACGATCACCGCTATACCATCGCGTATCGAGTCCGTGGCGATGCTGAACAACATGAGCTGGAGATCCGTCTGTGTGTCACATCAGTATCCACGTTAATCATGTCGAATATGAAGGTTTGAGGTGAATTGTGTAGCAAAACTTGTAATTGCAATAAAAACAATTTATTTCAGGTAATGGGGTACTGACCGGTATTTGAGTTAGCAATACTTGTAAAAAGTACTGTGAATTCTATGAAGAACGAGCCCTATTAGAGCATTATACGACAATTTGCTGATTTTATATGAATTTTTAAAGTTTTTTTGATGACGTCATATTATAGCATTGAATCTTAAATGGAAAAATGCATCAGTTAACATTGCTAAAATGAAAAATTATTGAGGTAGGAATTTGAAACCTTCATTATCGTGATTCTAGCACCTAAAAACCTTGCAAATTAAGGTTTGGTTACATTTCAATATTAAGTATGGGTTTGGGCAATGTTAACTGAACTATTTTCCCATTTAAGATTCAATGCTATGACGTCATTTTTGAGAGGTTTCAAAAATTCATATAAAATCAGGAAATTGTCGTAGAATACTGTAATAGGGCTTGTACGTTCTTCATGAAATTCTCGTGCCTTTTGAAATTTTGACAAAAACTTGAAACTTTTTTTTTGGTCAGTACCCCATTGCTGATTCTAGGGCTCGAAATCGATTCATTTTTTTTTTCTTTTTGTCTCAAAAGAAGACAAGTCCAAATAACTCTTTTTAATATTAATTTTAAAAAATGTTAAAACTCCAGCTTTATTTTGATGTATGACAAGCCTATATGTCCTCATCAAACATCATGCTGTAACTTGCCTGCCAAACTGTAGTGATTTTTATAAACACCCGTTGTAATATATATAATTACTGCATGTCTTACTCAAAATACGTTCTCGTATTTCGTGCATGTCAAAAAACTAAAGAAAATTGTCGGTTTCATTGATGCCAGATTAGATTTAGTTTAACGTAAACGCCGCTTTAATTGAGTCATTTTCCAACACATGGCAACAAAAAATACAACATATTAACTATATAATATAATTAATAAAATTAATTATAATGGTAATACGTCATGGAGTGATCTCAGTGTATGAGACCTGATGACGTCATTATAGGTGATCCAGAAAGTTGGTGATATCCTCCACGTTTCTCATCCAGTGGTTTTCAACTTATTTGGCGCGATTCAAAGTTATCACGTTCATTTGTCAATGAGTTAGGCTGGCGCTGACTGCGGTTATTGACAGAGCTGGATATATACGTTGCTTCGTGAATCGCGATACATGGCACACGGTACTAGATATTACATTTTGATTGTATACATAATATAATTTTGATATTTCGTGGAGACTTTGCATGTAATTAAATATTAAAATCACAATGGACAACATACATGAAAAAATTTAATTGCAGAAATGAATAGAGGGTACCAAATTATGCTACTCTGAATTTCTTCAAATTTTTTTGAGACCCGGAACTATTTTTAAATAATTATTGAAAGTCCTGTGATTTCAGTTGGCACCCCTGCAGCCTTAATAAAAAGGATATAGACTGGACGCCTATTGACGCCTCTAGGGGGCGTGGCCGCACTTTCAATAATAATTATTTAAAAATAGTTCTGGGTCTCAAAAAAGTCTGAAAGAATTCAGAGTAGCATAATTTTTGGTACCCTCTATTCATTTCTGCAATAAAAAATTTTCATGTATGTTATCCATTGTTGCAACAATTGAGTAATTCACACGTGCGGACCTCGAGGGGTTAAAAAAGCTCATCGTAACAATATAATAATGTTAATGATGCTACACTCATTGTTATTCTCACAAAAAGTATTACTTGAAATCAAACGTTATATATTATAATATAAGCGTGCATGCAGTGAACTAACAATATTAAGTGCTGTTGTTGTGGTTTATTTTTATCATTTAATTCATCCAAGGAATATTACAATTATATGGCGAGAGCCAATGTGGTTATTTATTTATTTATTACAATGTTAGCTTACTACAGCATATTCTGCTATTGGTGTAAGCACTCAAACTTAACAACAGTATTAACAACATTTGGAAGGATTGATATATATATATATATATATATATATATATATATATAGGAAAGGAGGCGGCTGTGGCCTTGTGTTAGGAACTGCCCCGGCATTTGCCTGGGAGTGACGATGGGAAACCAACAGAAAACCATCATCGAGGCAGACGATACCAAAGGGAACGACCTTCAGCACCTCCTGAATACAGGCAGTATAGTGGAAGAACATACATGCCATCTCTCGGGAACTTACCAGAACACGCTGCCATACCTCAGCTCGAAGTGACGAAAAGTCACCTGAGCCAAGGCAGGAAGCGATCCTGGGTCTCCAGAGCGATAGGCAGAGATCAAACCACTACGCTACGCTGCTCGGTAATCATATATACTGTTAATCAGAGAACGCGCGTGGTTAGTAGTTGGATGGGTGACCATTTTCAACAAAAACCACGTTTCCCACCCAGGGGTAAAACGTTGCGCTTTTCCACTATGTGGTTCCCCTGGCTTTGGACCATTGCACTTCCGGTTCATTGACAAAAGCTGTAGCGTCCATCCTGGCTGAGGTTTCCACATTTCCCTCAGCCGCAGGCAAATGCCGGGATGGATTTGCAAGGCCGTGGCTGCCCCCGTTCCGGAAGAGCCCGCGAAACGCTCAAGTTAGGGTTTCGGATGGTTCGGGGTTTCAAGTAGTATGTAATTATTAAATAGAAGTACCCAATAGGGTTTGATTAAAAAAAAATAATAATAAAATAAAATAAAATAAAATAAAATAAAATAAAATAAAATAAAAAGTATATATACATATATATATATATATATATATATATATATATATATATATATATATATATATATATATATATATTTTCGTGTATATATCTGGTATGTTTCAATTTTGGTTTTGATTAAAAAAATTAATTTAAATTATCTCATATTTTTTTTGCAAACGCACAAAGGTGCCATGTGCACAAAAGAGGAAATTCTTATAACCATCGTGTGCACGTATACAGTCTTACTATTTATGTGGACGTACCATATAAAAACATGACTTTTAAATTGAAAAATATAATTATCCGTAAATTCAAACAATGATGTAACAATTGTTGTCGCATATAGAAACATATTTTTAATTCCTTCAATCGGTCAACGATTTTTTAATTCAATGGTCATGTTAAAAATTTGGGTGCAATACCATGGCACGTTTATAATTGTCTTCTTAATTTGTTGTTGTAATTTTTCATTATCTCGTTTGAATTGTTATTTATGTATTCTTGATGAGAGAAATACAAAATAAATAAAATTGAGGCTGCCGTGAGGGACAAAAAATACCACTTTCAAAATCTGCGGAGTCGAAAACAAAAAGCTAAAATTTTATACATTTATGTTCCAAAACTTCTTCACTTTTGTTTTAAAAATTTCGATTAATTAACATTGATTTTCCATTAAGTCCATTTCTTTGTTTAATTTTCTCCCATTTTGGGGGTGAAACATATAATTCAACTAACTAGAGCCCTTATCATTTATTCATATATATATATATATATATATATAAAATTATCATTCTGCAAATGTATTATATATATATATATGAATCACGGATAAAATACCCTTTGATAAAATACCCTGGGATATAATACCCAGACAAAATACCCTAGGACAAAATACCCTCAGACAATTTACCCTAGGACAAAATACCCTTGGATAATTTACCCTAGGACAAAATAACCTTGGACAATTTACCCTCGGATGAAATACCCTTGGACAAAATACCCTAGGACAAAATACCCTCAGACAATTTACCCTAGGACAAAATACCCTTGGATAATTTACCCTCGGACAAAATACCCTTGGACAAAATACCCTCGGACAAAATACCCTCAGACAAAATACCCTCAGACAAAATACCCTTGGACAAAATACCCTTGTCTGTAATATATAATATGTTATTGTGAATTGCCCATGAAAGAGATAAAATAAATTCCCCCAAATCCTGCGCATGATACTTACACAGCATAATTTATATTTTGTTGTAGACTATAATAATTAAATACTTACCACCTTTAATAATAAAAAATAAACAATTAAAGACTTTGTTTTTTATTAAGACATGCATAACTAAAAAAAAATATGAAAAAATTTAGCAGGTATGAAGTGGTTGAAATTTGTATTTATTAGCAAAGATTTCTCTAAAATTTATATAACAGTTCATTATAATGTATATTATAGGTTAATTTGGGTGCAATAAATTTGAGCCAACCCTGGGAAAAAATTACATTTTTTTGGAGGGGGGGGGTGAAAATAGGTAAATATACATGAACAAGGGAGACTAAATTAAAACATCGCATAATTATTATGGTATAATTATTTTACAATGAATGTATGAATATGAATGGATTTGTTTCATTATTTTTTTAATAGGGAGCAAAGACAAAACAAATATAGTAAGAAAAAAATCGTCACCTCATGAATAGAAGAAAATGTGGCTTCCCCACCCAATTTTTTACGTATTAACATAATGTTACATAAGGTGGACAAGAGATACATTGCATTTTGCAGTAAGAAAGTAGTATCTTTTTTTTTTCCGAAGTCTCAATTTTTTTAGTCACTATATCATTAAGAAGTTATTAAGTTTTTTTATAAAACTAAATACTTTTTAAGATAATTTTATTATGTATCATCTGTACATGTAATTCTTTATTTTCAAAAATATAAAATTTCTTCTGATTAAAAATGTTAATTTAACAGTACTTATTTTTTCTGGTAAATAATGATTCTGTACAATGAAATAATCAACAAAAAAATATCTGAAATAGTAATACGTATACTTTAATATCATGCTTTGTGCGCTTTGTGCTAGTTGTTACTCTTGACAACATAAATTTTAAAACCATTTTTAACATTTAATTTTATATCAAGTTTCCATGAGTAAGTTTATAGAACATTTATTGCACCCCACCCCCCAAAATGTTCTTTTTTCCAAGGGTTGTCTCAAATTTATTGCACCCAAATTAACCTACATTTATGAACTGTCATATAAAAATTTTAGAGAAATCTTTGCTAATAAATATAAATTTGAACCACTTCATACATGCTAAATTTTGTCATATTTTTTTTTAGTTATGCATGTCTTATTAATAAAAAACAAAGTCTTAATTGTTCATTTTGAATTTAAATTATTTCTTAAAATTTCTTAAACATTAAAAAAATTGACATGATAAATATTAAAATAATTAAAGGTGCATGGTAAGTATTTAATTATTATAGTCTACAACAAAATATAAATTATGCTGTGTAAGTATCATGCGCAGGATTTATTGGAATTTATTTTATCTCTTTCATGATGGTCAATTCACAATAATATATTATATATTACAGACAAGGGTATTTTGTCCGAGGGTATTTTGTCTGAGGGTATTTTGTCCAAGGGTAAATTGTCTGAGGGTATTTTGTCCAAGGGTAAATTGTCTGAGGGTATTTTTTCCGAGGGTAAATTGTCTGAGGGTATTTTGTCTGAGGGAATTTTGTCTGGGGGTATTTTGTCCGAGGGTAAATTGTCTGAGGGTATTTTGTCCGAGGGTAAATTGTCTGAGGGTATTTTATCCAAGGGTTAATTGTCTGAGGGTATTTTATCCAAGGGTATTTTTTCCTAGGGTATTTTATCAAAGGGTATTTTTTCCGTTTACCATATATATATAATACATTTGCAGAATGATAATTTTCATAATTACAATACCAGGAATAAGTCCAATTTTGTTACAGACAAGTTGAATTCTAATTTATACAAATCCTGTGCATTAATGTATCAGATGACCAAAATATATATGAATTTCTGCCAAAATGCCTAAAAGATATAAATGATTATAAATTGTTCCGAAAGAAGCTAAAAAGATGTCCTTATAAGTAAAGAGTTCTATTCAGTTAAAGCTTTTGAGAGCAATAAATTGCCTGAGAGTATTGTATCCTTATAATTTGAAAGCTTGTTTTAATATTTTTTATCAATATTATGATTCATTTTTTTTATACAAGCCTTTATTTTTTTTCCTTGTTATATTTAAAAAGTCATGAATGTATTGTGTTTTGATGTTATTGGTATGCATTTTTATTAATATTAAGTTTATTCGACATGAACATATATGTTGTCTTGTACAATCGAAAAAGTTCGAATTAAGAAAATAAATAATATACATATATATTCATAACCATTGTTAAAATGACGCTGCACAAGGATTATAAGGATAATTGTTGAGTAATATTTGATAATTTTTCAGTGAAATTCTATATTGATGAAATATTTGCACAAAATATTTTTGAGATTTACCTTTTTTTAAGTAAAATTTTTACTCCATCTTCTATATAAATAAATTCGATAATTTTCAAAAGACTATGTAAGTGCATGCATGGCATGGTTTTATATTGTAAAGACTGCAGCAGGCAAATCATCATTGTTGATATACAGCGCTTGTTCCCGAGTACGACAAAGTTGTAGTAAAGCTCTCCTTTGATGCTGCCAACATTTTCCATGCACAATATCTGGGTACGAAAACATTTTGGTTCCCCGCCCCTAGTTTACCTTCTCCCGTCAGTTATTGTGTTACCATAGCAACGTGACGTCACGCGGTGCCTCCCGACCCGCACGCTAGCTCGCTGGCCACGCCCACTTCCCCTCAGCGGGGCGGGCTCGGCTTACAATACGATTTACACAGCGAGTTTGCAGTGCGGTTAGCGGGCGGCCAATCAAAACTTGTGTAGAGACGAGGCGTGAAATCTCGACTACACATCGCGGCAGTGAGACTGCATGCCACGAGACGTGCTGCAATGATCCTCGCTGAGGGCACGTGGGGCAGCTCGTCAGACTCGGAGATCAACGTGGACTCTGACGATGAGGAGGCGTCCAAGCTGCCCCCCCAGCCGCCCCCGCAGCCTCTCCCGGACAAGCCCCCACCGTCCCCCGGCTGCAGCGCCGTCAAGCCGCCCTACTCGTACATCGCGCTCATCACCATGGGCATCCTGCAGGCCCCACACAAGCGACTCACGCTCAGCGGCATCTGCGAGTTCATCATGTCGCGCTTTCCTTACTACCGAGAGAAGTTCCCTGCGTGGCAGAACTCGATCCGACACAACCTCTCGCTCAACGACTGCTTCATCAAGATACCCCGCGAGCCGGGCAACCCTGGCAAGGGCAACTACTGGACCCTCGACCCCATGGCCGAGGACATGTTCGACAACGGCAGCTTCCTGCGACGCCGGAAACGCTACAAGCGTCAGCCGCCGCATGACTTTCTGCAGAGCCACGCGATGGCGGCGGCCTTCCTGGGCCACCCCCACCCGTTCCACCATCCCGGGCTACTGCCCCCGTACCCCGCCTACCTGCAGCCCCCGCCGCCCCCACCCGCTCAGCTGGCCCGGCTGTCGCTGACGCCGCTCGGCCTGAGTCTACTGCAGTCCGCCTCTGCGATGCAGCAGCAGCAGCAATGCAGCCTGCACAAGCCCGTGCCCACGCTGTACCAGTGCAAGGCCGCGGCCACCTTCCGATCAGGCTTCACCATCGACTCGCTCATCGGCAAGGCCTCCAAGCGACAGCAGCAGCAGCATCAGGCCTCGGAGACCTCGGCGGGCGTCACGCGCAGTTCCGACTCGGCCTTCTCGCCTCCCGCCTCGCCGTACCTCGAGCTGCAGTCCCCGGCGAAGTAGCCGCGAGGTTTTGAAGGTGAGACACATCTCCCCAACTTTGTAATATCTGAACTGAAAATAAAACTCCCGTATATATAAGAAGCGAAATATTTGGGTATTTTGTTTTTTTATTTAACATTGATGATATACATATTTTTATATAGGAAAAAAAAGTCCGATAAATTATTTGTTATTAATTTTCAATAACTTAATTTAAAAAATGCAACTTACAGATTTCAACTTGTCGTATATAATATTCAGTACAGGTCGGTGCAAATGTACGCCAATCAAAAGTTAACTTGTATGTATTTGTTCGACTAAAATATTTTATATATTGCATTATATTTTATTCCATATTGCTTCCAAAACATTATATCGTTTTTTTTTTTCTTTAGTCGTGAAAAGTGATCTTTCCCGTAGACACAATCTTGATTCATCATTATAAGTTGGGAAGAAAATTATTGCTGCATGCTTATTGCTTATACGTTATATATTATAGTTCGCTTTGGACCACACAGCAACAAAAAGTCCCTCGAGCAGAGCTTTGTAAATTTTTTTACGTAAACACTGTTCCACAATCATTGCCGTTAAAGAGACGTGATATTAATTTATATTAGTTTTGAAAAAGTAATTATCCATAATTAAATTACGACGGACTTTTTTGTGTTAAAACTTGCAGTGTATACTAATATATGTACTGAAATTTGCATGTCTATGGCAAGGGTGCAGACACGGTGGTGTATAATTTATAAGTCCCCTATCGTTGAAATTTTATCCTTAGCTATATCAGCGTGAAGATCAAGTTATCTGATCATGTGCATAAGTTTAGTATTATCAATAATAATGAATTTAATTACAACTAATCAATTGATTTTAGACGTTTTAGTATATGCATGACTATATATACTATTATATAATTGTATTATTATACTTATTATGTATATGTATATTGATGGGTTGAATGTATTATATCGAATTACGGCTAATGTAACTCCATACTACAAATTTACTAATATACATGTGTGTATTCAATGGATGCCTTGTCTAAAATGAAATCATTAAAGGTACCTCGTTCAAAATGTCAAACATATATATGAAAATTCTATTGTGTTTGATGTTGAATTCTTATTTACCTGAAAAAATGTAATGTAAAGCAATTATAGTTTCTCTTTCCTTGTTTATCAGCGAGTATTTATTAAAAAGATCGCAGATAAAAGTGTTTAATTAATAAATATCTATAATATTATATGTATATTATTATTTGTTCTTAATATAATATGGTATTTTAATCAACGTTCTTTATAATTTTATTCGAATGTTTTTATTACTTAATAATTTTTAATATTTTAATAATATTGTAATATACTTTTTCAATATGCTATATAAATTAAGCATCAAGATTTAGCGTGTGAAAATGTGAGTGATTTTAATTAAGTGAAATTATTGTGATAATCAGGCGCGGATTTAGGGGGGGGGGATGCAGCCCCCCCCCCCCCCGAATTTTGGATTTAACATGGGCAATATATATAGGCACTTCCCCCACTCCAATCTTTTTTTTTTAACATTGGCTTTATGGAGGCAGCCCCCTGAGAAATTTTTTCGCGCGCCTGCATGGTGATAATTATAATGAAATGCATGCTTGTGTTCCTTATCATTTATCACTGTTAGTACATAATGCAATTTACAGTACCTCAAGAGACTATTAAATTTTAATCTGTTGTTTATATTACTAAAATGTTATATTTGAGGTTATCGCCTAATAAAGCATTTTTCTATTCTAAAATCATTGAGGTCATATCGTCCTTTTCTTCCTCTTTCAGTCACATATTACATAATATTTATGCAAAATTTTGTTTATGTTTCAGGATACTCTGACTGTGATATGCTGACGCGACCAAAACTATCAGGAAGGGGGAGGGGGGTAGGCTCCCCGAAATGTTCGATTTAACATGGGCAATATAGGCATTTCCCTCATTTCAATTTTTTTTTTTAACATTGACCTTATGTAGGCGACTTTTTCACCACTCCCCTTAATTTTTTTTCGGATCTGCGCCTGCGAACTTATATATTACTATTAGTGCCTACAAAATGTTTGTAAATTGTACATATAGCTAAAAATAAACCTGCATACAGTATATCAACAAGACATGATATTCTTAATAATTGATGACGTTACCCCGCCTGGTGATCGAGTTACAATTAAATATTTATATATATTAGGATAATAATTATTGTAATATATAAATAAGTCGATATATATGCGTGTACTGTACATGGCATTTATTGGGAGTATCTAACTTAATCACAATTATAATATATGCATGTATAATTATTCTCGACAGAGGTTTTATAATTCAAGACTATAGAAAATATAAGTTATTATATGTTAATAGTTACGTAAACGTATTTATATATAATAATAACATTTTTATATATAAGATTTTATTTTATTTTTTATTACAAACAACTGGTTGTACAGGACAACATGGTTCACGTCAACATATATTTCAATAAACAAAAATAACATACACAAAAAAACATAATATATTATACTAACCAAATTATTTAATACCATCATAATAGAGTTAAATAAAAAACAACAAACAAACAAAAATAATTGCATATATTAGTAAGACAACTATATAAGACATTCTTATATATATTTAAGATTGCTTAGTGTTAAAGCGGTGTTTTATTTATTTTATATAATAATAGATTATATACATGCATGATGAGTGGAGAGATTCGACAAAAGGTTATTATAGCATGCAAAGGTCAAGTTATTATAACAAGTTGTGATTTGAAAGAATAATATTTTTTAATTTTTTTTATATATATTTCAGTAAATATGTATGTATAATACATAATATTGTACCAGCCATAGTATCCTATCGGCCGCTACAGAAGTTATATATATATATATATATATATATATATATATATATTGTTCTTTAAACATCTTGATAAATAACGTTATCTGTTTAAACAAAATAATATTTTCATTATAATATAGTATATTTTATATTCTTAATTAGGTTCTATAATACTAACAATTTTATTAATGTTTCATAATATTAAAATACATGTATAAATGATAGAGATAATCAAAGTTTAATATATAGACATAAAATACAATTTTGTGGAAGCTGAGTTATATATTTAATTGATGTTCTAAATGAAAACATAAAAAATATTATGAATTCATATTTATATATATCAACATAATATACATAATTATTATATATAACAGAAAGAAGACAAAAGTTGTTTCAGTACGATTACATTCTAAATCTTTTAATGCTGGTGGCATTTCATTCCATATGCATATCATACATATGGTATTAAAAATTTCCAATGTTCAATCATTTACATATTTTTTGGTGTAGTAAGAGGAACTAAGCCGTGGTATAAGCGAGTATTATGAGAATGAATCATTGGTAATAATTTGAACGCTTCATCAAAATATTTTTCATACATTATAGAATGTTTAGCTTGATAACCTGTTTTAAATATAACGACATTGCATGTTAAACCTCTATATAATAAAATTTATTAATTGCAATACATTTTACCTTGATTCTTATGTATAATTTATAAAAAAAAATTGCGTTCAACCCAGCAACTTCACAATAATTTTATTAATTTATCAAATATATAAAATTAATGAAGTTTTGAAAAACATTTGCGAGCTAACATTTGGGTGAGTCTACATGACTAAAACTACACATACTTCTACAAAACATTTGTATTATAACACAGAGCAATATTGTATATTATACTAATATGGATGGTGGCTATTATAATAGCGGTATTATAATAGTTTCGAACGGCATGCAGTAAAATTAATTACATCATGGGCACAGACTAGCATGATAATTGATAATATAAACAAAGGGTAGTTATTTTTTACTTAACAAAATAAATTAGGTTTAAATGCTATATAAGAAATATATATAGAACATTATAATTCGTACATGATGGAACTCGTACTATAGAAGAAATCTCTACACCAAAAATCTATTAATAGTATTTTATTTTCTGCGACCTCCCCTCGCTCACATAAACATAAACATCAATCAATATTATATTAATTATTTTTGCAAATGATTACTTTTCTATGTACAGATTATAAAATGTGTGACCACGAAAGAGGGGCCGGCCTAGCTGAGATTTAGATTGAAGGTGCAGCTATCAACCCCTGAGGATTACCCACCGATCATAACGCCCTTGTTGCTCCCAACCATCTATAAATCAAGTCTGTCGCGAAAGTTAAATAAGAGAAGAAAATTGCATGTCGTGATTGAAGCAAGTCAATAAATTTTGCAACCATTTATATAAGTGAAAAAGTTTGAAATTGTTATAGAAAGTTTTTTGTTATTTTTCTTCTCTAAAGTTTGTACTTGCGCCCCGAGGTGGGGTGATTACCCGCTTGCTTGCTGGGGGGGGGGGGATTCCCCACTTGCCAGCCATGCTGAGGGGGGTGGGAGCGATTACCCGCAAGAAAAGAAAGCACTCATTATATACGTATCTCCCCCAGCAAACTTTTCTCGAGCCAGCAATTTTCAAATAAAGCACGAGCAATTAGAGCTCTGCAGCTCAAAGAAAGAAAAGAAGCAAACACAAAGATATAATTATACATGATTAAACTCAGAATACTTTGTTTGTACTTTTGTGTTTGTCAAAACGGCAACAATCAATACTTGCTTCGCGGCAGAGGCAATTTCGTCATGTCGATGATGCCTGGCTATTAAATTGTATAATCAAATAAAATAATTTGAAAAAAATGCACTTGCACCATTAATTTGCTTTAAGGGGAAATTCAGATGGCGACAACGGCGAAGCGACGCGATTTTGACGTAAATTAAAGCTGTGAAATCGTATGCGGCGGTGAATTCGCCGGGAATCGCGTTAATTACAATGCTCTCTTTCTTTTAATCGCCAAATATGGCCGCCAATGAATGTTACAGCAAGTGCGCATTATTCGCGTCGCATCGTATGGTAAAAATTGCCATGTGAATCCACCTTTACTTATAGGTATTCCTAATATATAGATATGTTTTCTGCACAAGTTTTTAAAGGTTAACACTTTCCTAATAATCCTAATAATGGATTTGATTGCGCTGCCGTCATACCCCTGTAAGCAGGCTGAACAGAGGTGGTGGGCCAGAATGCACAGACTACATGTAACAATATCTAAACTATAATATATAACAATATCTAAACGAATTATTATTATATAAAAAAAATTATTCTAAATAACAAAATGAGTCTGGCTTAAAAAAAGATAAAAATACACCGATACACATACATAGAATAGAAAAAATGGTAACAGCAAAGAACAATGAAAACCACTTCTTGTCATCTCTCCCCTAAAATGCTGCAAATTTTTGACCCACCACCCCTCCACCCTCGCTATATCTGCGACCTGCGTTGTTATTTTCCCTCCCGATTTTAGGCTGCTCGCAGAGAGCATCGCATCGTATGATTTCGTATCGTATGACTTCGTATGATAATAATTTAGAACCGGTTCTAACATGAGAAACTTACGATGTCATATCATACGATACCATGCGAAGCTGTGTGCGCGCGCATACCTGATCGCATTAGTTACTTAGTTTTTTATCATACGCTGCGAAATCATGCGATTCTGTCTGCGACTAGCCTTAAAGTTAACATAAACAACTGAATGGTCTCTCGAAATTTGACTTGGAGCACACAGTTCAAATTCCATCACCTTATAGCTCAAAACACAATCCGAAAGACCGCGGACATACTTGTATAATGAGCATGCAATGTATAATAATATATATGTTGGCGCACCCAAATCTGAATACTGCCCAAGGTCGAATGCTCCAAATTCGAAATGAATTCAAATTTCGACATGATGCTCCAAACTTATAGTTCTGGTCAAATGAAAATGCACCAAAGTCGATGGAGATTTTTATTCCGACTTTGGTGCTTTCATTCGACCAGAACTATAAGTTTGGAGCATCGTGGTTTGACCCAAAGCCGCGGAAATGAGATCTTATTTCAGGTTTGGAGCTAAATTTGACCACATATATTATAGTTTTGCGCATTTTGCAGAGTTCAGCATGTTCAGTTTGAGTACTGCGTGTATTTATTCGATTTATCACTGAAACCTACAATATTTTAACTCACTGGGAGCTGTGGGAGCAGTATTTAGTTATTTATTTATTTATTTATTTATTTATTTATTTATTTATTTATTTATTTATTTATTTATTTATTTATTTATTTATTTATTTATTTATTTATTTATTTATTTATTTATTTATTTATTTATTTATTTATTTATTTATTTATTTATTTATTTATTTATTTATTTATTTATTTATTTATTTATTTATTTATTTATTTATTTATTTATTTATTTATTTATTTATTTATTTATTTATTTATTTATTTATTTATTTATTTATTTATTTATTTATTTATTTATTTATTAGAATACAAATGAAAGAAGTATGACTGCAGTTTATTCAATTAGACTCTAACAATAACTTTAAAAAAAAATGTGGTTGTACTGCATTACTTTTTTTTAAGCAGAAACACTCGAAAGTACATTTGAAAAAAAAAAAAAAATGTGCTGCATGCACTTATAATCCGTTTCTTGAGTATAAATGTGATCAGCATTATTTTGATGAGCTGTATACTCAAACTGATAAAAAAATATAAAACGTGAACTCTGCGAAATGCGCAGAACTAGATGTGGTCAAATTTTGCTCCAAACCCAAAATAGAATCTAATTTCGGCTTTGGGTCACACCACGATGCTCAAAGTTTTGGTCAAATCAAAGCCGAAGAACAAGTTAGTCATCTCGATCATCTTTGGAGCACTTCAATTTGACCAGAACTATTATAGTGTTGTACCCAAAGCTGAAATTTGAATTCATTTTGGGTTTGGAGCATTTTGGATGCTCCAATCTGCGCATTTTTTCGGCCTTGATGGAATATAGTATACATAATTATATATTATATAATTGATCGTTTACTGCAAGTCGTGCTAGTCTAAACGGATTGCAGGATTCGTTTGGCGTAATATGAATATACTAACTTTTCATGTATATAACATCAGTCTTCAAAACTTAAATTAACATTACTATACTATAGCCTGCTGGCTTCCTTTTTACCTTCCTCTGTGGCAATTGTTTCTTTTACATTTGACTAAACTTACTTTCGTTTTAAATTCATTCATGTTTTAAATATACCACATCAACTTTGTATTAAAAATATATTTTTCTGAGAATAAAAAAAAAAAATGCTTTGAAGCTGCTTCTCAATTATAAATATTTAGTTATTTTATTTTGGTTTCTTTGTACCGCTGCTTTGAAGGCTCGCTGCAGCACAGAGCCCGCATTGAGGGCCACTTTCTCAGAATCCTCGTCGTAGTGTAAATAATTATTGCAGCTCTGTCTTCGCCGCTCAGCCCTCAGTCGCCGCAGCAAAACAAACACATCTGGGCGACCAGCTGTGCGCCTCAATAATCAACTTCAGTACTCGGCAAAAATCAATCGTCGATGATTGGAAGACAACTATAGGAGCCCGGACAACTTAAAGGCCCTATGACCCTTTCACAGTTTTAAGTCCACAGTTAGTATTGCCTCAGTGTGATACGGCTGCATAAAAAAATTGTTCCAGCAGCAATAATATCAGAGATAATAGCCGATGAAAAGGCACCTGTGACGTCATTTGTACCCATTCTGCGGCGACGGTATAGGGAAATCCCTGCAAAAGATAGGTTCACTCTAGCTGCAACCACGGTCATAATTTTAATTCTGGAATGTTGAAATTTTACCAGGGCAGTCTTGATAGTATTTGTCAAATATTCTAAAAGAATTTTGTTGTTGACATTTACACAGACTGAATTCTTGCAGTAGCAAGATAAGCCAAAAATTTAACATTGTTTTCCAATGTAACATTTTTCTCTTCTTGCTACTGCAATAAGTCAGTCTGTGTGAATGTCACCAGCAAAATTCTTTCAGGATATTTGACAAATACTATCAAGACTGCCCTGCTAAAATTTCAACATTTCAGAATTAAAATTATGTCCGTGGTTGCAGCTAGAGTGAACCTATCTTTTGCAGGGATTTCCCTATACCGTCGCCGCAGACTGGGTACAAATGACGTCACAGGTGCCTTTTCATCGGCTATTATCTCTGATATTATTGCTGCTGGAACAATTTTTTTTTATGCAGCCGTATCATACTGAGGCAATACGAACTGTGGACTTAATACTGTGAAATGGTCATAGGGCCTTTAAAGTACGGACAACAGGGAGCCCGGACAACTGGGAGCCCGGACAACTGAGACCTCTGACAACTAGAACTAAGGACAACTGGGAGCCCGGACAACTTGGAGCCCGGACAACTGGGATCCCGGACAACTGGTACCACAGACAACTGGGAGTCCGGACAACTCCGAGCCCGGCCGGACAACTAGGAGCCCGGATAGCTGAAAAATCAACTCAAAGTCAAAAATGCCCCTCCCCCCAAAAAATTAATTACCGGAATTTTTTGCTTTTCAGAGCCAATTTTGTGAAGAAAATAATAAGAACAAAAGAACGTTTAAATTTAAGAAATAAAAAAAGAGCAAATTTTTGCAGTAATGATCGCATGTAAGAAGCTTATAAATTATTTACCGAAGCTGCGGTGATCACATGGGGGAGCACCCCTGCACTACTTGATGATCCCCGTGCGAGCTGACGCCTCCCGCCAAATATTTGAACATGATCGCCTGCAGCAATTCAGTACTGAGCAGAGGGAGACTTACCAATGTAATTACATAATAAATATGATGTACGTATTTATATATAACACTCACTATATGTTCACATGACGGTGTTTCATACGAATCCGTTGACGACGCCTCATAAGAATAACATTATCCGTCGTCAACGGTTGCGTATTAAACGCCGTCATGTAAACGTAGTAAATGTTTTCGTTTCTAGTCAGCAAAATATTGAAATTAGTGGGTGTGTGGCGCAGTGCGCTTGACAGGGTCTCGTTAGATCACCGAAGTCAAGCAACGCCGAGCGTGGTTAATAGTTGGATGGGTGACCATTTTTCAAAAAAAACCACGTTTCCTACCCAGGGGTAAATCGTTGCGTTTTCCACTATATGTGGTTCCCCTGGCTTTGGATCATTGCACTTCCAGTTCATTGACAAAAACTGTAGCGTCCATCCTGAATGTCTGAGGTTTCCACGTTTCCCTCAGTCGCAGGCAAATACCGGGATGGATTGCAAGGTCGTGACCGTCCCCGTTCAGGAAGAGCCCGCGAAACGCTAAGTTAGGGTTTCGGAAGGTTCGGGGTTTCAAACTTAGTGAGTAATTAGTATGTAGAAGTACCCAGTTAAGGTTTGATTAAATATATATATATTTATTTATTTATTTATTTATTTATTTATTTATTTTATTTATTTATTTATTTATTTTTTTTTCCCTATTCCCTACAATGTAATTTATCCCAAATAAACAAATATTATTATTATTATTATTATTATTATATATTTATTTATATATATATATATAAACGTATATATATATATATAAACGTATATATATCGGGCGAGGAGTCAGGCCTCGCTCCGGCGAACGACGGTATTGCCCCGAGTGAGGAGTCAAGTCTTGTTTTGGTAAACAATAGTTTGCCTGAATCAGGACCACAGGACCACCCTTACCAGATCCTGTATGTTCTCTTGAATTGAATCAAGATATTATAGATCTGAACTCATTACATCCAAGACTCAAAGCTTTTTTACTAACGATTTTAGATAATAAATTCCAATTTACAAATGATCTATTAAAAAATGATGAAACCGCTGCTAAGAAAAGTGCAATTAATTCAGAAAAATCAATTAATGAAATTTCATCTGTTGTCTCACCATCTATTATTAGTAAAAATGATACTATTAATGATAATGTTTTGAGTTCAAATGTTGATAATTTTAATCTGGCATCTCAATTGAAATCCCCCATTAAAAATTCTCAGGAAGATACACAATCTTCCCCTGTGAGATCACGGCTCCGTGCCAGTACACTAAACAGTATCTCCACCAAATTGCCCAACAAAAAAAAAACTTAATGTTCAGGTTCACTCAGCCCCATGTAATATTAAAATTCTTCAGCTTAACTTACCAGGCCTAAAAAATAAATTACCAAAATTTGAGTATTTTCTTGAAATGGTTGATTGTGATATAATTATATTATGTGAACATGGGCTGAATGAATCTGAAATTATAACAATAAATTTTAAAAATTTTATGATAGTTTCATATTACTGTAGAGATATTCAAAAATGTGGGGGAGTAGTAATTCTATCTCGTAAAGGTTCAAATATAAATGATATTAAAATAAAATCCATTGAATCAGTTTTTGAATGCTGCATAGCGAAATTAGTAATTAACAATACAACAAACATTTATTTTGCTTCTATATATCGCCCACCTAATATATCTAGAGTGATGAAAAAAATTCAGAATTTTGACAACACAGAAAATAATATAAAACCATTCTTAAAAGAATTTGAAATGTTATGCAAAAAATTAATTAAATACTGTAAAAATAATGATGATTTTTTTATTATTGCGGGTGACGTAAATCTTAATTTATTTATTGATGATGCAAATGTAATTTTATATAAAGATATACTGGACTCATACAAGTTGGAAATTGTTAATAGTTCCGCTACTAGAGAAACAATGAAAACGGCTACTTTAATTGATCATATTATTAAAAGTACATCTGCTATTAATACTAATTATAAAACTGAAAAAACAACTCTGTCGGACCATAACTATACTATAGTCACAATAACATTAAATAACTCGAAGAACATTGATAAAATACAAGAAAAACAATTTTATTATAAACGAATATTTGACAAATGCAATTTAGATAATTTTCTGCTCCTATTAATTCGTGAAGAATGGAATGATTTATTAAATCCTGATCTCAATTCAAATGAGAGATGGTCAAAATTTCTTGAAATTTTTATTTATCATTTCAACGAGGCTTTTCCTGTTGTTAAAAGAAAAATTTCAAGTAACAAAAATAAACCTTCCTGGATACTCAATAACCCCCATCTTTACGAACAAGGGATTTCTTTAAAACGCTTACACTATGATGTAAAATTTACTGACCCAAATTTAGAGTCTACTTATAAAAAAGAAATGAAATCTTATAAACAAAATATGGCCACCGCTAAATTTAAAGAGAATGACCATGAAATAAAAGGAGCTAATAATAAAATTAAAGCTACGTGGAATATAATTAATAAAGAATGCAAAACAAAGAAAACAAATGTTAATAATAAGAATAATTATGAATTATGTATAAATAGTGTAACGATTACAGACCCCAAACTAATTTGCAATTTATTTAATAATTTTTTTGTCAAGACAATTGAAAATATAATAACAGAAAAATTTCCTTTTAATTATTCTAATACTTTAATTATTGTCGATTCTGATAAAAGTAAAACGAAATTAAATTTTAGTTCGATAGACCCGATTTATATTTTAAATCGAATGAAATCCCTTCCTAATAAGTATGCAGCTGGCCCAGACGAAATACCATATACTGTTGTAAAATATTGTGCTTCTGTTTTGTCTGTCCCTTTATCTAATTTAATTAACCATTCAATATCAGATGGTATATTTCCTGATTGTTTAAAGGATTCTAAGATTTATGCAACTCATAAAAAAGGCCCAACTTTCATTATTGATAATTACAGACCAATATCAAATACATCTGTTTTTGGCAAATTATTTGAGAATACATTAGACGATCAAATTACGGATTATCAAACAGAAAATCATTTAATTGCTCCCTGTCAACATGGATTCTTGAAAGACCGTTCTACTGATACAGCACTATTTGATCTTTTAAGCCACGTTTATATGGCAATAGATAATAAACTATTTTGCGTTGCAATATTTTTTGATTTATCTAAAGCGTTTGATAGTCTAAATAAAGATGTATTATTGAATAAATTTGATAACATGGGAATAGGAGTTTCGAGTCGTAATCTATTAGATTCATATCTAACTAACAGACAACAATATGTTGAATTAAATTCAAATTCTAACGGCCAAAATATTACATATAAATCAGACAAATTACCGATTACACTTGGAATTCCTCAAGGAGGAAAAATGTCAGCCACATTGTTTAATACAGGAACAAATGACTTATCAGATCATGTCAAGAATGCGGTATTAGTAAAGTATGCTGATGATATTACAGCTATAATCACAGCAGAAGCCGAAGATGAATTAATTCGTAAGATTAAACTTACTATTGAAGAGGTACATACATGGTGTACAAATAATAAGCTAATATTAAATTCAACTAAAACCGAATACATCCAATTTCATTCCCCTAGACAAATCCCTTTGAATAGTTATTTGTTGCAATTAGCCGGGAAAACAATTAAAAGAGCAGAGTCTGTTAAGTTTCTTGGTCTACACATTAATGAAAGTTTGGATTGGTCTTTACATGTAAATGCGTTTTGTAAGAAGATAAATTCGGCCAATTTTATGTTATATACAATCAGGAATCATGTATCTCATGAAACCTTGCTAACCATATATTATGCGTATGTTTATCCACATTTGGCATATGGCATAATAAATTGGGGATGTAAATCGGAACTATTGAATCGATGTTTTGTTTTGCAAAAGAGAGCACTTAGAACGATTTTAAGAATACCAAAAGGACAGTCGTGTGTTTCACATTTTAAGGCTAATAAAATGTTAACTGTCCCTTGCATTTATATTTTAAATTGTGCCTCATTCAAAAAAAATCATCCAAATTTTTATGTTCAGAATGATGGCTATCATGACTATAATACTAGGAATAAATCGAATGTAGTTACTGAAAGACATAACACACAATTTTTCAAAAACTGTGCAATGTATCAAACAGCAAAATTTTATGAATTTTTACCAGCATGTTTGAAAGAAATAAAAACCAGTAAACTTTTTCGCACAAAATTAAAGAATGTATTGATCAATAAAGAGTTTTACTCTATTAAAGCTTTTGAGAGTAATAAAATGTCTGAAAAAGTATTATCAGGATTATAAAATAAACAAAATTATAAATTTACATATACATTGTATTGACTGATATATATATATGTATGTATATGTATATATACATATATGTATGTGTGTGTATATGTGTATGTGTATGTATATATATATATATATATATATGTGTGTGTGTGTGTGTATGTATGTATGTATATATATATATGTATGTATATATATATATATATATGTGTATATATATATATGTTCCACATAAACTAAAATTTATCAGTATTAATGGTGACTTTGGCTTGTATTTTGTTTTTATTATTATTGTCAGTGATTGTGTTTGATAGTGTTAAATAACTTATGTAAATGTGTTTAAGTTTGATGTTTTTATGTTGTATTTTGTCCAATTTTGACTTGAACATATGTTTGTCTTGTACAACCAAAAAGAAGTTCCAAAATAAAAATAAATAAATATATATATATATATTTATTGTATTGAAATTATATATATACCTACTTTTCTTTCAGGGATACACACTATAATATATATATATATATATATATATATATATATATATATATATATATATATATATACATATATATATATATATATATAATACTCCAATCATGAACTTGGTTGGAGGAGGCGGGATAATTGGTAGAGATAAGGTAGGGAAAGGATGGTGGCCACGGCCTGTTACGTGTCCCAGCATTCACTGAGGTGAGACTGAGGGAACTGTGAAAACTCAGTCAGGACGGACACCTGTACATTTAATCAATGGACCGAAGTGATGTTCACTGGGTCGAAGTGCACTGGGTGGAAAGCGAGACGAATTTACCGTAGGGAGAGGAAGCAGCGTAATTTTTACTTATAAAAATGGTCACCCATCCAAGTACTAACCACGCTCAACGTTGCTTGACTTTGGTGATCTAACAAGAACGGGTCACTGAACAAGCTCAACCACATGATTATGTTATATTTTTTTTATGATGCTAAAGGGGTAAGATAACGCCATCAATGTTAAAAAAAAATCCCTCACACGAAAATTATGAAAAAAATTAAAAATGTTATCCTCTACACCCCCTATTAGTAGCTAAAATATCAGGTATACAAAAAAATACGATCTAGTTTTTGAGTTATGAATCTATAAAAACTAGATCAAATTTGTATATGCCTGATATTTTGGCTATAATACTCATAGGGGATGTATAGAGGAGAGGATTTTAAATTTTTGTTTATAATTTTCATGTGACGGATTTTTTTTAACATTGGTGGCGTTATCTTACCCTTAAAGTTTTTTTTTTTCATTAACAAAGGTATGAAAGCTGGCATGAGCCATATATAACATGAATTATTTATTAGCGATTTCAATAAGTTTTGAATCGAACAGAGCGATGTTCCGTCACAGCAGAACATGAGGATGAGTGGAGCGGCTCTGAAGGGCGGTCCACCCCTCGCTGTGAATATCTGCCATGTGAAGAGCTGCCGAGCAGGTGGCGTGCAATACTTCAGTCAACGTTTTCCAACTACGAGCAGCTTATAACGTATTATCACTCCCTGTAGCTAAAATTCAAAACAATTGTAAAGGATCTCCTTAAGAAAATCATTGCAGCGTTACAATGCGGGATTTGTAATAAGTGACTTAAACTTATGAGACTGTTGTTGTGACAATTTGTTTTATGACATGTTTTTAAATTTTGTGTATTATTTAGTAAAAGGTTATTTTACCACTTCTTGTGTTCTGGTGCTTCGTTTAGTGCCTTGTAAAATAACCCATTTCACATTTTTTTCCCCTTTAATATCTTAATTTAGTTTTTGTAATATGTTAATATGTACATATAACTGGTGAAATAAATAAATAAACAAACAAGTAAGTAAGTAAGTAAGTAAGTAAGTAAGTAAGTAAGTAAGTAAGTAAGTAAGTAAGTAAGTAAGTAAGTAAGTAAGTAAGTAAGTAAGTAAGTAAGTAAGTAAGTAAGTAAGTAAGTAAGTAAGTAAGTAAGTAAGTAAGTAAGTAAGTAAGTAAGTAAGTAAGTAAGTAAGTAAGTAAGTAAGTAAGTAAGTAAGTAAGTAAGTAAGTAAGTAAGTAAGTAAGTAAGTAAGTAAGTAAGTAAGTAAGTAAGTAAGTAAGTAAGTAAGTAAGTAAGTAAGTAAGTAAGTAAGTAAGTAAGTAAGTAAGTAAGTAAGTAAGTAAGTAAGTAAGTAAGTAAGTAAGTAAGTAAGTAAGTAAGTAAGTAAGTAAGTAAGTAAGTAAGTAAGTAAGTAAGTAAGCAAGCAAGTAAGTAAGTAAGTAAACCACGATGCTCCAAACTTATAGTTCTGGTCAAATGAAAGCACCAAAGTCGAAGTAAAAATCTCCATCGACTTTGGTGCATTTTCATTTGACCAGAACTATATAGATTGGAGCATCATGTCGAAATTTGAATTCATTTCGAATTTGGAGCATTCCACGATGCTCCAATCTAGTTCTGCGCATTTTTTTCGACCTTGGGCAGTATTCGGCTTCAAATTCAAATTTTTATTCAATCATTTTGGTTGTACATAGACGAACTTAGATCATGTCAAGTAAAAAAAAACAAACAAACAAAAAAACACAAATAAACAGACAAAGCAAAGCACAACACAACAATCACAGTGCACACAAATAACATACAAATACATTTCAACTATATAATCTGAATTTTATACATTTATTACCATGATAAATAATTTAACATACATTTTTTATATTTATTTGAGTTAAAGAGAAATCTTATGTACAATAATATTAATTATATTAAAAATTCCTGGTTATGTTTTCAGGCAATTTAGCACAAAAAAATGCTTTGACTGAATAAAATTCTTTTTCAATTAAAATTCGTTTCAATTTGTTTATCACTTTCAATATTTCTAAGACTGGATGGTAAAAAGTCATATAACATTGCTGATTTATACATGGCACTATTTTCAAAAAACTTGATTTGTGAATGACTATTGCTACTTTATTGTTATTTCTCGTATTATATGAATGCATGTCATTATTCTGAGTATAGAGACCGGAATTGGTTCTTTTGAATAATGCACACTTTAGGATATATAAACAAGGGAGAGTTAACATTTTATTATCTTTGAAATATGATACACAGGTATCACATTTTTTTAATCTTGACATGGTTCTAAGTGCACGCTTTTGTAAACTAAATACTCTATTTAATTGACACGCGCTACATCCCCAATTAATTAGACCATATGTTAAATGCGAATAAATATAGGCATAATATCTAGAGAATAAAGTTTCTTTTGACACTGAATCTCTTAAAGTATATAATATGAAGTTTCCTGAGTTAAATAAACAAATAAATAAATAAATAAATAAATAAATAAATAAATAAATAAATATTTAAATATATATATATATATATATATATATATATATATATATATATATATATATATATATATATATATATATAAATAGATAAATAAATAAATTATACTTCAAAGTGTTGAAAATTAATATTCTTTCACAAGCTACTCTATACACTTGAAAATAGTTCTGAAGCAAGATAGCAAAATACAGATTTTTTCACAATGTTTTTCTAATACGCTGCAGTCCTGCCAGATCAATTCGACAAAACACATGCATGATTGTGCTGCTTTAATATTCAACGACTATACACTATACCCCTATATAGTCATTGATTATTATTAGCTTGTTATTGTTGACAAAATATCTGCGGCTGCATTGATATTAGCTTGTTATTGTTGACAAAATATCTGCTGCTGCATTGATATTAGCTTGTTATTGTTGACAAAATATCTGCTGCTGCATTGATATTAGCTTAATTGTTATTGTTGACAAAATATCTGCTGCTGCATTGATATTAGCTTGTTATTGTTGACAAAATATCTGCTGCTGCATTGATATTAGCTTGTTATTGTTGATAAAATAGCTGCTGCTGCGTTGATATTAGCTTGTTATTGTTGACAATATATCTGCTGCTGCATTGATATTAGCTTGTTATTGTTGACAAAATATCAGCTGCTGCATTGATATTAGCTTGTTATTGTTGACAAAATATCTGCTGCTGCATTGATATTAGCTTGTTATTGTTGACAAAATATCTGCTGCTGCATTGATATTAGCTTGTTATTGTTGACAAAATATCTGCTGCTGCATTGATATTAGCTTGTTATTGTTGACAAAATATCTGCTGCTGCATTGATATTAGCTTGTTATTGCAGCGGCGTTTGTCGGGCTTCTCTCTAAGCCGCTCGCAGTCAAGACACGGTAATTTTGTTTAGAGTGGTGGGCCTTTGCGTGGCTTCTTGTCTTCAAAACGTACCCCACACACTGGCATGCTTCATAATCTCCTTGCAGCTAATTTTACTTATGTAAAACGCTCAACTTTGTAAGCTTGTGTCACCAAGCAGCAATGTTGGAGATTTTTACTGATGCAGTTTTAAAATTTGACAAAAAGTTAGCCTCGGTATATATTATAGACGAAAAATTTAAATACCTTCAGCATCATTATTAATATACTTCTCCTATCACATAGCGGTTAATTATATAATTTTGCAAACTTACGCCTGCAATTTTTGACTGCAAATGCATTTTGCAGGAAAGATATTGCTTATTAACATTTAACATAGGCATTTCCCACACTTCATTTTTTTTTAACATTGACATCATAAAAGTTCCCCCCCCCCCACCCGATTTTTGTTCTGGATCGGCGCCTGGTACATATATATATATATATATATATATATATATATATATATATATATATATATATATATATATATATATATATATATATATATATATATATATATATATATATATATATAATATATATATATATATTATGTTGGCACCAAAGCCCGAATTCAGGCAAAGTCCGAAAAAAATGCGCACATGTTATAGGTGTGCCTCAAACCGAAAAAAGCAAACCCCGATGAGAAGTTTTATTTCGGGCTTTGCTCACTGTTTTGATCATTTCTAGAAGTGCTCAAAGCAAAATGAAAAATAATTGGAAATTGTGCCGTATTATAGTAATAAATAATAAAAAAATAAAATAATGTAAATTTAATAATGTTTTAATTACATTACTTTTTTAATTGATTGATAAAAAGACAAATTTAATCAAATCCCACTGGTTTCTTCTACGTATTATACTAATTAGAATAGAATAGAATAGAATAGAATAGAATAGAATAGAATAGAATAGAATAGAATAGAATAGAATAGAATAGAATAGAATAGAATAGAATACTTTATTTGACCACAGGCGGTACATACAGTGACAATAAATTGTCACAATACAGCATTAGTCTTGTCAATAAATAATTAATAACTAAATACAACAACAAACATAAAAAACAGTGTCAAATGAACATTTCAGTCTTGTCAAATACAATGTTTGTAAAAACCAGGCAACAATAAGAGAACACAATGCATATAGGATTACTTATTTAAATTAATGAAACGTTATAAAAATATTACGAATACATCCTAATATTTTTCTTAGACGTATGTTTTAAAATGTCTCTTTCCGTTATTTTAAATTGATTATGGAAAAACAAATGCATCTCACAATACTCTTTACATACAAGTACTTTTTTTAGCAAATTTTTAAACAGAGTGTCACTTTTTATATTTTTTAACAAGTTTGGAAGTTGATCATAAAATTTTGCTGTTTGATAATACGAACTTTTCTCTGTGATTGATTTACTATGACTTGGAATGACTCACTATGTTTGATAGCATGTGTATATATAGTTATTATTTTCATTTGTTGTGCAAAGAAAAAAATAAGATGCAATTTAAAATGTGATGATAGTAATCCCTGCAAAAACAAGTCAAGTTAATGATCAGGTGTAATAATTATTTATTTTGCATTCTTAATTTTCATTTTTAATTGGTGTAGTTTTGGTATACCATCTTGAGGAGCTCTTTGCTTATTAAGTTGAAATGATTTTATAATATTATATCAACTGTAATAAATTTATTGAAATTAACTTACATGGTACAATATTAATATATAATAAGAAGTGTGACAAGATCATATTTTTCAGTAATATGACTTGAATAATGTTTTAGTAAAAAAATACTACACACGCTATGCTAATGTTAGATATGTATTTTTATCACTTAATTAAAAAAGTGATATAATTAAAATATTATTAAATTTACATTATTTTATTGTTGTATTATTTATAACTATAATACGGCACAATTTCCAATTATTATTTTTCATTTTGCTTTGTGAGCACTTGTAGATTTGAGCAAATTGAAATGAGTAAAGCCCGAAATATTTAATTGTTAATTTCGGTCTTTGCTCAAGTCGCTAGGGGCACACGCATTTTTTTGGGAGCTTTGGTGCCAACATACATACATATATATATATATATATATATCTATATCTATACAATCATATATATACCAGGCGCGTATACCAGGTATAATTATACTGTAAATAGTATTTTTTTTCCTTTTCATTATATAAGTTATATACAACTGAAATATCCAATAGTTCCTTTGCGAGCAGCAGATTTTGATTTTTTGAGCACGCTAAACTTCCGTTACATAATATATAAAAATATATACTTCCTTATAATTTTGTAGCTCGAGGCGGGGTAATGAGTTTAGGGATTAGGAATGGAAGCAAATTGTTATTTATTTATTTATTTATTTATTTATTTATTTATTTATTTATTTATTTATTTATTTATTTATTTATTTATTTATTTATTTATTTATTTATTTCTCTTGTGGCTGTACATAATACAACATAGAGACAAAAAAACTTATAAATATAACTTAAAAATTAAACATGATACAATATTATATATGCACTTAGAAATATTAAAACAATTAATTTTTAATATTAATATTAAAAATTAAAATTAAAAAATTAAAAAATATTTAATTTGTTAATTTTAATATTTATAGAAGATTAGAACATTTACCAAATAATGTCTTTCTGTGATTATTCCAACACTTTTTTCTTACTAACGACAACATAAAAGAAGTAATCACAGCACCATGTGTGCTTGTTATTGAAACCACTGACGCGCAGCAGGCGGCGGCAGGAAGCGATCTTGTTATTGTAGACTCATGTTGTTGCAGCCGCGCCACGCTGTCTGGCGTGCCATGTGGCAGAAACTCATTAGGGAACCCCGTGGAAACCCTGTCATCTCGGCCGACTACGCATGTGGCTGCAGCAATTTGCCACGAGCTAATTAGGTGCTGGGGAACCCCGTGGAAACTCCGTCATGTCGGCCAACTACGTGCTAATTGAATGCAGGTGAGGTTTGAAGCGAGGCCTGCGAGAAGCCGTAGAAAGCCTCTCAAAACAAAATTAGCACCTCGTCTTAGTGAGCGGCTTAGAAGCCCCACGAAACAACGCTGCAGCGTCTTACGGCTTGAATGTTTGGCAAACAAACATGCAAGCAATAATATCGAGTTCTCGGACCAGATTTCGTAACCATGTTTTAGCAAAAAATACATCTATAATTCAAATTTCCATTTTAATTAGATTATCTAACAAACTTGTATACCATAAAACTCAGTATTCAAATATTGATTTTAAAAAAAAGTAAAAGTATTAATATTAATAATTATTTTTTATAATTTGTATAATTAATTTTTGTAATTAATAATATATATATGTTACATTTAATTCTTATAATATATAAGTATATATACGCGGTATACTTAAGTGATGATTAACAAGCATTTATTGATCCCCATGCATTCATTACATTCAAAAAAGCAGCTTGTGACAAAAGGGTCATTTTGACCCAATTTTGACCGTACAACGATCAGATATTGAGCCTTAGGAAGAGTTTTATTGTTGACATTATACGTTAGAAATCCTCCATGGAATGACAAGTTGTTCTATAATCAATAAACAACAATCACCTCATTGTTGGCTGCATGACAATGCCATGGTTTATTTACATGACATTTTGCAAAAATGAACAGAGGCCACGTATCAAATTATGCTACTCTGAATTTTTTCAATTTTTTTTTTTTTTAAATCCCGAAACTATATGATCGAATTTAAAAATGAACAAAAATGTGTATAATATACCCCTGCAGGATTATAGCATATTATATAAGTCTCATAAAGGGACAGGGGACCATAAAAATAAGGTGGCGTCCCAATTATAGTCCTATTCTCGTCTACTACCCTTCCTTACAATGGCACCGGCAAATTTAGGGCGCATCATATGCACCCTTCTAATATAGCGGCCATCTTGGAGGGTAGGTGAAAGCTCATTTAGGGACCCTAAGTAGACGAGAAATAGTATTGGGACGCCACCTAAGTATTTTTATTTAAAAGTTACCCACTGAGTATGAATACATGCCGCACGGTGGTGAGTGTCTCAGGGTAAGCGCCCAACGAGTGACTAAATTGTGGATTGCTGACGTCAGCAATCACGAAAGGCAACATAGCTGCCTCTTTTCCACGGAACTCACTAGAGCTCCCCCCTCCTCCCAGCCAGCCATGCTCAGTGCGATGTTACCTGTGCAATTGGCCTGTGGCTTTCTGTATATATTTAATTTTTATAAATTCGGGGGATGGTCCGAAAACGGGAATTTACTAATTTCTCACATTAACATATTTTACATGAACTTTTTATGCATTCATGATTTTATTGTCCCATGTCCCTATAAGGAGGGGGGCAAACCTTTCTGGTTCTCATGATAGTTATACTTTTACGGTTTTGTTTATATTATATGTTTGGTAATTTAAAAAATTATTAAAAGTTCTCTTCCCCCCTGAATTTTTAGTGAAAATATTAAAAATATAAGGCCTAAATGTCTATTGACGCCTCCAGAGACCATTACCGCACTTTCAATTTTTTTTTAATAGTTACCGAACTAAAAAAAAAAAAAAAACGTGTCATAATTTAGCACTCTCTATTCATTTGTGCAATAAATCAAATTACTTATTATATAAGTTTGTCCATTGCGCGCGCAAGCAAAGTGTGTCCAAATTTCGGTCCAAATTAGAGAATGCTCTGCTTTAAATTTTATTTTCAATTTAGAAGGTTTTATGATCTTTGCCCTTATAGTTGAAAAATTACGTCTTCAACTCATCCTATACACGTCTAAACCTAATCTTTTTACCTCTAAAACACACCTTAACGGTGGGCGGGAGGCCGTAACTGCCATCTATTGGAATTGTCTAGGAAGTAAATAATTATTTCCGTTTGTTTTGCAGTAATTATTATGAAACTATCTGAGGTCCTAGAGTAAAAGAGCCGCTAACCAATGTAAAAAGAATTAATAAGTTTCATTCAATTGTAACCCAGAAAAACTGTCAACAAATTTCTGAAGCGCCATCTTTTGAGCAATTTTTGTAACTCAATTCCAGAGTTGTTCTGGACAGTTAATCTCAGAAACTCAAGTTTATAATTCAATCGGATTTTTACAGTAGATAGCTAATAATATAGTGCAGGTACGCAGATGGTTTCAAAACGATCAGATGAAAACTTTCCAAGGAAAAAATTGAAATGTACGAACACTATCGAAACGTCTTGTTTGAGCCTATACCCCCCACACCCTTAAGTCGGTATTACACCATACAATTTTTCTAACTATTGAATTCAATTTTTCCTTACAAGAAAATTAGAACTCCATTTGTTTGTATGGAGGTGAAATTTTCTTGTAAGGAAAATTTAAAAAAATTGTATTTAATAGTTAGAAAAATTGTATGGTGTAATAGCGGCTTTATTTCTTCTTCGCTCGAAATGAGGATGAAATGAAGATAATATTTCTAACATTTAATACTGAAGAAGAGGAAAAAAGACGTAATCTCGTCTTTTTCACTCTAAAGTGGTGCAAAATTAGAGGAAATTAGACGAGTGGAGAGTTTTATAGCGAATAAAAGATGAAATTTATTTATTTCTGCATGATTTTCAGAGTCGACGGTGTTATATTTCGAACCTTTGTCTTGTAAATGTTCAAATTCAAATTTCTTATTTATTCGGAGAGAAGGCAAAGCCTTATAGTTAGGGAATCAACAACCAAATTTCACGAAAATCGCGCTATTGGTGATACCGGGCTGAAATTTTCAGTACTTGCTAATTACATCATTTGCATCAACTTTTTTGGCGGATCCCAAAAAAAAGTGTCATACCGTGACCTTGAGTGACCTTTGAACTTTGACCTCCGATTGATTTACGTTTGATTTTTTTACAAGGAATCTAAGGCAGATACGAAAAAAATTGTCAGTAGCAAATATGTTTGTACCAACACGGAGAGTAATTAGCAATTTTTGGAAAAGACCTAAGTCCATAAAAAACAAAATGGCGGCCGATGAAACTTTTATTGACCTCTTTTTTTGCAGCTTTCTTGCATATTTTAACCAAACTAGCTAACTTTTTAGCTTAAAATAGCAACTATCAATTGTCTACTATCATTACGATTAAAAAAAATCATAATGCTTCTTGATAAGAGAATAATAACTCGAGATATTGTAATTTCTACCGTAAAATGAGCACTTATTCCCTATGCTATTATAATACGTTTTTTTACTAAAATCCATAATTTTTGTGACAAAAGCATTAAACATACAGAAATGATTAATTGCATCATAAGAACCTTAAAAAATACTGTACCCTAAAATTTTGAACCACCCTTTGACCCCTGGTGACCTTTCAAAATGGCGGATGTGGAGAACAGGAAAGTATTATTTTCTGGCAAACCAAAGGTCGGGATAAAGATATATTCCGCAGAAAAGATGCTTAGATGGTTGCAATTATTTAAAAAGGGTCCCTAATTATTTTCAAAGTGCAATGTTGCCAAATATAGCACCCCTAGAGACCTAAATTTTATTTGACTTTTTTTCAGTTAAAATCGTATAAAATCCATGCTTTTTGAAAGTGGAGCTTCTAATTTTCAAGCATGATAAATTAATTGGGGTCACGAGAACCCCCTTCCCCTCCCCCCCCAAAAAAAAAATTAAAACATTTTACGCCTCCTGCCCAGGGTTCTTTAATCCATGATTGACTCGGGGAATTATATTATATTTTTTTAGGCCATAGTCAGTACATTGAAGTAATTGCAGTTAGTAACCATTTGTCTATAGTATACGTATTTCTACTAAATAAAAATTAAAACTAAGAGTAATTTTAAGAAAGAGTTTCCTAATTAAAAAAAAAAAAAAGATGGGTTTCCAAGTCTTCCTAAAATCTGAGTAATCTTTTTCTCGAGAAGCAAATAATAAATATAATATAACAAATATAACAAATGTTTTATAAAATATATATGCTAAAAATACTGTATTTATATAAATAATGTTCACTTAATTTTTTGATAATGCTTTTAACCATTCGTTCACAGTACAATATATAAATATGTACAATTTGTATATATAAAATAAGTATGTACGATCGGAGATCCAGCGGGGTTCTAAAATGGAAAAGGTACTGTACGTGTTCTTGCATACGCACAATGCTCCAAATCTGCAACGTTAATTTATGAGCGACTTTCGGGGGGTGCAACGGAGGCATACATTACGTACCCCCTTTATATACACGTTTAAATCAACCCAGCAACCCAGCAAGGGCAATATCACAATATCAGCCGTGAATCTAGAAAAAAAAATAATAATCGGAGGGGGCAGAGGGGTGGGGGGGACGTGCTTCCTCCATAAGGCCAATGTTAAAAGAAAAAAATGGAGTGTGGCAAATGCCTATATTGCCATTGCCCTTGTTAAATAAAACATATCAGCCCCCCCCCCTCCCTCCCTGGATCCGCGCCTGGACAATATTGAAGGTACCAACATCAAAAGTTAGTCCTGCGTATTTATGATAGCTATACAACAACGAGGAAAAAAAAAAAAAGATTTCCCAATTACTATATTTTATTATTTTCCACATTTCCAGCACTCACTTTCAAACCTGCTTAGAGAAGTGTGTATTTTTTTTGTTTTTTTTCAAATTTCCATTCTAAAATAAGAGAAGGTGAATCAAAAGAATTAAATTTTTGCTGAATCTGCGTCAAAAAATAGTACTAAAAATTTACTGCCGGGCTTCATTTGTGTCGTTTTGTCAGTTATGTTAATTTTAAACATTTTGATTTTCATCCCTAACTCCGGGATGATAGTGGAACCCTAATATGTTGATTTGCATTTTTCAGTTCCTCACTCATTAAGAAAGGTTTTTCAAAACTCATTTTCAAAATGTTAGGTTTTTAGCTACATTGAACTACATATTGGAGCTGGTTCCTTCAATATTGTCCTTGCCGGGTTGTTTTAAACGATTAAAGGGAGTTAATTATGAGACAACTTGCATGTTGGTAATAACCCAATAAGTGGGATATGTCCCTCTAGGTATTTCCCCCTGTACCAGTAAAGATTTACAATATATTTAAGTATAAAAATTAATTTTAATGCATTTATAATTTGACTAAGACAGTAAGATTTATATAGTTTTATTATTGTCATTGATTATATATTCGTATGTATACAGTGTAACCTTTAATTGATAACATATGATTAGCAAGAACGGTGATCCAGCGGAGTTTTTTATTATAATGGAAAAGGACAGAGGTGCTTCATGTTCTGTAAAGTCAATTTAGGGGGGCGATGTACATAGGGGAGAGGGGGTGGAGGCTTAATTATATGTTGGTATCTTAAAGAGTAAAGAGGGTTGTGATTCATATATGCTTGTTTATCGAGAAATAGATTACTCAGATTTTAGGAAGACTTGGAAACCCCCCCTTTTTTTTTTAATTAGGGACACTTTTTTTTTAAATTACTCTTAGTTTTAATTTTTATTTAGTAGATATACGTATACTATAGACAAAAAATGGTTACTAACTGCAATTACTTCAATGCACTGACTATGGCCTAAAAAAATGTAATATAATTCCCCGAGTCAATCATGGATTAAAGAACCCTGGGCAGGAGGCGTAAAATGTTTAAATTTTGGGGGTGGGGGGAGGGGAGGGGGGTTCTTATTTTTTTGGTTCTCGTGACCCCAATTAATGAATCACGCTTGAAAATTAGAAGCTCCACTTTCAGAAAGCATGGATTTTATACGATTTTAACTGAAAAAAAGTCAAATAAAATTTAGGTCTCTAGGGGTGCTATATTTGGCAACATTGCACTTTGAAAATAATTAGGGACCCTTTTTAAATAATTGCAACCATCTAAGCATCTTTTCTGCGGAATATATCTTTATCCCGACCTTTGGTTTGCCAGAAAATAATACTTTCCTGTTCTCCACATCCGCCATTTTGAAAGGTCACCAGGGGTCAAAGGGTGGTTCAAAATTTTAGGGTACAGTATTTTTTAAGGTTCTTATGATGCAATTAATCATTTCTGTATGTTTAATGCTTTTGTCACAAAAATTATGGATTTTAGTAAAAAAACGTATTATAATAGCATAGGGAATAAGTGCTCATTTTACGGTAGAAATTACAATATCTCGAGTTATTATTCTCTTATCAAGAAGCATTATGATTTTTTTTTAATCGTAATGATAGTAGACAATTGATAGTTGCTATTTTAAGCTAAAAAGTTAGCTAGTTTGGTTAAAATAAGCAAGAAAGCTGCAAAAAAAGAGGTCAATAAAAGTTTCATCGGCCGCCATTTTGTTTTTTATGGACTTAGGTCTTTTCCAAAAATTGCTAATTACTCTCCGTGTTAGTACAAACATATTTGCTACTGACAATTTTTTTCGTATCTGCCTTAGATTCCTTGTAAAAAAATCAAACGTAAATAAATCGGAGGTCAAAGTTCAAAGGTCACTCAAGGTCACGGTATGACACTTTTTTTTGGGATCCGCCAAAAAAGTTGATGCAAATGATGTTATTAGCAAGTACTGAAAATTTCAGCCCGGTATCACCAATAGCGCGATTTTTGCCATTAATTCCCTAACTATTATATTCTAGTGCACAATACATTATTTTGTTGTCAAATTTAACTAAGAGTATATTTTATAATAATTTTAATTTTTAATAAGTGCATATTATATTGTGATTCTTTTTATAAAAATTTATTGAACCTAAAGTTTTTTTTAATTAACATATTTAAAATGATTTTTTTTTTCAAATAATTTTAAGTCATTAGTTACAGAACCAATGACCAAATATAATAAAGTCAATAATACAACATACAAAAAAAAAACACACACATTATAATAGTCAGGGGGCCGTCGCTAGGGTAGAGCAGCCGGTGTGGCCGAAAATGTTGCTAAATAAAATAATAAATGTTCAATTTGAATTTCGAATCATTGCACTTATTATATGTTATGACTATCGACTCATTGGAGCCCTCCCACTAATCTACGCGAGCCAGCTCTGCCAATAATAGAAGTATTTATTGTAATTGTATATAAAGTAGTGTATTTAAAAGTATCATACATCGCTATAACATTTTCTTTTAATATATTAAATTTACTTATACTATATATACGTATAAAGTCTGAAACCCCGAACCTTCCGAAATCCTAACTTGAGCGTTACACGGGCTCATCGAGAACGGGGGCGGCCACGACCTTGCAATCCATCCTGGCATTTGCCTGTGACTGAGGGAAACGTGGAAACCTCAGCCAGGATAGATGCGGGATATGCTTCGCGCGGCCGCTCGCTGCATGCGAAGTCCCGGTGAGTAGGAGGGTCTGGGCGTGAGCCTGCCTGGAGCCGCATGTGCAGATCTTGGTCGTAGAAAGTGCATGGCACATGGTCACCCATCTAGCTACTAAACATGCTTGACTTGGGTGATCTGACGAGAGCCGGTCAAGCGCACCTCCCGCAGCAGCTTGATGTTTATCGTAAGCAGAACCGTTGCCAGGAGGAGACAAATTAGAAATATTTATTTGATCATTAGGCAGTATACAGTGATTAAATCACAATACAAACATACATCTTGTCAAGACTTACACATATAAACAATAAATCAAAGCACAATGAAGTTTGTCACCAGGTATTTACATTAAATTATAATATTGTTTAATTGACAACATACATGAAAATTTTTTACTGCAGAAATGAATAGAAGCAGAGAGCTTTAATTGATTAATTAAAATTAAAGCTCTCTGATAGAAGGTACCAAATTATGCTACTCTGAATTTTTTCAGATTTTTTTGAGACCCGGAACTATTTTTAAATGATTATTGAAAGTTCTGTAAGTTAAGTTGGCAAGTTGGCACCCCCGAATCATTAATAAAAAGGATAGAACCGAGACGCCTATTGACGCCTCCAGGGGGCGTGGCCAAACTTTCAATAATGATTTAAAATAGTTCTGGGTTTCAAACAAATCTGAAAAAAATTCAGAGTATCATAATTTGGTACCCTCTATTCATTTCTGCAAAAAAAGAAATTTCATGCAGGTTGTCCATTACAATTTGAATCACATAATTGACACAGTTACATTGTTATTATTGTTATTTTTAACTTTGGTCGTGTTTGTAACGCTCTCAGTCATTGGTAGCCGCTTTGTAACGAAGAACATCACTGGCCGAGCCGAACTATACCGAGCGCTTCCGACAAAAACCTAATAAATGAATTTGACGGCGGTAGATTGCGCTGACATCAAGCCCCTAAGAAAGTACAGACTAACAGTAAGTATGTTAAGGTAGAGATAATACGCCCAATGTTAAAATACAAATTCCATTCATAAAAATTATGAACAAATTTAAAATGTTCTAGCTCCTTTACATACCTAAAATATAGTTAGGTAAAATATCAGGTATACAAAAACGAGCTAGTTTTCGAGTTATTAATTTTTAAAGTTGACTAATTTAACATGAATAAATGGAACTTCCATGTTAAATTAGTCAACTTTAAAAATTCTTAACTCGAAAACTAACTCGTTTTTGTATACCATATAAGGTATGTAAAGGAGAACATTTTTTTTTTTTGTTCATAATTTTCATGAATGGGATTTTTATTAACATTGGGCGTGTTATCTCTATCTTAAGAAATTATATTATCGACTGTAGGTTTACCTTATTAAAAAAATCTGGTTTAAAAAATTGTGAAAATACAGCATAAAAAAATCGTACCGCCAAAGAGTAATTATATATTTTTTTCATTTCTCTTATCTAAGGGGGGTCGCACACACACACTTTTATTTCTACGATCGTACGTTTCTCATTTAGAACCGGTTCTAAATTTCTTATCATACGACAGCATACGATACGAAGCTGAGTGCGCGCACACACCTGATTGCATATTAGGTTCTAATTTTCTTTATCATACGCTGCGTAATCATGCGATTCTGTCTGCGACCAGCCTTATTCCAGCACAGACCTCCCGCATGTTATTTCCCCCCCATGACAAGATGGTGTGACAAATTTAAAGCATCTCACTAATTGCAAGCTGGTGCAAGCGATCATCTACAAAATGGATCGCAGCTGGGTTCTCTGCGGCTGCGCACCGGGGCTACAATATTGATTACATGTGCGGGGGACACTAATTTCATCACGTTGTTAAATCGCTATAGAGTACTTAGTATGAAAACAAGCGTGCTGTAATCATTGCATTTTATTATATGTAATATATATTACCACCCAAACGCGCGAAGGAAAGACAAAACTTGTTTATTAGGTCTTTGACAATAATATTTTGAAACGTTAATAAGTGCTTTTTCGTCACCTTTATTTCACATTATTTGAATACCAATATAGAAATTTTAAATGCAAAAGAAGTCACCGCCGGGTTCTCTCGTGCGTTTAGCTCGCTGATGAGCGCTTTAACAAACAAACAGTAGTCGACCTCCGATGTAGTTTTCACATTTCATACTTGGTATTTATACAATGCTACTTTTTTTGACTGCTACCTGCTTCTCATCGTTGCCACCCCAGCGAATTTTGGCTCTTTGATCAATGTTGTTTATATAGCATTATAAAAATATAATTCTAATGTATAGCATTATAAACTTTTGTACATGCATAAATAAGAGAGCAGTTTTGACACTTTTTGACTTAATTATAATGGCCGGTTCAATTTGTTGCGATAATTCTTCCTTGTAATTTTTAGATCGGTTGCATCTGCTCCTCACTGATCACACGAAATTAGTTACACAATATTTATATTATATTTGACATGTTTTAATTTCTAACTCAAAAACTAACACCAATTTGATGGATGAAGTCTTTTTTGGGTCAGGTTTAATTTTGCTGACGTAAAACAACATGAACAAAGTTGGACCAGGTTTAAGACGATTTCATGTGAATGATCTCTTTGTTCGTCTTACTGCTGTTTACCTGGTCAAGTATACAGAGAAAACAACAACCATGGTATGTAACTTTGTCTTAATATTCTTCGATACACGCACCAACTTTCTGATATATATTTATCCTTCGGAACTAATGAATACAATAATTCGCTGATACCTAAATTTTACATTTTAAAAGTTGGATTCTTGTGTCACGTGAAGAAAAACGATTCTGTTTCGAGAGTCAAATCAGTCTGACAGATACACCTACCCCGAGTTAAAATAATTTTCATCTTTTATTCGCTATAAAGCACTCTCTTCGTCTAATTCCCTACTATTTTGCACCATTTTAGAGATAAAAAAGAGGGAAAATGATGAGATCACGTTTTTTTTTTTTCTCTTCTTGAACATAAAATGTTAGAAATATTGTCTCCATTTCATCCTCACTTTGAGTGAAGAGGAAATAAGATGTGTTCTAGAGGTAAAAAGATTAGGTTTAGACGTGTAAAGGATGAGTTGAAGACGTAATTTTTCTACTATATAGGGACTGCACGTCTGCATGCAGCGTGAGATGGCCTGAGGGAACCGTAGAAAACCTCAGTCAGGACGGACACCTCTACTTTTTATCAATGGACCAAAGTGATGTCCAAAGCCTGTGGGGAACCACACTGCACAAGTGCATCACTGCACTGGGTGGAAAGAGAGATAAATTTACCCCAGGGAGAAAGAAACGTAATTTTTACTTAAAACCGTGACCTATCCAAGTACTAACCACACACAACGCAGCTTAACTTCGGTGATCTAACGAGAACCAGTCAATATACACTGCGCCACGCTCAACCTCAAGTGAACTGAAGCTGATTTCGCTCAAAATGTATAATATATATAAGCTATAGCTCTCATGCTTTGTGCATAAACAAAAAGTACACAAGCCTGTGAAATAGCCTGCATGTTGCCGCAAATGTAAGACTGTTTCTCCCACACAAGCCTGTAAAATAGCCTGCATGTTGCCGCAAATGTAAGGCTGTTTCTCCCACACAAGCCTGTAAAATAGCCTGCATGTTGCCGCAAATGTAAGACTGTTTCTCCCACACAAGCCTGTAAAATAGCCTGCATGTTGCCGCAAATGTAAGACTGTTTCTCCCACACAAGCCTGTAAAATAGCCTGCATGTTGCCGCAAATGTAAGACTGTTTCTCCCACACAAGCCTGTAAAGTAGCCTGCATGTTGCCGCAAATGTAAGACTGTTTCTCACACACAAGCCTGTAAAGTAGCCTGCATGTTGCCGCAAATGTAAGACTGTTTCTCACACACAAGCCTGTAAAGTAGCCTGCATGTTGCCGCAAATGTAAGACTGTTTCTCACACACAAGCCTGTAAAATAGCCTGCATGTTGCCGCAAATGTAAGACTGTTTCTCCCACACAAGCCTGTAAAGTAGCCTGCATGTTGCCGCAAATGTAAGACTGTTTCTCACACACAAGCCTGTAAAGTAGCCTGCATGTTGCCGCAAATGTAAGACTGTTTCTCACACACAAGCCTGTAAAGTAGCCTGCATGTTGCCGCAAATGTAAGACTGTTTCTCACACACAAGCCTGTAAAATAGCCTGCATGTTGCCGCAAATGTAAGACTGTTTCTCCCACACAAGCCTGTAAAGTAGCCTGCATGTTGCCGCAAATGTAAGACTGTTTCTCACACACAAGCCTGTAAAGTAGCCTGCATGTTGCCGCAAATGTAAGACTGTTTCTCACACACAAGCCTGTAAAATAGCCTGCATGTTGCCGCAAATGTAAGACTGTTTCTCCCACACAAGCCTGTAAAGTAGCCTGCATGTTGCCGCAAATGTAAGACTGTTTCTCACACACAAGCCTGTAAAGTAGCCTGCATGTTGCCGCAAATGTAAGACTGTTTCTCACACACAAGCCTGTAAAATAGCCTGCATGTTGCCGCAAATGTAAGACTGTTTCTCCCACACAAGCCTGTAAAGTAGCCTGCATGTTGCCGCAAATGTAAGACTGTTTCTCACACACAAGCCTGTAAAGTAGCCTGCATGTTGCCGCAAATGTAAGACTGTTTCTCACACACAAGCCTGTAAAGTAGCCTGCATGTTGCCGCAAATGTAAGGCTGTTTCTCCCACACAAGCCTGTAAAATAGCCTGCATGTTGCCGCAAATGTAAGGCTGTTTCTCCCACACAAGCCTGTAAAATAGCGTGCATGTTGCCGCAAATGTAAGACTGTTTCTCCCACACAAGCCTGTAAAGTAGCCTGCATGTTGCCGCAAATGTAAGACTGTTTCTCCCACACAAGCCTGTAAAGTAGCCTGCATGTTGCCGCAAATGTAAGACTGTTTCTCACACACAAGCCTGTAAAATAGCCTGCATGTTGCCGCAAATGTAAGACTGTTTCTCCCACACAAGCCTGTATGTTGCCGCAAATGTAAGACTGTTTCTCCCACACAAGCCTGTATGTTGCCGCAAATGTAAGACTGTTTCTCACACACAAGCCTGTAAAGTAGCCTGCATGTTGCCGCAAATGTAAGACTGTTTCTCCCACACAAGCCTGTAAAGTAGCCTGCATGTTGCCGCAAATGTAAGACTGTTTCTCCCACACAAGCCTGTAAAGTAGCCTGCATGTTGCCGCAAATGTAAGACTGTTTCTCCCACACAAGCCTGTAAAATAGCCTGCATGTTGCCGCAAATGTAAGACTGTTTCTCCCTTCGATTGCACCGGCGATAAAGAGAGCTTCAAGTTGCGACGTGTGACGTTCTCTAACTTTTGTCCCCGCACGTACTTTTTCAACTTGAGGAGATAAGAGGAGATCAATTTAGTGCTTGTCTGCGGCCAATTGCCTCGCTTGATCTCTCCCCTCGCTCTTAATCAACCCTCCCCCGCTATAACAGTTTGCCGGGGAAATGAAAATGCGGGCTGCACCCTCTCTGCACCATCTTTCCCCTCCGCACCAATCACGTCTCTCGGCCACAAAGCTGGTATCTCCGACCAATGGAAATCCTTTGATCCGATAATTCGATATCCAGCGAGGAGTTATTCAAATGTAATTTCAAGTGGAGGAAACACGTTGGGATTTATACAGCAGTCTGTTGTGAAGAGAAAATGATATCACAGATAACTTGATTACTTGACAAACGTTTCACGAGCAAATTGGATTTGCTTCTAACTTTGTGTTGCCAGATGGGGGTCTCTTTTTTAAATCCAAGTCTGGCCGGGAAATTCTGTCGCAACGCTTTAACCCATAATGTGAAAGACGTGCTGGAACCTGTTATACATATTATATAATCTAACGTATATACCCGAAATCAGTATATTTTATTATTAATGCCTTTCAGTCTATAGTTTCCAAAAACTTTAAAAACACTCCCCCGTTCTCTTGGTCATGTCTTCTTATTATATAATCACATCCTGAGAAAGGAAACTGAGATATTTTATTGCAACTGCATTGTGCTGCATCAATTAATCAATAAAATTAATATATATACCACTGGAGAGTCACAAGTGTGTTCTAGTGGGTGGCAGGGGCATCAATTTAAATTGATAAAATATAATTATATATTATAAGGAATGTATATTATTTAATCAATTTTGTTATTAAAACATTGACTATATATATTTGAATTGGAATATATAAGCCAATACCGAAAGAAATGTGCATCACAATTAAAGTTCTGTCTTAAACCTGCAATGAATTAAAATTAAAGTTCAAATTTCTAGCTCCATAATATGCTGATCATACAGAACAAGCATAAGCCGGGTATTAGCGTCATGACATTGTTGGGTTGCCTGCTTACAGGATAACGGCCTGATGTTTATATCCTTCCCCTACTGAAGAGCAATGAACAGCAATACGCGTAAAACCATTGAAAAAAAATATTCAAAATTATAAAAATTGACTTTGTTGACACTTATGATTATTTAAGGACACAAAAATGTAACTGGTGTATTCTTTTATATAAACTAGCAGATGATATGAATACAATATAAATGTAATAATTGCGTACATAATTTATAATTAATTTTTTCCTACATTTTCTATTTTTTTTTCAATGGTTTTACGAGTATTGTTGCTTTTCGGTAGGGGAAGGGAGGGGAGGTAAACGTCAGGCCGTTATCCTGTAAGCAGACAACCCAACAATCTCGTGACGCTATAGAGTTGATTGCGCTTACGTCATGCCCCTGTAAGTTAGGCTGCCTTATGGAGGACCAGAACACACAGACTAGTATATAAACAAATTATGTATTGATCTTTTTTTCACTTTATTAAACAAAATAAATCAGGTTTAAAAAATTGTAAAAATACTCCAATAAACGATAGATATAATAAAAAAAAAAAAACATCATTAAGGAAAAATCAAAACTATTTTTTATTAAATTTTTTTGTCATTTCTCCTATCTAATGTCATAGTAGTTGGACCTCCACTTTCTCTTTTCTACCCTCCTGACCGTCCGTATACCTGCTATGCTATTTTCCCTCGTAAACAAAAACAGCAAACAACTCTATATATATGACATGATGGCTGCAAAACACGGCGTACAAAGCTCATACCTTGGCCCGGCTCGTTACACCAATATCATACATTAACTTAGGAAGGGACATAACAATTCCATGACATACCGGGGGCTGCAACAGAACTGTCCAAATGCGAACAATCCCGCGGGCGGTGAAGACATTGTTAATTCTGGCGGTGAATTAATTGTTAATTGACGCGAGAGATGAGACACCTGACGCTGAATTATTGAGGCCGGCAGAGAGCGTTTTGTTGTCGCGGTCTGTACGACCGTGAGAAAACTCGCCACATCTTGGAGGTATCTTTGAGAATGACAAAATCGTCTCAAAACCATCGAGCATGTACACCAACGACTTGTGTCACATGTCTTTATTTTTTTTTAATGAAACCCTACTTTTCTAATTACTAATTATGTACTTTTTTGAAAACCCGAACCTTCTGAAACCCTAACTTGAGCGTTTCGCGGGCCCTTCCGGAACGGGGGCGGCTACGGCCTTTGCAAATCCATCCCGACATTTGCCTGCGACTGAGGGAAACGTGGAAACCTCAGCCAGGACGGACGCTGCAGCTTTTTTCAATTAAAGTGCAATGTTCCAAAGCCAGGGGAACCACATAGTGGAAAAGCGCAACGATTTACCCCTGGGTGGGAAACTTGGTTTTTGTTGAAATTGGTCACCCATCCAACTACTAACCACGCTCGGCGTTGCTTGACTTGACATATGCTTATAATTGTTTTTTATTCTTTGCTAAAAAAATTACAAAACACAGGACAATATTTCCGCAAACTCACGCATGCATCTAATTAATAATAAAAAGAACTCGATCCCGCGCTGCCCGGCAGTGTTTGTAAGACGAGGAAAATTTTGTCCCAATTTGTCTGAAATTTTAACCGATCATTACTGATCTGAAAGTGCAAGGGAATCTTGCAGCAATATATTCGCTGCGACACATTACTATATATATATATATATATATATATATATATATATATATACTGTATGCTCGCAATGTGTGTTCGCATCAAAGCTGGTAAAAAATGCGCACAAATTTGAACAAAGATCGAAATCAACAAATATTTTGGGCTATTTCTAAATTTAATATTTGAAGCGATCAAGTCAGAAAAGCCAAATAAAAGAATAATTTTATTTTGAGCTGCATAAGTGAATGATGAAAAAAGTCAATAACCGAATTCTGCATGCATATCCTGAAAGGGAGCTATTAGCTAATTTCTAATTAAATATGTATAAAAATATTATCTAACATTTCAATGCATAATTTTGTTTTAACTTTTTAGCATTGAAAAGTTTTTGTACAAATCTTATTCAAATCATAAAATAGAATGAAAAAAGAAATCACACCTTAAATGTATCCACCTCCATTTTTTTTATTGAGCGTGCAAAGTTATGCTACCCTGATTTTTTTCAGATTTTTTAGAGTCCGGGAACTATTTTTAAAAAATTATTGAAAGTCCTTTTTGTGACGTCACGAGGCGGCAAGTCCTATATTTTTCTTAAGCAGCGGCGTCTCGTGGCGTCACAAAAAAAAACTTTCAATAATTGTTTAAAAATAGTTCCCGGTCTCTAAAAAATCTGAAAAAAATCAGGGTAGCATAACTTTGCACGGTCTATCCATTTCTGCAATAAAAAAAAAAATTGAGGTCAATACTCCATCATTTATGAACATGACAATACATGCAGCAATTTCTATAGAATATCAATTTTAAGGAGGTGATATTAAAACATTGTTACAATATTTATCACCCTCGACTAACTTCTCGTCTAGAGGTGCATGTTAGAGTGGCCTCTACTAAAACTACTAAAAGTGTTCTTTCCTAACAGCACAGACACAAATAAAATTGCTTTTCGAGCTTTAATTTTTTGGGGACTTTGATGCCAAAACACATACACGCCGCACACACATCTGTATATTATATATATATTGGGGGACATTTACGAAGCACTTTTTCAATAATTCAATTCAATATATATTTTTATTTTCATTTTTTCTTACAATCAAAGTGTCATAATATACAATAACATTTGTTGAGGTTTATAGGACAAGTCAATAAAGAACAATGTTAGGAAATGATCATAATGAATCAATCCATATCAGTTAATTTTCTTCATTCTTGTTCAACAAAATCACAGTCATAAAAAGCTTTAACACTGTAGAAACACTTATCTTGGAGCAGCTTTTTCACATTCACTTTAAATTTACCAATTAATATTTTTTATGCACTTCACTGAGAGAGGGAGTTTATATAAAGATTTAAGAAGTCCAAAAAAGGATCATTTTTATACATTTCAAGTCTACGTACACCACAATAAGGGCATATTATTTTTTAAATTTCTTGTATTATGCTCATGTGTTACCTCATGCTGCTTATACAGTGACATATATTTTTGTTACATTCATTACACACTCCAAAATATAAATACATGGGAGTGGTAGCATAACCCCCACTTAAGCCTCGATTTTCATCCCTGGTGCTAAACCATGGATGCTTCGTGAACGTCCCCCAATATATTTAATTAGTTGGTATCGATTCACTTATGCTGACCAGGGATCGGATGCGGATGCAGATGCACACGGATGCGCAAAAATGGGCTTGCATCCGCATCCGTGCATCCCAGATGCAGAGGGAAAAATGAATGCATCCGGATGCGCATCCCAGATGCATGAAAAATAAATTTGCATCCGGATGCGCATCTCGGATGCACGAAAAAAACGCATGCATCCGGTCCTTGAATTGCTGACTAATTCAGGAATTACCATATGCTCGGATGATAGTTTACGACGAATTTGCGCTTTGAGGTACGTTGGCATTGCCAAGGGGGAGGGGGGAGACTTTTTTAAATTAGAAAAAAAGAGGGGGAGGGGGGAGACTTTTTTAAATTAGAAAAAAAGAGGAAAATCCTGCTACAAAAAAATTGCAATTACCAATTATATTGGCACCCAGCAATTTATTTTCACAAATGTTATATTTATATACATATTATGAGAAAAACTTTATTTTTGTTAACATATGCGATTTATAGCGGGTAATTTTGGATGATCCCCGCGGTAAAGCGTGGTACCAAAAAGTCCTTTCTTGGTAGTGCTGGGGTTATTTTGTAAAAGGCCTTGTCTCAGCTCTCTGATAAAACAAGATATGATTTACTGATCATTCTGACAAAACTCTTTGCATGCTCCAAAATGCAAAATTCGTCCGGAGGTCGATCGACTAAAAATGCATACAGAGACATCTAGCGAGTCAGATTGAGTTTATTCAGTTACGCCACTTTTTGCAAACATACGTATTTGTTTACAGAAGGAAAAGTTGGAACAAAGAGTGTGTACCGTGAACACAGATAGAAACAGCCGACGGGCAAACAATATCCTCCTCTCTGTAAATATTGCTGTACAACATAACTGTATACCCAGATATTGCGAAACGTATGCAAACAAGCTTATTTGTTTTGCAGCACAACACTCGATTGAAATACAAGATTTAATAGTACAGCGACATTTTCTCTTTGCCGCAGCAATTTTCCTTCTGGCAAAAACTTGCTCTCTTCGCTATAAATTTTTTTAATAATTAATCAATAATAGACAATAAGGGTTGCATTTTTTTATTTCATAATTAGAAAATGTACCTAAAATTATGCTTTTCTGAATTTTTTCACATTTTTTGGAGTGCGGGATCTAATTCTAAAAAAATATTTAATATATCTGAATTAGGGTGGTACACCTGATGGGACAACCGTGACGTCACTTTATCGTGCTGTGATTGGCTATTGATGAATGATGACGCTTAAGTTGCTGTGATTGGCTATTGATGACGTCACGGTTGTCCCATCAGGTGTACCACCCTAATTCAGATATTTAACTATTTTTTTAAAATTAGTTCCCGCAGTATAAAAAATCTAAAAAAATTCAGAAAAGCATAATTTTAGGTATATTTTCTAATTATGAAATAAAAAAAAAATGCAACCCTTATTTTGTATTTGGATATTGCTAGCTGTCACAGAACTGGTAATCCCATGCATCGGGTTTTCAGACAGCCTCTCTCCTCACATCCCTTGATACGAAAAAATGAGAGGTGTTTAAAATAACAGAGATTGAAAAGTTTCAAGAAAAATTATAATTTTTTCAAGGATACAGGGAAATAATGGTTCTCATCTTCAAACCGGCTCGACTGGGGGAACTATGAAAATTTCACTTAAGATGGTCGGCAATTAAGTAATAGGATGCGTATATGTAACCTTTTTTTAATATATTATACAAACATTAATAATATTGATTTACAATAAATGAGAAAAAACAAGATCACAAATTATAAATAAAAGTAGTAATATATATATATTAATATATATAATAATGCTTTTTTTATTTATAACTTAAATTTTTAATTTTTTATGTTAAATTTATGTAATTATACTATCTGATTACTTTGGAAGAAATTCCAAAGCACTTTTATAAATTATAAATAATTTTCTACAGTTCATTATTCAAAATCTGACTCGCTTCAGTTTTTTTCATTTAACAATTAGGCACCAAGTTTTTTGATTCTGCAAACTTTTTTTTCAATAACAAAATGCGTTGCATGTTCATAAAATTTTGATAGAGACTCAAGTTTCCAAATTTATCGCGTTTTATTTCTTAACACAAACATACACTATGAAAACAAACGTTGCATTCAGCCCGCAGCTTCCTCCCCGGTCATTTCTGCCAACAGCTCCTCGAGCCGCGCCCTCGAAAGGCCCGCTCCTGAAACATGTTACATAATAACTCAATTCTCAGATTTTTTGGAGTATTTTTTAACACCTTTTTCCCGCTTGACTGCGTGCGGAGTAATGAGGTAATGGCGTCATTATTCAACAAGGGATTTCACTAACAACGTTGAGTTTCATATTATACAATAGTCGAGGCTTCAAGTCAGCTGATTTTTCGGTGTTCCCAAACGCTATACCAAACCTGTGTATGTAAAAAAAAACATGAATTCGTTTTTTCACTAAGAATAAGATTTTTCATGAAAAATTCCTTTACGGAACTTTGGTCCAAACTGAAAAATAAAGTAGATAATTCAAAATTCAGATTTTTTACTTGATTTATAACCGAGAAAAGTTAAAAAAACACTTTGCTTCATTTTCAAGTGCAAGATGGACCTTAGCGACAAACAGTTGCGCATCACTTGAAGCCTCTGTTAGGCTGGCGATAACCGCGGTTAGCCGGTTAGTGAGGGCTGAATATCTGTTTCGTGAATCCCTCCCAATATACTCGTAGTTATGTGTGTATGTTGGCACCTAATACAAGTAAAGTCGCTTCAGACGCGAAACAATGGATACCATGAATAACGCGGTGGGCACCTAGGCAAAATTCACAATTTGACAAACTTCAACTCGATCGTAAATGCCGCAGCGCCGCTTTCTGACATCGCTCCGAAAGGTTTGTTAGGAGAATTAAAAATCTTATTAAATTTTTTCATTCAAATTCAATGCTGCACAAAATCTCGAGTATTTTTTATGTCTTGTAAACTGTAAAGTGATTTTTCTCGTGGCTCGTATGATTAATTCTTGCCTTTCAAAAGAACAGAAGGAAAAAATTAAAAACCAGGTACCGCTGGGTTAAAGGATATAGGGAGTACGGTAGAACATGTCGTCGCGCGCATTTCGCGCGCTAGATTTTCATTGGCTGAAAGAATTGTGTCGTCAGTGTTGAAGCTTCTCAACTCGTTCGGAACATATAGTAATATTATTATAATATGTTGTGAATAATATGAAAAACGTCCAACGCGTTCGTAAAAAATTAGAATGATTTTCATGTTGCGGAATTCTTTTGCTGAGGTGCCCAACGCATGGGGATTAAGATTGTAATGCTCCGAACGCAAATTTCGCTTCTTTTAAGGTAGAGATAATACGCCCAGCAATGTTAATAAAAATCCCATTCATGAAAATTATGAAAAAAAAAAAATAAATAAATAAATATATAAAATGTTCTCTCCTTTATATATACCTTATCAGTAGGTATACAAAAACGAGCTAGTTTTTTAGTCACAAATTTTTAAAGATGACTAATTTAACATGGAGAAATAGAACTTCCATGTTAAATTATAGTCAACTTTAAAAATTAATAACTCGAAAACTAGCTCGTTTTCGTATATATATACCTGATATTTTACCTACTGATAGAGGATGTAAAGGAGAACATTTTAAATTTTTTCGATAATTTTCATGAATAAGATTTTTATCAACATTGGGCGTATTATCTCTACCTTAATTTTCAAATGATCCCAACGCATTGTGATAAAAAAATTCACTTCTGAAGCGAATTCACTTCTGGATGCCAACATACACACCTGACATTATTGCGGCGTATCACGAAAGAGATATCCAGTTCTCTGTAACCGCGGCTATCGCTTAATTCTATGAAAGTAAACGATGTTAGTGCACCACATACCTCAACTCTGTTACGGGAAAAAGGTGTAAAAGAGTGCGCCAACAAATCTGAAAGTTCATGAGTTATTCCTTTTTAGCACGAGAGAAACATATTTCAAGAGAAAAATAAATAAATAAATAAATAAATAAAAAGTTCACTCCCCTGGAAAGAATTGCACGGGGGACTTTGGACTGTACATTTTGTGGGGTTTGGCTGCTTGTTTCACGCCAGCCGAAACCAAATAGCCGATCCAATAAATATATGTTGGGGAGTTAGGGCCGAATTCAGGCGGGTTGTGCAAGTTATTTGAACAAGTCTTGGACCTACCGATGAAGACGAGGCAGCACTCTTCATGTTGACGTGACAGCTCAGTCAGCTCGTAGGTCTGGTACACGGCTTGCAGCATGAGGCTCCCGCCACCAACCTCGCACACCGTACCCTGCACAAACACTGATTGAGCTACATTATATATAGGATCAAGGATTCACACGGCGATGTGACGCGCGATTTTCAGCTATTTTATCTTATAATGCGGCAAGTTAATTCGCCAGGTTGCAGCGGCAAATATCGCGTTATTTACGATGTTCTTCTTTTTAATTGCCAAATGGATGTCAGCAAGAGCGCATTATTTGCGTCGCATGATAATAATCGCCATGTGAATCCATCTTAGCTTGGTTTTCGGCATGTTTGTAAGGGCTGTCACACACGCATGATTTAAATTATTTAATCTATTATTATACGATCACATGTAAGCGTGGGTACATCAGCTTTGTTTCGTATAACGGTGCATTTCCATGAAGCGATGTCGCGCGAGGCTTTGAGTGGCGAAAAAAGCGCACTTGCAGTGAAACCTTATGGTGGCCATATTGGCGAGGAAAAATCACGGACCGATAAAATCGCTGCGAGGAATGCGATTTTTCCTGGCTAATATGGGCGCCGTAAGGTTTCACTGCAAGTGCGCTTTTCTCGGCCCGCCAAGCCTCGCGCGACATCGCTCCAAAGGAAAAGCGTGATCGTATGCGATCGTATGTTTCTCATTTAGAACCGTTTTAAATTTGTATCATACAAAGACAAAGTGAGCGCCCCTTATAACACTCTCAGTCATTGGTAGCTAGGTTATAACGAACAAGTTCATTGGTCGCCAAGAGCCGAGTAACTCCCGAGCGACGGAGGATTCAAGTCAGCTGATTTTGCGGTGTTCCTATATATCCTATGTTTATAAGGATTGACCTCAGTTGACTGAAATCTCGGAATCGGTCCCCTTAAATACTACAAGATTTGCAGAGAACTTAGAACTCACCATCAATAGTTGGCATGTAAATTTTGAAGTGGATCGGTCTTATCAGTTTTGAGAAAACTGAGGTAGAAGTTTAACATTGGCCTTATGGACGGAAACCGGAAATGGAGCTATTGTGAGGAAACCGCCCCCTTGAATCTGCTCAAACCAAAAGTGATTGAGTTTTATTAGAGCATTTTGGAATTTATAAAATTAATTTCATAAATTTCATTCGATTCCGTCTGACAGAAATTTCCTTTGACTCGCGTAGTAACTGAGGTCAATCGTTAAAAAGAAAAAGAAAAAAAAAAAAAAAAAAAAAATGGAAATTGCTTTTTTGGCACTAAAGAAAATATTTTTGTTTTTTAAGAAAAGTAAGTTAATTCTTGGTTCATTATCAAAATACATCTAAATGGAGGGTAGGAGATAATTTCAAATTCACAGCTTGTTATTGAGAAATATTTGAAATGTTGTGACATGTCACCTTGACTCGCATGAGCACGGCCGGCTCCAGCGCACCTTCCCACAGCACCCGCTGCACAAAGTTGTCGAGCGCACGGCGACTCACGGCCTGCCGCACGTACACCGTCTCGGTGCACAGAGCCTGAAACAAACCACAGCCGAGGGAACATTGTTAGCATCTAGTGTGGAGGCTTGACAATTCGCTTGGCAAGCTTGGCGTCGCGATTCTGAACCACAAATGAAACCGGAATTATTTATAAAGGTGGATTTTCATGCATGAGCGACAAAGGTGATGCGACGCGATTTTGACGTACAAGCTGCGTAATCCTATATATTAGGGATGTCAAACTCGCGGCCCGCGAGGTCGTTTTCAGTTGTCATCAACAAAGAAAAAAAAAAAAAAAAGTAATGAAGTTTAAGAATAAAACATCAATAAAAATAAAATCGTCAAATTTAAAAAATTGGCTTAAGGATTAATCTCAGTGATCGATATCTCGTAATCGTACCACCTGAATGCAACAAGACTTGCAGGGGACTTAGAACTCACCATCAATAGGTGGCATACAAATTTTGAAGCGAATCTGTGTTATCAGTTTTGTGAAAACTGAGGTAGAAGTTTAACGTTGGCCTTATGGACGAAAACCGGAAATGGAGCTGTTGTAAGAAAACTGCAAGACTGAATTTGCTCAAACCATAAGCGATTACGTTTTAGAACATTCTCGATTTTTTAAAATTTATTTTTATTCGATTCGTTTGCAGGGAAATATTCTTTGACTCCGAAGTAAGTGAGATTAATCGTTAAAAAACTTATATTATTAGTAAAATACTTCTATGTAAAAATTTAAAAAAATATGAACTGCCATGCCTCATTTTCTAAAAAAAAAAAAAAAAAAAAAATCACGCCTGCTGCGGGCTACTAGACCCTCTAGTGTTTCGTGTGTCATCTCAAGAAGTTTGACAAGCCCTGCACTACCGACCTCAAAACCGTATCCCCCCTTCCTCCCACCCCGCAAGGGGCGCAAGGCCCCACGCCCCACGGTCACACGCAGAAAAGTCCCAACACACTTACATGTGTAAAGACGGGTTGTACACTGTTTGCTTAAGAATCCCACGTAAAAAGTGTTAGATCTTAAGCAAAAAGTGTTAGAATTTACGCATTGTGTGTTGCGTTTTCAAAATGTGTAAGAACTAACACAAAGGTATTAAAAGTTAAGATTTCAATGAGTAGTAGTCTACACATTAAGTGTGTAAGATGTATGGGTACGCCCAAGGTGTGTAAGATTTTAAGATGAAAGTGTGTAAAAAGTCAGTATACAAGAGTGTAACGAGAGAGGTAAAACTATGTTCTTAAAACTCAACACCTTTGGTGAGTAAAAGTTAAGCAACGAAACTGTTTAAAAAGTTGTTTTACACACCAAGCTAGTTAACTTCCTACACATGCATCTTAAACAACAACACACGAAATGTGTTAAGATGGACTTAAGAATAAAACGTATTAGAATCAACACATTGGTGCTTAAAATCTTACATACCTTCTTTTAAAATCCTACACATGCAACTTAAGCAGCAACACACGAAATGTGTTAAGCTGTTTTTTAGAATAAAACGTATAAGAATCAACACAGTAGTGCTTAAAATCTTACACACTTTGTTTCAGTTTAAAGTCCTACACAGTTACACAGTTACACATCTGCGCAAAGGATGCGCGCAGCGTCATCAGAGACAGGAATTTGCGACCGTTAGATCTGAAGTTCTTTGCTGTGTGTTTGCTCGCTTGTGTGTTAGTTCATCAATATCTGGATTTGATGAGGTTTTCGTTTCGTGATAGTTTAAATTTTGTAATATTTTACTTGTGAATGTAAGTGCATGTTGTAATCGAGTTTTAGATAATGCGACAATAGTGTGTGAAGTGTGCGAGTGTGTAGCAGTGTATTGAAACTGTAGATTTGATTAAACGTTCGTTTAGGCGGGCAAGAAGCCGGAGAGTCGCCATGGCATAACATTGTGTGCACTGAAAACCCAATAAAAACTCGAGTATTTGAGTGTAATATAACATGTGCAAGAATGCTTTCAGCATCAATTTATGTGCCGTTGTATTAATGAGTGTTTCAAGAAATATTGTCTAAAATATATTAATATATATGTACACCTTCAAATGGTTATTAAAGTACTTACGAAATTTGTCTTTCTAATGAACTATATAGAACTGCACAAAAAGTTTTTGTTTAATATAATCCACTTTTTTGTTACTTGCATCATCATTTTTTTTACTCATATGATATCTGTGTTCTTAAGTAATAAAAATATTGCATTTATAAAAAAAATGTAAATTTTAATTATATTTTATCCATGAAACCACCTTTTTTTAAGCAAATACACAATTATCATAATATAATTCATTATAACTATTTTTTAATTTTAGGATACTTAGGAGGATAGAAGTTGTTTTAAAAAATACGGAAGAATTAAATTATAAATAATTCGAATAATAATTAGGCAGCCAAAAATTAGGAGATGTATTTTTATTTATTATAATATTCAATATGCTATCGTATACACTTATAAGTCTTCGAAAAGTTAAGAGACATAGCTATAGTATAATACTATATAAAATCATAAAATCCTACACTGCAGGTGCGTAGAAAGCTACGCACAAAAGCTTAGAAAACTAAACACTAGGTGCGTAGAAAGCTACACACAAAAAGCTTAGCAGCCTACACCTAGGATCATGTATGTACATACAAGATCCTTGGCCTACACTCTTGGGGCGTAGAATCTTACACCAAGTGTGTAACATTTTAAGCAGTTCTGTGTAGAACTTTACGCTCAAGGGGTGTTGAATCTTACGCTCAAAAATTTAGAATCCAACACACTAAATGTGTAAAAATTTAAACATCTTGATGTGTTGAACTGTAAACTCCCGTGTGTGTAAGATTTAAGGATTTTTCCTTTGAGGTACAAAAACAACACAGTAAATGTGTTGCTTTTTAGGATATTTGCTTTAAATATTTTCTGAGTGCAGTTGCAGTTTCTCCCATGTGGCCCGCCACTATATATATATAGCAATGAGTTTGATACCCCTGCTAGATGTATAATAATTATGTTATACTATGTATATTATGCGGCGAGCGAATTCGCCGGATATCGCGTTAATTATGACGCTTTTTTTTAATCGCCAAATATGGATGACAATAAATGTCATAGCAAGTGCACATTATTGCGTCGCAGGCTGGATATCACTAATATAAATCCATCTTCAGAATATCAACTTAAAATTAATTTTTAATATATAATAAACATCATACGGTGATAGTTAAAAACAGAGAACTAGAATGAAATGACGTTTCAAAATCACATTAAAACTGCGGAAAAATTTCACCCAACTTATTTTTGTGCCGGAAATTCGTTTTACCTAAAATTGTTAAAAATGATATTATATAACTTAAGTTTGAAAGTATTTCAATGAAGTCAACTGAAGATAGACGAGCCTCAAACATGATCTAAAGACTCCGTGTCAGTACAAACTTGTTCCTTCACATGACCAACTCACCGAAAACCAAAATAGGGGAGCATGAATCTTAATTTTTATAATTAGTAGGTATATTAAGTATATATGTTAGCACCCAAAGCCGAATTCGGGCAAAAGCCGAAAAAAATGCTCACATCTAGTTCTGCGCATCACGAAATGAGCCAAAGCCGAAGTGAGGTTTATTTTCGCCTTTGGCGCATTTCATTTTGAACAAAACTAGATCTGCTCAAATCGAAATGCGCCAAAGCCGATATGAGATTTCACTTCGGCTTTGGCGCATTTCATTTTGAGCAAAACTATAGTTCTGCGCATCGCGGTTTGAGCAAAAGTCGAAATGATATTTTATTTCGGGTTTGGAGCAAAATTTTGAGCACATCTAGTTTTGCGCAAAATAAAGATGATTTTAATTTTAATGATATTAATTTTAATTTTTTAAAAAGAAAAATAAAAAACTAAGACACTAAACTTATAATAAATATTATTAATATTGTGACCTAATATCTTTCAAGCGCTGTTTAAAAATAAATTAATTAGGGAAAAAATAATGACTTTAAAATGTAATCATACAGTATATACGTATATAGGTATACATACCTTATAAAAAATATCATAGAATGTGTTGTTTTTATAAAACACTCCACCATTTCTGACACTTAATTACTATATTTGATTATGTTTTTGCTAAATTGATAAATTTTTTGTTTTAAGAACTGCAGCTCAAATAAAATGGACATATACGCCACACGTTTTAAAGTATTCTTTAGATTCACTCGCTCTCACCATTAGAAATATTGTCATGCACGCACTTGTAAATTTCATAGTTCTATGTCTTAGAATTAGGCTATCATGCAATACAGGTTGTTATCGGTACAACGAGATAAGAAAGTAGCCTTTACCTCTGCAATGAAGTTTAACCCTGTTTGATTGCTATAATATATGTTTATGTATTGTGGCTCCTAAAATGTTCGAAGAAATAGAACTATGAAATTTACAAGTGGGTGCATGACAATATTTCTAATGGTGAGAGCGAGTGAAACATGGTGAAACATAATCAAATATAGTAATTAAGTGTCAGAAATGGTGGAGTGTTTTATAAAAACAACACATTCTATGATATTTTTTATAAGGTATGTATATACCTATATACGTATATACTGTATGATTACATTTTAAAGTCATTATTTTTTCCCTAATTAATTTATTTTTAAACAGCGCTTGAAAGATATTAGGTCACAATGTTAATAATATTTATTATAAGTTTAGTGTCTTAGTTTTTTATTTTTCTTTTTAAAAATTAAAATTAATATCATTAAAATTAAAATCATCATCTCGTCATTAAAATCATCTTTATTTCGCTCAAAACTAGATGTGCTCAAAATTTTGCTCCAAACCCGAAATAAAATATCATTTCGACTTTTGCTCAAACCGCGATGCGCTAAACTAGTTTTGCTCAAAATGAAATGCGCCAAAGCCGAAGTAAAATCTCATATCGGCTTTGGCGCATTTCGATTTGAGCAGATCTAGTTTTGTTCAAAATGAAATGCGCCAAAGCCGAAAAAAAAACTCACTTCGGCTTTGGCTCATTTCGTGATGCGCAGAACTAGATGTGAGCATTTTTTTCGGCTTTTGCCCGAATTCGGCTTTGAGTGCTAACATATATACAGAAGTTTTATACCGTTACGGGGCGAAGTTTTTTTTTTTTTTTAACAAGGATACACCCCTAAGAGCTTACAGCTCGCGGCGGAGTAATGGGTAAGGATAAGGTAGGGAACGGATAGTGGCCACGGCCTGTTACGCGTCCCAGCATTAACTGAGGTGAGACTGACTGAGGGAACCGTGGAAACATCTCTACTTTTTCTCAATGGACCAAAGCGATGTCCAAAGCCTGATGGGGAATCACACACAAGGGCATCACTGCACTGGGTGGAAAGCGAATATTTACCCCAGGGAGGGAGCAGCGTATTTTTTACTTGAAATGGTCACCCATCCAAGTACTAACCACGCGCGACGTAGCCTGACTTCGGTGATCTAACGAGAACCGCGCCGTCAAATGCACTGCGCCACGCTCGAAATCTTACTCTTTTTCACCTTTACTTTCCGATGCTCTTGAGCTGAACGGTTCGTTTTGAAACAAAATGGTCGCTAATCAAACGTGAGATGATTGGTGTCTCTGTTAAACGTCGGTCACGCCACGATATAAAGTTTTGTGAACGATGAACCGCCGGAGTCAAGCCCATCACTGAAATGAAGTCAGTGGTCAAATAAAACAAACATTCATTAAAAAATTATTGATGCTGCACAGAGATTTGCTGTGTACCAGTTGACGTGCACAACAATTGTCTGCTCCTACCTTGTCTAGATGCACGAGCTCGTTTTTGCTCTCCACGTCCGCCATCAGCCGTGCCAGCCTGCAACATATCGAACGATCAACTTGTTGTAACTGCAAGTCACGTGGAGAGCTCACCTGGACAAACCCTCTCCTGAGTAGGCCCTCAAGTCCAGTATTTTGTCAAGGTCCACCCTGAAATATGACCAGTTCAATAATGTAACTACCAAGCACAACTGGACAAGTACATACCTGCAGTGTTCAGTGTGGATCACCTCACACGCCCCGTTCAAAGACCTGAATCAGAATCAATGGGTCAAATTTCTTACACATCAATACTTTCTTGATATAGGGGTGTGCAATTCAGCTACTACCGGATTACATCGAGTCCTTAACAAGGTACAAAAAATGTGAGCTAAATTGATAATTAAGGTAGAGATAATACGCCCAATGTTAATAAAAATCGCATTCATGAAAATTATCCAAAAAATTTAAAATGTGCTCCTTTACATCCCCTATCAGTTGTTAAAACATCAGGTATGCAAAAACAATCTAGTTTTTGAGTTATTAATTTTTAAAGTTGACTATAATTTAATATGGGAGTTCCATTTCTCCATGTTCAATTAGAGAACTTTAAAAATTAATAACTCGAAAACTAGCTCGAATTTGTATACCTGATATTTTACCTAACTATATTTTAGGTATGTAAAGGAGAACATTTTATTTTTTTTTCATAATTTTTATGAATGAGATTTTTATTAACATTGGGCGTGTTATCTCTACCAAGGTGCATGTATACACCTTGATCTCTACCTTAAGTAAAGTTAAACAAATAGCAGAGAAAAGATAATCGATGATTATACAGTGCACTGTTGTGTATTATATAGTGTACAGTATTTTTACGCTTGATATATATTATCCCAGTCTTTCTACGTTATTGTATTGTTAGTGTATTGTTAGTGTATTTGGTGGAAAAAATAAATCACCAAGCTTCGAAAATTTTAATGTTGACTAAAAGAGACGTGATCATTATAGAACAGTGAGTTAAGTTTATTACGATGTGAGTATCGACCTCAATTTTTTTATTGCAGAAATGGATAGAGGCTGCAAAGTTATGCTATAATACCATGATTTTTTTCAGATTTTACAGACCGGGTAGTATTTTTTTTTTAAATAGAATGAAAGTTCTTTTTGTGACGTCACGAGACGCCACTCTTTAAGAAAAAGATAGGACTTGCCGCCGCGTGACGTCACAAAAAGGACTTTCAATAATTTTTTAAAAATAGTTCCCGGGCCTTAAAAAATCTGAAAAAAATCAGAGTTGCATAACTTTGCACCCTGTATCAATTTCTGCCTTGAAAAAATTGAGGTCCATACTCCATTAGTCAAACCTCGACTATACGAAGTTGAAGGGACTTCAAAAATTAAAAGTTCATTAAATCGGGGTCCCTGCAGCGAAAAATGTCATAAAACGTACGAATTAACAGTAAAAACATTTTATAATAATTATTTATTTAAGTGACAGAGCTATCGAGATAGAAAATATCTTTATTGCGGCGAGGTTTAGGCAAGCCCATTCTTGCACCTATAACCTCCACGATGGAAATATGATAATAATAAAAAAAATCCTAATTAACGCAAGTGATCGTTCGCTTATTATGGTGCTATCACGCGCTACCGATATATATATACAGTAATATTTTTTGAAAAGGTTTAAATCTAAAAATATTACATTATTGTCACTATACCATATTTAAAATATTATAAATTCAGAATACGCTCGATCACGTGAATATTACAACACAGCTTACTGTAGACATGCGGTCAATTCTATTATTAACTATATATAATATAGATATAAAATAATAGTTAATGCGCTTTTATTTTTTATTTTTTTTTTTTGTGTCGAGAAAATAAAAATGAACACCACACATCGACATGTAATGTCCTAGAATTATGTTTTAATCTATGATGTTAAATTTTGAATTAAAAGTAATGTAAAAAATTTGGGAAGTATTAGGAAGTAAAAGATTCGAGTGTATGTAGTACAATGCAAGCGATAATGGACCTAATTTTTTTTATTCAGAAATGGATACAGGGTGCAAAATTATGTTACTTAAACTTTTTACATTAATTAAAGTCTGTATACTATTTTAAAAAAAAATCTCAAAGTACAGAGAGAGTGACGCCTCTCTTAATAAAAAGATAAGACCTAAAACGGGCGTGGGTTCAAACCCAACCTCGGCAAAACTTTTTAGCAATACTTCCAGGGCTCTAAAAAATCTGAAAAAATCATGGCATAACTTTACACAATTTATTTCTGCAATAAAAAATTTTGAGTTCGACACTCAAAAGGCCAGTTTATTCTTTTTAAAACACGATAGTAACCTATTTGCCATGCAGTTCATGCAGTTCATATAAAGATATAATAATTAAAAAAAAAAAAAACAAAAAAAAAACGTTTACTTATATTTACTGTGTGTACTGTAAGTTTTCTTGACGCGACTACAAAATAAATAGCGATTGTAAATTTCACGTACGAAATGCTATAATTTTTAAAATTTCTTTTCGCCAATTAATAAAACTGTTAAATCTGATTCATAATCGGACGGTCGTAAGTTCGATCCCAGGCACCGCCAAACTTTTCACAAGTGGCGGTTGCTAAAGAACACCCACTCGTACATCCGGGAGGTAATTGGTGGCATCCTCCATCAATGACCGACCGTCCTGACTGCGGTTTTCTCAGTCACAATCAGGCAAATGAAAATAGAAAGAGGGAGGCTCATGAAATATTGCTTTTGAACATAACTTAACTAATATTCGTGCACGTCACTAACACTTGCTGCATGTACTTTTATTTATTTATTTATTTTTATTTTGGAACTTCTTTTTGGTTGTACAAGACAAACATATGTTCAAGTCAAAATTGGACAAAATACAACATAAAAACATCAAACTTAAACACATTTACATAAGTTATTTAACACTATCAAACACAATCACTGACAATAATAATAAAAACAAAATACAAGCCAAAGTCACCATTAATACTGATAAATTTTAGTTTATGTGGAACATATATATATATACATATATATACATATATATACATACATATATATATATATACATACATACATACACATACACACACACATATATATATATACATATATATATATACATACACATACACATATACACACACATACATATATGTATATATACATATACATACATATATATATATCAGTCAATACAATGTATATGTAAATTTATAATTTTGTTTATTTTATAATCCTGATAATACTTTTTCAGACATTTTATTACTCACAAAAGCTTTAATAGAGTAAAACTCTTTATTGATCAATACATTCTTTAATTTTGTGCGAAAAAGTTTACTGGTTTTTATTTCTTTCAAACATGCTGGTAAAAATTCATAAAATTTTGCTGTTTGATACATTGCACAGTTTTTGAAAAATTGTGTGTTATGTCTTTCAGTAACTACATTCGATTTATTCCTAGTATTATAGTCATGATAGCCATCATTCTGAACATAAAAATTTGGATGATTTTTTTTGAATGAGGCACAATTTAAAATATAAATGCAAGGGACAGTTAACATTTTATTAGCCTTAAAATGTGAAACACACGACTGTCCTTTTGGTATTCTTAAAATCGTTCTAAGTGCTCTCTTTTGCAAAACAAAACATCGATTCAATAGTTCCGATTTACATCCCCAATTTATTATGCCATATGCCAAATGTGGATAAACATACGCATAATATATGGTTAGCAAGGTTTCATGAGATACATGATTCCTGATTGTATATAACATAAAATTGGCCGAATTTATCTTCTTACAAATCGCATTTACATGTAAAGACCAATCCAAACTTTCATTAATGTGTAGACCAAGAAACTTAACAGACTCTGCTCTTTTAATTGTTTTCCCGGCTAATTGCAACAAATAACTATTCAAAGGGATTTGTCTAGGGGAATGAAATTGGATGTATTCGGTTTTAGTTGAATTTAATATTAGCTTATTATTTGTACACCATGTATGTACCTCTTCAATAGTAAGTTTAATCTTACGAATTAATTCATCTTCGGCTTCTGCTGTGATTATAGCTGTAATATCATCAGCATACTTTACTAATACCGCATTCTTGACATGATCTGATAAGTCATTTGTTCCTGTATTAAACAATGTGGCTGACATTTTTCCTCCTTGAGGAATTCCAAGTGTAATCGGTAATTTGTCTGATTTATATGTAATATTTTGGCCGTTAGAATTTGAATTTAATTCAACATATTGTTGTCTGTTAGTTAGATATGAATCTAATAGATTACGACTCGAAACTCCTATTCCCATGTTATCAAATTTATTCAATAATACATCTTTATTTAGACTATCAAACGCTTTAGATAAATCAAAAAATATTGCAACGCAAAATAGTTTATTATCTATTGCCATATAAACGTGGCTTAAAAGATCAAATAGTGCTGTATCAGTAGAACGGTCTTTCAAGAATCCATGTTGACAGGGAGCAATTAAATGATTTTCTGTTTGATAATCCGTAATTTGATCGTCTAATGTATTCTCAAATAATTTGCCAAAAACAGATGTATTTGATATTGGTCTGTAATTATCAATAATGAAAGTTGGGCCTTTTTTATGAGTTGCATAAATCTTAGAATCCTTTAAACAATCAGGAAATATACCATCTGATATTGAATGGTTAATTAAATTAGATAAAGGGACAGACAAAACAGAAGCACAATATTTTACAACAGTATATGGTATTTCGTCTGGGCCAGCTGCATACTTATTAGGAAGGGATTTCATTCGATTTAAAATATAAATCGGGTCTATCGAACTAAAATTTAATTTCGTTTTACTTTTATCAGAATCGACAATAATTAAAGTATTAGAATAATTAAAAGGAAATTTTTCTGTTATTATATTTTCAATTGTCTTGACAAAAAAATTATTAAATAAATTGCAAATTAGTTTGGGGTCTGTAATCGTTACACTATTTATACATAATTCATAATTATTCTTATTATTAACATTTGTTTTCTTTGTTTTGCATTCTTTATTAATTATATTCCACGTAGCTTTAATTTTATTATTAGCTCCTTTTATTTCATGGTCATTCTCTTTAAATTTAGCGGTGGCCATATTTTGTTTATAAGATTTCATTTCTTTTTTATAAGTAGACTCTAAATTTGGGTCAGTAAATTTTACATCATAGTGTAAGCGTTTTAAAGAAATCCCTTGTTCGTAAAGATGGGGGTTATTGAGTATCCAGGAAGGTTTATTTTTGTTACTTGAAATTTTTCTTTTAACAACAGGAAAAGCCTCGTTGAAATGATAAATAAAAATTTCAAGAAATTTTGACCATCTCTCATTTGAATTGAGATCAGGATTTAATAAATCATTCCATTCTTCACGAATTAATAGGAGCAGAAAATTATCTAAATTGCATTTGTCAAATATTCGTTTATAATAAAATTGTTTTTCTTGTATTTTATCAATGTTCTTCGAGTTATTTAATGTTATTGTGACTATAGTATAGTTATGGTCCGACAGAGTTGTTTTTTCAGTTTTATAATTAGTATTAATAGCAGATGTGCTTTTAATAATATGATCAATTAAAGTAGCCGTTTTCATTGTTTCTCTAGTAGCGGAACTATTAACAATTTCCAACTTGTATGAGTCCAGTATATCTTTATATAAAATTACATTTGCATCATCAATAAATAAATTAAGATTTACGTCACCCGCAATAATAAAAAAATCATCATTATTTTTACAGTATTTAATTAATTTTTTGCATAACATTTCAAATTCTTTTAAGAATGGTTTTATATTATTTTCTGTGTTGTCAAAATTCTGAATTTTTTTCATCACTCTAGATATATTAGGTGGGCGATATATAGAAGCAAAATAAATGTTTGTTGTATTGTTAATTACTAATTTCGCTATGCAGCATTCAAAAACTGATTCAATGGATTTTATTTTAATATCATTTATATTTGAACCTTTACGAGATAGAATTACTACTCCCCCACATTTTTGAATATCTCTACAGTAATATGAAACTATCATAAAATTTTTAAAATTTATTGTTATAATTTCAGATTCATTCAGCCCATGTTCACATAATATAATTATATCACAATCAACCATTTCAAGAAAATACTCAAATTTTGGTAATTTATTTTTTAGGCCTGGTAAGTTAAGCTGAAGAATTTTAATATTACATGGGGCTGAGTGAACCTGAACATTAAGTTTTTTTTTTGTTGGGCAATTTGGTGGAGATACTGTTTAGTGTACTGGCACGGAGCCGTGATCTCACAGGGGAAGATTGTGTATCTTCCTGAGAATTTTTAATGGGGGATTTCAATTGAGATGCCAGATTAAAATTATCAACATTTGAACTCAAAACATTATCATTAATAGTATCATTTTTACTAATAATGGATGGTGAGACAACAGATGAAATTTCATTAATTGATTTTTCTGAATTAATTGCACTTTTCTTAGCAGCGGTTTCATCATTTTTTAATAGATCATTTGTAAATTGGAATTTATTATCTAAAATCGTTAGTAAAAAAGCTTTGAGTCTTGGATGTAATGAGTTCAGATCTATAATATCTTGATTCAATTCAAGAGAACATACAGGATCTGGTAAGGGTGGTCCTGATTCAGGCAAACTATTGTTTACCAAAACAAGACTTGACTCCTCACTCGGGGCAATACCGTCGTTCGCCGGAGCGAGGCCTGACTCCTCGCCCGGGGTGGTACCGTCGTTCACCGAAACGAGGCCTGACTCCTCGCCCGGGGTGGTACCGTCGTTCACCGAAGCGAGGCCTGACTCCTCGCCCGGGGTGGTACCGTCGTTCACTACACATGTCACTACGTATCGATGGTCAACCGCTCTCTTCCTAAGGTGATCTGATCAGTCTCAGATCACCTTAGGAAGTGAGCGGTAGTGACTCTCGAAACGTAGTGATATGTGTAGTACATGCAAGTGTTAGTGACGTGCACGAACATTAACTTGTAAGTGACCATCGCAACATACTACTACAGAAGGATTACATCGAACACCGGCAAAGATATAAGTCAGAAAACTGGAATAAATAATACATAATATATATGAATACCCTTGGCACGAAAAAAATTATTTACTAATAATTTAACTAATAGGGGTCGCAAACAGACTTTTATTTCTATACTATCGTAAGCTTACGATCGTACGTTTCTCATTTAGAACCGGTTCTATAAATTTTCTTATCATACGACAGCATACGATACGAAGCTGTGTGCGCGAGCTGATCGCATCTTATATTTTTATCATACGCTGTGAAATCATGCGGTTCTGTCTGCGACCGGCCTAACGTATGTGATTAGGACAATCAAGAGATACTATTTGTTTCACTCGCAAGGTTCGACGTACGGGGAGATGCGGTTATAGTCAAATTTACGAGATATTCCCAACGGAAGTAGCCGGAAGTGTAAGGTTTCTGCTCTTCCTATTCATATTTCAGCGTTATAATTTCTGACATAGGTCAGTACTTTTACTTCAAACCACTCTGTAAAGTTTCCAAACTGAAATTCGAACAGAAGAGCTACAAACTTCAAACTTCCGGCTACTTCCGGAAAGATCGAATATTAAAATAATTTTACTATAGTTACCTGACTTGTAGCTGGAGTCGAGAAACCTCGTCGCAACCCACCAGGTCCGTCTTGTTCAGCAGCACCACGTCGGCCAGAGCCACCTGTCTGCAAGCACATTTTCACATAACCAAAAATACCGCACCAATGAATTATTATAATCGTACATTTAGATATTAACCAAAAATACCGCACCAAAGAATAATTATCCATCGTATTTTTAGGTAACGAAAAATACCCTATACCAAATAATTATTCATCGTATAATTTTTTTAACGAAAAATACTACACTAACAATTAATTATCTATCGCATTTTCAGATGACTAAAAATACCTCACCAAAGAATAATTATCAATCGCACATTTAGATATTAACGAAAAATGCGCCTTCCACATTTAGATATTATAATTATTTTGTTTGTTCTATCACTGAAAACAGAACATAATTGATACATAATATGAAAATTATTGCTGGTACTGCATATTATTCTTATTACGCGGATTCATAGTATTATTTTGCTTCCTCAACATTTGTTCTCAATACAGCTGTGTTCTGTATATTTTACTCGAAACTTAAAAAAAAAAAAGTTCTTATATTTTTTATTTGAATACAAAAATAAGAAGTTAATGCTTGATATATATTGTGAGGAGGCATACTTGAGTAAACAAAAGTTTAATATCAAAAGCTGAAAGCAGTTACCACGGCGGCAATATGAAAATGTGCTCGCAAGAACAATCAAAGCGGATTTTCCCCCGGCGCATTTCACGCCCGGCCGCGGGAATGTCGCTATTGACTGGCGGCTTATTGCACGCCCTCTCCCACTATAACGAGGGTCTTTTGTCCTGGGCGACGTCGCTTTATACACTCTGCTTTGTTCACTCACTCGAGACTTGTAATCAAACAGTAAATCCTACATTGTACTAAATCTCAAGCGATTGTTTGACTTTCGGACCAATATATAAGACTGCACCAAAACTCGTCAATATTTAACCTGCAACAAGAAGGTGTTGGGTCAAATCTGGAAAAAATATCACCCCCTAACTGTCTGCCCAAAAACTAAATAAAATACTTGCTGGGTAATTAATGTCTATCAAATTTGCCCCATCTACCAATTTTCTGTTAAATTCTTGCAGCAATTTGCCTGCATGCAAATGACGGTGCGCATTAGATGACAATGCATTTTTTTTATTGCAGAAATTGATAGAGGCTGCAAAGTTATGCTATAGATAAGATTTTTTTTTGAGTCCGGGAAGTATTGCTAAAAAGTTTTACCGAGGTCGGGATTTGAACCTACGCCCCTAGCTTTTAGGTCCCATCCTTTTATTGAGAAGTGACGTCTATTGCCGCCTCGATCTGAAATTTCAATATATATTTTTTAAATAGTTTCCGGATTCTAAAAAATCAGAGTAGCAAAACGTTGCACTCTTTTTCCATTTCTGCAATAAAAAAATGAACATTTGACTACTTGACTCACCGCTCTGCGGCGTTGATGGTGGAGCCGCCCTCCGGACGGGCCGCGAGTTGCTGCAACAAGAAAACCATCAAAATTTATGTTACGAAAATTACTGACTTGGTACAAATCACTGACTCGCCGTCAATTATTACGATGCTCTTTTTCTTTTAATCGCCAAATATGGCCACCAATGGATGTTACAGCAAGTGCGCATTATTCGCGTCACGTCGCAGCTAGCCTGGAAATCGCCATGTGAATATCCACCTTAACAATTTTTTGCCCGAGTAAATCGACGGGTTTTGTTACTCTGACATGCTCTTTTTGTTTTGTTTTTTTTTTCTGAAGGACCCACGTGAGATAATATTATATTTTTGCGGTTCCATATGAAGAAGTATTAGAACTATTTCCAAGAAAAAAAAATAATAATAATAACTGAACAGTTTTGGGTTAGCTTAGCTCTGAGCTCTGCTATATAAATGCATGACATTTGGCGATTTAAACTGCGCGTCTCTAAAGTGTCTTCATGCAGTGTGTCCGCATGTTTTGAAATGCGTGAACATAAGCGTGATAACTGGTTAAAACTGCATTATCTTGCATGAGCAACTTATTAAATAAAATCCAGCACCTCTTTTTTGAAGCATGTTACAGAAGATGGTCTAATAGATGACATGCTGTTACCTGAACGATACTATATAAGAGAATCTACGTTCGTGAAACTTCGCGCGAAATTTCACGAAGTTTCGTGCGAAACTTCACAAAATTAATATTTTTGAATTTCACCATCCACTTTTATTTAAAAATTAAGCTGTTTTCTATTTAATTTAGAGTAAATATCCTGTTTGATGATGTTAATTAATTGAAAGGACTTCAATTAAAATGCAAAATTATTTTCTTAACTTTTAAAATTTATTTTATTATTCATATATTACACCATTTAACACTCGCGAGTGTAGACAGGGAGCTACCCTTTATTAAATTTGAATTAAAATGTAACGTGTCGCGACGTTCACCTTCGCAAAATTTTTCAACGCTCGAGACAACGTGACCGACAAGCATGCATGCATTGCCTTCTTTTTTATGAAGAAGGGGTACTTATAACGTTTATAAAATATCTGCTGAAGTAGTATATTCTTATTGTACTGTACATGATGCAAGTGTACGTTTATCTTTACGAATGTAATAATTTTTCAGTCATGACAACAAAAACTCAGATTATTCCACATTGATGAGGAGCAGGTTAAGGGTAAGGTAACGCCACCAATGTTAAAAAAAATCCCTCTCACAAAAATTCTGAAAAAAATTTAAAATGTTCTCCTCTATACCCCCTATCAGTACCTAAAATATCAGGTATACAAATACGATCTAGTTTTTGAGTTATAAAATTTTAAAGTTGACTACTTTAACATGGAGAAATGAAACTCCCATGTTAAATTGGTCAACTTTAAAAATTCATAACTCAAAAACTAGATCGTATTTGTATACCTGATATTTTAGCTACTGATAGGGGGTGTAGAGGAGAACATTCTAAATTTTTTTCAGAATTTTTGTGAGAGGGATTTTTTTTAACATTGGTGGCGTTACCTTACCCTTAATTACAAGTTCAGTTTACATTTAAAAAATATTTAATTATATAAAAATTACATCGCTATGCGCTAAAAAGGTTGATTTGAAAAAAAAAAAAAATAAAAATGAAAAAATGAATTAATAAATATGTATTTAATACTATTTAATGTTAAAACTCGTAATATGAAAAAAATATTGCTGGCACCATTTTTATTGGAAATAGGTGTAATTTTTCACTAAAAAAACATTGCTTGCACCATTTTTATTGGAACTCGGTGTAATGTTTCATTAAAAACATTGCTTGCACCATTTTTATTGGAAATCGGTGTAATATTTCAGTAAATAACATTGTTTGCACCATTTTTATTGGAAATCGGTGTAATTTTTCATTAAGAAACATTGTTTGCACCATTTTTATTGGAAATCGGTGTAATATTTCAGTAAATAACATTGTTTGCACCATTTTTATTGGAAATCGGTGTAATTTTCCATTAAGAAACATTGCTTGCACCATTTTTATTGGAAATGGGTGTACTAGCTGTTTCAGAGACAGCGACGGGTGATCAATATTTGCGTTGCTCTCTGCTCGTCACATAAGCAGCTTTCTCACCTGTGCGGCGTGCTTGCAGTCCACAACCGCCACGATGCCTGCAAGCACAAAATAATCTTCATTATCACACTTTTTTTTTACAGGGCTATGAGCTTGAAGTTCGTGGAGAGGTAGAGATAAATAGTAGTCATACACGTCGCCGAGGTGAGACTGAGGGAACCGTGGAAAACCTCAGTCAGGACAATTTTATTAATTAACGGAGTATCGACCTCAATTTTTTGTTATTGCAGAAAGGGATAGAGGGTGCATTGTTATGCTACCCTGATTCTTTTTTCAGATTTTTTTCAGCCCTGGAAGTATTTTTTTAAAAAAATATTGAAAGTCCTTTATGTGACGTCACGAAGCGGCAAGTCTTATCATTTTCTTAAGGTAGAGATAACACGCCCAATGTTAATAAAAATCCCATTCATGAAAATTATGAAAAAAATTGAGGATGTTCACCTTTACATACCTTATCAGAGTTATCAGTAGTTAAAATATCAGGTATACAAAAACGAGCTAGTTTTCGAGTTATTAAGTCAACATTAAAAATTATAAGTAACTTGAAAGCTCGTTTTTGTACACCAGATATTTTACCTACTGATAAGGTATGTAACATTTTAATTTTTTTTTCATAATTTTCATGAATGGAATAATTGGGCGTATTATCTCTACCTTAAGGGCATTGGGTGTAGCACCGGTAGTTGACAACACTGACGTATCTTCACCATGTTAATTTTTGATCATTGCTCCTCGGAGTAATTTTTATGCTAGAGCTAAGCTGATTGCTGTAGTATCAAGATAATTAGTAGCCCAAGTGCACAATTTGGCTAAATAAAGCCTGATTTAAAGAAAATTATTTTTTTTATATTTTAGAAAAATGCATGTAAATTTAAAAAATTACTAAAAAATACTTTTCTTTAAACCAGGCTTTATTTAGCCATATTGTGCACTTGGGCTACTAATTATCTTGATACTAGAGCAATCAGCTTAGCTCTAGCATAAAAATTACACTGAGGAGCAATGATCAAAAATTAACATGGTGAAGATACGTCAGTGTTGTCAACTACCGGTGCTACACCCAATGCCCTTAAGGAGTGACGTCACAGATAAACACATTTAATAATTTTTAGTTCCCGGGCTGTAAAAAATCTGAAAAAAAAAAAAAAAATCAGGGTAGCAAAACTTAGCACTCTCTATCTATTTCTGTTGTCAATAAAAAAAATTGAGTTCGATACTCCATTAATGGATCAAAGTTATGTCCAAAGCCTGGGGAACCACACAAAAGAGCATCACTGCACTGGGTGGAAAGCGAGATGAATTTACCCCAGGGAGAGATCAACTTAATTTTTACTCTAAATGGTCACCGATCCAAGTACGCTCGACGTAGCTTTACTTCGGTGATCTAACGAGAACCGGTCAATGCACTGTGCCACACTCAACTTGGCATGAAAGAGTAGCCTCCAAGATTTCTGCTTGCAGGAAGTTTCAGTCAAGGGGATATATTATGTCATTGCGCACGATACGTTTATTTTCGTCTGCTCTGTTCCAAAGTTTTCCGCAAATTTTTAGCCACGGCTTAGAAAAGTTTCTCAGAAACGAGTTTTAAATGATAGTAGTACTCAAATGTGCATTTATCTGCTTAATGTGCTTGATAAGAAAGCTAGCTGCCTAGTCGAGCTGCGCAAACGCTTAAAGGTAAGGTAACGCCCCCAATGTTAAAAAAAATCCCTCTCACAAAAATTCTGAAAAAAATTTAAAATGTTCTCCTCCATACCCCCTATCAGTACCTAAAATATCAGGTATACAAATACGATCTAGTTTTTGAGTTATAAAATTTTAAAGTTGACTACTTTAACATGGAGAAATGAAACTCCCATGTTAAATTGGTCAACTTTAAAAATTCATAACTCAAAAACTAGATCGTATTTGTATACCTGATATTTTAGTTACTGATAGGGGGTGTAGAGGAGAACATTTTAAATTTTTTTCAGAATTTTTGTGAGAGGGATTTTTTTTAACATTGGTGGCGTTACCTTACCCTTAAGCGCCAACAATGTCATTAAATCTGCGTCCCCATGCACGTTTAACAATGAAAAAATTAAGCTTCTTGCGACAGACATTATACATAAACAATGGTTTTTTGTTACAAGTTACGACCATTGAGTACAAGACTTTGCTGCGCAAAAACAAGTTTTGGAACGATGCGCATGTCTCGGCGTACAGAGCGCAATGTTATTAGAATTAAAATGTATAATAATTTTACCGCAGGGCAGGTTCCTTGCGAAATAGTGTTGAATTTTCCGGGAATCGCGTTAATTACTATGCTCTTTTTGTTTTAATCGCCAAATATGGCCGCCAATGGATATATGTTATAGCAAGTGCGCATTATTCGCGTCGCGTCACACGATAAAAATCGCCATGTGAATCCACCTTTATTCCACTGATTTTTATCACATATTTTAGAGAACTATTTAAAAAAAAAGTCATTGGAAGTTTATTTTATGACGTCACGAGGCGGCACAAGAATAGGACTGGCCGCCTCATGACGCCATAAAATTGTTTGTCTAAAATAAAAATTTGTGGCCGGTATTTTATTGTGTCTTCTTTTGACCAAAATAAATGTCCGAGCGTGCGATACAAAATATCGTGAATTGAGTTCTATCGATTCGACCCAGATCAACATCCTGCAATTAATTTTGGCAACAAAATTGCTTCCCCGCATTTTGCCGCGCCCTTCACGCTCCAGCACCTACAAAGTGTATACATACATGTCATCGTCGTATTATCCATCCATAGCTAGGACACTAGCATAAATTAATAGGTATCATAGTTGAATTTAATTAAAGGTTCAGAATTGAATTTTTATCAAACCCTAATTGGGTTCTTGGGAACTTCTACTTACTAATTACTTACTAAGTTTGAAACTTTCCGAAACTTGAGCGTTTCACGGGCCCTTCGGGAACCGGAACGACCTTGAAACCACCCTGCATGGCTGGCATTTATTTGCGACTGAGGGAAACGTGGAAACCTCAACCAGGATGGACGCTACGACTTTTGTAAATGAATCGGAAGTGCAATGGTTCAAAGCCAGGGGAACCGAATGGTGGAAATTTTATTTATTTTTTTTTTATTTTAAACTTTTGTTGGTTGCATAAAGCATACATTAAGTTCATTAAATGCGCAACGATTTTGTCCCTGTGTGGGAAACGTAGTTTTTGTTGAAAATATGGTCACCCATCCAAATACTAACCACGCCGGCGTTGCTTCACTTTGTTGATCTGACGAGACCCGGTCAAGCGCACTGCGCCACACATTATTAAATTTTTATAAAATATGCTTACGATATTAAAATGCATCGTCTTTATTAATTAATAAATTGTGAAAATTAGATTGAGATAATATATACCTTGACACTATAGAGAGCTAGAAAACTTTATATTTTTCAAACTTTTGTTCCTTTTAGAAATATGTCCGGGCTATTCTCCAGAAATCAATACTTTTCATTTTACAAAAAAAAAAAAAAAAAAAAAAAAGTAATACGACGGCCAGGCGCGGATCCAGAAAAAAATTTCGGAGGGGGCTGCCTCCATAAGATCAATGTTAAAAAAATTGGAGCGGGGGAAATACCTATATTGCCCATGTTAAATTTAAAATTTCGGGAGGGGGGGGGGGCGGACTGCAGACCCCCCCCCCCCTGGATCCGCGCCTGACGACGGGGGTGCAGCCCTTTTGCGCCGCAGTCAAAATTTCTTGAAAAGGGTACAGGTCTTTTGCGCCGCGGTCAGTATAGGTATTTTCCGCCCCTGCACAGCAGGGTGCAAACAGGACGATTGCGCCGCCCGGTTTTGAGGCTGAACATAAACATGCTTGAAACCTCTTTTCTAGTTGAACCATGCTATCTCATTGCGATAAATTTAATTCAACAATTAATATTAGAGTATAATACAATGCAGTATACATTAAGTGCAACCATATTTAATTTCATTTACTCAATAAGTAATCTTTGTAAGAAATCCACGGAAGAGGTAAAAGAATATTTTATGTATTAGTGATAATGTGATAATATACGTTCCTGTACAATCTTAATCCAAAAATGCCAAATGCTAAAATTCAATGGTAATTCAGTCACTAATACTTTTAGAAGTATGCACATGAATTTAAATTTATTCTAAATTTATTTATATTCCTTTAAAACCATTCATAAAAATAATTAATAAACATTTTAACAAAGATTAAAAAGCTCACTGCTTTAACTATAATATTAAAAATTAAAGCATAAATTACATGATAAATAATATTTTATAGTTAAAAACTGCATCATCAAATATATTTGTACAAAAAATTTAAAAAAATATGTATATATAATTAGTAATAGTCCAAGCATAATATTTTTTTTAGTAACAAAATTCGCAAGTTACTGAATTTTTCAAAATCGGTTTATTTTAACCTTCTGAACATCCCAGTGAAGTTCCCCCAAAATCCGCCTGGAGCGTTAGCCGCCATATTGGTGTAAAGTCGTAAAAAAAAGGACTTTTTGTATTAATTTTTTTCTAGCTAACCAGATGCAGCAAAGAAAAACTGAAAACGCAGAAATAAAGAAGAAAGTGTGTTTTATTATAATATACAAAGAAAATTTACATATTTTTAATAATTATGCTCTTAATTGTCAATTTAATTAATATTTAATTGTTTGTTCTTTACTATTTATAGATTTACAACGTTAAATAATGGTGGAATATTTAAATGCTTCGAATAAAATAGTTGGCAAATGTTATTAGCTATGCGTGAACACTATTTTTATGTATGTACTATGATGAGGAAAGAAGTTATGATTTTTTTTCGTCAAGCGCGCGCGTGAAAGGCGCTCGCTCAGAGGGGAGATACAATGTTAAAATACATGTGCAGCGCACCGCGTTCAACGCCGCGCCGCTCCGGCTTACTGAAAACTATATTACACAAATAATAATAGTAAACTATAGATATATATAATATTATAATATACTGTATATTATTATTGTATATATAATTATGCTGCTTGTATACTTCGTTACTACCCATTTATTAGCAACAGTTGCCAGCATTCGACCTATAATATTTATATTTATGTATATACTATATAGAGTTTGTTAAAAATTTACAAAAAAAAAAAACTTAAGGTATTAATAACAGTCACTTTATACACAAAAATCTTAAGCATCTATCACATATATATAACATTATTGCCAGTTGAATATATACAATACCTTTTTGACTTGCGATAATACGATACATAATACTTTAATTCTCAAGTATACAGTATATACCACAGCCTAGCTAGGCAATTGAGTTGTAATTAGTTACATAAATTAAAAAAATGTTTCATACTATATTATAAAACAAATCAGAAACAATTTCACTATATAAATAATCTGAACGTATATATGACATATTATTAAGATTTTTGTGTATATAACTATATGACATAATATTAAGATTTTTGTGTTGTAGGGTTTATTTCAATATATATATGTAAATATATATACTGTATATGTAGTGTCTTAATATCGCGCCAGCAGATGAAAAATCATCTCAAAATGAACATTTAAGCGTGATCAATACATTTTTTTTTATTTTGAAACATCATCGGATCGTAAGTTAGATCAAATCAAGCCTTTATGACATTAATATATAGCAAAAAAAAAAGTAACTTTTATTCCAGTTAGTCGACAAAATTAAGCAACCCCATATAATACGACGATATTGTAATGAATGTTAATAAAAAATAAATAATAAAAAATAAATATCCTTGACGCCGTTATTACCCTTTCGAGTGTGGCCAGGCCGATATTTTAGCCTTTCCAGTAGGAGTTATCTTGCGACCGAGCTGGGGCTTACCAGGCTCCCAGAACCCTTTTCTGCACTCTTCTGGGCTCCTACTACCAGATCTGTGCAGCCTGCAGTGGCAGTGCAAGACTGCAGGGCAGCGGAGTATAGACAGTCGTAAACTGCCTTCCTCCTACCACTCCATCATCTAGTAATCAGTCACACCCATCCCAAGTCACGAAAAGTCTGACGGATTCGGGTATTGAGCGGGGACCTCTCGGACCAGAGTCGGAGTTACTAACCACTACACCACAGAGCGGATTTTTAAAAATATATATAAATAAAAATATTATATAATAATATATGTACGTATACTATAACCTATCATTCGCCCGGAACGAGTTACCATTTGACACGTACGATGCAGTATATATAGGGTTTGGATCCGCTAACATGAAGATAATAATTATAGTTTCTGGAGTTCTACTGTCCACTGCATGCTCTTACGGTCTTCATAGTGCTCGCGTCATCATAAAGCACACTTTCTTCAAGTACAATATTATTAAAGTATACCAATCGTGTGTGGACAGTAAAATGTGTGTGCCATGGTCGTGGATGTTTGAGAGCAGTGGCGTATCTGATGTGATTAAATCACATTTATCATTAACCTTGTCAAATTTGCTATCAACATTAAATTTGCAAACATGCTAAATATATTGTTTAAATCATGAGCTAAAGCAATAAATATTGTTCTAAATGAGTGTGAGTTTCCTTAAAATTATCGTGCATTAGATATTGTTGATCAAAATTGCGGTTATGCCATGATTAAACTATAGCTGCTGTGGTGGCTGATGAATAACAGGTGGAAGCATCGATATAACCGGCATAATCTATTTACCTTGATAACCAAAATTTGAACTTTCTGTCAGTAAATATGTAGTATTACACTAAAAACACTAATCACGGGAAAAATATACCACGTGTAAAACGTAGACAACTATAATATACTCACGTAGATAATTCATTCACAGATCGAAAAGTGTTAGTTTCAAGTCACTGTGCAGAATTATTCACAAAAATACACGACAGAAGAAAATTAACAGCAGTCACCACAGCAGCGCCAACTCACCATCTTAAATTCCACGTGCAATATGTCATATAATTATATACCGTTCAGATTATTTATATAGTGAAATTGTTTCTGATTTGTTTTATAATATAGTATGAAACATTTTTTTAATTTATGTAACTAATTACAACTCAATTGCCTAGCTAGGCTGTGGTATATACTGTATACTTGAGAATTAAAGTATTATGTATCGTAATATCGCAAGTCAAAAAGGTATTGTATATATTCAACTGGCAATAATGTTATATATATGTGATAGATGCTTAAGATTTTTGTGTATAAAGTGACTGTTATTAATACCTTAAGTTTTTTTTTTTGTAAATTTTTAACAAACTCTATATAGTATATACATAAATATAAATATTATAGGTCGAATGCTGGCAACTGTTGCTAATAAATGGGTAGTAACGAAGTATACAAGCAGCATAATTATATATACAATAATAATATAAAGTATATTATAATATTATATATATCTATAGTTTACTATTATTATTTGTGTAATATAGTTTTCAGTAAGCCGGAGCGGCGCGGCGTTGAACGCGGTGCGCTGCACATGTATTTTAACATTGTATCTCCCCTCTGAGCGAGCGCCTTTCACGCGCGCGCTTGACGAAAAAAAATCATAACTTCTTTCCTCATCATAGTACATACATAAAAATAGTGTTCACGCATAGCTAATAACATTTGCCAACTATTTTATTCGAAGCATTTAAATATTCCACCATTATTTAACGTTGTAAATCTATAAATAGTAAAGAACAAACAATTAAATATTAATTAAATTGACAATTAAGAGCATAATTATTAAAAATATGTAAATTTTCTTTGTATATTATAATAAAACACACTTTCTTCTTTATTTCTGCGTTTTCAGTTTTTCTTTGCTGCATCTGGTTAGCTAGAAAAAAATTAATACAAAAAGTCCTTTTTTTACGACTTTACACCAATATGGCGGCTAACGCTCCAGGCGGATTTTGGGGGAACTTCACTGGGATGTTCAGAAGGTTAAAATAAACCGATTTTGAAAAATTCAGTAACTTGCGAATTTTGTTTCGCTTAACATTGAGTCGTGTCGGCGTTGACTGGACTATAAATAGATAGCTAACTTTTGCAAATATCGGCTGTCCGGCTGACTCATAACATGATATTTTGCTTCAATTATAAGGACTTTTAATTTTTAGTGATAATTTTTCTCAGCAACTTTTTGAATTAAGTTGTATGCAAAACAAAACAAAAAAATTAAATTAAATAAAAAATAAAAGCTCTTTATAATTATAGTAAAGATATTATAGAGTATCGACTTCAATTTTTTTTTTTTTTTTTTGCAAAACGAGTAGTTTATTAGAGACGAATCGTCCTGTTTGCAAAAGACCTGTCGACCGCGGCGCAAAAGACCTAAACCGCGCAAAACACCGGTCATTAAGGGAAATCGGCGCAAACGTCTTGCACCGGACGACGGATAAAGAGCAAAGTATTTTAACACTAGCTTTTATATTTATTATGGAAAGTGTGATGTTTGTATAGAAATAAGAGGTTCATTTATTTTCCATTGAAGACAAGCCAATAAATATAACAAAAATATATAATAGTGGTTCAATTCATTTCAGTCTTTAAAAAACTCGTCCATTTTGTAGTTCTCTTTTTGAAGAAGATACACTTTCACTTTCTTCTTAAACATGACCAAACAATTTTCACTTTTTATATACATAGGGATATAATTAAAAAAAATTGTGCAACGTATAATCTATTGAGTCCTTGTTTAACATGCTGTTGTTCTATATATGCACCCAGTGCAGTGATGCACTTGTGTGTGGTTCCCCAGGCTTTGGACATCGCTTTGATCCATTGAAGAAAGTAGAGGTGTCCGTCCTGACTGAGATTTCCCACGGTTCCCTCAGTCTCACCTAGGTTAATGCTGGGACGTGTAACAGGCAGTGGCCGTGATCTGTTCCCTATCTTATCCCTATACCCATTACACCGCCGCGAGCTGTAAGCTCTTAGGAGTGTATCTTTGTAAAAAATATATATATATATATATGCATGGTGGTGGTATGAAAATTGTTGCACTTTGGTAAGGGTGAAAGTTAAATAAACAGCACGTTTATTGTGAAGTGCTTCAAGGTATGAAGATTCTATTGGCCAATATGTCTATTTGATTTGTTTTGAATTTTGGGGCCATTTAGGTCGTGCGCTTCCTACAGTTTCATAATTTTGGTGTGGCCAGCAAAGTGAATGTTGAAGAACAAACAAACAAAAACAAACAGATACGTTCATTTGCCAAGTGTATATGTTGGCATCCGGACGCGAATTCGCTTCGGACGCGAAATTTTTGTTCCCAACGCGTTGGGATCATTCGAAAATTCCAAGAAGCGAAATTCGCGTTCGGAGCATCGCAATTTTGATCCCAACGCGTTGGAATCAAAATTATTTGATCCAGGGTCGTATTATGAATAAGAATTAAACAGCGGCACTGACCTTTCAAAAAAGCATACAAAATATAAAGCATATAAAAAATAAAACATTATTTTGCATAAAATTCAAATTGTCTTAACAAATTTTTTACTGCAGTATAAAAAACACTTTTCTCTCTATAATTATTATTTTTACACTGCAACGAAGAAAGATTTGTCCATGTTTTTAGGCATAATGACATTGTTGGCGCTATAATATAATTGTTAACCGTTTCAACTTCATAATTAACGGTCATTTTCCATAAGTCAACATGTAAATCAACAACCGTCTCACGTTTTTTCTTTTCACGCGACAGACATTACACAACAATACTTTGTTTACTAACAACGAGCAGAAGACTTTGATTGAGTTACATTACACATTAAATTTTCTTCAATTTGTAAAATGAAATGACGTGATTCATTATGAATTTTACAGGAAATTAGTAAATCTATTTTATTTATGTAATTGTCAATTAAAAAATAAAAATAAGATGAGTGATATCCTTGTGACCTTTTTGGTACTCAATTGTTGATTTTATTTGGATACAGGTTAATTATTACAAAGGTCAAGCATGTAAATTTAAAAGTCATTTCACTTCTTATTTGTGTGCAGTGCTGTCGTGTTGGTTTATGCCTAAAAACATGGACAAATGTTTCTTCGTTGCAGTGTAGAAATAATAATTATAGAGAGAAGTGTTTTTTATACTGCTTTATATTTTGTATGCCTTTTTGAAAGGTAAGTGCTGCTGTTTAATTCTTATTCATAATACGACCCTATTTTTTTGTTCTTCCATTCTTACGTTTCAATTTATCAATTAATTAATTAATTAATTAGCATATTTCGAAAGTATTACGTTGTTAATTTATCAATGTTCACAGCGAACCGCGATACTAATCCTATTTCAAATTTCAATGAGTTTGACTTTCTCGCCATCGACTTCGCGTCATGGAAATCATTAAAAAACATCTTAAATTTGTTCCCAACGCGTTGGACGTTTTTCACATTGTTCACAACGCGTTGGGATCATTCTCGTTTGTTCCGAACGCGTTGGGATCAAATAATTTTGATCCCAACGCGTTGTGAATTTTGCTGAAGTGCCCAACGCGTTGGGATCAAAATTGCGATGCTCCGAACGCGAATTTCGCTTCTTGGAATTTTCGAATGATCCCAACGCGTTGGGAACAAAAATTTCGCGTCCGAAGCGAATTCGCGTCCGGATGCCAACATATATACACAAATTTGCACAAAAAAATGTCCCATTGCATTTACATAATAGCTTTTTTTGCTCCTACCATTTCGGTTTTGTGGTAGAAAGAGAATGAGAGAGAGTTTCGAACATTGGACATTTTCTATGCAATGATCAGAATAGCATGCGTCTGTAGGTAGGAAGCTGGCTGGACAAGTGTAGTATGTGACACATCGAGATCTTCACGGGCTCGGCCAGTGGCGTAACTACAAAATGTGGGCCCGGGGGCTGAAGGCCCATACGGGTCCCTTTGCCGCGTAGCGGGGTGGCTCCGGGGTGGGGGGGGGGGGGGGAGAATGATCCCCGCCGGAGGCGAATTTTATTAGAAAATGTAGGCCTGGCAATATTTTTTTATTACAAAAATGGCATATTTTAATGCAATTAGATTTGCGCAATATTTATAATTTCCTTATTAATTTATATCTGCAGATTCGAAATATTTTGCATTCAATGCATATTAATGTCACATAAAACGCATGATAAAAAAATGTCTATAATGAAAGCACAATTTTTAGAAACTATGGGGGACATTCATAAAGCACTTTAACCTCAACTTTAGCCCCAAGTTTTATCCCTGGTACTAAACATGGTGCTAAACTAGGAGCTAGACATGGTTAGCCCCTGGTTTAGCACCATGTTTGTATTTATTTATTTATTGCACATGTAGAACCGTAAGGTACAAAATGCATGTTTACAATATTTTAGTATTGCAATACCTGTAAAAGAAACATAAAAATTAAAACATATTATCATCAGTTTTATATTATTATTACAATTACAATCATACATAATATAGTATTATCTAGTCAGTCCACAATAGCTGAGAAATAAAACTTTTATATAAAAAAAAAAAAATTATTAAAAGAAAACAATCTGAAACTAATTCTTTAGTACCAGGGATAAACTTGGGGTTAAAGTGCTTTGTGAATGCCCCCCTATGATTGTTTGAACTGCACACGCGTGCTTCGACGACATGGTGAACTAAATTTATGGTAGTTCTCCCCATCCCCAAGTGATAACGATAATGCTCGCTCCCGGTCTTCGTATTTTGTGACAAACATTCAAAAACTTTTGTTTACACGGGGAAAATAAATAAAAAAATTATGCCTAGTTTAAAAAGTTATTTCATTTATTTTTTAATTAAATAATTATTTTTTATTTTGTTAAGCTGAATTGAAATTTCTTCAATGAGCTTAACTGAAAAGGCCCCCTTGGATGACCGGGCTTGGGGCCCTTGGCCCCCTCTGTAGTTACGCCACTGGGCTCGGGCCTCGGCAGTCTGTGAACAGGCCTAGTTTTTTTTCGAAATTTCAACAATCACTACGTTTACATGACGGTGTTTAATGCGTATTCGTTGACGACGAATAATGTTATTCTTATGAGGCATCGTCAACGAATACGCATTAAACACCGTCATGTAAACGTAGTGAGTGATTTTCTTTGTTGTTGTTATTTTTGCTAAAGAATAATAATAATAATAATAATACTTTATTTGATTAATGGCTGTACAATACAACATAAATAACGTCATCCCTAAAACAATACAACATTAGCAATGCAAACAAAAAGTTCTTTAAAATAAATGATATACAAAATTACAATATTTTAAGAGTCACATATTACAATATATATCCATATATTATGTCATCACTATACTGAAACATCATAAAATCAAGTTTACAATTATTTACTCTACAAGACAATTTCCAGGTAGCTTATTAGCAAAAAACATTTTCACTGAATAAAATTCCCTTTTTATTAGGATAGATTTCAGTTTTGCTTTAAACAATTTATGACTATCAATGTTTCTAATACATGCTGGTAAAAAGTCATAAATTTTAGCTGACTGATACAAAGGACTTTTCTCCAATAAAGCTGATTTGTGATTAGCTACTACAGTTAATCGGAAAGAGGAAGAAGGGAAACAAGTAAGCAAAAAACGCTTTTAAAACGACTTTTTCTTAGTTTTATAATAATGGGTTGTAAAGCACTGAAATAAAAAGGCGAGCTGAGGTTGAACTAAGGACGGGCCACGGGCCACACTGTGAAGCAGTCTTCACGAGCCCGGACCGGGCCTCGCAACCATCCGAATGGACCGGGCCGGGTCTTAAAAATCCGGCCCGTTCAGACCTCTACCGCCTGCTGCCTAGCTACGCCTACCTACAGACGTATGCAAGTACGATCATTGCACAAAAAACATTCCTCGGTGAACCCTTCTTCTCCTACTTTGCTCTATATCACAGATGACAAAATGTTAGGTGCAAAAGGAGCTATGTAAATGCAATAGGACATTTTTTTTTTGCAAATTTGAGTATAGGATATTGATCTGCACTAAGCTGGCACTAATTACAACTTGTGCATTTTTAAAATATCAGTTTTGAAAAAAAAATAAATAAATAAATAAAAAATTCGGAGGGGGGGGTAACTAACTTGTCCTAACATTGTAAATGTGCAGGTATCCTTCAGGTATATACTGCCCTACACGTACATCCAAAATTTGGGAAGTGCTGATGTATCTATTTTCTATCAAATAAGACATTCAACTGACTGCATGCAATTTTGTAATTAAAATTACTTAATTAAAATTAATACTGCTCTGTAGTGTAGTGTTGAGTTTCCCTGGCTCTGGTCCGAGAGATCCCCGGTTTGATTCCCGAACATGGTAGACTTTTCGTGACTTGGGATGAGTGTGATTGATTACTAGATTATGGAGTTGGTAGGAGGAAGGCAGCTTACGGCTGTCTATACTCCGCTGCCCTGCAGTATTGCACTGCCACTGCAGGCTGCACAGATTTGGTAGTAGGAGCCCAGAAGAGTGCAGGAAAAGGTTCCGTGAGCCTGGTAAGCCCCAGCATGATCGCAAGATAACTCTTACTGAAAAGGCTAAATATCGGCCTGGCCACACCCGAAGGGTAAAATGGTGTCAAAGGTATTAATTTTATTATTATTTATTAAAATTACTTTTAAAGAGGAGTCAGTGAGTTGAGTGCGCAGTGCATGACGGGAATGACGTCACGCACTATATATGTGCATACGAAAAAGTTACGTCGGCTCCTCAAAAGCTGCGCAGTAGAAATTTATGCAAGTTGCGCAATACGAGCATCTGCTGAAGTTATATAGTGTTGTTGATCCCGTTGATCCAGTCAGCTGTTAACCCGTAGACCGCAACATTTGAAAAGAAAATTTGCCTCAAATTTTGGTATTGTATCAGAATTTTCTCAAAATTTTTATGATGGGCTAATAAAGGTTAAGACACTCTCTGATTCACCATAATATGTTCTATCTTAAAATATTTTTTAAACACATTTTACGGGAGATTGCGAAAGAAATTAAAGTTCGAATAAAAAAGAAGCCACGTTTTTCGAGCGTTAGCATGGAGTAGATGGACGAAGTCATCGACTTTTAGACCCAAATGCTCAGAATTTTTACGAAGGACGGTCTCAACTGATTTCAGATGCTTATTTATGGTGCTCCAAAGTAGCTTTTTACATGCAAGAGAATGAGCTTTACCATCGGTCAATTTTTCGCTCACTCTACTTTAAGTAAACAAATATTTATTAATTTTTCTTTTTTACAAGGATACGCACCCCTAAGAGCTTACAGCTCGTGGCGGGGTAGTGGGTAGGGATAAGGTAGGGATGGTGGCCACGGCCTGTTACGCGTCCCAGCATTTGCTGAGGTGAGACTGAGGGAACCGCAGAAAACCTCAGTTAGGACGGACACCTCTACTTCTTCTCAATGGACCAAAGCGATATCCAAAGCCTGGGGAACCACACACTGCACTGAGTGGAAAACAAGACGAATTTACCCCAGGGAGGGAGCAGCGTATTTTTTACTTGAAACAGTCACCCATCCAAGTACTATAACTACGCTCGACGTAGCCTGACTTCGTTTTAGTTTGTAAAACAAACAAAATAAGTATATGAAAATAACAACTGCACATGTGTGGCTCAATTGTTGCCAAGATTGTAAACAAATTTACCGTCCAGCAGGATGTTGCTTCCCAGCTCCGCGTCCAGCCAGAACATGGAGGCAATGGGACCTGAAACATCACAAAACTTTTTACAATATTTGTTTATAAAACACAATATATTAAATTAAACATAGAACATAGTACACTGGGCTCCAAGCTATACCTCACATCAAACACGAGTGCCGCCAGCCAATGAAGTAGCTTAAAATCATGCAACGTTGTCAAATAGTGCAGTGCCACTATTTTTTTTCGGCTGCATGTGTTACACAAAAATTGCAACGTCGCACAATTTCCATTGGCTCGCGGCATCGTTTGATGAGAAGGATAGCTTGGCCTCCAGTGTACATAAGTAATTGACAAAAGCATGAAAATGGTAAATGGAGGCTTTGAGTCAGCTGATTTTTCGGTGATCCCATGTAAAAAAAAACGTGAATTCGTTTTTTCACCAAGAATAAGATTTTTCAGGGATAATTCCTTTACGGAACTTTGGTCCAAACTGAAAAACAAAGTAGATAATTCAAGATTTAGATTTTTTACTTGATTTATAACCGAGAAAAGTTAAAAAAACACTTTGCTTCATTTTCAAGTGCAAGATGGACCTTAGCGACAAACAGTTGCACAGTGAAAGCGCATCACTTGAAGCCTCCATTAGATGCCTCTTTTCTTAGAGTGTGTGCTTTCCGAGTGATGGCGCTTGCATGTCCCAGAGACCTTACAGAGACCTCCGTGTCTTATGGCCAGGGATTTGATCAGAGCTTCACTGTAACTGAGAACTGAGAGTGGCGGCGCTGCTAAATGTTCGGCACGGCCCGGTTCTTGCTGGCTGAAATTGCCGGCGCAGCCAGCGAGAACCGGGCCGTGGTGCCGCTGCGATTCAGTGGCGTCGCCACTCTCAGTTACAGTGAAGCTCGGCCAAGCTGGTCAAATTTCTGGCCATAAGACACAGTCTCGATCTGTGCATGTCCTTTACTGTGCTACTGATACGGCTAGGATCGGTGTGTAGGCTTGACAGGTCTATATATGCATTGCTCCAGCTAGTCCAGGCTGTGGTTGTAGTGGGCCCACGTCATACAAAGGAAATCCCGGGACAGTTCACCAATCCACCGCATAAAATCATCCATTTCTATTAAATCACATGTTATTGGACTTGCCCGTTGTGTGATATAAAACTCATTTTCATTTTTTTTTAACACAAAAAGTTATTAAAAATTGTTGTAAGTGGCTAAAACTAGTAGAAAACATAAATAAGTACATGTAGAATTGCTGATACATATAAAATGATATCGACTGCAAGTCTGATTACATAATTTGCAAAAACTTTTTAAGATAACTATTGTATAATAAAGACAAGACCCATAAAAACACAAATTGTCAAAAGGTGATACAGTAAAAACTTGTTATTACGTAACTTGTTTTAAGGTAAAAACTCGATATTGAGTAATGGAGTAAAGGGCGCGTAAAAATTAATTAGTATTGCAGGTATAGGAAAAACTTGATATAAGGTATACTCGATATAAGTTAAACTCAATTTCTGGGCCCTTTGACTTTACGTAATAACAAGTTTTTCTGTAAATGCTATATATTCAGAAGGGTCAGAGAAAAAGACTGACAATTTCTTTTTTTTCTCTGGACCCTCTGAAAATAGCATCACCTTTTTGATAATTTGTGTTTATATGGGTCTTGTCTGTCCTTTTCTTTCATTAAATAAATATCGCGTAGACGACTTTTCATTAAAGAAACTATTGTATAATAAACACATAAATTAGCTCACAATCACAAAATTATACGCACAAACATTAAAAATCAAACATTTATTTTATTATGTGCTCTCCAAGTCAAACAATAATCTGTTTTGAGTGCTAAAATTTACAATATTATTTTAATAATAACAATAATAAAATTTCAGAGTTACTATATAAAATACATGATAATAAATGAAATTCATTAATTTATCAAATAAAATGGGAAATTCTCTTACAACTCAAATTTTAATTAAACTACTATATTATGATAGGGTACATATTAACAATAAGTTTGACTTAAGTTTCAACTTTTTAAACTCAAATTTGGAGACTCTGAAGGGATTATTAGAATAGGGGCAAAGTATGCAACTTGCGCACAAACCTGAAAACTGTGACGTAGAAACTCCCTAGTTAACACACAACAACTGCCTGATATCATAGTTTGAAGGGCAATGAGTGATTGGCTACACATTTTAGTAACACGACCAAAATCAGCGGGTTTTTCTACCCTAGTATCAATAGTTTTGTCCCTAATATCAGTCTACTTTAAGAGTGATAATCGAAAATATAAATTTATTGCAGGGAAATTTTGCCTGCTAGGCAGCGCTTGGCAGTTTCTACGTCACGTTTTGGCACTAAATTCAAAAGAAGGAAGATTTTTAAAAAATTTCCATGTCTCCAATTTTGAAAATTGGAATTTTTTTTTTTTTTACATTTTTAGTTTCAAGGCATAGAGCATCCGTAAAAAAATTAAAACAATTCTAGAATAATTCCCCATTAATATTTAAAAAAACAAGCAATATAATACTATATTATATCGTAATGATACAAATCAACACATTTATGTGTAAGAATAAAAGAAAAACTGAATCTATAGAGGGGATTGCACTGACCTCACGCGAGGAGGACCAGAACGCACGGACTAGCATATGAACAAAGTGTACAATATTTTTTTTTACTAAACTTAATAAAATATCAATTTGAAATACTTTAATAATACTTTAACAGTCACGACAGAACTCATAAACTCATAAAAAAAATCTCACCGCCAAAAAACTGTTAAAAGTTGGTTGGTTGGTTACCAATGGCAGAACTTGTTTTTCAACATTGTTCACAGTGCTCTCTGGGGCTCCTAATACCCAGTCTGCACGCCAGACAATTAAGTACCATTTCTAAAAGACGCACGTATGTTGTTTGCACAACATATCACGGTCTTAATCACCCCAATTGGCATAGACAGCCGTAAGCTGCCTTCCTCCTACCAACTCTTTCATCTAGTAGCCAGTCACACCCATCCCAAGTCGCGAAAAGTCTGCGAAAAGTTAAAAGTATTTTTTACAATTTTTTTTTTGTCATTATGCCTATGTTCATTGTACAATCTGGTCTGCCAATACTTTGTCTTTTCCCTCCCTCCTTCGCAATGAGCAGATATATAGGGACTACCCCTCTCCCGCCTCACGTAAACATAAACAGAAATCAGCTCTATAAGATAAAGTATTACATGTATGAATTATGAATGGAGCATGATAACATGGAGGTAATTGTGAATTCCTGCGTGTCATTATATTGGAATATAATAATAATAATAATAATAATAATAGTTGTTTATTGAGTATCAGTACAGAAAAAAAAAACAGTACAACAACTCAATGGGTGACGTGAAAAAGGATATCCCATTCACTAAAGTGTCCAGTCACCCACACAAAAAATAACAACAATAATAATATCAGATATTTCAAATGAAAAACAACTACTTCGTCAAAATACTGATTAACACATTCATAATAAGTCCAAATACGGTCTCTTAATAGATTCAGGTAGCAAGTTAAACACAGAAATCAATCTAGGGAAAACAGAATGAAGGTAAGCATCTGAATGACACTTGGGGGTAGTAAGAGTAACATTATCACCACGCAAACCATCCCTACGGGATTTCACTATCACTCTGTTAGCACTAAACACTTCAAAATCATAAGCACCTGAAATACATTTGGTAATAAAGTTAACATCAATTGATCTGCATAAATCAAATACATTTACCAAATTACAAGACACGAGCCGCTTGGAGGCGTCATCACATTTATCATATCATCATATAATTTCAAGCAGCATTATGACCCTGTGCTGCATTCAAAATTATATTATTGGAAATAAATAAAATATTGGATCTAGAAGAAGGTGAAAATCTTGTGATCATTTGAAAATTATTTTCATTCAATGGAGGCTTCAAGTCAGCTGATTTTGAGGTGTTCCCACCTTCCTATCAGAGCCTACGTAAAAAAACACACACTAGAGATTGCTTTTTTGACATTAAAGAATTTTTTTTAGAAAAATGAGTTCTTGATTCATTATCAGAAGATACCTAAATGACAGATGTTTTCAAATTTTTTGCTTTAAAAGTTACTGAGAAAAGAATAAAATTTCTAACATGGTGGCTTATGGAGAAAATTTTTCCGCCGGGGAACACTTGAAGCCTCCATTAAGACAGTAAGATGTTATTTTAAGTAGCCAGGCTTACTAGACCTCACGTACCAAGGATATGTTGCTAACGAATTACCCAGACTTTGGGATTAATTTAGCAGGTGACCCACAGAGACAATGTCTTGAGCCAGGATTCTGCTGCACGAAGTGTCCCAAGTCAGTGTTGCCAGTGTTCACCACTAGGAGCCGACAATGGTGTGTCACTTTTGGAACACTTTCAGTACATTTTTGTTCACACTTTGATTTATTTTCCTTTCAAAATCCTTTCATTCCTGGTAAACTACCTTTAAACACCTGTTTTGCAATTCGTTCATCACCCATTCTCTCGTAGTGTACTTCGTTTTAACTTGTCAATTACGCTTTCTTTCACTCCACACTCATTCATCACCAATGTGTTTCTCACTCTATCCATCCTAGTTTTACCACACATATTCCTTAAAAAATTCAAAAAGGTTTGGTTGGATGTGCTTGCAGAATGTTTGAAGAACAGAAGTGTTAAAAGTATGCAGTGTAATAGAGAGTGCAGAAGGCAAAAGAGTGTTAAGAGTATTTCTGAAGCAAGTGGAGTATGCAAGAATCGAGTGCTTTTGAGGGCAATTTGTAGACGGCCAAGGTAATAATGCTGCTGGCTTACCCCGTAAAGGGATATGGCGTCATGTTATGTATGTATGTATTTGTCAAAGTCTTCTGCTCGTTGTTGGTACGGGGCTACTTTGATCACTTTTAGCTGCATTATTGTCTATAACTCGAAAAGTAAATTTTTGTTGGTCATTATAAAAATACCTGCTGGTAGGGCTCAGCTAGCTCTATTAAAAGACATGAAAGCTGTTTTCTTGACCTAAAGCATGTCCTTGTGAAAAAAATTATTAAGGCTGATCAAAGTTACCCCGCCAACGGGGCTACATTGATCAGACTTTATAACTTGTACAATTCTTGCTTATTTTGTATGATAAAACACAAAATAAAATAATGAAGGTAAATAATGAAGTGCAACAATATTTTTTTTTTAATATTTTGAGTCAATGAAAAGGAAACAGCATTAATAACCTTTAATTACTACACATGGGAATTTAATTTTGAAATGAAAGCTAAAAATTTTTAAGACGGCTTCGCGCAACTTTATTGGTTTCTTAAATTTACAATGAAATTCAAAATCAAATAATTCAGCATGTTTACATATAAGACCCTGTCAGCTCTGGGTCACTGTCAGTCATCACTCTCACTTGACTAGCCAAGTCAGAGTCGTCTCCTTCCAAGGATGACGAGGCATTCTGTGCGTCAGCCCGTCAGCTACCGGTACACTCTTGACAAGGATAACATTCAGAAATCAGTATTGCTTTGGGGCTGGTTCACTTTCAGTGACTTTCATCAACCGACTCTTTGGTGTAGTGGTTAGTACACTTGGCTCCTGTCCGAGAGGTCCTCGGTTCAAATCCCGAACACGGCAGACTTTTCGCGACTTGGAATGGGTGTGACTGGCTACTAGATGAAGGAGTTGGTAGGAGGAAGGCAGCTAAGGCTGTCTATACTCTGCTGGGGTGATTAAGACCGTGGAATGTTGTGCAAACAACATACATGCCCCGCTTAGAAACAGTGGCGGCTCGTGGGCTTGGACATAGGTGTGTCTGCTGACAGTGGTGTAGGCAAAAACATTCGGGGGGTCTAGGAGGCGGAGCCCCCCAGTAGCCCCCCGCAGGCGCGATTTTTTTACGGTTTTCGCTTAAATATCTACCATTTTTTATAAAAAAATTCATTTAAAATCAATACAAGTAGTATTTGCAATCAATATTTATTTTCTGCAAAATGTAATAACTGTAATAAGTAATAATTAAACTTTCAGAGTTAAGAGTCATGAGTTTTTTAATTTAATTCATCATAAAATAAATAAACTTATTTCTGAGACGGAGTATATAAAGTGAGATGAAAATAAACGTAAATATAAAATTTAAACAAAAAGAAATACAATAAGTAGGGATGCTAATAGAATAACATGTAAAATTACCTATAATTTTAATCTATTACCAAAGGAAAACCTCAACCTCAAACAGATGATCTGTCAATGCTCTGAGATGTTTGAAAATTTTGCGCACCAGCGCGCCAGGCGCTGTGATTGGCGGCTAGGCGCTGTGATCACTGTGATTGGTAGCTCCGCAGCGGCCTCTACAGAAAGTCTGCTTGCTAGACAGACACACGATCATCATTGAGCGCCCATACTGAGCGAGAAATTTGCCGAGATAGCGCTACAACGTTAAACGTGTGTCTGAAAGCGCTGCAGTTTTCTTCGTAGTTTTAAACTTTCTGCTTCAATATTTTAACAGAAAATTATGTTTTTTCAACAAATAACACTATAAACTACCAGAAAATATTAAAAAACATTAAATAAATATCATAATATTAAGAAAAATTATAAATAAAAATGCATAAATATAATTTAAAAAAAATAAAATAATTCTGCCAACTTTGCTGGTGTGGCTGCAGTTCAGCAGTACCCCCCACGAGCCGCCACTGCTTAGAAAAGGTACTTAACTGTCTGGCGTGCAGACTGGGTACAGGTATTAGGAGCCCCAGAGAGCACTGTGAACAATGTTGAAAAACAAGTTCTGCCATTGGTAACCAACCAACCACTTTCAGTGTACTGATGTTCCCGGAGGTACTTCTGGAGCTGTTCGCTGGATGCAGAATGGATTTCCTTCTCAGTACAGGTATAGTGGTACCGCCTGGGACATGCGACATGCATGCATGGGTGGATTCCTGTAGCTTTTCAAAGCACTTTTTTCTGGATTTTTTATTGCTATCAATGCTCATTCTATCTAGTATGCTTAGAGATCACTCAACACCAGGAAAATTGTTCTTAAATCTGTCAACGGTGTGATTCCTCTTTGTGTACTGGTAGTAACGGAAGTCGAGGGAATTTACCGAGAATCCCCAGTCTGCAGCGACAAGTGCTCTCTCCAGCAATGCAATTTTATCAATAAGACAGAAGCATGTTGGTGCCCCAACTGTCTTTTCTTGCTTGCCATTTAAATCTATTACAAAAGTACTGAAAGGGTTGTGATAAGTTTTTGCCGCTGTCCTAATTAACATGCGCCCGTCCCGTCCACATATGACCTTTTCCTTTGTTTCATTGATATTTTCTTCCGTATAATAATTCTTACAAGTCCTGAAGCCAAAGAGTTTCTTGCATGACCTGAAACCAGAAAATATATTTGTGACTGAAGAATGCCATATAAGCTTGAATTCACTGAAACATAATGGCACCATATACCACCATAGTGATCAAAGTAGCCCCAAAATGGTGAACAAAGTTACCCCATAGAACATTTTGATCCATAATAAAAAAAGTTTTCAGAGTTGTTCAACAAAATTTGGTATGGGGGTTCAGAAGGGTATTTAAAGCACACTGACAATAATAGATAATTATTGTAATAATAGATATGTCAGATCACAGATACATACCTTGCAGAGGTCTTGTTTTGCAGGGTTCAGTAAAACACTATATTTTTCCCATTCTGGGAAAAAATTCTTCCCTACAATTTATCACCTGAAAGTGTCTGAAAAATATTTTCAACTATTTCATTAGAGTATACTCTTGCTATTTCCTATTTCTATTTTCAATTAATATATTGAAATTGTTCTGACTTTTGTTTTTGTACTGTGTGATCATGTATGTATGTGTGTTACTGTATGTTTTGACTTATTCCACACAATTTGTATGTCAAAGGAATCAATAAATTATTCTATTCTATTCTATTCTATTCTATTCTATTCTATTCTATTCTATTCTATTCTATTCTATTCTATTCTATTCTATTCTATTCTATTCTATTCTATTCTATTCTATTCTATTCTATTCTATTCTATTCTATTCTATTCTATCTAGTGACAAAAAAGTCAATTTTTTTCATTACAGGCTTAGGAATAAAATTCCGAAAAGTTTTTTTACCTCGTGATCAAAGTTACCCCGCATGATTAAAGTAACCCCATTTGTAAACAAAGTATTGTTGTGTAATGTCTGTCGCGTGAAAGGAAAAACATGGGACGGTTGTTGATTTACATGTTAACTTATGGAAAATGACCGTTAATTATGAAGTTGACACCGTTGTCTAGCGCCAACAATGCCATTACGTTCTCTGCTCTGGTGGCAAAATTAGGTACTACGTCGTCCCTAGGTACTACGTCGTCCCATATATGTTTAAAAATGAAAAAGGCTTCATGCGACAGACATTATAAACAATGGTTTGTTACAAGCATTGTGCGAGTAGAAGACTTTGGTATTTGTGCTAACAACTTAAACTAAAAATGCATTTTCAGCTGTTCTGCTGAGATCCGACAGAGCTGCCACTGAAACTCTCGGACTTTAGAAAAGAACGTGTGGAAATTGCAAGACTGAATGACGGTTACTTTTTCACGCAACAAACGATTTAGTTGATGCAACAATTGTTTTCACTTTTTTCAGCGGTCAGAAAACTGTGATCAACATACAATAACATTAATGGTTTAAACTTAAGGGTAAGATAACGCCACCAATGTTAAAAAAAATCCCTCACACAAAAATTATGAAAAAAAATTTAAAATATTCTCCTCTACACCCCCTATCAGTAGGTAAAATATCAGGTATACAAATACGATCTAGTTTTTGAGTTATGAATTTTTAAAGTTTACTAATTTAACATGGAGGAATGAAACTTCAATGTTAAATTAATCAACTTTAAAAATTCATAACTCAAAAACTAGCTCGTATTTGTGTACCTGATATTTTACCTACTGATAGGGGGTGTAGAGGAGAACATTTCAAATTTTTTTCATAATTTTCGTGTGAGGGATTTTTTTTTTAACATTGGTGGCGCTATCTTACCATTAATAATTAAAAGAAGTGTAAACTCATATTAATTTATGTTATATTTCCTTCATAATATGTAAACTGTCGGCCTATGACATAATGAAGAAAACCTAATTGATGGGAACCAACGGCGACCTCATTCCAGGCACAAGAACTCTCAAAACTGCAGGCAAACTGTAATATTTCTCCATATATAAATAAATGAAGTGTACAATTTTGCTGATCAATATTCAATGTTTTTAGACTGCAAGAAGTGTTAAGAATAATATAATTAAATTGAAGCAAGAAAAAGGCTTGGCTAAAATCCAAACAACAGAACTTGTAAAAAGATATGGTTGCAGCGAAAATATTAATATTTTGTAAGTATTTGTATCCAAAAAGACACTTTCATAAGCTCCAAATAAATAAAGATGTGACTCATTCACAGAAAATACTGAAGTTACAAGCAAACTAAAAGATTTGTATTTCAGCTCAATGTACAATAAACTTCAGATTATATATAATATAGTATATTATTATATATAAATAAAAAATTGAAAGGTTGTCCATTTTTAAGAAAATATTGTCCACCTATCTTATAAAAATTAAAAAAAGACAATTTCAGAAAAAAATGTTAATAATGAAAGTGATAATGGACAACATGCATGAAAAAAAATTATTGCAGAAATGAATAGAGGGTACCAAATTATGTTGCTCTGAATTTTTTCAGATTTTTTTGAGACCCAGAACTATTTTTAAATAATTATTGAAATTGCGGCCACGCCCCCTGGAGGCGTCAATAGGCGTCCAGTCTCTATCCTTTTTATTAAGAATTCAGGGGTGCCAACTGAAATCACAGGACTTTCAATAATTATTTAAAAATAGTTCTGGGTCTCAAAAAAATCTGAAAAAATTCAGAGAAGCATAATTTGGTACCCTCTATTCATTTCTGCAATAAAAATTTTTCATGTATTTTGTCCATTATTGAAGTGCGGCCACGCCCCCTTGAGGCGTCAATAGGTGTCTCTGGTCCTATCCTTTTATTAAGGATTCAGGGGTGTCAACTTAACTTACAGAACTTTCAATATTTATTTAAAAATAGTTGCAGGTCTAAAAAAAATCTGAAAAAATTCAGTGTAGCATAATTTGGTACCCTCTATTCATTTCTGCAATAAAAAATTTTCATGCATGTTGTCTATTGTATATATTGTATAATATAAAATTTATGTTGTTTCTTCTGTTCTTGTTGTTTTCATTTTCAGCTTATTTTAAGTAGTTAAGTATATATATATATATATATATATATTATATAGTTGTAATTTAATGTGTATCAACTGGTATTTAATGTGTAATGAATGAATGAATGAATGAATGAATGAATGAATGAATGAATGAATGAATGAATGAATGAATGAATGAATGAATGAATGAATGAATGAATGAATGAATGAATGAATGAATGAACGAATGAAATATTATACTCAGAAAAACGTGAAGAAAAAAAAAAAAAAAAAAAAAAAAAAAGGGTGCAACTTCTTTTATATTGCAGTATTGTATGCATAGACTTTTACACTGTTTACAGATCATAAAATTTTAGGTTTGGACATGGGAAAACAAACCATTTTAGGCTTGTATTTATGTGTAAAAAGTAGCCAATTTATGCAAGAAAAACAAACAGGTGTGGAGATATTACCTGGGTCGGCAAGTCCGGTGGTCTCCAGCAAAATGTGGTCGAAGTTGCCGCGCCGCAGCATCAGCTGTTCAATGGCCTTCACTCCGTTGTCCCTGCAGGCAGTACATAATTTTTGTACAAAGATACACACTATGAGTTTGAAGCTCGTGGCGGGGTAATGGGTAGAAGCAGGATGGTGGCCACGGCCTGTGTCTGAATCTGCCCATGTATGTATGAAAGCAGTGCACATTACTAGGTACTCTAGGGATACAAATATAGTCGAACAGGTAAAAGTACATAACCTTTATTTCCAGAAAAGTTTTCTCTGAGCACCCTTCAACAAATTGTGACCAGTTTTGAGCATGTGTCTAAAGAAATAAAATAACATTCCTTGTGATTTTTTATAACCCTATATTATATTATAATATTATTATAACCGTATATTATAACATATACGAGCTTGGAGCTCAAAGCAAGGTAATGAGTTGGGATAAGTGAGGGAAAGGATGGTGGCCACGGCCTATTACGCATACCAGCATTCACTGAGCTGAGACTGAGGGAATCATGGAAAACCTCAGTCAGGACGGACACCTCTACATTTTATCAATGGACCAAAGTGATGTCCAGAGCCTGGGGAACAACACTAGGTGCATCACTGCTGTACCAGGTAGAAATGGAAAGCTTTAACTATGTTTAGAGTTTTTAAAGTATTAAAGGGACATAAGACAATACAATCATGAATGCTTAAAAAGTTTCTATAAGATATGTTAATGCGAGAAATGAGTAAATTTCCGTTTTCGGACCATCCCACAAATTTATAAAAATTAATTAAATATAGAGAGCCGCAGGTCAATTGCACAAGCAACCTCGCACTGAGTACGGCTGGGCGGGAGGAGGGGGAGTGAGTTACATGGAGAAGAGGCAGCAGTGTTGTCAGGCGATGAACGTGAAGTCACGTTCCTCCGGTCGTGCTATTCATGGGGCGTTTACCCTGGGGCACTCGGCACCGTGTGGCATGTATTCATACTCAGTGGTAGTCAAATCAGTATCTTTTTCACGAAAAAAAGTTAATACCCTTGACACCATTTTACACTTTCGGGTGAGGCCAGGCCGATATTTAGCCTTGTCAGTAAGAGTTATCTTGCGACCATGCTGGGGCTTACCAGGCTCCCAGAACCCTTTTCCTGCACTCTTCTGGGCTCCTACTACCAGATCTGCGCAGCCTGCAGTGGCAGTGCAATACTGCAGGGAAGTGGAGTATAGACAGCCGTAAGCTGCCTTCCTCCTACCAACTCCATAATCTAGTAATCAGTCACACCCATCCCAAGTCACGAAAAGTCTGTCGTGTTCGGGAATCGAACCGGGAACCTCTCGGACCAGAGCCAGGGGAACTAAACACTACACTACAGAATTATTCCTTTATTTGATAGTGATATTTTAGAACACCACGGTGTACAACTCACTTGACAGAACAGCAGAGACAGCCGTTGCGCAGCTCCAGCCACTCCTCGAACAGCTGTCCATCTTGTCCCACAGAGAGGCTCTTTTCCAGCGCACTGCCTGCACAACACAAAATTACCAAAATTTTAAATTTTAAAATCCAAGTGACATTTGTGAGACGAGGGTATCTGTTCAGATGCTCCGCTCTATCAACTGAACTTGACTTGTTGCCTGGCAACATGAAGAGAGAAGACAGGGAGTCTTTTCTCTATTGGCTTGCTAAAAGTAAAAACCAATACATGGGCATAAGAAAAGAAGAAGACAAAATTAGAATACGGTTCTCAATTGTGTTTGTATGTGGGCACAGTTGGGCACAACCGGGGGGGGGGGGGGGGGGGAGGGGGGGCTAAAATACACCCAAACAATCACTATAGTACGTTTACATGACGGTGTTTAATATGCATCCGTTGACGACGCCTCATAAGAATAACATTATCCGTCGTCAATGAATTCACATTAAACACCGTCATGTAAACGTATAATTTGTAGGATAAGAAGATACCCTTTCTTCCCCAAAAAAAAGATAGAGGCAAAAAGATATGGCAACTACATAGAAAAATAATTAATATGTCATTGCAGCATAGAAAAATGTATCCAGGCCTGTTAAAAAAGCAAAATACCACTGCAAAGTTTTACACCCCTCTAATTATCCTGCCTATAGAATTCACTCTGTGGTCCCCCCATGAACACAGCGGTGTGGAACAGACTTTAGCCGCCTAATCAAATGATCCGAACGCTGAATTCTTTTTTGACTGCAAAAAGAAATAAAAATAGCAGCCTGCTTTCCCAGCCTGATTTTTCACAAATCTCAGCATCCGTTTAGTTCATCTCACATGTTTAAAACAGGGAGTGGATCCCGTGGTCTTTTTAATGGGATCCGGATTGGGATCTTAGATCCGACAGTTAAAAAAGGGGATCTGTAAATTGGGATCTAGTTACCCCTGTTAAAAAAGTGGATCTGGAGATCTCTTTTCAGATCTCATATAAAAAAAAGAGGATCCAAAATTTCAGATTCCGATCCCATGGTATTTTTATGGGATCTAAAGGGATCTGGGATCCGAAAACTTTGCTACCTTCTCCAAACTCGTTGAGGATCACTGCAATCCGCTTGCTGTGCTGCTCCGTCAAAATGAAGTTTAGCAGCGACGTCTTGCCAGCACCCAGGTAGCCTGTCAACAGTGTTACTGGCACAGGGGTGAGGTCCGCAGCCACCAGCGTGGGCGCCTCATCCTCAGAGTCACTCTGGAACACAGGGGCGAGGCATCAAATCAGCTGTTTGTCCAGATATTTTGGATTTGGTAGAGATATACAGTTTAATACGCATACTATTTTGTCACCCCCCTAATGTTATGTATACTTCTATCCTTCTCACCCCCTAATAAAAAGAGAACAAAGTGGACATTAGAGGAGGAAAAATCTTGTTTTTTTTTTTTGCTCCCCATTGTTTTAAGCTGATTGCTGGTATGATACGAGTTGGAATAGACTTATATCAAAGCGCTTAAATTGTAAAGAGATTGAACGTCCATGTTAAATATTTTTCCTAGCATTTTGAATACTGTACGTCAATACTATGGAACACAAGTAAAGAGAATCTACACAAGCCTCAACTTTTACAAAACAGGGCAATGAGGATCGTGTTAGGAGTCCACAGAAGAACTCATATTATTGACATGTTAAATGCTCTGGGATGGATGACAGTTCAACAAAGACTTGGATTAAAAACTTAATATTTATACACAATATTCAAATTAAGGAAAATAAACCATTTAGGTTGTGATAATCTTATTAAAAGAAAAGGATAGGAATAACCAGCAAGGCCTTACCGATCGAAAGAGTCACAGCAGGTGGAAATTCTTGTGGTCACAGAGGTTCACTCGAAAGTTTTTACATTTTTGAAACGTTTCGCATCGTGGAGATGCTTCTTCAGTCACAAGAAGAAGTAGAATGATCATTCTACTTCTTCTTGTGACTGAAGAAGCATCTCCACGATGCGAAACGTTTCAAAAATGTAAAAACTTTCGAGTGAACCTCTGTGACCACAAGAATTTCCACCTGCTGTGACTCTTTCGATCGGTAAGGCCTTGCTGGTTATTCCTATCCTTTTCTTTTAATAAGATTATTTATACACAATATTGAACAAAACAATTTTAAAACAAGTTTCGCAGAATTTTTAATAAAAAACAATATGATCCACAACCATAATCAGAGTCTTCTGCGCGCAATGTTTTTAACAAAACATTGTTCAATGTCTGTCGCGTGGCCCGATTATTGCGTGACGCTTTAGTTCCATTTTACGCCCGCCAGAGCCAACAGAGGCGCCACTAGCGAGCGGTTTTTGTTGACTATGTGCCATTGTTTAACATAGGAATTTCGAGAGTTGACGCCTAAATGTAACGATATCTTCTAAAGTACAGCACCAAAAGTAAAAAAAATCATCATTACTTCGTACTACATTGATCCAGGTAATGCAAAAAAATAATTATTAGCAAATATTACTGTACTTTATCTTATTTTTAACACAAAAAAGAGAAGACGCAGACTGAGGTTAGCATTTCATTGCCTTTAACGATTCGAGATTCTGTGCGATCATAAATGTTGCATGGGACTTCAGTCACTCCAGCATTTAAGTCTAACAGCATAGAAACTTGTAGCATATCAAATTACTGCTATATCTTCAGTATATAGAAATTCAAAGTTAAAATTTTAAAACCCTATTATATTGCTATTTTTTTTAAGATCAATATTCCAATTTTATAGCTGTCAGGAATCAAAAAGCTCAGGATATTAATCCTGAGTTTTACAGCACTGATGCTATGACATGTAAACATTGGTGTCTGCCCCAATTGGATAGATCCAATGTTAGAAATGTCTTAACTCGCCAGGCTGTTCACGGCTTCCACCATCTAATTTGTAAATCTTCTGGTTATCATAAAGCTGAACAATCTTGTGTATGTAAATTATGTAATGAATATTGTAGCCAATATCATTTAAATATCTGTAAATCTAGAATTAAGCCTATTAGCGATTATGCCAGGGGAGATTTCATATAGTCTATAGATTTTGAATAGCAATGAAGCAATAAGTTTTTTATTCTATCTATTTTCTATGTCATATTTTGTTTTATGTATGTGATTATATATATGATATATTATTATTATGATGTAACAGGCTGTTAGTATCATCTGTTATTTTATTTTATATTGTTTTATTATCATTTTCTATTGTTCTATTATTCTGTAACTATTATATATGTTTTGTATGTATGTTTTATGTGTTCTATTGTAATGTTTTTCTATAATGTATGTTTCTAGTGCTGTTAATATGTACACTTTCTGTGTTTAATAAAAGACTAATAATAATTTTTTTTAAAATAAATCAACAAATGGACACTAGTGCGGCTAGTAAGAGCAGCCAAGTTCTGCCAGAACTGCTAGCTAAGAGATTTTAGAGCTTACAAGCCCTTGGGAACATAGAAATGATGTACATTCATTACCTACACCAGAGTTACCGCTCAACATTTCTTCGACCGTTTCAATGATAAAAAACCGTTAAAAATTCTTAATTTTTTCTATAAAATTTCCGCGCATGTTTCTTTCCATTTCACTTGATTTTTGAAAACTTTTCCTGATTTTTTTAATTACTTCCATTAGTTTTTCATGTTATTCATAATGCTTCCCTTGATAATTACCGCTCGCTGGTGGCGCCGCCAGCGGCAAAAAATTGTAAACAACGGAGTTTGTTTACTTTTTTCCTTTCTCGCGTTCAACAATCGAAAATTACACCACGCGACAGACATTGAACAATGTTTTGTTAGAAAACATTGTTGAATGTTTAAAAACTTTATACTACTCAAATTTTTATTCACTTTTGAAATATGGCATCATTTGTTGGGGATATTCTCCTGATTTTAATAGACTGTTTAAACTACAGAAAAAAGTAATACGTCTCATGTATTTTGTAAAGAGGAGGTATTCTTGTATAAATCTATTTAAAAATAATGAAATTTTGACACTGCCAAGTATTCTTATCTTTGAAAGTGTAAGCTATGTTAAAAAGAATATGGATGTTTTTAAACAGCATGAAGTAAATCATGGTCATAATACAAGAAACTTAAAACATGTGATAGCACCCAAATGGTGCAGACTTAATATGTACAAGAACGGTCCGTTTCTTAGCTGCCTCCGATTATATAATAAGTTACCAAGTAAGATTAAATGTATTGGAAATGTGAAATTATTTCAAACAGCTGTGAAAAAAATGTTAATTGACAAGTGCTTTTATAGTGTGCAGAAATACTTGGACTATGACTTTAATGATATCATTGTTAATTGATTTTTTGTTTTTAATGTTATATAATAGTGTAATTGTCTTTTTACAGCTTAGCTAGTTACTATTGACTTGTCCTAAAAACCTAAACATATATCATGTATTGATATTATGATTGTAGGAGAAATGGAATTAATAAAAATATTTTGAATTTTTGAATTTTGAAACATTGCGCGCAGAAGACTCTGACCACAATACAAGAAATTCAAATTGTTTTCATATTGTGTATCAAGGTAAATCTGGATGTAAAAAATCTATTGGTGTTAGCGGTGCTATTCTTTACAATATGCTCCTACAGTATCACAAACCTTAGTTTACGTATGGAAGACATTTTGAATAGAAAATAGTACCGTTTTGCGTTACGACCTTCATTTTTTAACGATAGGCGCTCGATTAGAAAAAAACATCACATCCCTAGTTTAGTTTGCCGGTTTATGAGAATGCCACGACCGTGGGCGCGGCAATCCGCTTGCCTAGCGGCCATCCCAAGTATCTAATAGACTTTTAACCTGTTATTAGTACTGACATCATGGTTTAATGTTCATTAATTTAGCGAACTTTAAAACCAAAACAGAAAATGCACGCTGCCATGATTTTTGTTATAGTGACGTCACAGGAGCTCGAAATCGATTAATTAAATCGAACCGAATCGAACTAAACCGATCAGCTGAGCTGAAAAAAGGCGTTCGTTTTAAAATAAAAGACAGATCGGAATATACGTCTATATACGCTTCCAGAAGCTATAATAAATCCAGAATGTTACTTTTAAATGCGTAAGGGTGCTTATTTTATTTAATTTCACCACTTTTTTTCAAGTTTTTAGCATTTTTGGTGTCGACGTTTTGTCACAACAGCGGCTCCATGCGGCCCCACTGGCCCCAGGCTTTCGTCTGGAAGAGGTGCAAAGTGGTCGAAGTGGTGGCGACGCGATTTTGAAATCAAATTAAACTTACTTTTTTATACTTTTTTCTAATAGTTATACATATTATAGAAGCATGTAATATTTTTAAAAAATTCCATAGTTTAAAATAACCTTGTTGTGGGAAATTTTTAAAAAATGAAGATTACTACGCCTTGGCGACGTCTAGTCTGTGATCTCAGGCGTAATCTAAGGCTTGTTTTACTGTAAGTGAAGTGAAAAATTTGGAGTCTCGCAGTGTTTTTAAGCGAGAATGTGTTAAATTTCTTAAAAATGTTTTTCCATACGAAAGATGACAAATTTATATTATAATAATAGTTGTTCAAGTTGTCTGATGAGGAATACTCCATTTTACATGGAGCCTGTATTTTCAGCTTGAGCATATATAATAATATATTGTATTGTTAATAACTGTAGGCCGTAGAATTTGAAAAAAAAAAAAATAATAAACAGCGCTACAAGGTGATCGATACATATATAATGTATTTATCTCAGTATGTGCATAGCTAATTAATTAATGAGCAATGGTTGCTTGCAAATTCCAGAGAGTGCAAGTTTTATATTGTATTAATTTCCAGGGTTCCTGTTCCAATACTGTATTTTAGTATGTAAGAATTAAATAATGTATTAATCTTCAATTTTACATTAATTTGTCATTAATTCATGTAATATTAGTTAAAATGTAATTTTGTATGAATTGAATGTACTACAAATAATGATGTAATTATTAGCGAAAGCTATCAAATAAATTTCATTTCATTTCATTTCATTTCATTTCATTTCATTTCATTTCATTTCATTTCATTTCATTTCATTTAACGTATAAGCCAAAGAAAAAGTCTAGATGAAGTGAAAATGAGAACTTTTTATTTGGGCGTCCAGATGGCGACCGGCACACTCTGGGGGCATACATGACCAAAATGTGTCAATTGCCCCAAAATACCAACCAACCAACCAGCGACCGGCACACCCCCAAATGCTTATAACTTGCAGCTGCAACGCCATCTGAACGCACCTGCGCTGAAACTTTAATTGGAATAAAACATTTTTTCGTAGTCGCACTTCCTTCAAGATGTGCGATGTTTGAACATAAGTTTGAACATGAGCGTTCTATATTTCTTATACACTATAAGATCTCTGCTTAAATCCCATGTATGATATGAATACAAGGCAACATTTCTAGCGTGTCTATCTGATCCCATCAGATGTATAAACACAGCCTCCCATCTGTACAGTACGCACTGATGTTGTCAGGACCGATGTAGTGTGTGTCATGAGTTTATTAATAAATTATGATAAAATGGTGTGGAGGGATTATGAGAGTGTGTCGAAAATGATTGAGAGTTTGGAGTGGGAGTCGCTTGAGGAAACGAGAAGGTATAGCCGATTGGGAAATTTGTTTAAAGTTAACAGGGAGATGGCAGGTTGGAGCGAGTTTAGCGACAGAGCTAGGAAAGAGATACACTAGGAGGGGGGATCATCAGTGGAAGTTGGAGTTCAGGGGTAGTGGAAGTGATGTGGGGAAGTATTCTTTCCTAAACTGAACAGTGAGGGAGTGGAACTCTTTGCCGTCCGAGGTGGCGGGCGCGAGGAGTTACGAGCGGTTTAAGAGTGTGTTGAGTTCTACATTGCGTGCCACCGTGGAGTAGCCACATTTGCCGAAGTTTGTTATAATCTAATCTAAATATCCTAGTCCTTCTCGCGATGTAGGGTGAAGGCAATGGGATAAAGTCTTCCTTGCGGAAGGACGATTGTGAAGGTGACAAACGACTTGCACCGTAATGGCTACTCTCCAGTCCGTCACCGAGAGGGCAAGTGAAAATGAGAGGATTATGGGATTGTACCACTGCCTGGAGAGATGGTTTTTAGATGGAAATAAAGGAAATGATAGATTTAAAAGGTAGGTACAGTATTAATTTAAAGAATGAAATGTATTGTAAGGATTAAAGGAAGACAGGAAAGATTTCAGGAGCGGCACAGAAAAAATGATGGTGTGCATATACCAGATGTTTTATTGTTTTGTCTTTGTAGTCCCTACTTCAAATATTGTTATACGTATTTTGGCAAAACGAACAAACTGCATATTAATTATATTGTTGTATGTACAGTACTTACCATAATAATGCTAGGATATTTATAAAGCACACAGTATGCATAAACATTTTAGAAAAAGCACACGGGCCGAGATTCCCAAGATACTGTCACAGACACTAAACACAGACACACAGACGTCTGTGATACATACTGTATACCTCTATTACCTCTGCTGTATAAAATACTGTTAACCGGGTTAACCCAAGGATTTTGTATGTATGGACTATGGATAGGTGATGGTACTGCCGTCGGTGAGGCACAGTCGTGAGGAGGAAGTGGGTGGCGGGTGGCGGTTACAACCAAGGAGAATACATAGGGAGTGGGAAGAGAGGGGGCGTGGCAGAAGCCAGCTTGTGTTCGATCAGCTTTTTTTGTGCGGTGATGCAAGATGTACACGGAGAGACAGTGTTGTCGGATCGATGCCTGGTCTCGAAATTAACCCGCGTTAGGATACGGCTTTCAGACAATTTGCTATTTTATGCCTTTATTTTGATCTTTATGATCTCTAAGTTCTACAAGCCTATTACTTGATTTATTTCTGATTTTTCAGTACTATTATTCTTTCATTTGCGTTACTAAATAAATTATATAAATTGATAAAATAAATTCCTCCCACACAACACGTCTTTTGAAGATTGGCGCGATTGCGAAGATGACCGGAAACGGGAAACGAAACTTCCGCTTCCGCAATATTCCCGCTAATATTACGTATAGTCCAATTTACATTATATTCCATCCGGAAGTAGCTGGAAGTGTAAGGTTTCTGGTCTTTAAATAATTCTATTCATATTTCAGAGTGATACAATTTCACACATAGGTCGGTATTTCTACTTCAAACCACTTTGTAAAGTTTCAAAACTGAATTACAAACAGAAAAACACAAATTTGATACTTCGGGCTACTTCCGGATGTAATGTCAAATTAACTGTAGTGTAATCCCGTGAATGAGAATTGATAGTTAATACGAGATGCATATTAATGAATTATATCCCACGTATAAATTTTTGACTACACTTTGGGCTTATCAGCTCAAATAAGACCAAAATTTTGCTAGCCCAATTAGACTCCGACAGGCACCTAATTGGCCGATTTTGGGCAAATCTGGACTAGCAAAAAAAGTAACAATGAGCTGTAATACCCCAATATAACCCTATAAACTGGACCAATACACCACTTAATCCATAGCTCTATGTAGCTCATTATGGATCAGTTTGAATCAACTATGCCATGCTTAAACAAGCTGGAAATTGACCAAATTTGCCCAAACTTGACCTTTTCTACCCTGGTTGTCCCCAGTACGCTTATATAGCTCAAAATAGACCAAAACAGCTTAAAATGGACCTCTTTTGCCCAAAGATGTGCCGATCCACCCTGAATATACTGCATTGGCCAAGGTAGCCCAAAGTGGACCAAAACAGCTTAAAATGGACCTCTTTTGCCCAAAGATGTGCCGATCCACCCTGAATATACTGCATTGGTTTAGGTAGCCCAAAGTGGACCAAAACTGCTCAAAATTGACCTCTTTTGCCCAAAGATGTGCCAATATACCCTGAATATACTGCATTGGTAAAGGTAGCCCAAAGTGGACCACACCAGCTTAAAATGGACCTCTTTTGCCCAAAGATGTGCCGATCCACCCTGAATGTACTGCATTGGTAAAGGTAGCCCAAAGTGGACCAAACCAGCTTAAAATGGACCTCTTTTGCCCAAAGATGTGCCGATCCACCCTGAATGTACTGCAATGGTTTAGGTAGCTCAAAGTGAACCAAAAAAGCTTAAAATGGACCTCTTTGGCCCAAAGATGTGCTTATTCAACTTGAATGTACTGCATTACAAACAGTAGCTAAAAATAGACTAAAATAGCTCAAAATGGCCTTTTTTCCTCTGAATGTATTACATTCTTTACCTTAACTATCGCTTCATAAAACAAACGAAAATAGATGAAGATAGAAATATTTTGCCTAAAAGCATGTGCCTTTTATGACCATGAATGCATTCTATTAATTAGTTGATACTTGAAGCTCAAAGTTGATAAAAGTGCTATAAAATAATATAAGTTATTCATGGTTAAGAGATAGGGAAAATCAGTATTGTCATCATGCTGATGCATGCATACCAGACACTAATAATACAAAGGAATACTTGGCCGACTGTGAGGGGAAGAGACTGGCCCAAGAATCACATTGTATGCATATTAAATGAGGTGTATGTTTATTCTGTTCTTTTATCATATACGTACAAATAACGTACTGAATGCATATTATTTGCACACGGTAAATACAGTATGCATACAGTACGTATGTAAGAGGTCATTGTAACGATTCTATTAGTAATTAGAGAGCATAATATCCTGAATTAAATACAGTTTCATTTATTATAGCTGTGAAATTGTTATTAAAATTGTAAAAAGTGCCACTTACCGCAATTTTAGAACAAAATTAACCTTTGTTCATTTATTTCCTTACATTTTGGCTGTGTAAAACTGCTTTTTTCTTCAAAATTGTGGAAGAATAGGCTGAGGAACTGCATTGTTAGCAGCTTAAACCTATTAGGAGAGATATGCCACCCGGTGGCATGAACAGAAAAACATTTCCCGATCAACTTTAACCCTGAGATATTGATGTATATAGACTATATACATGTATGCTTACCTTGGCAGATGATTAACGCATTATTACACTAAAGAAAACCTTAAAAAAATAGATACATGACACTACTTATGACACTATAAGAAATATACATACAGCAACAACAACAACATTGTCAACTGTTACAAGTCAGATGAAAAACCGGTAGAGAAATGAATTCAAATGAACCAATCAGAGCGATCGGAAGTTCGGAACCGATCGGAAACCATCGGAAACACGCTAAATTAATCTCCAAAAGTCTACAAATGGCGAAATCTTTGTAAACATATGACAGACGACTTAAATAATTCTGATAAATATAATAGACCCAGCTTATAGATGAGGTCCATTTGAAGCTGTCTTGGTCCACTTTGGGCTCCCAAAGATGTGCCGATCCACCTTGAATGTACTGCATTGGTAAAGGTAGCCCAAAGTGGACCAAAACAGCTTAAAATGGACCTCTTTTGCCCAAAGATGTGCCGATCCACCCTGAATGTACTGCATTGGCTAAGGTAGCCCAAAGTGGACCAAAACAGCTTAAAATGGACCTCTTTTGCCCAAAGATGTGCCGATCCACCCTGAATGTACTGCATTGGCTAAGGTAGCCCAAAGTGGACCAAAACAGCTTAAAATGGACCTCTTTTGCACAAAGATGTGCCGATCCACCCTGAATGTACTGCATTGGCTAAGGTAGCCCAAAGTGGACCAAAACAGCTTAAAATGGACCTCTTTTGCCCAAAGATGTGCCGATCCACCCTGAATGTACTGCATTGGTTAAGGTAGCCCAAAGTGGACCAAAACAGCTTAAAATGGACCTCTTTTGCCCAAAGATGTGCCGATCCACCCTGAATGTACTGCATATTGGTACATATACCAATATATATTGGTATAAATATATATATATATATATATATATATATATTGGTAGCTCTATACCTTAACCAATGCAGTACATTCAGGGTGGATCGGCACATCTTTGGGCAAAAGAGGTCCATTTTAAGCTGTTTTGGTCCACTTTAGGCTACCTTAACCAATGCAGTACATTCAGGGTGGACCGGCACATCTTTGGGCAAAAGAGGTCCATTTTAGGCTGTTTTGGTCCACTTTGGGCTACCTAACCAATGCAGTACATTCAGGGAGGGAAAAAACATCTTTGGGCAAAAAAATCCATTTTAAGCTATTTTGGGCTATTTTGAACTGAGCCAACCTGAGGAATACATTCAGAGTAAAAAGGGGTATGTTTGGGCTAAAGAGTGCCATTTTAAGCTTTTTTGGTCCATTTTGGGCTTGGTCAAGCACATGAATACTTTCAGAGTAAAAAAGGGCATGTTTGGGCTGAAGAGTGCCATTTTAAGCATTTTTGGCTCACTTTGTGCTGGCCGAGGCAAGGAATTCATTCATGGCTATTTTGGGCAGAAATGGTCTATAGGGTGCTCAGATTTATTTTAGCTGGATTGGTCAATATACAGCTACATGAAGCTAGGTTGAGCTTGGGCTTAATTGAGATTTTTTGGCCAATAACAAGCTTACTGCAACCCTGGGGATATTAGGTGCCATTTTGGGCTAAAACGGTCAACAGCTAGCTTAAATCTGTTTCAAGCTTGTTTGGTCTTAATTAGGTTAAAATTGCTTGGGCACAAATCTGGTCTATTTTAAGCTATAAAATTCCAATCTGAGCTGGAGGCTTAAATGAGCATGTTTGGTCTAAATAAATTAAGCCTGAAGCATTATTGGACAATCGTGGGCTACTTTGGTTATATGCAAATTTGAGTTCAGATAGCTCAATAACACTTTAAAGCCAGTTTGAGGTACTCTGGGCTTCGCAGCCCAAACTGATACTTGAAGGAAAGTAATTTTGAGCTAGCAATGCTATTTTGGGCTAGCAAACCAAGCCCAAAGTAGTCAAAATTTATACGTCGGATTATTACGTAATCTACCTGGAGACCCAGGTTTGATGCCGATGTGTTGCAAGGATCTTTTTTTTTAGTTATTATTTCATAAATATTTTCTATCGGTATATATGCTATTCAAGATTCAAGTATTCAAACGAAAATTTATAAGTGTAAAAACAATTTTTAATTTATTTTTATTATTTTCTTTATCATGCGTGGATTAGCTAGTTATTAATTAAAAATAATTTTTATAATGAAATAATGGTTGAATGATATCACCGAGTGAAACGAAGCATTAAAAAATAATTAAAATGTTCTCCGTCCCGACTGGGATTCGAACCCACGTCGCTGAGCGATATCAGATTTGAAGTCGAGCGCTTTTCCAAACGACCCGGCTGAAAATGTTTTCGTTTCCAACATCATCATAACGTAGTATTTACGTGATAATTACGTGTAATACATGATTTTTACGTGTAGCACGTTATAGTTTTGTATTTATTTATTTATTGCACATATAGAACCGTGAGGTACAAAATGCATGTTTACAATATTTTAGTATTGCAATACCTGTAAAAGAAACATTAAATTTAAAACATATTATCATCAGTTTTATATTATTATTACAATTACAATCATACATATTAGAATATTATCTATATAGTCAGTCCACAATACCTGAGAAATAAAAATTTTATATAAAAAAAAAAAAAAAAAACATTTTTATTAATAGAAAACAATCTGAAACTAATTCTTTATTATATATTACCATATTATTAAATCAATCTATTACAAGGAAAGCATTCCCCTACGAAAAAGTATGGTCTAGATTAAACCTAAATTAGCCCCAATCTAGGTCTAGTCTGACTATAGATTGGGCCAAAAAAAAAACATCAGCTTTTAGGCCTAATAGGATTTGGGCCTAGTTTAGCCCTAGTCTGGGCCTACTCTAGATTTAACTTTTCAATACTAATTTAAGTGCACAAAATTTCTAAAATGTAAAAATACAAGAACCCTCAATGTAACACAGTTGGTATTTGAATTAATTTAACAAAAATGTCATATATCTGATAGAGACAACTTCTCTTGCATCCTGAAAATAATTAAATGCCTGTTACTTAAAAAACAGCTAATTAAATTGTTAACTGACTGTTAGGTGACTGTTAAGTTTAAATTGGCACTATAAACATTTAATTAAACGTCAATTAAACGTACCGTTTAGTTTCTTTTTACTGTTAATTAATTGTTCGCTTAGTCAACTAGGAGTTTTTTAGAGTTACGTTAAAAATATAAGTTTAAACACGTAAATAGAACAATATTAATTTATTTAAACATTTAAAATAAATGGCAGAAGCTAAATACTGAAAAAAAAGTATCACTAGCGGCACCAACGGACATCTTGCTTAGGATGTGTCCACATCATTTTTATTTTCTTCTGAAAGTAATGTAGAATTGGCACAAAATTGTGTGCAGATCTTGAAATGTTGAACCCTGAAACAAAGAAAAAAGAAAATTAGTTCTGTCGAAAAGTCCCTGGGTTCATTTTCTTAATTATTCCGCAGTCACTCCGAAACTCAGACGTACACGTAAAATTACCAAAAACAAACAAACAAATGGACTATTAGAAACAATGAAGAAAAAAATAATATATTTCAGAAGTCCCTGGGGTCATTGTCTTCTTCAGCAGTCACTCTGGAGCTCAGGTATAGAGTTATAACAAATAAAAAAAATAAATGAAAAATATATCACCTGAAAAACAAAATGTAATTAATATACTTGCATGAGGTCGATTCTTTGGGGGTCATCGTCATGTTCGTCGGTCATTCCGGAACTCGGACGTAGAGTTACTATTGCCAGAACTTAATAAATGTACCTTAAAAGAAAGGGAGGGGGATATAAAATATTTTAGAACTCCCTGCGGTCATCTTCCTGCAGTGCAGACATTCCAGGACTAAATAAAAATCAAAGAAATAAATAAATAAGCCCTCAAAAAGAAAAAAAAAAAAATAATATATCTAAGAAATCTCTGGGATCATCGACTTGTTCTGCGGTCACTCTGGAACTTGGACGTAGAGTTACCAATACCAGAAATAAGTAAATGGACCTTAAAAGGAAAAGAAAAAATTATTAATATACTTTAGAATTTCCTGCGGTCATCATATATCCAGTCATTCCAAGACTCTGGCGTAAAAATACAAACAAATATATAAATTAAAAAATATAAAATAAATAAATAAATAAATGGACACTGAGTTAACAATAAAAAAAAATATATGAATGGCCTGTCAAATAAGGGAAAGAAAAAAGTATTAAAAAAACAACAAAGCATGAAATAAAATATTCATGATACTACAAATTTTTTGGCTTCACATTATAACCTGGTCTACGGATTTTTTAATATGATATTCAAACAAATAATATATATACATATAAATAAATAAATAAAAATAAATATATAAATAAATAAATAAATAAATAAATAAATAAATAAATAAATAAATAAATAAATAAATAAATAAATATTTAAATAAATAAATAAATAAATTAATAAATAATCTAACAAACAAACATCTATCTTGGCTGATCAGGAAAGAGGTTTCTGCCAACGACTGGCGGTATTGGAACGTCTCTTTCTTTGGTTGCTGAAGAAACAATTTGCAACTTACCTGGCTGGCTGATAAAGGACTCTACTGGAGAGTGTCCGACCGTCTGAGACGAAGGCTGCTGAGGGGAGGTTTGCGAGAGCATTGGAAGAGGGGAGGTGGCATGCAGAGGGTTGCTGCTGCTGGAGGGAGAGGCTGAGCCCAAAATGCCACCTCTTCCCGTGCCAGGAGAGGCTATAATGGACAGGCTATATTATAGGCTGGGTGGTATGCCTACTCTGAAGCAGGTTTTATTGGCACGGGCTGGGCCAAGAAGCCTCCCGAATGGACCGGGCCTTGAAGCGTGCAGACCTCAAATACATACCGTAACATACAGAAAAAATAATTACAAGCATAAATATACTGCAGTAGGGTATAGAGTATGCATGCATATATCATATATAATATACAGCAAATTATTGTTATAATGGTGCCCTTTTTACTTGTATTCCAGTAAAGCATACGTGTAATCCCAGTGACCACATGGACATCCCGGGGACCTTGCGAACATCCCCGCAAGATCCCCCAACATCCCTGAACGTTTTACGTGCTAGTTTTCAAAACCCTTTAACTTTTAACATGTTTTCCGTGTTCTAAAAACGGTTTTAGCTACACTTCGAAAATAATTTTCTAGGTTTTTTAATAATTTTATGAAAGTCTCTCAGAACATCCCCTGGGGATGCAACACGGCTGTCCCTTGAACATCCCCGGGGGACTTTGAATGGACCCTTTAGTCAATGTTTTCATTAAAATCATAATATGTGCTGTTCATTATTATGTACTGATTTTAAAAATATACAAATATAGTTAATATTATTTAAAATATTATATGAAAATAGTAATATTTAAAATAAGACGTGAAATTTTACTTAATATTTAAGTGCGTAATTTGCACAGAAAAATAATTTTTTTTAATAAAATATACTCGTAGAAAAAAATATCTATGAAAAATAAACAAGGTCCCATCAAAGTCCCCCGGGGATTTTAGAGGGACGCTTGAACGTCCCACAAATGTCCTCGGAGGGACCTTTAAAAAATTCTAAAAAATTAAAATTTTTTTTTTTTTTAATGTCGAAGCCTGTTAACAATTAGAGATGCATTTGAGCGTTGCAATTTATAATTTATTAATGAATAAAATTTTTTAATTAAAATTATAAACTTTTATTTTAATTTATTTTAAATAAATTTAAATCTCAATATATTTAATGTTGTATTAAATAATAACAATCTCCCAATGTACCAGTTTTGCTTAAAAAAATAAAAAAACGCAACTTTGCTCGTAATATTAAAATATTATACAACACCCAAAACTTTACAATTTATATACCCAAATAAACCACACTTTAGTAACGAAGAGCAATATCCAAGTTGTCTACGACGTCGTCTATCAACCAAAAGGTCCGAGTTCGATTCCAGACGCACCCAAATTTTTTATTTGGTAATCTAGTAGTCCTCATTCTAAAAGACCCTAAACTTCTTTAATATAAATTTTAAGATGAATTAATACATAATTGGCAAGTGAAAATTAGGGAACATCCCCGAGGGATGTCCACAAGACGTCCGCAGGGACGTCCTTTTTTGATGGACATGGGGGATGTCCTTGGGGACGTCCAACGGGGACCTTAGAGGGATGTCCCAGGGGCGTCCCGGGGACGTCCATGTGGTCACTGGGATGTATGCATACATATTTTTTTAAAGCAAGCATACAGTGTGCATAATATATATTGTTATACAGTCAATTAATTAATATAAAAATAAATTCATATGTATGCTTCTACAGTAGCACTGGGTTTTCTCTCTTTTCTTTTCTTGCCCATGAATAATTTAACTTTCAATGAACAAATAAGAACCCAAAATAATAATTAAAAACTAATTATACTTTTCTGACAGCCGTAATCGTAGGTAAATCTTGATTTCACTGCGGTTTCACTTTGTTTATGAAACACGTACCGACAAACACGAGTTTAATGCGTATTCTGACTTGCTCTTATTTCATAAAAAAAGCACGGGAAAATTTCAAATTTTACATTAGACGAATAAATGATCATTGAACTTCCCTGTAATTAACTTTTTTATATTCAGGAGCATCTAAAATCTCATTAAAACTCCCTGTAAAATTTGTAAAACACACAACACTGAATCTCTTCGCCTCTGGTCCGCCATCTTCCCAACCGCCTATTTTTGTATTTTATCAATAGGGAGCAGCAACATCGATTGGGTCCAGTCCTGGTCCAGTCTAGGCCTAGGCTGGGTCCACTCTGGATCTAGTAGCTCCAATTGAGTCCAATTGGGCCTAGACCAGACCAGGCCTGGGTCTAGGCTGGGTCAAGATTTTCGTAGGGGAAAATATTATACAACACCCAAAACTTTACAATTTATATACCTAACTAAACCACACTTTAGTAACGAAGAGCAATATCCAAGTTGTCTATGACGTCGTCTATCAACTAAAAGGTCCGAGTTTGATTCCCGACGGACCTAATTTTTTTATTTGGTAATCTTGTAGTCCTCATTCTAAAAGACACTAAACTTCTTTAATATAAACTTTAAGATGAATTAATATATAATTGGCAAGTGAAAATTAGGGAACATCCCCGAGGGATGTCCACAGGACGTCCGCAGGGACGTCCTTTTTTGATGGACATGGGGGATGTCCAACGGGGACCTTAGAGGGATGTCCCCGGGGCGTCCCGGGGACGTCCATGTGGTTACAGGGAAATTACCATCACTAGAGGCGCTGTTACATTAAGACGTCCAGATTAAGATAGAGATAACGACGATCAGCTGTGTTTTTATAGCTCCATTTGATTAACATGTTAACCTTAGCAAATTCACAAAAATTCCGAAATCTTTTTGAGAGGCAGATATTAGTGACTAAAAGCTATAGAGAAAATGTCAAAACAATTTGACAAGCTGATTTTTTTTTTTTTAATAATCAATTTAATTTTCAGCATAATCTTTTCCCGTGGAGAGACAAACTAAAAAATTAATTAAAAAAAGGCAGCTCGTTAAATTGTTTTGAAACTTTTATTATAGCTTTTAGGCACTAATACCAGCCTGTTAAAAAAAATTCAGAATTTTTGTGATTTTACCAAGGTTTACATGCTAATCAAATAGAGCTAAAAAAACAGCTGATCGACGTTATCTCTACTTTAATTTGGTTCCCAATATTGCCACCATGGCACCACCACCAGGTTATCAACATTTGTTAAAGGACAACCTGCATGCATTTTTTATTGCAGAAAAGAAAAGAGGGTCCCAAATTATGCTACTCTGAAAATTTTCAGCCTTTTTTAGTCCTGGAATAATTTTTTAATAATTACTAAATGTTCTCTAACTTAGGTTGGCTCCTCTGAATCCTTAATAAAAAGTATAGTGCTTAGACGCCTATTGACGCCTCCAGGGAGCGTGGCCGCACTTTCAATAATTATTTAAAAATAATTCTGGATCTCAAAAAAGTCTGAAAAAATTCAGAGTAGTATTATTTGGTACCCTCTATTAATTTCTGCAATAAAAAACTTTCATGCAGGTTGTACATTGCTTTTCTTCTAGCTATTTTATTAAGAGTCATTTTTGTTCCTGGGCGTCTAAAACGAATATGAATCTTCATGTAAACGCACCACAAGAGATTACATATATGTTGAGCATCTTTGCGGTTTAGTCGATCTTTTTTTCAGTCAATAATATAATATGACATTAAACAAAAGGTTCATAATATATAAATCTCACATTTATTTCATTGTTTACAATAATATTGTTTGAATCATCGAGAACAATTTAATTCAATATTACATGTGATAACTTTAGCCATTTTTGAATACGCGCAGACAAAAGTTGCAACATGGTTACTTTTAACATCAAATAATGTACGATATTCAACTTTATTTTATGTATCAACTTTCAAAATGGTTTTTAAATTTACAAATTGTAATTTAACTTATTTTAGTAAGAGCGAAAATTGATCGAATTTTAATTACTGTTAATTTAAATTTGAAAAAAATTAAGTCAAATTTCGATTAAAGACTCCGATTGGTTTACCCAGTGACCACATGGACATCCCGGGGACCTTGCGAACATCCCCGCAAGATCCCCCAACATCCCTGAACGTTTTACGTGCTAGTTTTCAAAACCCTTTAATTTTAAACATGTTTTCCGTGTTCTAAAAAAGGTTTTAGCTACACTTCGAAAATAAATTTCTGAGTTTTTTAATATTTTTATGAAAGTCTCTCAGAACATCCCCTGGGGATGCAACACGGCAGTCCCTTGAACATCCCCGGGGGACTTTGAAAAGACCCTTTAGTAAATGTTTTTATTAAAATCATAATATGTGCTGTTAATTATTATGTACTGATTTTAAAAATATACAAATTTAGTTAATATTATTTAAAATATTACATGAAATTATTAATATTTAAAATAAGACGTGAAATTTTACTTAATATTAAATTGCGTAATTTGCACCGAAAAATAATTTTTTTTAATAATATATCCTCGTAGAAAAAAATATCTATGAAAAATAAACAAGGTCCCATCAAAGTCTCCTGGGGATTTTAGAGGGACGCTTGAACGTCCCACAAATGTCCTCGGAGGGACCTTTAAAAAATTCTGAAAAATTAAAAATATTTTTTTTTTAATGTCGAAGTCTGTTAACAAATAGAGATGCATTTGAGCGTTGCAATTTATAATTAATTAATGTATAAACATATTTTTATTAAAATTATAAAATTTTATTTTAAATTATATTTAAAAAATTTAAATCTCAATATATTTAATGTTGTATTAAATAATAACAATCTCCCAATATATGTACCAGTTTGCTTGAAAATATAAAAAAACGCAACTTCGCTCGTAATATTAAAATATTATACAACACCCAAAACTTTACAATTTATATATATAACTAAACCACACTATAGTAACGAAGAGCAATATCCAAGTTGTCTACGACGTCGTCTATCAACCAAAAGGTCCGAGTTCGATTCCCGACGGACCCAATTTTTTTATTTGGTAATCTTGTAGTCCTCATTCTAAAAGACCCTAAACTTCTGTAATATAAATTTTAAGATGAATTAATATATAATTGGCAAGTGAAAATTAGGGAACATCCCCAAGGGATGTCCACAGGACGTCCGCAGGGACGTCCTTTTTTGATGGACATGGGGGATGTCCTTGGGGATGTCCAACGGGGACCCTAGAGGGATGTCCCCGGGGCGTCCCGGGGACGTCCATGTGGTCACTGGGTAGCTGGCTCGTCCAATCAGAACGCAGTTTTTGTTTGCACGTGTTTTCATTGCAAGTTCAATTATGGAATAAATTATCCGGAAGTAGCCGAAATGAAAGTCGGAGAAATTATATTCCAAATTCAAAACTTAGCAATCCACATGAAGCAAAATTCATTGGAGTATCGACCTTATTTTTTTTTTTTTTTTACTGCAGAGATGGATAGAGGGTGCAAAGTTATGCTACCCTGATTTTTTTCAGCCCTGGAAGTATTTTTAAAAAATTATTGAAAATACTTTTGTGACGTCACGAGGCGCCACTCCTTAAGAAAGAGATAGGGCTTGCCACCTCGTGACGTCACAAAAAAGATTTTCAATCATTTTTTCAAAAAACTTTAAAATTTTGAAATTATAGTCTTCTCTTTCACTCGCGCTACTCCCGGGATATTCTTACTTAATAGACAACTTGTTAACATAATTTTTTATTGCAGAAATGGCTAGAGGTTACAAAGTTATGCTTACTTTGATTTTTTTCAGAATTGTTAGAGCCTGGAAAATATTTTTTAAAAAAAAATGTTAATAATTTTTAATTTAAGTTGGCACCCCTGAATCCTTAATAAAAATGATAGGGCCTAGACGCCTAATGAAGCCTCAAGGGGGCGTGGCCGCACTTTCAACAACTCTATAAAAATTGTTCCAGCGCTCGAAAAATCAGAATAGCATAATTTGGCACCCTGCAACCTTTTCTGCAGTAAAAATATTTCATGTAAGTTGACCATTGAACTTTCTCACTGCATTTTCCACGTTCTACACTCTACCATGGGTTGCTGCATTTACATTTTTTAGTTTGCTTCGTTATCGAGAGAAAATTTTGTGTCTGAATTATTTCAAAATATGTGCCAAAATAATATTCTGCCTATGAAAAAGTAAGTTTCATTATTAAAGAATAAAAAAAAAAAATATTTATACTCAACTTTTTATTTCACCCCCAAAAACTGCAATAATAATAAATAATATATAGTTGAAAAATTACGTCTTCAACTCATCCTTAACACGTCTAAACCTAATTATATTACCTTTAAAACACATCTTATTTCCTCTTCCATCAAAGTGAGGATGAAATGAAGACAGTGTTTCTATAATTTCTTGCTAAAAAAGAGGAAAAAAGATATCTCGCGTCTTTTCCTCTAAAATGGTGCAAAATAGAAGGAAAGAAGACGAGAGGAGAGTTTATTTGCGAATGAAAGATGAAATTTATTTCAACTTGGGTGTATAGAGTATGCATGGATTAACAATACATATATTACAAAAATGGAAAACTGGCAGTCATTAGTATGGAAAATGGCTAAAATGATTAAAGAAAATCTTGTCAAGTAATTTATATTAAACTTGTATATTATTTTCTTGCTGAATATACTTGTTCCGTTCCAATTCAGAAATACTAGCGAAAATTGAAAAATATTATTAGATTATGTACAATAATTGATTAAATCATATTACGGTACAATAAAATATTTAACTTTGTCATTTAAAACTCGTCAAAGTAGAACACACATGATAGCATAATATAACATATGTTTAATAATTTTAAATTCAACTTTCGGATTTTTACCTTTGCCGATGTTCGATGTAATCCTTATGTATGTAGCATGTTGTGATAATCTGATAATCACTTATCGGGTTCGTGCACGTCACTAACACTTGTATCACATCACGACGTTTCGAGAGTCAAACGCTCCCTTCCTCAGGTGATCTGAGACTAACTCGAGATACTAACAGAAAGTAAAAATCAGTCTCAGATCACCTGAGGAAGAAAGCGGTTGACTTTCGATACGTCGTGATGTATAGTGTCAGTGACACTTGCGAACACTAATGTAATTATTATTGATAGTAACTGTAACGAATTAAATTTTAAGGCGGATTTAGATGGCGACAATTAACGGCGATGCGACGCGATTTTGACATAAAAGCTGTGAAATCGTATGCGGCAGCGAATTCGCCGGGAATTGCGTTAATTACGATGCTCTTTTTCTTTTAATCGCCAAATATGGCCGCTAATGGATGTTACAGCAAGTGCGCATTATTTTCGTCGCGTCGCATGATAAAAATCACTATATGAATCCACCTTTAATAAGTGACCTTATAAACTTGCCTCTTAAGGGTAAGGTAACGCCACCAATGTTAAATTTTCCACTCTCATTTCTTCCTTCGAACATATTTTAAAATGTTCTCCTCTATGTCGTTTATTAGCTCTTAAAATATCGTTTATACAAATTCGATTCAGTTTCCGAGTTACGTGTATTGAAACTGAACCCATTTATTGAACAAGCATATACCCTGCATTTCAGTGACATTAGAAAAATTCTATGATCCAACCGTCCGATTTTTAAACAAAAACTAGAAACAAATTTAATGCACTAGGACAAACCTTCACAGCAAAAAAAAAAGACAATTATGAGGGTGGGAGCGACGTAAATGAATAATAACTGCACGAATTTTGACACTCGCACGTCTCACACACCCCTTTTTAGTCGGCCATTAAACAACTGGCGAATGAAACAGGCTAACTAATGAACCAAAACAATGCTTATAATCCACTCCACCAGTCTCCACCTAAACCAAAAACTTTCAAAAAATGTTTTATAGTAATGAAAAAAAAGTTTTATAAATAAAACAACCATAACAGTTATTATTTAACTTATTATTTATAAATAAATTGAATATAAAACTGCCGTGACTTGCGTGGTATCTTTAGAGTGGGACATTTTGAATATTGATATAGAGGCGCTGCAATCGCGGCGCAACTCTGGCGTTCCCTTTCCCTTAAAAGCAGATTCACATGGCGATTTTTATTATGCTATACCTGAAGCGAATAATGCGCACTTGCTGTAACATCCATTGGCGGCCATATTTGGTGATTAAAAAAAAGAGCATCGCAATTTAACATAAAATTTGCGTCCGCAATGGCAAATTCGCTCGTCAAATAAATAGGATTTCTCAGCTTGCGTGACAAAATTGCATCGCATCGCCATCTGAATTAAATCTACTTATCCAGCGTTACTTATCTTATTTAGAACATTATTTATTCCCCAGTAAAAGTAAAAGCCGCAAAAAATTAATGTATCAAGCATTTTAAATTTCCCTCGATAATTCTGATTTAACCGCGAGTTTCAAATTTAACAACAATTAATTTTATTCGATTGATGGAAGACTTCAGAGAAATAAATATTATATAAAAAATATTAACTTAATTTATATTAATTATTCCAACGTTCACTACTTTTTAATTGATTTAATTTAAAATTAAATAAATTTATTTGAATATGCATAACCAAGTATATTAGAACCATCATATGGTCAGCGCTGTCACTTTGACATGGCAGATAAGCCAGGAATGCACAAGAAAGTCCGAAAAAACAGGCAGGTGGGATGAATAATATGATGTTATGATTTATATTTATAAAATACTTCAATATTCTTATGCGTTATACGGCGACCTTATAAAAAAAAAATATGTGTCAGGAAAACAATTATTTTAATTTTACCTATTTTTTAAACCGATTTATTTTATCACATTACTCCCACTATTCCACCTCATTTTCTTAATCTTTTTCAGGAAGCCGCGAACAACTTCAAACGTTGAAGATATTCAGAAAATTAGGTGGAATAGTGGGAGTATAATAACGCATTAGAATAAATCATTTAAAAATAGGTAAAATTAAAATACTTGTTTTTCTGACACATACATTTTTTTATAAGATCACCGTATAATAACGCATAAGATAATATAATTGAATAAATATAAATATAATTATTTATACAAGTAAATAATGACTATATATATCATCGCATTATCCATTCGACCTGCCTGTTTCTTCGGAGTTTTTTGTGCATTCCTGGCTTATCTGCCGTGAGTGACAACGCTGTGACCATATGATAGTTATACTATATCTGTGAATATATACCATACAGTAAAGTAGTTTAATAAAATTCAAATTCCTAAATGCCAATTGCAACACCAGTTATAAATTAATGGCAATTCCTTTTTTTTATAACTTTTTGTTACTAATAATTTCTTATTTCAAGAATATAAGAGGGTTGGGAAACAAATACAAAAAAACACAACAGCAACTTTATAGCAGTTGCTGCACCACGAATGACCTGATGGTCCAAAATTTTTTTTCTCTCTAATTTTTTACAAAATGCGTACAGAAAATATTGATAAGATGATAAGACAATTAATTCTTGACGGCCCCCCTCGATGTCGGCTGCCACCTCCTGCAACATTCAGACAACAATGGTTAAACAATGCACTTCAATTATAAATCATCTTCTCATCTCATTGATTATAATAGCTGGCATTGTAAAGCCGGTATTACACGATACAATTTTTCTAATTATTTTATACAATTTTTCCTAGCAAGAAAATGTCCTCTCAATACAAACAAATGGAGATTAAATTTTCTTAATCTTAAAATTGTATCGTGTAATAGCGGCTTTAAAAGAAAACTCCAACTCCATCTGTTTGTATGGAGATGAAATTTTCTTGTAAGGAAGTATTGCATGCAAAATTTTATTGTGTTAAGCCGTTATTAAGCCTATATTACACGATACAATTTTTTTAATTATTGTATACAATTTTTTCTTGCAATAAAATTTCTTCTCAATACAAACAAATGGAGATTAAATTTTCTTGTGAGGAAAAATTGTATACAATATTCAGAAAAATATTTCTCGTGTAAAGCCGGTATTACGACACGATACAATTTTGCATACAATTTTTTTAACTATTGAATACAATTTTTTCTTACAATTTGAACTCCATTTATTTGTATGGATATGAAATTTTCTTGAAAGACAAAATTGTATTCAATAGTTACAAAAATTGTATCGTGTAATACCGGCTTTATACAAGCTTAACTAACTATTATTACTTAATTAATTATAAAACAATGGCAATTTAATATCAATATCATTTTTATATGGATTATAATATTTTTTTACTGCATACTTGAAATAATCTTCAAGTATGTATATATATACATATATATAATATGTATATAAATATATTTTATTATATTATATGTTGGCACCAAAGACCGATTTCGGGCAAAGCCCGAAAAATATGCGCACACCTAGGTGTGCCCCTAGTGATTTGAGCAAAGCCCGAAATTAACAAATATTTCGGGCTTTGCTCATTTAAATTTGATCATTTCTAGAAGTGCTCAAATCAAAAAAAGCAAACCCCGACGAGAAGTTTTATTTCGGGCTTTGCTCTCTGTTTTGATCATTACTATCACGGTATTTTAAATTTCATCTAAACACACACAACATGTTTTAGATAGACAACCATGCAGTTGCAAAACACAAAACCCTGCTTTGAATTTGCTAATGCTGCTGCTGATCTGAGAGACTCTTTTCTTTGTCATGTGTGCATGGTACGTCGTCTGTACTTAGAAATTGTTCATCTGAAACCTGGAACTCATTGCTAGAGTGTAATTGTAACATACCCTTTAATTATAAAAAAAAAGATAATAATAAAAAAATTGAAAAGTGTCTCTCAGTGTGACAAAATCGTATTTTTCAATATAACTTGAACTTGAATAATACAGAAAGAAATGTTTTAATAAAAAAATTCTATACACGATAGTAATGAATCATTCAGTACGCTGATGATTCAACATTGTTTAAACTTATTAAGAGTGATGAGAACATGGAGATGTTACAAAATGACTTAAATAACATATCAGTTTGGTGTATTAATAATAACATGTTTCTCAATCAATCCAAGTGTGCAGTAATGGATATTACTTTGAGTAATGATGGTTTGTTTTATAATTATACAAAGTCATTACTTAAAATGAAAGTGTTGGGTGTTAATGTTACTGCTAATCTAAAATGGAATATACATGTAGAAAGTGTGAGGTGCAAGGTTGCTAAATTGATGTATTTTTTTAAGCGCAACCTCTATGGTTGTACCACAAAAGTTAAGCGTCTAGCATATCTGACGCTTATATGGTCTTTAATAACCTATGCAGCTCCAGCTTGGCATCCCAAAACTAATACAAACATGAAAAAGTTTGAAGCTTTAGAAAAACAGGCTTTAAAGTTCATTTATAATAATCATAAGCCTGACTGTTCTATAACAAATATTGTTCCAATAAGTCAATAATTTGAGATAGTTGATCTCCTATTTTTCAATAAGTGTAGAACAGGTCAGGTGGATTTGAGTATAACTGATACTGTTAAAAATGGGCGTCAAATTAGAGGGCAAGATGGTGTTGTTAGTCTTATTCCACCACAGGCTCGTTTAGAGTTATATAAAAAAGGTTTTCTAATAAGGACTGTGTCTGAATGGAATAAGTTGCCCTGCAATGTAAAGAAAAGTGATGCTAAGCACTTTCCTTCTGCTCTTAAGAATTATTATATTCTTAAAAGTAGTTAATTAATTTGTTTGTTTTTGACTCTAGCATTCTATGCTATAGCATTGGTATAAATTTGTAGGTTAGCAGCCACTTGTGATATGGTGCTTCTAGTGCCTTGCTTGCTACCCCCACCCCACTACTTGTAATACTGTGTGTACCTTGGGTGAAATAATAAAATAAAAATAAAATAAATAAATGTTCAATTTTTAATTTTTTTTATTAATTAAAAAAGTTGTGAAATTAAAATGGTATTAAATTTACATTATTTTATTGTTTTATTATTTATTGCTATAATATGGCAAAATTTCTAATTATTATTTAATTTGCTTTGAGTACTTCTAGATTAATGATCGAAACAGTGAACAAAGTCCGAAATAAAACTTCTCTTCGGGGTTTGATTTTTTCGAGTTAGGCACTTCTAGAAATGATCAAATTTTAATGAGCAAGCCCCGAATAAAATTTCTCGTCGTGATTTGTTTTTTTCGATTTGAGCAATTCTGGAAATGATCAAATTTAAATGAGCAAAGCCAGAAATAAAACTTCTCTTCGGGGTTTGCTTTTTTCGATTTAAGCACTTCTAGAAATTATCAAATTATATATATACGGGTCTTTCACCATACGTCACAAAAATATGACGTCACGTGAATGTAAGCAAAAAGTACCTATTTAACATGGTAGTAGAATACCAAAAACTATTTATTTTCTGCGATATGACAATCGTGGTACTTTTGACAGTTATTTTATTTGATAGATTGAAATGTCAAGTAAATGGAAAAAAATACAATATTTGCCAATGATATCTGTGAAAAATACAATAAATCATTAAATAAAATGTAAATCGGCTCCAAATTTCACGTCAATAATGACCACTTTACGACACTTATGCACTGATATTGACCCTAAGATTCTTTAAAAAAATCAGCCAATTACCGCGACCATTGCTTTTCCCGAGGACTTTTGAATACGAGGGGGAAACGGCACAACAAAAAATTATCAGAGACCCTACAGAGACCTCCGTGTCTTATGGGTAAGAATTTGAAGAACCTTGAATTTAGTTCCACCGGAATTCCGAGTGGCCACGCCACTATCGCCCAATCATCATGGTTTTATTATTAATGACGTCATCCGAGCTGGCCAATCGCTGATCACAAAATCGCCGATTGGCTATCTCGAATGACGTCACTGATGATGAAACCAACGGTGATTGGTCGATAGTAGTGTGGCCACTCGGAATTCCGGTGGAACTAAATTCAAGGTTCTTCAAATTCCTACCCATAAGACAAGGAGGTCTCTGTAGGGTCTCTGAAAAATTATCAAAAAGAAACTAGGTAAAATAAAAAAAATGTATATGTTCAAGTTATGTATGTTAATTTTTTACGTATATATTATTGTTAAAAAAAATTAAAAATATGTTAAATTAGGAGGAATAAATAATAATAATAATAATAATAATAATAATTTATTTTCGAATAGCTGGTTGTACATTACACAACATGATTCACGTCCAGAAGAAAATTAATAGATAAAAAGTACATGCAAAATTAACCATTTATAAATCTAAATACTAACAATAACAAGTTATAACATAACACAAATACAATCTATTCATTAAAAGTTAAATCAATAAGAAATTACTTATCAACATACATTTTCTGGCAATTTGTTTGAATCAAACTCTTTTATTGAATAATATTCCTTGCCAATAAGCACAGATTTTAGTTTATTTTTAAAAAGAACATCGCTACCTATCTCTCTTAATGATTTTGGCAGGAAGTCATAAATTTTTGCAGTTTGGTACAAAGAACTTTTTTCAAGCAAAGCAGAACAGTGCTTTTCAACTGAAACTTTGCCTTTGTTCCGCGTGCAATATGAATGATTATCACTATTATGAACGTACAGGTCAGGATGTTTACGCTTATACATACAACAATTTAATATATAAATACCTGGCAAGGTTAAAATGTTAAGTCGCTTAAAGTGCGACACACATGTGTCTTTTTTTTTAAAAAATAATATTGTTCTCAAAGCACGTTTCTGTAAAATAAAAAGTCTATTAAATTGTTCTGAGTATCTACCCCAGAAAATAATACCGTAAGACAGATGAGGATAAACAAATGCGTAGTATATAGATAGCAAAGACTGTTGCGATACATGATTTCTAATTGAATAAAGAACAAAATTTGCCCAGTTAATTTTTTTACAGATTTCATTGACGTGAAAATTCCAGTCTAATGATTCGTCTAAGTATAAACCTAAAAATTTTACATTAGAAACTCTTGAGATTGGTTTGTTCATTAACTTAATCAAAAAACTTTTGTCAGGCACTGTTTTTTTGGTGTGAAATTGTATAAAAACTGTTTTCTCAGTATTTAAAATTAGTCTGTTTTTCCCTCCCCAAGATTCGACTTCATTAACTGTAATATTAGCCTTACGAATCAGATCCTCTTCAGAGTCTGCAGTTACTATAGCCGTAACGTCGTCAGCATACTTAATAATTTTAGCATTTTTTACATGATCTGGCAAATCGTTAGTACTTAAACCGAACAAATTACAAGATATTTTCCCTCCTTGAGGAATACCAAGAGTAACAGGAAGAGGATCTGATTTTACATTAATATCAACATACTGGGATCGATCTGATAAATAAGATTCTATTAAAGACAGGCTATTAATATCACAACCAATATCGTGCATTTTTTTTAAGATAATATTTTTGTCTAAACTATCAAATGCCTTAGAAAAATCAAAAAATAAAGCAAGGCAATGTTTTTTCCCGTCAATATTTTTATAAATTTCATTCAATAAATCAAACGAGGCCGTAGTTGTGGATTTATTTTTTAGAAAACCGTGTTCACAGTTAGATATTAGATTATTATCACGTCTATAATCCATTAACTGACCATCTAAGACACTCTCAAACGGTTTACCAACAGCCGAGTTAAGGGTAATTGGTCTATAATTGTTTATATTTATTTTTGGACCTTTTTTATGCACTGGCTTAACTCTAGATTTTTTTAAAATTTTAGGGAATCTACATCTAAATCAAGTGATTCCAGTTCCCTCTCAGTACCTACTGCTGAATGTAATCAAAAACAAAGCCAGGCAAACTCTATATATGTTAGCACCCAAAGCCGAATTCGGACCATGTCCAAAAAAAGTGACCAAACCTAGTTGTGGTTTTTGCATTTTGACCAAAACCCGAAATGAACAAATATTTCGGCTTTTGGTCATTTAAATTTGATCACAACTAGTTCAGGTCAAATCATAAAAAACAAAACCCGTTGCAAGAGAGCTCATTGGCTTTTGGTCAAACAAAATTAACCACATCTAGTTGTGGTTAAATCAGATTAACCAAAACCCGATGTGAGCCTTATTTCGGCTTTTGGTCACTATTTCACATGTTTAACCAAAACTAGGTTTGGCCATTATATATATATATATATATATATATTAAAAAAAATAAATAAAAATTTATAGAGTTAAAAAGAGATTAATTTTTAGTATTTTTATAACTTAAATTGAAAGAATTTTTCTGGCACTTTTACAAAGGAAAATGGGAGGGATATTTATTTTAATATTATTTTGGAGAGATATTTAAGTAGCGCACTCAAACTTGCCTCCCCAAAATATTTCAAACTTTTTCCCACCTCCCATATAACAGGCTACGTCACATAAACATGTAACATTAGGCAAAGTAAAGTTCATGATATCCAAATTAAAAATTTAAAATAGTATATTTTTTATAATAGAAGTTACATTTAAGGTAGCGATATCGCCGATCAGCTGTTTGATGTAGTCCCCTTTGATTAACGTGTAAACCTTAGCAAATTCACAAAAATTCTGATTCTTTTTTATTGGTGCCTAGAAGTCATAGAAAAAATTTAAAAAGAATTTAACGAGACGATTTTTTTTAAAAAATTAAGTTTTTATATTTTATAATTTTTGCGTGAGAAGGTATTTGTATTGAATATTACCTTTTCAATCACTTTTACCTTTGTGAATGTTTGATGTTATCCGTGTGTATGTATAGTATGTTGCGCAATTAGTGTTGGTGCCGTCACTATTATATATACTACACATTAGAGGCCCTATCCGGAGGTTTAATGACTTATTTCTTACCTAAACTAATCATAATATATCATAAAAACAGAGAAATTTTTATGCGCGCAAGTTTAACGCTAGCGAGAGAGAAAATAGTTATTTTGTTAACTTGTACGTAGTAGTTAACAGAGCGCATTTCGTGCTCGAGCAAGACTATAGCGGTGGGTGAAGCAGCAGCCGTCAACAGCTACGTAATATAACGGGCCTTCCAGCCAATGAGACTCCTGTTAACTGTGACGTCACATCCTGCTATAGTGTGTGACGCTTATTATTGCAATAATGAAAATATATTTTTTTAATTTTTTCATGACGGGTTGTTGAACAAATGCAAAGGTAGAATAAATATAATGCACATGTATTAAGAACTGAATGAATGACTTCCGGCTAGTTCTTTTAAGAGATCTAAAAAGATCATGATGTATATCATAAATTATAGTGACGATTACCAAGTTATTTTTGCAACTTGAAGAACAACATCGAACACCGGCAAAGGAATAGATTAAAAAAATGAGCATTTTATTTTTAAAACTGAAACAGTAATAAATATTTTTATCAATGGAGTATCGACCTCAATTTTTTTTTTTTTCAGAAATGGATAGAGGGGGCAAAGTTATGCTACCCAGACTTTTTTCAGATTTTTTTGAGCCCTGGAAGTATTTTTAAAAAATTATTGAAAGTCCTTTTTGTGACGTCACGAGGCACCTCTCCTTAAAAAAGGATAGGACTTAGCGCCGCGTGACGTCACAAAGTGGACTTTCAAAAATTTTTTAAAAATACTTCCAGGGCTGTAAAAAATGTAAAAAAAATCAGGGTAGCATAACTTTGCACCCTCTATCCATTTCTGAAATAAAACATTTTGAGGTCGATACTCCATTCTCAAAAGTTTCCAAGGTGAGGGGAGTGCCTTGATTGGCTGCAATCAAGCTCTCCTTGCGTCTTTTCTCCTCTTATTTTGCATCAATTTAGAGGAAGAAAAAGAGGTAGAAAATACGAGATTACGCCTTTTTTCCTCTCCTTGAACATAAAATGTTAGAAATATTGTCTTCATTTCATCCTCACTTTGAGCGAGGAGGAAATAAATTGTGTTATAAAGGTAAAAAAAATACGTTTGAACGTGTAAAAGATGAATTGAAGACGTAATTTTTCAATTATGATGATCTCCCATACCCATTTATTTTCCTGTAGTCAATGCTACCTACTCTGGTCATATTAAGTAATTAAGCATGATATATAGTAACAGCTATAATATAATCAACTTAAATTTAATACAATAAAAATAAAGTTTCCTCATATCATGTAAATTTCTATTAAAAAATAAATATAAAACCTGTATGAAATTTGTTACTGTATATTTTAAATAATAATACCTCCAGTATCTCGGTGACCATGAGAAGGGACGTGTTGATCACCGCCAGGTCACCGAAAGGTCAAATTTTGTTCTCCAGGTTCATGGACCTAAAGGAGAAGGTTTACATTCTAGATTCACCACAGTTGAGAATGCATGAATTTTTTTAAAAGTGATACAAATCTTGCAAATTTGTTGTGAATTCGATAACAACCTCAAAATTAAGATAAAAAGAAGCTCGGAAAACATAGTAGTGTAATGTATTTTTCTCTTTGATTCGTTGCAAATTTTTATACCTCAAGTTAATAATTGAAAGGTGTTACTGTATTATACTGAATAAAATCATCAATCATAATTATTACGATATTCTGTAGCAACATTTAGTATCTAAATATGAAAACTTGCTTGAACCCTTTTGTTCTTTTCGATGAATTTTTTTTTTTTTTTTCAAACTGCAATTTTTTTCACTGTAAAACTGACAAATATATGGGAAAATAACCCTAGTTGAAAAATTACGTCTTCAACTCATCCTTTACACGTCTAAACTAAGAATTTTACCTCTAAAACACAACTTATTTCCTCTTCGCTCAAAGTGAGGATGAAATGAAGACAATATTTCTAACATTTTATTCTCAAGAAGAGGAAAAAATATGTAATCTCGTTATTTTCTTTCTTTTTCCTCTAAAATGGTGCAAAATAAGAGGAGAAAAGACGAGAGGAGAACTTAATAGCGAAGAAAATATGAAATTTGTTTCAACTCGGTTATGCACTGAAATATCTCAGGTAGTGTAAGTTCTGAAGGGAATCAATAAATTTGAATTTTCACGAAGACCAGGTCTCTTCACATTTAATATTATTTTTATTATTTAGACTAATGCTCAGTGTTTATAATTTTCTAATATTATTCCTGAATCTCGCCATACATACATATTTTAATATACCGATTACAGTAAAAAATTTAAGTGCTGCAACTGTCTCCCAAATTTTCATTCAAACGTTTTAACAAATTACACTTTTGGGCAATGTTTAACCTGTTTATAAATGCTATTACCACAAAATTAGAAACTGAAACGTTGTTAGATGTATAAAGGATTATTCATGTGTGCCCCCCGGCGGGAAATTTTTCTACATAAGCAACATTTGCATTTTTAATTCTTTCTTACAGTTTGTTGCTACTGAAGCTGTTGATTTTATAAATATCTCCACTCCCATTTAGTCCCCCATTTAGGGACCATTCGATATTGAATCAAAAACTTATATCCTAATTATATTTAAAAAAAAAATCGGAAAAAATCAAAGGTTTGGAAAAGCAGTGGGTTCATAACTTAAAGCGTCTATAATCCTGTCATACGGCATAACGCTTGTAACACAAAATAAATATATTTTTTTATTTATTTCATACGGCAAACTATTATATTCAAAATAATTTCACATATAGGCTATTTGATATGCCTTGTTTAAACGTCAGAACTGTGTGTATAATGTTGTATACTAGGCTCTAAAATGCATACTAAGAGCACAGGTCTGAACAGAAGTGTACAATATTCCCACCTTGAGAAGACAGGTGAGATCCTTGCAGGCCGGATCGTGGTGACGTGGGGTCTCTGACCGGCGAGGAGTCTTTGCTTCGTAAATTGTCCACCGCGCGTCTGGTGGGGCGGCCTCTCGAGCAATCATGAGAGTGTACAGACGAGTTCTAGAAGGAAGAAATTAAAATTAATTTGGCTGTGGTGAACCATTATGCTTCTTGACATTTATATTTTATGACAGTTAATTCTAAAATCGTAAAAAAATCGTTGGTTATAAAATTCTAATAATCAGTTACAGTACACGGACAAAAAATTTAGCCAACGGTTAGTAAGATTTTACTAACAAAAGGCGGGTTGAATCTCACTAAGACAGTAGCTGTGTAAAAACTTAATGTTTGAGTTTGCTAAATTTTGTATACTGAAATGTAGTTGAAATTTACTAACTTTTCTAGTAATGTATTACATTAATGATGATGCAGAAGTTAAGAATGTGTTGAGTAGTAAAATTTTATGGCATGTTGGTCAGTAACTTGGTAAAATTTAACTGGCATTGCTGGCAAAATTGTTCTTCCTTTTTACTGCAGGATTTTACTAACTAAATGTTGGTAATTTTTTGCATAACTTAGGCCTTTTAATTTTACATACTTTTAATTGTTACTAAATATCTACCGCCGATATGCAAAGATGAAGTCAAACTTTAAGTCCTGATTAACTTTGTGGATTTCGATTGATGCAACAATAAAAATCAACAAAGTAATCCGGACTTAAAGTTTGACCTCATCTTTGCAAATCAGTTGTAGAAATTTAGTAACAAATAAGTATGTAAAATTTAAAACCGACTCTTTGCGTAACAAAATATTTTCACTTAAAAGAGCTAGTGTTAAAAATAATGTTTTATTTTTTTACTACTACTTATTGTCATGTATTGATCACATATGATCACACACACAAATCACAAGAAATTTGTATTAAAAATAAATATTTTATTCCCTTCTTTAAAATAATCATCGAGTGCTAATAACTAATAAGTGAATTAAAATTACAAAGTATTAAGGACGGGAACACTTTTATATAATTGCAAGAAATTTTTAAGATATTAAGTAAATGCATTTATTGGATGATGAAAACTCAGATTTACAAAAAATGAAGTTTAAATTAATATCACTTTAAAATGTTAAATAATACAATTTTATAATCCGTGCAAGTCTTTTGAACAAAACGATGACTGTCGTATCTCGACCAGTACAGAACCCAGTGTAGAGAAGAATGTCCCCGCGAGGGTACCGTACGTAGGTCAGTCATGGGTCGTGGATGCCGTGTGGGTCAATCAGTGGGCGAGGGTCGGTTACTGATGTGCGTGGACGCCGTGGATATTTCATTGCAAGGTGATAGTGCGATCTAGGTCTGCGGTTGGCAACAGAAAAGACTCATCCCTCAGCGCGATGTTACATCAAACCGCGCATATCAATTTCCTGCAAACATGATAATGATTAGACTCGGTACAATGCAATGAATGTTACTTTAACCAACAATAATTTTGACATTATAATATTACATTCTAGTCCTATATAAATATTTTCGTACTATGACGTGCGTTTACAAGTTACAATTACGTTCACATGACGCTGTTTAATACGGATTCGTACAAAACGGATATAGTGTGATATAGTGCATGTTATTCTTATGAGGCGTCGTCAATGGATATGTATTAAACACCGTCATGTGAACGTAGTAGTGAATTTTGCAATATCAAAACTCGTACTACAAATCTCCTGTGACAAATTAAAGTAACTAAGAAATAACAAAGAATTTCTACAAAAATTGTAATGATTGCACACTTCTAAAACACAAGAAAAATCAACAAATCATCATATTTTTGCTTACCTTATAATATAATCAACCTGATGATCAGCTTGATGATCATATTCATTTATGGATAATTTGCTTATTCCTGGGGTACTTGAAGCACTTTTAATTATATATATTTCAGCACAGAAAGTTTTGCAACCAGTTTGGTCAAATCACAGAAGCCGAATGAAGAATCCCAACGTTTTTTTTGAAAACAGGATGTTGTAGTTTGCAAAATTTTACCACGTATGGTAAGATTTTAGATTTTACAATTAAGTTATGTACTTTTTACAACGTTTAACGTGCTAGCGCCAACGTGCTGTGAACGTTGTAAATATCAGCTACTTATAAATAGTAAATTTTTACCATTATTCGAGAGTAACAGTTTAAGACATTATAACATGCTAGCACCAACATGCGAACATTTTAGCTTTTAGCTACTACGTGTAAACTTTTACTAACATTTGATAGTAATATTTTATGACGTTATAATATGCTAGCGCTAACTTGCGAACATTGTAAATATCACTCACGAAATGGTAAACTTTTACCAAGTATTTTTTACAATGCTAAGATTGTAAATTTTGCAAAGCCCGTATATAGTAAAAATTTACAAGATTTGCTGTACAATTTAACAAAAAGATTGTAAGTGTACTTCTTACCAAGTTTGCCTACTAAAATTTTTTGTCTGTGTAAAAGAATTAAGAATTTCAAAGCCAAATATACAGTGCTAAGGTGGATTCAGATGGCGACAACGGCAATGCGACGCAATTTTGATGCATAGAAACTGTGAAATCAAATGTCGCGTCGCATCGCCGTTGTCGCTCATGAAAATCCACCTTTAATGTTTTAATGTATAAAGAGAGTGAATTCCATTTATATAATTTTTGTTCAATTATTCGTAAATACATTAAAATAATCTATTAAGACTGTTTTACTATTAAATAATGCGTGATATGTTTGTTTTGCCTTGCCATTTTTCATGCACTAAAAACAAAACATTCCAACTTAAATAAAAGTCACATAATTCAATCATAATTATGGAAGTTGCAGTTTTTTTTATGAATTTTATCGTTCAAACGGTTACATATTTATATTGACAAAGTGAGAGACCCACAGAGACAGCAGTGGTGACATTCAGGCTGCCTCAAAGTTTATGACAAAGCCGAACGTTCCAGCAAAAGAGAAAACAGGGTGAAAGTTGAAATTTTTGATTGAGGGGGGGTGGACTTATTTTTGAATTAAAATGTGTATTATTGAGGGTACAGCCACGGTCAAATATAATTTGATAGATTATTGTAATTAAGAGCGTTGCCGCAAATATTTCACACTAGTTTTGAAACATAATCGAGATTAAAGATGCTGTGACGTAATAGTCCTGTGGAGTGTTTCCCTTTGATTCAGTGAGGAAAAAAAACAATTAAAATGAAGAAACATCGATTTGTAGCTTGATTAAAAGGGCCGGTGTTGCGTTGAAATAAATTTTATCTTTTCTTCGCTATTAAGCTCTCCTCTAGTCTTTTTTTCTCCTATTTTGCACCATTTTAGAGGTAAAAAGACGAGATTACGTCATATTTTTTCCTCTTCTTGAGCATATTAAAGATGTAAAAATATTCTCTTCATTTCATCCTCACTTTGAGCGAAGAGGAAATAAGATGTGTTTTAGAGGTAAAAAGATCAGGTTTAGACGTGTAAAGGATGAGTTGAAGACGTAATTTTTCAACTAGGGATTAAAATGGTTGCACAAAAAATTATTACTACGAGATCTTCTATCAAAATTGTCAATAAAAAAATATCGTTTTTTCTCTGATGTATTCTGCTTGGCATTCTTTTAAAATTCGATCATCTGTTTTCTTTCATGCCCAAAATTCACAAACTGAATACATAAATGTTAGTTTACAAGACTAATTCACAGTTACTATACGTTCACATGACGGCGTTCAATACGTATTCATGTTGATAACGGATAATGTTGTTGTTATATGAGACGTCGTCAACGGATCCGTATTGAACACCGTCAAGTGAACGTAGTGAGTGTTATCAACGTACAAGCGACATGGCGGGGTGTAATGAGAGCAGACGTAACGTTCGGGATGTCAAGAAGTGTATGACAGGGCATGTGACGTCATAAGATAGTTTTCACTGTAAAGTAGGCAACTGCTTAGGCACAAAAGTGTCGCAAATTGCCGGACTATAAGATTATCATTAACGTTTGGTTTTCTTAGTGAATTGTGAACTAATGGTCTTCAGTAAAGAAAAAAATCAAATGATATATTCTCACGTGAAGTTTCATTCAAACCAATTAAAAATCTGTATTTTTCAATTAAGAGTCATTCCTGCTTACAAAAATGCTAGAAATTACAAAATTGAACATTGCGTTCAAAACAGGGAGTTGTAGCAGATGTAAAATATTTATGATAATTCAAACGTCTCCTGCCGTTGTGAAATTTCATCAAACTCATTACTTCACAATACATTAACATGTAGAGGCTACAAGAATGCGGAGGACTACTGTAAATCCTCTTTTCCATAGAGCAATGTTGCGTGAGGCATGGCAGGACGAGAAAAACGCATTGCAGTAAAATCGTATGAAATTAGCGAGAAGAAATCGCTTTCCCGCAGTGATTTAATAGCACTGTGATTTATCCTCGCCACTATGGCCGCCACACGGTTTCACTACAATTGCGCTTTTTTTTTTTTTTTTTTTTTTTTTTTTTTACAAGGATACACCCCTAAGAGCTTACAGCTCGCGGCGGGGTACTGGGTAGGGATAAGGTAGGGAACGGATAGTGGCCACGGCCTGCATGCTTACGCGTCCCAGCATTCGCTGAGGTGAGACTGAGGGAACCGTGGAAAACCTCAGTCAGGACGGACACCTCTACTTTTTCTCAGTGGACCAAAGCAATGTCCAAAGCCTGGAGAACCACACACAAGTGCATCACTGAACTGGGTGGAAAGCGATATGAATTTACCCCAGGGAGGGAGCAGCGTACGTAGCCTGACTTCGGTGATCTAACGAGAACCGGTCAATGCACTGCGCCACGCTCGAACTCTCGCTCTTCTCGCCCCGCCAAACCTCGTGTGTCATCGCTCTATGGAATAGCAACTTAATTCATAACCTGAGCAGAGATAACATTCAGTTTGCCCAGAAGTGTACAATATTCCCACCTGTGGAGAAGACACGTTTGATTCTTGCAGTCCAGATCATGGTGACGTGGGGTCTCTGATCAACGAGGAGTCTTTCTCTCGCAAGTCGAGGGATGGCCTCTTGAGCGGACGATTGGGGTCGTGGTAGACAAATTCTAGGAGGGAGAAACATGCAATTAATTATAATATGTAGTATAAAAAGACAATTCTAAACTTATTTTCGTTGAACTATATGTTTATTTACTATAATATTCAGCCCGATTGAATTATCATAATTAAAAAACATAAAAATGAAATATAATTACGACGCTATCAGGTAAAACAATACAATCAAATTCTTACAAATTTATATTTACAATGCGAGTGACGCACAATTACAGCATTGCTAACACTCTGGCTTGCTCGAGGTGTATGACAATGCCGTACAAACAATAAGGGAAGTCTCTCCCTAATTTGCAGATTTTAATTTGGGGCTAACGGAGCTTCCAGACTGTATTAATTATTTAATTAGCATTGCATTAAGATTCATCCCCATATCTATTTCTCCACGTCCACAAGGAAATATACCAGAGAAAAAATAGAGACCTCCGTGTCTTATGGGTAGGAATTTGATGGACCATGAATTTAGTTCCACCGGAATTATGAGTGGCTATGCTACTATCGACCAATCACCGTTGGTTTCAATTCAGTGACGTTATCCGAGATAGCCAATTAGGTTCCTGCATGTCATTTTTATAAATGGCTTGATCGAAAAATGTTAAATAATACACATGTGAATTTTATGCGACTTGTTTTAGTACTGCATCTTACCTAAAATCGAGTTTAAAAGAGGTCACGTGACCTGGAGGCGCCTTTTGCAACGCCTATGATGTCATTACATTTTTTGGATATAATTATTTTTGGATTATAATTATAAACAATCACGTTGCCATGGAAACAAAAAATAATAATTTTTAATAAACAAGCAACAATGCAATAATTTTTTACAAGTGTTATATAGTTGGACCAAAGAATGAAATGACGTCATAGGCGTTTCAAAATGCGCATTTAGGTCACGTGACATTTTTCAAATTTTATATTTGATGCACTACAAAAAAATATCGCATAAAATTCACACACTGTGTAATTTTCAAATCACTCTTTCGATTGAGTTCATAAAAACATATTACACGCAGAAACCCAACTGGCGATTTTGTGATCAGCAATTGGCTATCTCGGATGACGTCACTGAAAATGAAATAACGGTGATTGGTTAACAGTTGCGTTGCCACTCGTAATTCCAGTGGAACTAAATTCAAGGTTCTCTAAATTCCTACCCATAAGACACGGAGGTCTCTATAGTGTCTCTAGAATTATAAATAATCTATCCAGTATACAGCAAGTCTTAAGTCCCGTGACCCTCCCATTAGGATGGAATACCGATCTCAAATTTTTTTATTACAGAAATAGATAGAGGGTGCAAAGATATGCTACTGTGAATTTTTTCAGATTTTTCTGAGACCGGGAACTATTTTTAAAAAATGATTGAAAGTCCGTTTAATGACGTCACGGGCGTTAATGTCCTATCCTTTTCTTGGAGAGGCGTCTCGTGACATCATCAAAATGGACTTTCAATATTTTTTTAAAAATACCCCCTGGTCTCAGAAAAATCTGAAAAAATTCAGAGTAGCACATTTTTGCACCCCTAGCTTATCCATTTCTGCAATAAAAAAATTTGAGATCGGTACTCCATTGTGTTGGAGGACAAAAAATCGTGACATCAGATCCAATAATACCAGAGAGCCTAAACATTATGATCCCTACCTGGCGAGGACATGCTGAGTCATGGAGTCGAGCGACCAGGGAGCGCACCTCGTGGTGTCACGTGGGGAGTTTCCTCGTTCGAAACCGTGTGATGATGTGAGAGAGTCCACAGTCAGTCCTAAAATCAACAATTAAATTAATAATTCTTCGATATGCTTTAAAATAAAGTATTGAACTTAAAACTTTTATTGTAGAAATGGATAGAGAGTGTTAATTTATGCTAATGTTATTTGATCCAGATATTTTAGAGTTCGGGAACTATTTGAAAGAAAAGTTATGGAAAGTACAGAGAAAGTGACACCTCTGGATGCCACTCCTAATAAGAGGTGTAACGCATTGCGCTTGACCGGGTCTCCTCAGATCACCGAAGTCAAGCAATGCCGCGCGTGGTTTGTAGTTGGATGGGTGACGATTTTCACCCATCCCACCCAGGGATAAAACGATGCGCTTTTCCATTATGTGGTTCCCCTGGCTTTGGACCATTGCACTTCCGGTTCATTGACAAAAAAGCTGTAGCGTCCATCCTGGCTGAGGTTTCCACGCTTCCCTCAGCCGCAGGCAAATGCCGGGATGGATTTGCAAGGCCGTGGCCGCCCCTGTTCCAGAAGAGCCCGCAAAACGCTCAAGTTAGGGTTTCGGAAGGTTCGGGGTTTCAAAGTAGTATGTAATTAGTAAATAGAAATACCCAATTAGGGTTTGTTTAAAAAAAAATAAGAAGGATTGGACCTAAAAGGGACATAGGTTCTAATCCAGCCTCGGCAAAACTTTTTAGCAATACTTCCAGAGCTCTAAATTAATCGGAATAAAATCAAAATGGCCTATTTTTGCACCCTGTTTTGCTATTTTTTCAATAAGAGTTAATTTCTGAGGTCGATTTCCTATTACTTATAACTTATTAATTTAATCCTTTTAAATCATATAATAGGAAGCTACGTAATCAATTATTTAATATAATAACGCAAAATGTGATTGAATATTATTTTTTTTATAATATATAAAAAAGCTGAAAGAACTTCTAAAGATATTAAAATTCTTTTAACTTTCTGATAACAAAAATATAATAAAATAAAGATATAAAACAATAAAAAAAAACATGTCTGTACATATTTTAGTTGAAAATTTGCTAGATATACCGATACTTTTACTATACCTTTTTTTGCTTGCACGTTGAAAGTGTTACGCAGCAGGCCAGCTGTGACGTCACTACCACGTCCATGACGTCACGTGGTCCTCGACTGTTCAGCTGCACACCGAGAGTAGCGGCCAGCCCAGACGTGACTGCTGCCAAATGGTGCTACAGTGGAGAACACAATAGTGTAAGGTTCCCTTCCCAGCAGATAGTACGTGCAGGTTGAAAATTTCCATGATCCGTATTGTACACGGCATGAGAACCACATGTCAGCACTTTGTGCATAAGGCGAGAGAACCGGATGACGTTACTTGATCACTCGGGTGCTAGCCGCGGGCGCGTGAGCGTCTTGCGCGGCGGCCACGCAGGCCGCCGCATACACCTGTAGTAAATAGACAATAAACTCTAAGTATTAGCAGTATTTACGAGTCTCAGTTAAGAATTTTCCTCCACCTTTAGGAACAGATAAATTAATTAAATACGTAAGAAAAGAGTCTTACAAGTGGTGTCAGAAACGGGATACTGATTTTCTATTAATCAGAAACGAACTCAAGTCTGTTCCTAAAAAGGAGGATAAAATTAAATAACTGTTTTATAAATTTCACAACAAAATACGACGTGTTACATAAAAGAAAAAGATTCGACGGTCAAGAAATCAAGAAGCTGCATCAACGCTCATCACTTCGAGAATCAAAATTAGCCTGCGCAGAAGACAACCCACATCGAGAGGGCTTGCTGAGTCTTCGAGCCAAGGATGTTCGACCCCCGGATGAGTAACCTGGGGATGTCTGCAACTGAGAGGAGCCGTGCAGAAAGCCTTGCAGAGATCGCGCGACAGCCGTAGCAGCTAAATGCCATGTTGATCCACGTCGGATGAAAGCAAAATAGGTAGGCTATGACCCAAAGTTTAACTGAAGTCAATTTGTAATTGAATGTGGCAAATATGTTCATTCAATGAGTGTTTTAAATCAATAATAAATTTCGCAAATATAAAGTTAACAAGATTTTTTATATTTTTTCAGCTAGAATTTTACATTTTTCTTTTGAGTAATAAAATATACTTAATTTTTTTTTCTCTCCCAACAAAAATGGGAGAACACAATAAACAACTAAAAAAAAAAAAAAGTGATAAAATTGCAATACATATTTTTGTGCAAACTAAAAAAAAAAATATATATATATATATAATGACAATAAACGAGTTGAACGAACATATTATAATTGTAAAAAAGAAGTTTCCCTGTTATTTAGATTTATAAGTATTTCATTATTATGATAATGGCTGATATAAGATATTGAAAGACGATCGTATGTAAATATTTTATTAGCAAGTGATTTTATTATCGATATAAACGGCTATACTATAGAAAAGCACATTCCTTGTGAACAGTTCAAGTAAAATTTGGTATATAAATCTTCGACAGACATTGAATTAAGCACAAATACGCACGCAACAATAGATCGAAATAAAGTAAAAGTAAACAATAAACAATTTTAATAAGATTTCAAATCATACAATGAATCTAACATAAAAATGAATACGAGAGTTGAGAAGAATTAATTGCTATATAACGTGTGTAGTACTGTTTCAGTTTCATAAATTAAAAAATAAATATATCTTGCATAACGTTTTTTTAAAAATTATGTCAGCATTGCCAATATTTCCTCGGAATTTTAAAAAAAAAAAAAAAAAAAAAATCAATCAATGTGCAATTAAAATTATTCTTTTTATATAAGTTAATTAAAAGTCGTGTGAAAATAATTTACACTGTAAAAAAAAAAAAAAAAAAGGACAGTTAATGAAAATACATCTCTTGTCAGTCGAACTCAATCAATTAAAAAATTGTAAATTGTAATTTCTGATGTAAAATTTACTGTTCTATATTGTAAAAAAAAAAAAAAAAAAAAAAAAAAAAAAAAATGAAATTTGACACATAATATATATCATCAAAAATAATGCTTGATTTAAAATGGAATGATTAAGAATGAAGTGCATATATCGCTATACTGTCAATATTTCTTGATAAGATAATTGCATCAATTAAGAATTTTCCTCCACCTTTAGGAACAGATAAATTAATTAAATACGTAAGAAAAGAGTCTTACAATAGTATCGACCTCAAACTAATGGTGCTACAGTGGAGAACACAATAGTATCGACCTCAAACTTTTTTATTGTGAAAATGGACAGAGAGTGCAAAGTCATGTCACTCTGATTTTTTTACGTTTTTAAAGTCCGAGAAATATTGTTAAAAAGTTTAGCATGTATGGTTAGGTTTGAACCCACGCCTCTTTTATAGGTCCTATCCTTTTATTAAGAGAGGCGTCAAGAGACATCACTTTCTCTCTACTTTCAATAATTTTTTTAAAATGGTTCCCGAACTCTAACAAATCTAAAAAAATATCAGAGTAGCATAACATTGCACCATTTATCTATTTCTACCATAAAAATATTGGAGGTCAATACTTTATCACATTTATTACTTCATTACATTTTGTTCAATTTAATAATAATGTTGATCATCAAACATTTATATAAAAAAAATGGCAACTCACCAAACCAATTTGATTAAACGAGACGGATGAAAAGGTTTAGCGAACAGTACAGGTGAAAAATGAGGTAAGCGGACGAACTATGTCATCTCACAGCTGATACATGGTGCCACGGCGTCAGGCACAGTACGGACGTTGAAGTTTTAGCCACAAACCAGCCGAGTTCAAGTTGTTCCTGCATCGAGAGAACAGAAGAACATTTTTAAACGTTATGGTCATAATGCAATGGACAATAATGGTTGCATTTTTTATTTCCTATTAAAAAAAATATATATAAAATAGTGTTTTTCTGAATTCTTTTATATTTTTTGGAGTGCGGGAACTTAATTTTCATAAAATCGAAATTATCCGAATTAGGGTGGTACTACCTGATGTGGGATAACCATGACGTTATCATTACGTCATTTTATCGAGTTGTAATTGGCTGTTGATGTTGTCATGGTTGTCCAATCACGTGTACAATCTTGATTCATATATATATTTTTTTAAATAGTTCCAGCACTCCAAAAAATCTGAAAATTTTCAGAAAAGCACAATTTTATGTATATTTTCTAATTTATGAAGTAAAAAAGCAACCATTATTAGTATTATAAATTATTTTTAACTAAAGAACTCAACTCACCAGACAAGTGAGGTCTTCAGGGCGGTGATCTCGCGGAGGTCACGTGACGAGGTCATGTCGGTGTTGGGGGATATAGGGATTTATGAGGTGGTGTTGGGGAATTTAGCAATTTACAGACTCCATTTAAAATATATTTAATTAATCTCGTATGTAATGAGAATTAATTTATAACGATATATATTTCAAGAAATATATATACATTGCATAATTTATTATGTATTACCGACAACGTGATTTAGATCATTCATCAATTTAATAATAAAAATATGAACTATGCATTAACAATAATATCCATTTTTAATAATAATTATTCACATTGAATAATTTTCAAAAACAAACGAGAGTAAAGGAGCCATGACTACACAGTTCCAGTGCTAATATAGCATTTCAAAATAGTGGTAAAAATGATGTTTTTTAAAGTGAACGGCTCCAAACAAAGCATATATTATATAATTATAGTACATAAGCTTTGTTTTCAATTATTAAGATTATGCAATCTGACGAAAACATCTTAGAAGTTACGTGAGAGAAAACATTGCTTCAAAACCAGACAAAATTGTATGTGTTTAATATTGGATAATTTTTAAAATAATAAACAATATATAATTTCTTTCTGAAATTAATATTTTCTCAATTTTAAATAATTAATATTTTTATTTCTGCAACAGAACATTAAATAAAATTCAATATTTTTTCAATTATTGTAAGATATTTTATAGTTTAAAAAATAAATCTAAAACCACAAGTTCCCGTGCTTCCCAGTATCATACAAAACAAGGTTGTTTATCAACACTATTAAGGCGGAAGGACGATGGATAAAGGATGAAAATAAAAAATCATAAAATAATTATAAAAAATAAATGTAACGAAAAATAATAAAATAATAATAAAAATAAAAACTAAACAGAAATAAAAATAAGGATTAATATGGTTAAAGGGGAGGGGGTGGTACGCCACAATTCTTTGTCTATGGATTTATCCAATGCCAGGGTAACCACATAGTGGTAAATCGTGGCGATTTTATACCCTGGGTGGGAGAAGCAGTAGCCGTGTCATCCTAACCATTTAAAGCTATGCTCAGCGGAAGCCGGTTTCGCTGGTAACTTAGGGAAGCGACCGAACCTCCGCTACACTCCCACGAAAAGAAAAAAGAAGCGGAGGGGGAAGCAAGTGCTGATCTCACGGTACAACACTCACTATCCCTTCGCATTGCTGAGGGAATGAAAACCATCCTCGTAATTATTTTAAGTTAAAAAGTAAATAAATAAGTGGAGTTAATATATCTTCAGGTCCATGACAAACCTTGTTCAGAACGACACTGCAAAAACACAAAATTTGGGTTCTGGAAAGCTCAGTATATTAAAATTTATATTTATTTACATAATATTTTTTGCCAAAATAATAACTTAAATTATGGGAAAAGTATTTTTTTCTTTAATTTTTATTTTAATTTAATTATTTTAATTTATTTATTACCACACTTATAATGAAGTTAATTAAATGTCTGATTTATGCGCAAGGTCTCTCCATCACACCAGGTGTGATTTAAATCTCATTACATGACTTGACTACAAGTCACGGACTGTAAGCCCTAACCTAAACCAATCTAAACAAGGCGTATTAGATTGATTGTGAGCAAAACAATCTACAGATTGTTGTAAACTAAAAACAAAAATAAAATAAAAGTAGAAAAATTTACAGCCAAGCTACAAGATAGTCAGGCCATATTACATTTGAAAATTAACAAATACCATGCATCAAAACTGCTAATGGTATGGTGATTAAAAACAAACTTAACCAGTACCACTTTAAAAAATATCATTTTTTTAAAATACTACTTTTAAAACAATAAAACAGATATTATTGTAAACAATTTAATTATCGGAACTTGAAATGCAGAGATAATTTAAAATTATCTTATACGCCCTCCAATCTTCGCTTCGAACTACTAAAGTATATAATTAATTAAATAATTTATTCATGTTAATTAAATCAAATTTTATTTCAAAGAAACGTTCATAATTAAACACGTTATCACGCACACGTGTCTGCCAGGAGATGCTCGGTTGTAAAATAAATATCACACGAGCGGCATTCGTACACCTCCGTCTAGCGCAAATGTTTTGCTGAAACTGGCAGCTCTAGCGGAATATTTTCAAACATTGTTAAGATGGTATTTTGATTAAATTTACCGTTAATTTAATAAAAGATAAATAAAATTACTGTATTGCAATAAAGTTACAATTGCAGTTACTTGAACTAGATAAATTGTAATTATCCCGGAAATTAAATATCAAGTTGAACCATAACAAAAACAAATTATTTGCAAAAATATAGACAACAGGAGTGTAAAAAATCCAGAAAAGATCTGATTTACAAAAAAAAAAAAAATATGTTTTACTAATATTAATACATCACGAAATATGGTTCATTCAAATTAAAAAGTTCATAATTTTTTTCCTTCATAATGAAAATAATTTAATTTATTTATAAATATTTTCACATAGAAATAAAAATTTACCAAGGAGTCACTGAAACTTTAAATATCAAGGTGGGAGAGAATGCGAGGGCACACATGTCGCTACATCAGACAGTCTCGTAGAATCACCTGAGGAAGAAATAACATCGCAACCTTCAGTACAACCAGAGCCAAAAATTATGACATCAAATGCGAGTCCAAAGTAATTAAAAAATGCCATAATTAAATTTTCATGAAGGAATAATGTTGACTTTGTTGTCAGTAAAATAAAAACCTTTTATCAAAAATGGATAACGTACATTGAAGTACAATATTAATTGTGTCGTAAAATTCCAATTAAAATAATAGCATATGTTATGTTATAGTAATTACAATTTCTTATAATTACTAGTTTCACATTAATGCTGCTACGATATAGGTTCCTGTTAACAAAATTAAATTAAAATTAAATTTTTATAATGTATGGTTTTATTTCCTTTGGCATAGAAATTTTAATAACGATCTGTCGATCACTACACTTGAAAACTAATGTATTATTTCTTACATTCTTTTTAATAAATATTTTATACAAATAATAATTTAAATAATTCATTCTTTATCTTATTTGGTGTAATATTTAGATTATATATATATATATATATACAGGGGCGGCCCGTACTATAGTACTGCAGCCCCCCCAGAAATTTTGGGAACAAACACACAATTAGAAATATTAAATAATTCTATAATTTTTCTGAACTTTCCAGCAAATTTTTATCTGTTCTAACATTTAAAATCATGAAATTTTTGCCGCTGCCGCGTAAATTTATTCCCTCAGCGCTGCCCAGCGGAAGGTACTGCCACTACTAGCAGTAGCCCAAAGCAGTGTTCCCACCCTCATTCTCCTCTTCTTCAACTCCCACTCAAGCCGTGTGATTTTGGAGCGATCGGGGACTGTGCGATCAGCAGTACCCGCAAGCTCATTGGTTCAACAGAACCAATGAGCTTGTGGTATTTGACATGCGGGAATAATTTGAACAACACTTCGAAGACATTTCCTGTAATATGGTTTCATTGAGCAGATTAAGGGCATTGGGTGTAGCACCGGTAGTTGGCAACACTGACGTATCTTCAACATGTTAATTTTTGATCATTGCTCCTCGGAGTAGTTTTTATGCTAGAGCTAAGCTGATTGCTGTAGTATCAAGATAATTAGTAGCCCAAGCGCACAATTTGGCTAAATAAAGCCTGATTTAAAGAAAAGTATTTTTTAGTAATTTTTTAAATTTACATGCATTTTTCTAAAATATAAAAAAAATACTTTTCTTTAAATCAGACTATATTTAGCCAAATTGTGCACTTGGGCTACTAATTATCTTGATACTACAGCAATCAGCTTAGCTCTAGCATAAAAATTACTCCGAGGAGCAATGATCAAAAATTAACATAGTGAAGATTTGTCAGTGTTGCCAACTACCGGTGCTACACCCAATGCCCTTAACAAAATTTTAATTACACTCATCAGTGAATATACTAACAAAGATTGACTAAGTATAATATTGAAGCATCTGAGGAATGAAGACCAGCACTTTTATTTTACTTTAATAAAAATATGACTGTCCCAAAAGAACCAACACTTGTCTTTTGAAAATTAAGTGGTGCATGTATGTAAACAATCGTGAGATATCTCACGTTTGAACAACGACAACAACAGGTTTCTTACGAACCACGCAGTTAGCGCCAGTCTATCTCAATGGGAGTTAGTAGAGGGGGGACGGGCGTTCTGCCCTTGCGGATTGGCGGATTGTGACGTCACAACCACTTAACTAATAGCCATAGGCCAATTAATTGATAGGCCACGCGTTCGTGAAGGGAGCCCGATTAAGAGCCATAATTGGAGGGGAGGGGAGCAATTAACGATCGATTATTGATCACGTGACTTAATAGACAGACTTAATTGGTTGGTAATTGCTTAATCATTAATGAGGGGACCAATCACCAACTGATTTATTGTCACGTGACCAAATCGTTTAATTTAATAGTAATTTGAATTCAATTTATTTATTAATCCTTTTTCTGAGAGTATAATTAAAGGCTTTCATAAACCATATAGCTATTATATGAACGTGTTATAACATGCAAAGTTGACCTTTAGCATGATATCCGGCCGCCTTTGGTAACGAGAAGCCGCCTTTGGTAACGAGAAGCGCAAGTAATTTGCCAACGAATGCACCTTTCTCCCGAGCTTTAGCCCGTATATGAAGAACATACCTGACGTTTTATAAATATATATTGCAATTATATAATACGGTAAAATAAATCCTATATACCTCACAGTAAAGCATATATTATTATGATGCAATAAGATTTTGTAGACGGTGATTTAACTTAATAAAATGAACCTTATATACATATATTTTGAAACAAGTGTTGTAAATTTTTTAAACATCATATTTATTTCTAATGTATTAATTAATTAAAGGTGTTGTGAATCGCAAGAGGAACAATTCCGAACAAATACAATACCACTGTCTGCTCTATATATGTCTAGTATGTATGTTGTACTATACGTACAGTATCATACAAAGAAAAAATTAAGGTATAACAATCAATGTTATTGAAAATAAATAAATCTTAAATCCTATACCTATTAATGCAAACTTAATCTACGTGTATTATGAACTAAATATAATATGATTAAATACACAAGAATAAATCCTATATACCATGCATTTATTTATTTTGTAGCTTCGACGAATTCAGATACAGTTTTATGAAAATTCAACTTAAATTTAATATCCATTGTCTCTATATTCTACTCATATAAAGCAAGCAAATGCATTGAAATTTTAAAATACACTGAAATGAACCTTAAGCCGGTATTACACGATACAATTATTCTGATTATTGTATACAATTTTTCCTTACAAGAAAATTTAATCTCCATTGGTTTGTACTGAGAGGAAATTGTCTAGCAAGAAAAAATTGTATACAATCAGAAAAATTGTATCGTGTAATATAGGCTTTAAGCGTAAATATTATAAAATCAACTTTGATCTAGTTGAAAAATTACGTCTTCAACTAGTCTTTTACACATCTAAACCTAACCTTTTTACCTTTAAAACACATCTTATTTCCTCTTCAATCAAATTAAGGATCAACTGTCTCTATATTCTACTCATATAAAGCAAGCAGGAGCATTAAAATTTTAATAAAATACACTGAAATGTACCTTAAACCGGTATAACACGATATAATTTTTCTGATTATTGTATACATTTTTTCTTACTAGAAAATTTAATCTCCATTTGTTTGTACTGAGAGGAAATTTTCTTGCAAGAAAAATTGGATACAACAATCAGAAAAATTGTATCGTGTAATATAGGCTTTAAGCGTAATTATTATAAAATCAACGTTGACCAATTTACAACCCGTTAAAGTACCATTCATACCCGTTTATTTATCTTTCATTACCCGTTCACTTATCGCTATTCACCATTTCATTCACCCGTTATTAAACTATTATTTATATATTAAAATATATTTAAAAAACAAAATTAAGTGTATTATTATGTACACAGTACTTCAAATCATACAAAAAGGATATATGTTAAATGATGAAATTTCGACATCAATATAATAATGAAAATTTAAGTAATATAGGCTTTAAGCGTAATTATTATAAAATCAACGTTGACCAAGTTGAAAAATTACGTCTCCAACTAATCTTTTACCCATCTAAACCTAATCTTTTTACCTCTGAATCGCATCTTATTTCCTCTTCAATCAAATTATGGATGAAATGAAGACAATATATCGAACATTTTATGTTCAAGAAGAGGAAAAAATTCAAAAAATACGTCATTTCGTCTTTTACAGCTCTTTTTTCCTCTAAAATGGTGCAAAATAAAAGGAGAAATGACGAGATGAGAGTTAAATAGCATGAAAAGATAAAATTTATTTCAACTCCGGTGCATTATAATTTTTTAGTATTAGGTATTTCAATATGTATTATTTATTGATCAAAAGTGAAAAAACACCTAAAGGTTTCTGCTCTCTCTCTCTCTCTCTCTCTCTCTCTCTCTCTCTCTCTCTCTCTCTCTTTTCTTTCTTTCTCTCTCTGTCTCTCTCTATTCTTGTGGAGAAACTAAAAATTAATAAATATATAAAATGATACAAAAACATAAATTTTTATATTTTAATTTTAACTAATTGCAATAATTTCGAACATATTATATTTGAAAAAATTACAAATAAAGATCAATTTTCTATTTGAATGTAATTAAAATCTCCATAATATACACATTCCAAATAACGTTCTATCACAGGTAAATTTCTCACTTCAAATGAATGATAATATTACAAATCGTCCTATAAAGCGTATAGTTAATTTTAACTTTTGAGAATTTCAACAGTAACGTGACTAAAATAAAATGTAAAAATATATATTTGCTAAGTAGAAATGTTACATTTTTCACTGCACGAACTGTAGTGATCAACGTGTGTATGCAATGCTTATACCGGTGTTCAATAATTGAAACTGTTTCAATCAAAAGGGTTTATACACCAATGTACAGTATATAGAGGTGAAACATTCTGATCTCACAAGCCTGATAATAAACCATATTAAACTAGGTGTTTCTTCTATTCATCATCTTCTTCATCACTATACCTGTGAAGTAAATTACTAGGGAGATAATGAAACTTATATTTCTAACTAATAATTTTATTTTTATTTTATTATTAAGTATCAGCATTTTCAAGCGCAATAATACTCACGAGCCAATGTAGTTACTTTTCTCTGCATTTCTATGTTTAAAACTTTTTATTTTTTTTTTTTTTAATTTTGAAAGATATTATAATAAATATCTCTTCAATCTATGTAAAAGGTTATTTTTCACGTACCGGATATTAGCAAATAAAAAAGTATACGCATATAATCTTCAATTTTTTCAACAGGAAAATGAGCTTTAAGGAGAATTTTTTGTCTTTTTTGTTCCTATTCATTTCATTTCTATTCCTGTGAGAAAAATATTTATAGAAGAAGAATAATGTATTTATTCTCGTATCGACTTTCGTTGAAAAAAAAAATAATACAAAGCGTAAATATTATATAATCAACGTTGACCGAGTTGAAAAATTACGTCTTCAAAAAATCTTTTACACATTTAAACCTAATCTTTTTACCTCTAGAACGCATCAAACGGGTTGGAACGAACGGATAGTAAACGGGTAAAGAACGGGCTGGAACGGGTGAAAAACGGGTAAACCGTTCACTACCCGTTCTTCAACCGTTAAAATCCCGTACATTTACCGTTCAATGTCAGTTCAAGAATTACTACCATTGATGTGAAGAAAAAGGAATTACCCTGACTACCCTGAATTCTAGGGATTCAAAAGCTGAATTATTTGAAAATGTTTTAGGAATAAAGTGCATTGAGAATTTACTCTCTTTTAAAGGTACAAAAATTTTAATATTTTCCTTAGAAAATTTGTCTTTCAAAAATAGTACAGAAAAAGGAAACTTATACAGTCTAAAATCAAATTTGCGTTTCCTTAAATTAAACTGCATTTATATTATAGGCCTTAGTGATTTAAATATTTTCAAGTAATAAATATCAATAAATTTGTATTTTTACTTAATTAATTGACAGTTTTCCAATATCATTGAAATATTTAATTGATTAATTTTGCATTAAGTGGTACAGGATTTAATATTTATTAACTTTAATTATTTTTGATTGTTATACCTTAATTTTTTCTTTGTGATTAATATACGGAATAACAAATTTGATTTAGGCTGTATAAGTTTCCTTTTTCACTACTATTTTTCAATGACACATTTTCTAAGGAAAATAAGATAATATTTGTAACCTTTAAAAGAGAGTATATTCTCAATGCATTTAATTCCTGAAAAATTTACTTGTGATATAACGTTGTTTGAAATGTTTATATTATGGAGATTTTAATTAGTTTCAAATAGAAAATTGACCTTTATTTGTACTTTTTCCAAAGATAATGTGTTGGAAATTATTGCAAATATTTGAAATTAAAATATAAAAATTTATGTTTTTGTATCATTTTAAATAATATATTTATTATTTTTTAGTTTCTCCACAAGAATAGAGAGAGAGAGAGAGAGAGAGAGAGAGAGAGAGAGAGAGAGCAGACACTTTAGGGTGTTTTTTCAATTTTGATTAATAAATAATAATATTAAAATACGTAATACTAAAAAATATAATACACTTGAATTGAAATAAATTTCATCTTTTTTTTTTTGTTATTTAACTCCCTCTCGTCATTTCTCATTTTATTTTGCACCATTTTAGAGGAAAAAAGAGCTGAAAAGACGAAATGACGTATTTTTTGAATTTTTTCCTCTTCTTGAACAAAAAATGTTTAGATTTATTGTCTTCATTTCATGAAAAATAATCTTTTACATAGATTGAAGAGATATTTATTATAATATCTTTCAAAATTAAAATATATATATATATATATATATATATATATATATATATATATATATATATATATATATATAAAATTTTAAACATAGAAATGCAGAGAAAAGTAACTACATTGGCTCGTGAGTAAGATTGCGCTTGAAAATGCTGAAACTTAATAATAAAATAAAAATAAAATTATTAGTTAGAAACATAAGTTTCATTATCTCCCTAGTAATTTACTTCACAGGTATAGTGATGAAAAAGATGATGAATAGAAGAAACACCTAGTTTCATATGGTTTATTATCAGGCTTGTGAGATCAGAATGTTTCACCTCTATATACTGTACATTGGTGTATAAACCCTTTTGATAGAAACAGTTTCAATTATTGAACATCGGTATAAGCATTGCATACACACGTTGATCACTACAGTTCGTGCAGTGAAAAATGTAACATTTCTACTTAGCAAATATATATTTTTACATGTTATTTTAGTCACGTTACTGTTGAAATTCTCAAAAGTTAAAATTAACTATACGCTTTATAGGACGATTTATAATATTATCATTCATTTGAAGTGAGAAATTTACCTGTGATAGAACATTGTTTGGAATGTGTATATTATGGAGATTTTAATTAAATTCAAATAGAAAAATGACCTTTCTTTGTACTTATTTCAAATATAATATGTTCGAAATTATTGCAAGTATAGTTTAAATTAAAATACAAAAATTTATGTATTTATATGTTTTTATATATTTATTAATTTTTAGTTTCTCCACAATAGTAGAGAGAGAGAGAGAGAGAGAGAGAGAGAGAGAGAGAGAGAGAGCAGAAACGTAAGGGTATAAAAAATTAAAATACGTAAAACTAAAAAATAAAATACACCTGAGTTGAAATCAATTTCATCTTTTCTTTGCTCCTCTCGTCATTTCTCCTTTTATTTTGCACCATTTAAGAGGAAAAAAGCTGAAGAGACGAAATGACGTATTTTAATTTTTTCCTCTTCTTGAACATAAAATGTTAGATATACAGTATTGTCTTCATTTCATCCTTAATTTTATTGAAGAGGAAATAAGATGCATTCTAGAGGCAAAAAGATTAGGTTTAGATGTAAAAGATTAGTTGAAGACGTAATTTTTCAACTTGGTCAACATGGATTTTATAATATTTACGCTTAAAGCTATTTACACGATACAATTTTTCTTATTATTGTATACCATTTTTTTTTTTTGCAAGAAAATTTCCTCTCAGTAAAACAAATGGAGATTAAATTTCCTAGTAAAGAAAAATTGTATACAATAATCAGAAAAATAAAATTGTATCATGTAATGCCGGCTTAAGGTTCATTTCCGTGTATTTTTTTTTTAAATTTTAATGCACCTGCTTGCTTTATATATGAGTAAAATATATAATAGGGACAACTGATAATAAACTTAAGCCGGTATTACACCATACAATTCTGCATGCAATTTTTCCTTGCAAGAAAATTTTATCTCCATACAAACAATGATGTTGAAGTTTTCTTTTAAGGAGAAATTGTATTTAATAACTAGCAAAATTGTATCGTGTAATACCGGCTTTAGGTTGAATTTTCAAAAAACTAGCTGAATTCGTCGAACCTACAAAATAAATAAATACACGATATAGGATTTAATCTTGTGTAGTTAATCATATTATATTTTGTTCATAATACACGTAGATTAAGTTTGCATTAAGAGGTATAGGATTTAATATTAATTTGTGAATCTTCTTCAAAATCTTGGCTGCATTTATATAAAAATATGGCTGAATCATAAAAAATTTGAAAGTATATATACCATATATATAAGGTTCATTTTAGTATATTTTATGATATAAAATTATACAGCTTTCTATATTCTGCTGTAGTCTAGAACGGGTTCCCGTTAAAGTACCGTTCGATACCCGTTCATATACCGTATGATACCCGTTCAAGACCCGTTTAAAATACTTGAAATTAAAAAATATTCAACATTGATTATAAAATGACCGCAAAAACATTATTTTAGCGTATTTAAATATAATTTTTTTATTCAACTGCTTGCTTTTCACGATAAAAGATTATGTAGGTTTTAATCCAAAAATTTAAAAAAATATAAATATGAATAAATAAACATAGGATTCATTTTTGTATATATTATTATTATTATTATGTATATTTTATAATACACCTACATTAATTTTGCTTTAAGAGATATATGGGATATAGAATTTATTTATTTCATAAACATTAACTGCTAAAACTTAATAATTTTTTCTTTGTATGATTATAATATATACGTATATTATAAAACATACATATATTAGACATAGAACTGAGAGTGGTAGGGTATTTTTTTCCTCCTGTGATTCACAATTCTTTTAGATAATACATAGAAAATACATGATGGATTTATTTCACCGTATAACATTGCAATGCGCTCAAGATTGAAGACGTATATGTTCGCACGCCTATATTATGTTAACCCGCGCGTGCATTGCAAGTAATGCATAAATTGCGCTGCTTGTGTTTAGTGCATCGTTCAGCACATTTCTCACGATGCGCGCAAAGGTGGGCGGAAGTGTTGACGGTCAATTATGCATGTTATGACACGTTCAAAGCTACTATAGCGTATGTAATCCTTTAATTACAATGGTAAAAATGTGATAAATAAATAAATTGAATTTAAATTACTATTAAATTGAACGATTTGGTCACGTGACAATAAATCGGTTGGTGATTGGTCTCCTCATTAAAGATAAAGCAATTATAAACCTATTAAAATAATCAATTATGTCACGTGATCAAAAATCGATCGTTAATTGCTCCCCTCCCCTCCAATTATGGCTCTTAATTTAGCTCAGGTACCCTCTCCCACGCCCCCTCCCCTCCCGAACGCGTGGCCTATCAATTAATTGGTCTATGGCTATTAGTTAAGTGGTTGTGACGTCACAATCCGCCAATCCGCAAGGGCAGAACGCCCGTCCCCCCCTACTAACAAAGATTGACTAAGTATAATATTGAAGCATCTGAGGAATGAAGACCAGCACTTTTATTTTACTTTAATAAAAATATGACTGTCCCAAAAGAACCAACACTTGTCTTTTGAAAATTAAGTGGTGCATGTATGTAAACAATCGTGAGATATCTCACGTTTGAACAACGACAACAACAGGTTTCTTACTAACCACGCAGTTAGCGCCAGTCTAACTCAATGGCACTAAACGTCGATCGAATTAATTAAGTGAGAAATCTGGATAACTTAATTCGTTCGTGAATCGCACCCATGTATTTTATTATAAATTATAAGTTTACCAGGAACAAGTCGATATACATGGGAGCTATTTATTTATTAATTATTCACTACAGCATTTTATACCATTAATGTGAAAATTCAAACATAAAAATAAAACAATAAAACAAAAACAAGTTGTAAAAGTGTACGAGTATACAAAATATAAGAAAACGTTAACTATATACTCCAGGATGAGAAAAATATATATCTTATTTTCCCGGGTTTGCGTGTAACGGCAGTACATTATTTAGCAGCAAATATGCGATAGTAATCAAAGAAATATTGCATGGCTAAAAAAAAAAAATAATAAAACAATAATAAAAAAATTGGGATCTTTTATCTGTTATATCGCTCGAGAGGTTTCTCATATGCGCGCTCAAGCCAATTATACCGATGTGTCGTAATAATTATATAGGGTGATCAGAACTGCATGAACATCAAATAAATCGATCATGGTATATTTAATAATATATGTACAAAATTAGGCGACAACCAGAATCTAATATAAATTTTTAAAGACAAAATTTAATAAAAAAATAAGAAATAAAATTTTTATAAGAAAAAAATACATTATTAAACATTTTTTCATTAATATTTGTATTAATTTAATTGAGAAAAAAATAATCGTAATCCTGTTAAGGTAGAGATAACACGGATCATCTGACCCAATGCTAAAAAAATCTCATTCATGAAAATTATGAAAAATAATAATAATAATAAAATATTCTCCTCTACATTATCCCCTATCAGTATAGCTAAAATATCAGGTACACAAATTCGAGCTAGTTTTCGAGTTATTAATTTTTAATGTTGACTAATTTAGCATGGAAGTTTCATTTCTCCATCTCCATGTTAAATTAGTGAACATTAAAACAACTTTAAAAATTAATAACTCGAAAACTAGCTCAGTTTTGTATACCTGATAATTTAGCTATACTGCATGATAGGCGATGTAGAGGAGAACATTTTACTTTTTTTTTTCGTAATTTTCATGACTGAGATTTATTTAGCATAGGTCAGCTGATCCGTGTTATCCCTACCTTAACAGGATTACGATTAATTTTTTCTCAATTAAATAAATACTAACAATATTGAAATAATGTTTAATAATTTTAATGCAATTTTTTCTTATAAAAATTTTCATTTTTTATTTTTTTACTAAATTTTGTCTTTAAAAATTTATATTAGATTCTGGTTGTCGCCTAATTTTGTACATATTGTATATACCGTGATCGATTTATTTGATGTTCATTATATACATTGCGTAAAAATTATACCAGACATTCAGGTTTCATATTAACAATGCAGTTTGATTGACACTATTATTTAAAAAAAAAGGCTTAAAACAATATTTATTATTATACAGGCATGTTTCTTACCACGTATGAAAGGACTATTCTTTGAAATAAAGAAAATAATAAAAAATTGGATATTATATGAAGTTTGAAACAATCAATCACGATTTCAAAAGGGCTCGCATAAGTAAATGTCATAACAAATTTTAAATAAAATGCATGCATTTTTTGATTTTAGATAATTTCTGCTTCTTTGTTGAAAGCATTATTATATGATTTTGTCATAATTTTACCCTAAAAAAGGGGCGTGTCCTTAAATACAATCGCGGATATATATATTTTATAAATGCAAGGTTATTTTACATGAATGCATCGACACAATAAATTCACAAATCGTATCATAATATAAAATGCATTACAAAATATACATAAAAATATTCTGTTTTATGAATTTATATTACTTTTTTATTTTAGTGGAATTTCTGATATTTTTAAACATTACAAAAGAAACAAAAAATATCAAGAAATAACATTTATTTTAAGAAAAATGCAACTAATACTCTTCAAAGTTATTATGCACAACAAGTTAATGAAAAAAATGTTTTAAAATAACATAACTTACGTTTACGATGGTTTACGACATTTCTCCGCCCGACCTCCGCTCTCGTCCACAGTGACACAAGAACTGAGCGATCTTTGACATGTTTGACTCGCACGCAACTGTTGGCTTCCTTTCTCCCTCTCTCTCACTCGTAGCGCGCTCGCTTACCTGCCTGCTTGCTTGCCTGCGGTGACAGATTACGTAACTAAAACCTCTTCTATATTGAGCATTTAAGTTGTAGTTATAATTTAAGTACATGAAAATTTTTCAAACGCCCTGGTTAATTTTTATCACGTGGTGTCATAATAACTATTTCAGTTATTATTATTTTTATTAAACATTCCACAGTTGAAAAACTACGTCTTCAACTCTGAATCCTTTACACGTCTAAACCAAATCTTTTAAAATGTCGGTCCTATGAGTGTAAAACATTGGACAGTTGTTGATTTAAATGTTAACTTATAGAAAATGATTGTTAATTATGAAATTTGTTGTGTATATATATATATATACTAGCGCCGCACTAGTATATAGTTGCAACAATGCAGGCGCGGATCCAAGGGGGGGGGGGGCGATGGGTGCGACTGCCCCTCCCAAAAGGAAAAGGTCCCAAAATACAATGAAGGTGTGTCACCACACCCACCATCGCGCCCCTTCCCAACCTAAATTTTAACATTGCGGGATAGGGCACCGCCTCCCCTTCATCCCCCGCGTGCCTCGGCTGGATCCGCCCCTGCAACAATGTCATTACGTTCTGTGTTCTGGGGGCGAAATCATGCAATACATTTTACCATGTTTAGCAGGCTTCATGCGACACACATTATAAACAATGGTTTGTTATTTAGAACCATTGCAAGTAGAAGACACTGGTTTGTGACGTATTACAAGGATCGATTTTATTATTTTTCTAATCTCACCGTGAAAAGCTTCAGTTTGCGATCCTCGGGAAAATTGCAGCCCCTGATTACGGGGGTGTACCTTTGACCCCTTAGTTCTGGGGTGGTACTCACGGTGCCAGGGGTCAAAGACACTACCGTCTCACTGCCGGGGGACGCGTGGAAGTAATTTCTGCAGTAAACGTCCGGAAATTCCATCGGGGGCTGTACCACGATCTGGTAATTATTTTATTATGAGGGATGTTAATTGCAGCATTCAAGTCAATATTATGGAGTATCGACCTCATTTTTTTTATTGCAGAAATGGATAGAGGTTGAAAAGTTATACTTTCCTGATTTTTTTCAGATTTTTTAGAGCCCGGGATGTATTTTTAAAAAAAGGTTCTTTTTGTGACGTCACGACGCTTCTTAAGAAAAAAATAGGACTTGCCGCAGCGTGACGTCACAAAGAGGACTAGCTTTCAATAACTTTTTAAAAATAGTTCCCAGTCTGTAAAAAATCTGAAAAATATCAGGGTAACATAACTTTTTACCCTCTATCCATTTCTGCAATAAAAAAAATGAGGGTGATACTAAATTCTTTATTGGTCATTTTCAAATACATACATACACAATCATAATGAAAGCACTCTGCATGAGATGGTAAGACACGTCCAAATACACATACTGAAAAACTAAATGTAGCATAACTAGATACATTATAAAAACAATTTTTCAACAATAACACTTTTGCAGCATTTTTAAAATCGACATAGTACTGTGATATAAGTTTTATATATACAGTGGAAGTTTATTATATAATCTAATTGACATAGAATAATAGGTCCCTTAGTTATTATAAATCTGCATTCTTCACCGTGCGGGTGTAATTATTATGTTCTAATTTCTTGTATTACGATGATGGGAGTCCTTGCACTGAACAAAATATTGCAGCATAGATATTTGAAGACAATTTTAACTTATCAAGAGATAAAAATATTTTTCAAAAATGTGGCTAAATCTGTCATAACATGAGATAAATTTTATGATATAAAGCAACTAGAAAGAAGATGTCATACACATGATACAAGAAATAAATTATCAGAGCCTGCAATTGTACCATTACCAAATGGTACAATTGGTCACTAATTAAGTTGTCACTGCATGTTTTTTTTTGTAATGCAAATTGTGTTGACAAGACTGAAATATTCATGTGATTATTGTTTTATGTTTTAGTTATTAAATATTTTAAGCTGACAAGAATAATGCTGTATTATGACAATTTATTTTGTCATTGTATGTACTGCCTGTGGTAAAATAAATCTATTCTATTCTATTCTATTCTATTCTATTCTATTCTATTCTATTCTATTCTATTCTATTCTATTCTATTCTATTCTATTCTATTCTATTCTATTCTAAATAATAATAATAGATATGGTGAAAGAAATTTGGATGTCCTCTTACCTAAAATTTAGAATAACATTCCATTGTTTATTAAAGAGTCGTCGATGGGTAAAATTAAACTTAAAACCAAAGTAAAAAATTGGTTTCTATCATAATATTTTCGTTTGTGATTTTTTAATTGTTTGTATAATATGTAAAAATTGCACGATGATTTATATATTTTTTTCATTTTTTTTTTTTTTTTTTTTTTAGACACTACTAAGCCGTCTCATAGGTCATTACAAGACAAACCTAGCAGTGCCTCCTAGACCCCAGCGCTCCGCACTCTCGTGCAGTAAACTCCGGGGCTGCCTTTCATTTTTTCTTTTTATCGGTGCACCTCACCAACCTCCCCATGGGCCCGAAGTAGACGGAGGGAGCCCAGCAACACTGCCTTCTGCATGGCATCCGCCAGCCGCTCAGCGGATCCACGGCAACCTGGTATTTGCCGCAGCCCTGAAACCAACGAGTCGGGAACTCCACCAATCACCCCAACCAAAAGAACGACCAACACAACCGAATGTCCAACATAGCTCTGCCGCAAGTCCATGACAAGATCGCGGTACTTATCGCGTTTTTCGGCATACTTTTCCGTGAGGTTCTGGTCCGAAGGAGCAGAAAACTCCACCATGGTCAACGCCTTCTTGTGCTTCTCAAGTACCACGATGTCCGGCTTGTTGGCATGGAGCTTGCGAGTGGTGGGAAACGAATAGTTCCAGAAGATCTTCACCTGGTCGTTCGCCACCACTGCCTCAACGTCCCCAGGAGCGTATGGTATGACAGGTGAATCGTCAATACCAAAATGGTGCCTCAGATGGAAATAAAGCACCCGCAGTGCAGCATTGTGCCTCTCGATGTAAAGAGTACGGGCATAGAAAGGACATGCAGAGAGAAGATGCATGGTGTTCTCGGGAGAACGGAAGCACGCCCGACATCTGGTGTCCAGCTGACGACCAAAGCTCAACTGCTGGTACACCAGGGATGTGAACACCATCCTGCATCTTGATGATATTGCTCTCTGACACGGAAGTCAGCCCAGAGGAGCGAAGAAAGGCAAAAGTACGCTCCCTGCAAAGGCCCTGGCTCTCGATGTTCTTGTAGAACACGCTATGCATGCTCTTTGCCATGTGCCCTCGCAAAAGAAGACGCACCTCTGCCTCCCTCACCCTCTGCTTGGCGAGAGCCCGAGGCAAACCTGCAAGGTTTACTCCTGGCCTCGACTCCGGCTCCACCAAATCCAACTGTACTCCCAATGCCCATGCCGCCCTTTTTGCTGCACTGAACAAAAACGCTCCACTGCCCCACAACTCATGCCCATACACAAGTTGAAGATGGGGATCTGTGCTCGTTACCACACGACACGCCATACTGATAACCATTCGGTTGTAGATGTTCTCAACTCCGAGCAACCCTCTACCTCCCTGATCACGTGGAAGGTAGACCCTCTCAACAGAAGCCCGCTTATGGTGGCTCAAGTTTGAAGACATGACTTTCCTCGTGATGGTATCGAGGCCCTTCAGCTCTGCCACGTTCCATTTCATGGCACCAAAGGTGTAGAGCATGACAGGGATGGCTAGCATGTTGGTCGCTTGGATCTTATTGCGACCCGACAACCTGGAACTCCAGATCTTCTTCAGGCGTCGAACATACTCCCCACGAAGCACCTTCTGGCACAATCCTGTATCCTGAACGTGACTTTCACTCACGCCCAGGTACTTGTACCGTGCTTCGGCATCGAGATGTCTAATGATGCTCCCGTCTCATTTCATTATTTCATTAATAATGAAATAATGATTTTTTTTTGTTTTTTTCATTATTATTATTATTATTTTTTTTTTTTTTTTTTTTTTTTTTTAGACACTACTAAGCTGTCTCATAGGTCATTACAAGACAAACCTAGCAGTGCCTCCTCGACCCCAGCGCTCCGTACTCTCGTGCAGTAAACTCCGGGGATGCCTTTTCATTTTTTCTTTTTATCGGTGCACCTCACCAACCTCCCCATGGGTCCGAAGTAGACGGAGGGAGCCCAGCAACACTGCCTTCTGCATTACATCCGCCAGCCGCTCAGCGGATCCACGGCAACCTGGTATTTGCCGCAGCCCTGAAACCAATGAGTCGGGAACTCCACCCATCACCCCAACCAAAAGAACGACCAACACAACCGAATGTCCAGCATAGCTCTGCCGCAAGTCCATGACAAGATCGCGGTACTTATCGCGTTTTTCGGCATACTTTTCCGTGAGGTTCTGGTCCGAAGGAGCAGAAAACTCCACCACGGTCAACGCCTTCTTGTGCTTCTCAAATACCACGATGTCCGGCTTGTTGGCATGGAGCTTGCGAGTGGTGGGAAACGAATAGTTCCAGAAGATCTTCACCTGGTCGTTTGCCACCACTGCCTCAACGTCCCCAGGAGCGTATGGTATGACAGGTGAATCGTCAATACCAAAATGGTGCCTCAGATGGAAATAAAGCACCCGCAGTGCAGCATTGTGCCTCTCGATGTAAAGAGTACGGGCATAGAAAGGACATGCAGAGAGAAGATGCATGGTGGTCTCGGGAGAACGGAAGCACGCCCGACATCTGGTGTCCAGCTGACGACCAAAGATCAACTGCTGGTACACCAGGGATGTGAACACACCATCCTGCATCTTGATGATATTGCTCTCTGACACGGAAGTCAGCCCAGAGGAGCGAAGAAAGGCAAAAGTACGCTCCCTGCAAAGGCCCTGGCTCTCGATGTTCTTGTAGAACACGCTATGCATGCTCTTTGCCATGTGCCCTCGCAAAAGAAGACGCACCTCCGCCTCCCTCACCCTCTGCTTGGCGAGAGCCCGAGGCAAACCTGCAAGGTTTACTCCTGGCCTCGACTCCGGCTCCACCAAATCCAACTGTACTCCCAATGCCCATGCCCATTATTATTATTATTTTTTTTTTTTTTTTTTTTTTTTTCTTTTTTTTTTTTGAGACACTACTGGATTGCCCTGGTCATAGGACAGACCCAGCTGTGCCTCGTTTTTTCCCCAACAATGCCCCTTTGGAGTGCCAGACTTTCAGCCACGGTGTTACCCAGCCTCCACGGAATCACACCCGTAGGACCCGGGTCTATTACCCCGAGCATGACGTACGAATAGTGTCACCGCAGTGACCATCAGCCCCACCGCGACCGAGCTTTGCACCCTCTCCCCCGACCCACAATCCCCAATAATAATAATAATTATAATTATAATTATATAATTATTATTTTTTTTTTTTTTTTTTTTTTTTTTTTTTTTTTTTTTAGACACTTCTAAGCCGTCTCATAGGTCATTACAAGACAAACCTAGCAGCGCCTCCTCGACCCCAGCGCTCCGCACTCTCGTGCAGTAAACTCCAGGGCTGCCTTTTATTTTATCGGTGCACCTCACCAACCTCCCCATGGGCCCGAAGTAGACGGAGGGAGCCCAGCAACACTGCCTTCTGCATGGCATCCGCCAGCCGCTCAGCGGATCCACGGCAACCTGGTATTTGCCGCAGCCCTGAAACCAACGAGTCGGGAACTCCACCCATCACCCCAACCAAAAGAACGACCAACACAACCGAATGTCCAGCATAGCTCTGCCGCAAGTCCATGACAAGATCGCGGTACTTATCGCGTTTTTCGGCATACTTTTCCGTGAGGTTCTGGTCCGAAGGAGCAGAAAACTCCACCACGGTCAACGCCTTCTTGTGCTTCTCAAGTACCACGATGTCCGGCTTGTTGGCATGGAGCTTGCGAGTGGTGGGAAACGATTAGTTCCAGAAGATCTTCACCTGGTCGTTTGCCACCACTGCCTCAATGTCTCCAGGAGCGTATGGTATGACAGGTGAATCGTCAATACCAAAATGGTGCCTCAGATGGAAATAAAGCACCCGCAGTGCAGCATTGTGCCTCTCGATGTAAAGAGTACGGGCATAGAAAGGACATGCAGAGAGAAGATGCATGGTGGTCTCGGGAGAACGGAAGCACGCCCGACATCTGGTGTCCAGCTGACGACCAAAGATCAACTGCTGGTACACCAGGGATGTGAACACACCATCCTGCATCTTGATGATATTGCTCTCTGACACGGAAGTCAGCCCAGAGGAGCGAAGAAAGGCAAAAGTACGCTCCCTGCAAAGGCCCTGGCTCTCGATGTTCTTGTAGAACACGCTATGCATGCTCTTTGCCATGTGCCCTCGCAAAAGAAGACGCACCTCCGCCTCCCTCACCCTCTGCTTGGCGAGAGCCCGAGGCAAACCTGCAAGGTTTACTCCTGGCCTCGACTCCGGCTCCACCAAATCCAACTGTACTCCCAATGCCCATGCCCATTATTATTATTTTTTTTTTTTTTTTTTTTTTTTTTTTTTTTCTTTTTTTTTTGAGACACTACTGGATTGCCCTGGTCATAGGACAGACCCAGCTGTGCCTCGTTTTTTCCCCAACAATGCCCCTTTGGAGTGCCAGACTTTCAGCCACGGTGTTACCCAGCCTCCACGGAATCACACCCGTAGGACCCGGGTCTATTACCCCGAGCATGACGTATGAATAGTGTCACCGCAGTGACCATCAGCCCCACCGCGACCGAGCTTTGCACCCTCTCCCCCGACCCACAATCCCCAATAATAATAATAATTATAATTATAATTATTATTATTTTTTTTTTTTTTTTTTTTTTTTTTTTTTTTTTTTTTTAGACACTTCTAAGCCGTCTCATAGGTCATTACAAGACAAACCTAGCAGTGCCTCCTCGACCCCAGCGCTCCGCACTCTCGTGCAGTAAACTCCAGGGCTGCCTTTTATTTTATCGGTGCACCTCACCAACCTCCCCATGGGCCCGAAGTAGACGGAGGGAGCCCAGCAACACTGCCTTCTGCATGGCATCCGCCAGCCGCTCAGCGGATCCACGGCAACCTGGTATTTGCCGCAGCCCTGAAACCAACGAGTCGGGAACTCCACCCATCACCCCAACCAAAAGAACGACCAACACAACCGAATGTCCAGCATAGCTCTGCCGCAAGTCCATGACAAGATCGCGGTACTTATCGCGTTTTTCGGCATACTTTTCCGTGAGGTTCTGGTCCGAAGGAGCAGAAAACTCCACCACGGTCAACGCCTTCTTGTGCTTCTCAAGTACCACGATGTCCGGCTTGTTGGCATGGAGCTTGCGAGTGGTGGGAAACGAATAGTTCCAGAAGATCTTCACCTGGTCGTTTGCCACCACTGCCTCAATGTCCCCAGGAGCGTATGGTATGACAGGTGAATCGTCAATACCAAAATGGTGCCTCAGATAGAAATAAAGCACCCGCAGTGCAGAATTGTGCCTCTCGATGTAAAGAGTACGGGCATAGAAAGGACATGCAGAGAGAAGATGCATGGTGGTCTCGGGAGAACGGAAGCACGCCCGACATCTGGTGTCCAGCTGACGACCAAAGATCAACTGCTGGTACACCAGGGATGTGAACACACCATCCTGCATCTTGATGATATTGCTCTCTGACACGGAAGTCAGCCCAGAGGAGCGAAGAAAGGCAAAAGTACGCTCCCTGCAAAGGCCCTGGCTCTCGATGTTCTTGTAGAACACGCTATGCATGCTCTTTGCCATGTGCCCTCGCAAAAGAAGACGCACCTCCGCCTCCCTCACCCTCTGCTTGGCGAGAGCCCGAGGCAAACCTGCAAGGTTTACTCCTGGCCTCGACTCCGGCTCCACCAAATTTAACTGTACTCCCAATGCCCATGCCGCCCTTTTTGCTGCACTGAACAAAAACGCTCCACTGCCCCACAACTCATGCCCATACACAAGTTGAAGATGGGGATCTGTGCTTGTTACCACACGACACGCCATACTGATAACCATTCGGTTGTAGATGTTCTCAACTCCGAGCAACCCTCTACCTCCCTGATTACGTGGAAGGTAGACCCTCTCAACAGAAGCCCGCTTATGGTGGCTCAAGTTTGAAGACATGACTTTCCTCGTGATGGTATCGAGGCCCTTCAGCTCTGCCACGTTCCATTTCATGGCACCAAAGGTGTAGAGCATGACAGGGATGGCTAGCATGTTGGTCGCTTGGATCTTATTGCGACCCGACAACCTGGAACTCCAGATCTTCTTCAGGCGTCGAACATACTCCCCACGAAGCACCTTCTGGCACAATCCTGTATCCTGAACGTGACTTTCACTCACGCCCAGGTACTTGTACCGTGCTTCGGCATCGAGATGTCTAATGATGCTCCCGTCTACCAGCTCCATGTCTTCTCGTTGGCCACACACCTTGCCAAGTCGAATGTGCAGGACCGCACACTTGTCCAAGCCCAACTCCATCCCCGTGTCTGCTGCAAAGCTACTAACAAGATCAAGCGACTCCCTGAGCTTGCGTTTGCTAGGACCATAGATTTTCAGGTCATCCATGAAGAATGCATGGGTGACCTTATGGCTCCGACACGAAGGTGGGCCAGCCATGTACCCATCTTGTTCCCGAAGTAAAGCAGAAAGGGGCAACTGGGAGATGCAGTAAAGTTTGGGGCTAAGGGAGTCACCCTGGAACACTCCCCGCTGATATGCCACGAACTCTGTGTACGACACTCTACCACCAGCCTTACACTGGAAGCGAGTCCTCCACAGCGGCATGAGGTCCCCAATGCATCTCACCAGATCGGTATGAACATTCAAGATCTCGAGACACCTCAAGATTAAGCCATGCGATGTCATGTCGAAAGCTTTCCTGAAGTCCACCCAGGCCACAGAGAGGTTCCGCTTATGCTGTATGGCATCTTGACAGACGCAGCGGTCCAGGAGAAGGTTCTCCTTACAGCCCTCGTGGCCCCTCCGTGCCCCCTTCTGCTCGTGCAACTCTACCCAAACTGGCTGAATAGAGTCCTCCAGTAGCTCATTCAAACAACCAGTAAAACCTTTATACTCGGTGTTGAGCGTGGTGATGGGTCTATAGCTGGATGGAAGTGACAAGTCCCCCCCTTTGGGGATCAGGATCGTGCGTCCCTCCACCAACCAAGCAGGGATCTCCATCGTGCCTCTTAACATGGCAGTGTAATGCCTTGCCAAGTGAGGATGCACAGCCGTAAACTTTTTCCACCAGAACGTTTGGATCTTATCAACGCCTGGCGCTGCCCAATTGCGCTTTCCTCTGAAAGATCGGGCAACAAGTTCTACTGTGACATCCGGGCACACTACCTGCCTATCCTGCACTCTCCGACAAAGCTTCTCAAACTCCGAGAGAGCCTGAGACTCGACGTTGAACTCGACACTTTCCCCATAAATTCCCGCCCAGAACGCACGGATAGCATCCGCCGTAGGAGGGTTTTGTGGAGGCGCTGGTCTCTCCCGCTCCAAAAAGCGGCGCGCATTGTGAAGAAAGACGTTATTATCCTCCAAGCACTGCAAACGACTCAGCTTCTTTGCTTTTATAGCCTTCAGGGTGCGGATTCGATCCAGCAACTTCTGTTTGGCAACAACCAAAACAGAAAAGCGTAGAGTCTTGTAAAGCGTCCGTGTTGAAGCTAAAAGTAGCTTCATCTTCCGGGAAGCTGGTCTCCCTGAACGGACAAACTCCACAACACTCTGGATTCGTGACGCACCCCGTCTGGCCTCCAGAATCCTCTCCTCCAGATCTGCTATCTGCCCACGGATCTTTTCCTGGGCACTCGGGCCATCCTGCATCTTGGGAAGCATGAGCTTCGCGGCGGCAAAGACAGCCACGTTGACTTCCATCAACGTTGACTCCTGGGTAAGGCATGAGAAAAGTGCCTCATTCATCGCGACCAAGTCTTGTGCTCGGATTTTCCTTCTCGGTCTCCGAAGGAATGGTCGCTTTTCGAAACGCAGACTGGTCTTTTCAATCTCCTCCCTCAGCTCTGCCTCAAAGTCCCTCCCCTGCACAACAACAGGTTCAGGCTGTGCCTCATCTTCGGAGGAAGACGACGAACGAAATTCCACCGAGTCTGAGACAGAGGCTTGCGAGCTAGAAGCAGAAGAAGGCGTCTGCGACCTTGGTAAAATTCCCCGACGCCCCAGCACAGCTCTGGCTTGGTCACTCAACTGCTGTTTCGTGACCCCCATCTCCGGATGGCGCTCCTGCCAAATCATCAGAAGACGGGCCATATATCCCCTGCGCTGAGGCTCACTAGCTTCGTAACAGACAAGCAGTTCGTCACAAAGCTCCTCCGTCCACCTCAATCGCCCATGTAGAGGCTGGTCCCTTTGTCCCCCACCACTTGGTGCAGCCGACACATCCGAGATGCCGGCATGGTCGGGGGGCCTTCGCATGTTATGCCTAGGAACCATTTAATTTATACTCATGTGGAAGGGGGGTTAGCCCATACCACAGAGTCCCCAGCATTGCCGAGATTTTGCTGCCTAGGTACTCTGAGCTCCGCGGCAGCAGGGAGAGCTCAGGCTCCATAACCAGTTAGTGGCTATGGACTGAGGGCTGTAATTAAACAACCCCCAGGTGGAGCCCCAAGGGCGCGGTCCCACGCGTCGCGTACTGAACTTTTCCCACACAGTGTTTAGCATGAGTCAAGAGCAGCCGGGTGCCCTTTATTATTATTATTATTATTATTATTATTATTATTATTATTTGAACTGTTTTCTATGAGAAAACACGTTTAAAAAGTGTCATCGATTTTTTAAAAATTAGTTGTGAATTTTTGAAGTGGCAAAAACATGCCCCACTAACAATTAACACCGATTCGACTTTTGTAATGAATTAGGAATTCAATCATTCTGAAAGTGCGTTTATATGATGAGAACAATATACCCCACCTCAGAGTTCAATAAAAAAGTGGCGATTTCGATTCATTTCATTCTGTTGAATTATCAAACTTAACTACTTTTCCCATGTTAAGTATACGGGGGATAGTTCAAATTCAAAAGTAAGGAGAGATAATACATATTTTTTCTCGATATTCAAATTCAACTTAATTTGAACCATCCTCTATGACAAAACACCTTCAAAAAGTGTCAACGATTTTTTAAAAATTAGTTATGAATTTCTGAAGTGGCAAAAACATGCCCCACTAACAACGAACACCGATTCAACATTTGTATTGAATTTGAAATTCAATCATTCTGAAATGCGTGTACATGATAAGAACAATATACCCTACCTCAGAGTTTAATAAAAAAGTGGCAATCTCGATTCATTGAATTCTGTTGAATTATCAAACTTAACTACTTTTTCCATTTTAAGTATATGGGGGATAGTTCAAATTCAAAAATATGGAGAGATAATACATATTTTTTCTCGTTATTCAAATTCAACTTAATTTGAACCGAATTCTATGAGAAAACACGTTCAAAAAGTGTCAACGGTTTTTTAAAAATTAGTTATGAATTTCTGAAGTGGCAAAAACATGCCCCACTAACAACGAACACCGATTCAATTTTTGTATTGAGTTAGGAATTCAATCATTCTGAAAGTGCGGGTTCATGATTAAAACAATATACCCTACCTCAGAGTTCAATCAAAAAGTGGCGATACTGATTCGTTGAGTTCTGGTGAATTATCAAACTTAACTACTTTTCTCACGTTAAGTATATGGGTAATAGTTCAAGTTCAAAAATTAGGAGAGATAATTCATTTTTTTTCTCGTTATTCAAATTCAACTTAATTTAAACCGTCACACGTTCTAAAAGTGTCTACAGTTTTTTAAAAATTAGTTATGAATTTTTGAAGTGGCAACCACATGCCATACTAGCAGTGAACACCGATTTAACTTTTGTATTGAATTAAGAATTCAATCATTTTGAAAGTGCGTGTACATGATGAGAACAATATACCCTACCTCAGAGTTCAATAAAAAAGTGGCGATTTCGATTCATTTCTTTCAGTTGAATTATCAAACTTAACTACTTTTCCCATGTTAAGTATACGGGGGATAGTTCAAATTCAAAAATAAGGAGAGATTATACATATTTTTTCTCGTTATTCAAATTCAACTTAATTTGAACCATCTTCTATGAGAAAACACGTTCAAAAAGTGTCAACGATTTTTTAAAAATTAATTATGAATTTCTGAAGTGGCAAAAACATGCCCCACTAACAATGAACACCGATTCGAATTTTGTATTGAATTAGGATATCAATCATTCTGAAAGTGCGTGTACATAATAAAAACAATATACCCTACCTCAGACTTTAATCAAATAGTGATGATCTTGATTCGTTGAATCCTGGTGAATTATCAAACTTAACTACTTTTCCCATGTTAAGTATATGGGGGATAGTTAAAATTCAAAAATATGGAGAGATAATACATATTTTTTCTCGATATTCAAATTCAACTTAGTTTGAACCGTCACACGTTCAAAAAGTGTCTATGGTTTTTTAAAAATTAGTTATGAATTTTTGAAGTGGCAACCACATGCCATACTAGCAGCGAACACCGATTCAACTTTTGTATTGAATTAGGAATTCAATCATTCTGAAAGTGCGTGTATATGATGAGAACAATATACCCTACCTCAGAGTTCAATAAAAAAGTGGCGATTTCGATTCATTTCATTCTGTTGAATTATCAAACTTAACTACTTTTCCCATGTTAAGTATACGGGGGATAGTTCAAATTCAAAAATAAGGAGAGATAATACGTATTTTTTCTCGATATTCAAATTCAACATAATTTGAACCATCTATTATGACAAAACACCTTCAAAAAGTGTCAACGATTTTTTAAAAATTAGTTATGAATTTCTGAAGTGGCAAAAACATGCCCCACTAACAACGAACACCGATTAGACATTTGTATTGAATTTGAAATTCAATCATTCTGAAAGTGCGTGTACATGATAAGAACAATATACCCTACCTCAGAAATTAATAAAAAAGTGGCAATCTCGATTCATTGAATTCTGGTGATTTATCAAACTTAACTACTTTTCCCATGTTAAGTATATGGGTGATATCTCAAATTCAGAAATATGGAGAGATAATCATATTTTTTTTCGTTATTCAAATTCAACATAAGTTAAACCATCCTCTATGAGAAAACACGTTCAAAAAGTATCAACGATTATTTAAAAATTAGTTATGAATTTTTGAAGTGGAAAACACTTGCCCCATTAGCAACGAACACCGAGTCAACTTTTGTATTGAATTAGGAATTCAATCATTCTGAAAGTGCGTGTACATGATTAGAACAATATACTCTACCTCAGAGTTCAATCAAAAAGTGGCGATCTTGATTCGTTGAATTCTGGTGAATTATCAAACATAACTATTTTACCCATGTTAAGTATATGTGGGATAGTTCAAAATCAAAAATATGGAGAGATAATACATATTTTTTCTCGATATTCAAATTCAAGTTAATTTGAACCGTCTTCTATGAGAACACACGTTCAAAAAGTGTCAACGATTTTTTAAAAATTAGTTATGAATTTCTGAAGTGGCAAAAACATGCCCAACTAACAACGAACACCGATTCAATTTTTGTATTGAGTTAGGAATTCGTTCATTCTTAAAGTGCGGGTACATAATTAGAACAATATACCCTACCTCAGAGTTCAATAAAAAAGTGGCGATCCTGATTCGTTGAGTTCTGGTGAATTATCAAACTAAACTACTTTTCCCACGTTAACTATATGGGGGATATCTCAAATTCAGAAATATGGAGAGATAATCATTTTTTTTCGTTATTCAAATTCAACTTAGGTTGAACCATCCTCAATGAGAAAACACGTTCAAAAAGTATCAACGATTATTTAAAAATTAGTTATGAATTTTGAAGTGGCAAACACATGCCCCATTAGCAACGAACACCGAGTCAACTTTTGTATTGAATTAGGAATTCAATCATTCTGAAAGTGCGTGTACATGATTAGAACAATATACTCTACCTCAGAGTTCAATCAAAAAGTGGCGATCTTGATTCGTTGAATTCTAGTGAATTATCAAACATAACTATTTTACACATGTTAAGTTTATGGGGAATAGTTCAAAATCAAAAATATGGAGAGATAATACATATTTTTTCTCGATATTCAAATTCAACTTAATTTGAAAGTGATGTTCTTTTCAAAAATAAGCTAAAATCAGTTCTTATTGGCAAAGAGTATTATACAATAAAAGAATTTGAATCTAACAAGTTACCAGAAAACATAATTTAACTGTATTTGATCATTTTTAATGCTGTTTATATTTAATGTATTATTTGAATGTATGCATGTATGTAATTGTAGTTAGTAATAGTTGTTTTATAATTTGTTTTTTTTACAGATGTTTTTTTCTCCTAGATTGACGTAAATCATGTTGTAATGTACAACCAGTTATTTGAAAATAAATTATTATTATTATTATTCCATTCACAGAATACCCCCCTCTATTAATGAGTTAATTTTACTACGCTGAAACGTCTGTCATCGATTTCGCGCGACGGCGCCCCCTTTGCCGGGGCCCAAATCGAAATTCCGAATCTGGCGATCGGTAGACCACCTCGGGGGGTACCTCTGAGCCGATTTTGAGCGTCCCGGAATTTTTTTTCGGGCCAGGAAAATTACCCAAAAGTGCAAACTCGCGATGTGTCAAAGAGGTGGTGGAGAAAAGGTGAGATATGGGTCCCCCCATAAAAAAATCGGTATTTCCGAATCTCCAAAAAAATTTCGAAAAATGTCAAAAAATTCGGGTTTTTCGCGATTTTTCGGAGAAAAAAACCCTCAAAAACCTCGAAAGTTTCGAAATTATTGATTTTGACGTCAGAAATAAAAAATAGACAGAATTTCACATAAAATGGGCATACTGAAAAATTCCGCAAAATTAGGGGCCGTTTCGGCCCCGCGTCCCGGAAAAGGGTCTTTCCGGGACCCATTTATCTATTAGAACGGTGCGCGCTAGCGCACCGCTTTAATGAGACAAAATGGGCCTAAAAATCATGTGACCCAGGTCCATTCAAAAAAATTCGAAAAAAGTCATTATTTTGGGGGGCGCAAAATTTTGAATTTTCAGCATAGGGACATGCGGGTTAAAAGGGGTCATTTTCGGACCCCACAGCTCAAAAAGTTACAGAGATAGCTCGATTCTGAAAGAAAAACGCTAGCTGGGTTTGTTTTGGACTACAAAACTGCTATCTTGAAAATTTCGAATTTTGAGTTCCGATTTTCAAAATCCCGGTTTTCCGGGACACGTACTCAAAAATCGGGCGAACCAGGAACTTTTGATACACCGAGACCAAGAAAAAGTTGTGCGCCATGGTTTTTACACCTTCTATTAAATTTTCAAAACGATCGAATTATTTTTCGCGAAGTTATGGCGCCCGAAAATCGAATTTTATATTCGCCTCATTTCCCCATAAGGATTAACCCGGGAAATTTCACCCGAAAATGAAATTTTCGAATCTCGGGTTTTTAAATTTTTTCTAAAGCAATTTTTTACGAGGAATCCGAATATGGCCTCAGAATTGAGCTGCGACGAAAATTAAAATTAGGAAAAAATCTTGAAATTTTTCAAAACCTGACTTTTTTCAAAAAAACGTTAATAACTCAAAAAGTTGGAATTTCAGCGGTTTTTCGTGGGCACCGTTAGAAAGCCAGTAAAATTTGGCTCTAGAAAAATGATGTTCAAAAAACACGGGACCCATACAAAAAATCACAGAAAATCGCAAAGTTGAGAAATTTTGTGATTTTCGTCATTTTCCAGGTAGAGCAAATTTCCGGGTTTTTCTTTTTTCCGTAACTTTTTATCTTTTGATTTCTGGGCAAAACGGTGACGGCTCTTTGCTCCAGGCGACGCCTGCCCCAGACCTACTTTTTGACGAGCTTTTCAACGGCGGGCTCAAAAATAAGATCCAACTTATGGTTCGTGACTTATGGCACGTTTTTGGAAATGCACTTTTCCTCGGCGTCCCGGAAAAAAAATCCGGGACGCCGAATTTTGGGAACCATTTTTTCTGAACCCAAATTTTGTGCTCTTTCCATTGGTGCCATAAGATTTGCCATAAATCCCATAGGAGCCGAGATAATGGAGGGGGAGGGCAAAGACAATTTATTTTTATGGCTCTTATTTGGTTTATGTATTATATAATTGTAATTGCATTATATTAACATATTTCTCGATGCGCCCGCTGCCATAACATGAAATCTTATGGAACTAGCGTTGCCAAACTTTGATATAAGAGGCATTGGATGTACCTGCACCTGTCCTGGTGTGTTTTAAGCTTCCATCAATCATATTTCGACACTTTTAAGCGAGTATCTTTCATCCGAGCGCCATTTCAGTTCACTTTTGCATGCGCCCGCTGCCATAACATGAAATCTTATGGGACTAGCGTTGCCAAACTTTGACATAACATGCATGGGATGTGCTTTCACCTGTCCTGCTATGTTTCAAGCTTCCATCAATCATCTTTCGAAACTTTTAAGCGTGGATCTTTGATCCGAGCGCCATTTGAGTTCACTTCTGCATGCTAAAACCACCCTCCATTCGTCTTCAATTTTCAGCGAGGCTGCGGCAGCAGCCGAGTTCCATTGAAAATGACCTGTTAGTGCTGGCTAACCTTCATGTAGCCAAGAATTTTAAAACATTTGCCACAATGAAGCAATTTCTATATGCTAGGATGTAATTTTTATATATTATGCATGCAATTTCCTATGTGAAATGCATATAAATATAAAACTATTGCCGCCACGGCTTGACAAATTTAAAGTATGATAATGTTATGATGTGGCCATGTAATAGCCTCTATTTGAGAACTTCTAAGCCAATAAACACGCCTCCATCACGTTTCTTTCTATGGAAACCACTGTACTTTTAAAGCATTTAGATGAGATGCGGCGCCGGCCCTGGAGGGGGCACGAAACATCACAGTATGATGAAAATCACCATGAACCTTCGTTTTAATGTCCTCTAACATAAAAATGTCGATTTGCGAAAATCGGATAAAAATTGACCGTTTTTCGCGGGAATTTCGAATTTTTTACCAAATTTCATGATGTATACTATGCAAAAATATAGCAAAATGGATCAAAAAATAAAATTTTGAGATGAGCATCATTTCCCACTATATTGACCACGCTGAGTTCGAATTTTCATGAATTTTTAGTTTCGGACCAAAATTCGAGCCAGGGGGGCCAAAACACCTGTTTTTCTTCATTATACATATAATATACTATGTGAAATGCATATAAATATGAAACTATCGCTGCCACGGCTTCACAAATTTAAAGTATGATAATGTTATGATGTAAGCATGTAATGGTCTCTATTTGACAACTTTTAAGCCCATAAACACGCCTCCATCACGTTTCTTTCTATGGAAACCACTGTACTTTTATAGCATTTAAATGAGATGCGGCGCCGGCCCTGGAGAGGGCATGAAACATCACAGGGTGATGAAAATCACCATGAACCTTCGTTTTATTGTCCTCTAACATAAAAATGTCGATTTGTGAAAATCGGATAAAAATGAACCGTTTTTCGCGGGAATTTCGAATTTTTTTCAAAATTTCATGATGTATACTATGCAATAATATAGCAAAATCGACAAAAAAATAAAAATTTGAGATGAGTGTCATTTCCCACTATATCGACCACGTTGAGTTCGAATTTTCATGAATTTTTACTCTCGGACCAAAACTCGAGCCAGGGGGGCAAAAACACCATTTGGTTTTATTGTCAATATAATTGCCGTGATTTTATGCATGTTTTTATAATAAAAGGAATTAGTAAACGTGCTAACTTGAATGGAGTGACCCTTCCCATGTAAAATGAACCCAGGAACTTGATTCTGTCAAATTAAAAGACCGGAAGTGGACGGGGGAGGCGGGAAATTCAAATTTTGGGCGAAATTTAATATATATTATGTTTTTATGGTGTTATCAGTGTCGTTTGAGTAAACCGTTGCGGACGAACTCTGGACTGTTGATTGTCGGCTCCATGGCAACCGATTGTTTTGTTTGTTGGGCGACCGGTAAATTCAAATATTTTTAAATTCTCGCCGGCCGCAGTTGACGTTCTTCGACGTTTTGCTCAACTTTTTGACATTTTAAGGTAAAGATTAATATTGTGTATTTTTTAATGACTTCTAACTTTATTGAGCATTGATATTTTATATTTTAAACACTGACCGCTACCAGGTTCCTCTGATAAGCCCCTTTCGCTTTTCGGTTTCCCGGTTTCATCCGATTAAAAAGCTTTCTTTCATACCCAACAAGGCCACAGACGAGTGTGCCCTCAGGGCGTGGCTGTGCCTTGGGACAGCGTGCGGCCACAACATAACCTCATATGGTTCCTTTAAGTGGGAGCGCACAGCCACCCGCAAGACCGCACTCAGGGCTATTCTTATATAATAGAGGGTATACGCGCCACTGTCTGGCTTATGGCGCTAAATACTGGATTCTGATTGGCTCAAAAACTGGACATTGGATGATTCTGATTCGTCAATATTAAGTTGTTGATTATTTTCCCATTGGCCGAATTTTCCGTTTGTTGGAAATTTTCTGAAATTTAATTGGTTAAGGAAAATGAAAAATGTCCACTTTTAAGCCAATCAGAAAGCTGCACTGAATGTCCACTTTTAAGCCAATGTGAGACGTGCAATAAAAACCACTTTTGACATCCTTCTTTGGGCAAAGCCGGCAAACATGATTTACAGTATTTGAACTCTATGTATGTCTCAAGAAGCAACATTACCGTGCTTTACTTTGCGTGAAACTTAATCTTAATTCTGTAATTCCCTCTCCTCGTCTAAAAACTTTTATTATATTCAAATTTTGCGGATTTTTGGTTTCCGATAGTCATCTTATCATTCTTTTTTACGTCATTTCCGCTAGTGTATGACGAATTGACGATCGAGTGTTTTGAATTTTGTGAATAATTCTGCCATAGTCGTCTATATTATAGTTGCATGATTTTTACGGTGAAGGCTACTTACTTTACTATTTCTTAATTAAATTAATTGCTATTTATTAATTAAAATATGCGGAAATGTTGTGTATTGAATTGTCAGCACACCGGTACTCCATCGTCGTCAACATCAGATTGTGTGCTGAAGCGGTTTCCAAATGACTGTATTGAAGCTTTTGAGTGGGAGAAGCTTTTGCTTCTTAACAACCCACACTACAGAAACAGGTCCTCACATCGAATCTGTACGGTATGTTAATGGTGCTTTCTATGTTTTAAATAAGCTCTAGCTTTTGCTGTCTATGCATACTTAATTGTTAAATATATATAAATAGCAAGATTTGTTCGTAAACCCCTGCATGCATTATGTGCAATCATTTTATTTGTATGCATATTATGCATACTGTAAATATATATTTATGCATATATATGAATACATAATCTTGGTATGAAACTATGCTGCAAATATATAATATGTGCTCGGTTTCCACAGCTATAGGTTTCTACACTCGTCAATTTCTTTACGTATGATAAAATAATTAACCGGTATTGTATAATAATATATTTGATACACGTACAGTAGACATACAGTATACATACAGAATATTATGCACATGCATCATGCACTCAATATATGCAATTTATATTGTTTATTATATACTGTATATATATATATATATTTATAATATATTAAAGTCTTGAAATATACTGTATGCATATCATATAAATCTATTTACGTATTCATATTCAGCATATCAATATACAGTTCATATATGCATATATATAGTATGCAATATATGATATATATACTTAAGAAGCATTTAATTTATTGTGTTTCTCTACATTTTCTGCTTGTTCGATAAAGTTTGATTTGTCGTATCCTCGAATTAGATAGAGCTGTTATATGTATTATATATGTATTACTATTAATAAACAATTGAAAATGATGTATTAATTTCTTAATTGCTGTTTTCTAGTGCCATTTTCCGGTCAACTCCCTGCAACCAAACAAGCGTCTAGCTAAAGGATGTCAGCCTACATTGCTGTGTCCAGGAAGCAAACATGACAAACGGATCTGCAGGGTACCTGTGTGCAATATTTGCAATTCATCAGCAGCAATGGTAAAATCATCCTTTTCTTTTCCTTTGCTTGTAATTTCTAATGCATCATGCAGCAATCATCTGTTAAATTTATAAAACTCAATTTTTATGCCTAGACCTACAAAGCATTTTACAGCTATAATAGTATACTGTAAATATATATATATAATTATATATACATATATATATATATATATATATATATATATATATATATATATATATATATATATATATATATATATATATATATATATATATATATATATATATATATATATATATATATATCAGGGGCGGCTCGTACTATAGTACTGCGGTACTGCAGCCCCCCCCCCCCCCCCCCCAGAAATTTTGGAAACAAACACACAATTAGAAACATCAAATATTCCTATAATTTTTCTGAACTTTCCAGCAAATTATCAGTTCTAACATTTAAAATCATGAAATTTTTGCCGCTGCCGCGTAAATTTATTCCCTCAGCGCTGCCCAGCGAAAGGTACTGCCACTACTAGCAGTAGCCCAAAGCAGTGTTCCCACCCTCATTCTCCTCCTCTTCAACTCCCACTCAAGCCGTGTGATTTTGGAGCGATCGGGGACTGTGCGATCGGCAGTACCCGCAAGCTCATTGGTTCAACAGAACCAATGAGCTTGTGGTATTTGACATGCGGGAATAATTTGAGCAACGCTTCGAAGACCTTTCCTGTAATATGGTTTCATTGAGCAGATTAACAAAATTTTAATTACATTCATCAGTGAATATACTAACAAAGATTGACTAAATATATTGAAGCATCTGAGGAATGAAGACCAGCACTTTTATTTTACTTTAATAAAAATATGACTGTCCCAAAAGAACCAACACTTGTCTTTTGAAAATTAAGTGGTGCATATATGCATCATGTAAACAATCGTGAGATCTCACGTTCGAACAACGACAACAACAGGTTTCTTACTAACCACGCAGTTAGCGCCAGTCTAACTCGATGGCACTAAACGTCGATCGAATTAATTAAGTGAGAAATCTGGATAACTTAATTCGTTCGTGAATCGCGACCATGTATTTTATTATAAATTATAAGTTTACCAGGAACAAGTCGATATACATGGGAGCTATTTATTTATTAATTATTCACTTCAGCATTTTATACCATTAATGTGAAAATTCAAACATAAAAATAAAACAATAAAACAAAAACAAGTTGTAAAAGTGTACGAGTATACAAAATATAAGAAAACGTCAACTACTCAATTTTCTCAATTAAATAAACACTAATAATATTGAAATAATGTTTAATAATGCAATTTTTTCTTATAAAAATTTCATTTTTTATTTTTTTATTAAATTTTCTCTTTAAAAATTTATATTAGATTCTGGTTGTCGCCTAATTTTGTACATATTGTACATACCATGATCGATTTATTTGATGTTCATTATATACATTGCGTAAAAATTATACCAGACATTCAGGTTTCATATTAACAATGCAGTTTGATTGACACTATTATTTTAAAAAAAAGGATTAAAACAATATTTATTTTTATATATTTTTCTTACCACGTGAAAAGACTTATGAATTAAAAAAAATAATTAAAAATTGGATATTATATTAAGTTTGAAACATTCAATCACGATTTCAAAAGGGCTAGCTCGCATAAGTGCATGACATTATAAATAAAATGCATGCATTTTTTGTTTTTAGATAATTTCTGCTTCTTTGTTGAGGGCATTATTATATGATTTTGTCATAATTTTACCCTAAAAAAGGGGCGTGTCCTTAAAAAAAATCATATATATATATATATATATATATATATATATATATATATATATATATATATATATATATATATAGACTGTGTATTGTGAACAGCAAAATGCAAGAAAATATAACAACTATCAGTTTTGTATCATGTGTGGGTCACTGTAATTAGCATACTGTATTTATATTATTGTAATTGTTCAAGATCATTATTTACTGTATATGCATATATACTGGGGAATTCGAGGTGGTATGCATGCAACATATATATGCGTATGAGGAACAAAGTATATTATAGTATCTTAAGGGCTACAGTGTACATTAAGTTATCCAGCTAAAGTTAAGAAGGAGTCCTTTATCGAGTTGTTATGGGCTGGAAATAAATTCACCATTTACCTTTCTAGATTTAATTACAACTATGTTTTGTTGCAATTTTTTTTTTCCTCTGAAATAAAAAATGAATGTCTCACATGCACTGTATATTTATAAATTTTATAAATAATAATTATAATTTATAATTTATTAATAATTATTATAATTATAATTATAATTTTATAAATTTTGTTGCAGCCGGGCCCAGGCACAAGACCCAGGAAAAAGCTGTTACCGGCTGGGCCGCTACCAGCTCCTTCAGGGCCAGAAAACGCCCACCCTTCAACTTCAACAAGCCAAGAGGTCCTCCAGCCAGCACCTGGCCACCCATCTGGTACTCTGGGATCCGCTTTGAGAAAGCTGTTACCGGCTGGGCCGCTACCAGCTCCTTCAGGGCCAGAAAACGCCCACCCTTCAACTTCAACAAGCCAAGAGGTCCTCCAGCCAGCCCCTGGCCACCCATCTGGTACTCTGGGATCCGCTTTGAGAAAGCTGTTACCGGCTGGGCCGCTACCAGCTCCTTCAGGGCCAGAAAACGCCCACCCTTCAACTTCAACAAGCCAAGAGGTCCTCCAGCCAGCCCCTGGCCACCCATCTAGTACTCTGGGATCCGCTTTGAGAAAGCTGTTACCGGCTGGGCCGCTACCAGCTCCTTCAGGGCCAGAAAACGCCCACCCTTCAACTTCAACAAGCCAAGAGGTCCTCCAGCCAGCCCCTGGCCACCCATCTGGTACTCTGGGATCCGCTTTGAGAAAGCTGTTACCGGCTGGGCCGCTACCAGCTCCTTCAGGGCCAGAAAACGCCCACCCTTCAACTTCAACAAGCCAAGAGGTCCTCCAGCCAGCCCCTGGCCACCCATCTAGTACTCTGGGATCCGCTTTGAGAAAGCTGTTACCGGCTGGGCCGCTACCAGCTCCTTCAGGGCCAGAAAACGCCCACCCTTCAACTTCAACAAGCCAAGAGGTCCTCCAGCCAGCCCCTGGCCACCCATCTAGTACTCTGGGATCCGCTTTGAGAAAGCTGTTACCGGCTGGGCCGCTACCAGCCTTTCCGGAAAAAATCTCATATGACACTGCTGGTATTGATGTAGCATTTGATGAACCATTTTCCTTGGAAGAAAAATTAAAAAGGAAAAAAGATGAATTTAAAAGAAGAATGTATAATTTAGAAAAAGAAAATGCCTTTTTAAAGAAGAAAAATCAAAAATTACAATCTGCTGTCAAAAGCATCTTCAATGATGATCAAATCAATTATTTAGAAACAGGAGCAGTGAAGCAATGGAGTAAAAAGACAATGCAGGATGCTCTGCAAATGAGATATGCCATGGGTGTGAAAGGATATAAAATTTTGAATAAGAAATACCCCCTACCCTCTTATTCTGCTGTCTGTCGAAGGATTCAAAAGTTGTCTCTGGAACCAGGTTTATCCACTTTTACTATTGATCTACTACGTCTGAAAGGTGAAAATATGCCTGATAAACATAAACATTTGTTCTTCACTTTAGATGAGACGGATCTGCGCTGTGCTTTGCAGTATGACAAGGGGTTAAAAAAAATCATTGAAAAGTGCACCCTCGGAAACGACAAGTTGCAAGATGCTAATAAACTTCTTTTGTTGGTTGCCCGAGGGACAACGATGAAATTCAAACAAATCATTGGATGGGAATTGACATCGGATGTCAAAGAAAAGTGTCCTACCGGTGAGGAATTGTTGAACTTTGTTTTGGGTGGTGTCCGAGCATGTGAAGAGGCTGGATTTAAAGTGGATGGAATTGCAAGTGACATGGGTCACGCAAACCAAGCAATGTGGCGTGATGCAGGCATTAAATGCAGTAAATTTTTTGCAGAAACTTGGATTCCGAATCCTTCAAGAGCTGGTAAACTGTTTTTTATGGCTGATGTTCCCCATTTATTGAAATCTCTGAGAAATGGATTTCTGAAATACGACTTTACAATCCCTGACAACTTTGTATCAAAATATTCTCTACCGTCCAACATAGCATCTATGAAATGGATTCGAAAATTTATGGAGGTAAGAGATAAAAAGGTTGAAGAATCTGATGATATAAGTAGTGACTCCCAGTCTTCTGAGCCAGTTTTTGTGGCAGCACCTCATCTAACGAACAAAGTGTTAAACCCAGAAGGTTTTGACATTATGAAGGTGTCCTTTGCAAAATCCCTATTTAGTGATAAAACTGCAGATGCTATTGCTTTGGCAATAGAGAAGAGGCTCCTGCCAAGAGAAGCCAAGACCACGGAATGGTTTGTTAGAAAAGTGTCCACATGGTTTGATTTAATGAATTCTAGATGCAGAAAAACAGCAATCACTAGAAGAAATAAGTGTCAAAAGTTCCTGTTTTTAAAAGATTTTGTCTCACTCTTCCATAACATCACCAACTCTGATAGTACTTGGAAGCCATACCAGTCAGGCATCATTCTCTCTACTCTAAGTGTGATGCAGCTGTCTGAGATTTTGCTAGAAGATCTTCACTTTGTCCTTACATCAAGGTTTACCCAGGATGCTCTTGAAAATATTTTCTCGCTAGTGAGGTTCAGAGGTAATAGAACACCAACACCCCTCGAAGCCATTCGGGCAGTTCGTCTCATCGCTGTTGCCCAATTCACATCTGAAGTAAAAAATAGTAACTATAATTTCTGTGATGATGATCACTTTCTTGATTTCTTATCTTCACCAATCAAAAAAAAGAATAACAAATCAGTAATTGACGTAGAATTGGAAGAAGAAGAATTTGACACATCACCTGAAGTCTTCAATTTTGCAAAACTTGGATTGCTAGAGGATGATATCCTAGCAGACTTCTCTGGCTACATTGTGAAGAAAATTGAAAACAAAATTTGCGACGAATGCAAGGAATTTTGTATTGATGACCAAGCCAATCCCGAGGAATCAATTTATACAAAAATTAGGAACAAGGGAGGTTTGGTTATCCCTTCAGAACAATCAATAATTGCTACGAAAATTCTGGAACTAGGTAGTAAAAATAAAATGAGACAATACATGCTCCAGGAAAATTTTATCGAGAAGTTAATAGAAAAAGGAAGACATTTGCTGGAAGGAGAAGTTCTACCCCGGTGTGAGTGCAAGCTTGTAGACAGATTCTGTGACGTATTTTTTAGATGCAGAACCTATTTTTATCTCCGGAAAGAGAACACGAAGAGGGCAGAGAAGAGAAAGAGACGCAACTATGCGTCAAAAAGTGCTGATGTGTCAGCAAAGCGTCCATGCCTTGACATTTCTTCTCGGGAAATGTAAAAATATTTCTTGTAACAGAAACAGTTATATATAGTGACAGAATAGCAGTAGTTTTTTTCATAATTGTAAATTTATTATTTTACTTTGAAATCTTAGTTACATCTTCGACTTCTTCTCCCTCATTTATTTTTTCATCGTCTGCATGGTTGTCTGGGTGTGGATCCTGGAGTCTCCCATGCGTGGGGATCTGGGATCTGGGTTTTCTGCATTGGTATTATATTATAACGCTGCATGTTTTCCATGATTATATTTTATTAATGTCATGTTTTGTCTTGCGTATTATAACGATTAAGCTTGCGACATGAGCTTTTTAGAGGACTAAGTGCTAATTAACTGTCACATTTGTAATAGGAGATACAGCATTTCTGGACGCTCAACCCAGTCTGTTCAAATTATCTACAAAACTCCGTATCATGTGGTAGAAAGGTATGGAAAGTAAGGTACCATGCTTTACTTTGTATCATACCTATTTCAGGCTCTTCTACAGTGAAAAAATATGCATCATCACATACATTTTTTCTTCATTATAATAATACACTGTGTGTCACATTTAACTTGTTTCTTATCTTGTTTATAATGTCTTAAAGGGGATAAGAATGTTGTATATTGTTTATAAAATTTAATGCAGAGTAATTTCTTTTAGCCATCTATACTGAACATATACAGAAATTGAAAAAAGAAAGATGCGTCTTCAAATTATCTGAGGAATTGTTTTGTACTCAGTATGTCTGTTTGTAAATACACAATCAGAAAGAATCACTTATTTGTGATGAACTTGGCTTCTGTACATGGAACATAAGGTTGATCACAAATAATCTATTCTTTCTGATTGTGTATTTACGAACAGACCTAATGAATTCTTCAATGTTCCTATGGCTTTGCCTAGGATCAAACTCACAACCTTCTGATTACAAATCGGAGGCATATACAACTGCGGCAAGTGCTCAGTGTTATAGCAATGATAAAAGAAATAAAATTATTATTTAACACACGTAGGACATGAGTTTTTGAAGTAATTTCTGGTGATGATTGCTGCAGCGTCTGGTGAAAGTGGTGCCATTTGGTGGTGTGACCGGAGCAGACTGCCGTCTTCTGGTGCTGGCTGGACACTCTGCAGAAGTGGGTGCTGAACACTCGTGAACCTGAGAGAATGGTCTTCGAGTTTGACATGGACAATTTATTCAGGGACAACTTCCTCAATGCTGTCTAGGTACGTGACCTTTCACTGTAACTTTGCCCTGGAGCAGTGTTTATAAATTTCCTTCTTGTTGAAAAAAGAAATAAAATAGCTCAAAGGTGTTTTAAATTATTAAGAGCTTCAAATTTATGGCTATCGATAGTTTAAGAAGCTGTTTTTTATTTTTTAAAAACTTAAAACAGTCAGGTTGTCAGGCTTAAAACAGTGCTGCATCTTTCCAATAATGAATACTAATGAATTACTAAGTTTTGTTCACTGATGTATTGCTCAGGAGCCCACCATCTGGTGGCTGGACATGCAGCCAGTAGAGGGAGGAGTCATGCTGCTCACAGCTGCAGCAAACACACACATTTCATCACAGATCCACTATGCTGCAGGTAATCAGCGGCAGAATTTTAAAACAAGTTCTTTTAAATTATAATTTAGTGCTATTTTGCCATCCGATTATATCACTGTATGTATACAAGTACATATCAACATTTGATCCCTCATTGGACAAATGTTCTGAGAGTGTGGGCAAACAGCGGCAGTTAGCTGCAAAGAATAGTAACGTATGAATATAAGTATTGTATCTAACACAGGAGAGAAACGAAGAGTCTCTATCTCAGTTGGTTAGAGCACGTACCTCAATTGACCACAGGGATATCAAACTGTAGAATGCTATGACTTCTGGACAGAAAAAAAAAATCTAATTATTAAAATTTTTTTTTTTACAAGGATACACCCCTAAGAGCTTACAGCTCGCGGCGGGGTACTGGGTAGGGATAAGGTAGGGAACGGATAGTGGCCACGGCCTACATACTTACGTGTCCCAGCATTCGCTGAGGTGAGACTGAGGGAACCGTGGAAAACCTCAGTCAGGACGGACACCTCTACTTTTTCTCAATGGACCAAAGCGATGTCCAAAGCCTGGGGAACCACACACAAGTGCATCACTGCACTGGGTGGAAAGCAAGACAAATTTACCCCAGGGAGGGAGCAGCGTATTTTTTACTTGAAACGTTCACCCATCCAAGTACTAACCACGCTCAACGTAGCCTGACTTCGGTGATCTAACGAGAACCGGTCAATGCACTGCGCCACGCTCGACCTCTAGAAACAGAAACAGAGATGCCATCATAACTTGAGAATGTTGTTACAGTCTGCGGGCCAGGACATCCTGATGGATGTGTTCCCACCTCAGTTTGAGCTGAAGCTTGATGTTGAGGCGCTCCTCGACCTCGTGGTGACCCAGGTCAGCAAGGATGTTGTCAACGACATGCCAGCAGCAGACCCACGTTGGGCAGAGACTCACTACATTGGTAAGTGAAAGCTAAAAGAACTTACGTACTTTGTGATAAAACAGTATGATAAGTTTACCAATTCATAACAGTGGAAAATTATGTTTTCCCTTCATATCTTCAAACTATTTTATTTTTATTGCCATATATTCAATAAAAAATATTGAATACAATTACACTTATTGCTATTTAACTGTATGACAATTTATAGAGTGTTGTTCGTATAATATTTTTCTTGGATAAATTGAGAATTCTTTGAGTATAACTTATTTACAAAATTTGAGACCATGAACAATTAAGTAAGCATTAAAAATATACTTTTCCTTTGTACCTGTATGTGACCGACACTTGCACTTGTGACCTGCAGGTCCTGGTCTGAGCACTTCTGCCTCCCTGCAGATTCTCCAACAGCTTCAGGGCAAGCAGCAAACCCTTGAGCTCTATGTACACTTCCTGAAGGCTGTCAACCTCTGGCAGCGTGTAAGTAATGTGCAAGAAAACTGTTTAATGCCTGCTTTAAATTTATCAGTATGATAAAAGACATTGTCGTTTTGCGGTGTTAAATTTAAATAAGATAAAGCTTAATAACTCTGGTTAATGTGCATTTTGTTTGTAGATTTTTTAAGTCTTGCCTACCAACAATGGAACTAGGTTATAGACATCAGTATGTTGTGCTAAAATATTTTTTAAACAGCAATTCAACAGTTTTATAGAAATTAAACCATGAAGGCTATCAACAATTAATAGCAAATATAGAAAAGAATTTTTTTTTTTAATGTTTAACCATTTTCCTTTCCTTTCAAAATTATTGTCTTGTGCTAATTAATATGGGTGGGTCAAAAATATTTTGTTATTTAAAATTGCAAAATTCTAAAACTCAAACTTAAGCTTTAATCAATATATTTTTTGAAGTTTATTTGTTTGTTTACCGTATTTATTTATTTTTTATTTTTTTTATTTATTTGTCTATTTATTTATTACAGTATCTAAATTTAGAATCTCATGCGCTTTAATATAAGATCACTTTTCCCCCCATATCCAGTACTTGATTTTTTTCTTTCTATTGCTGTTTGTAATAAATCTAGCAGACTTTTTACTAGAAATTTACTAAGACTTGAGACTGTTTATGTCTTTTATGAAGTTGGTGGTGCTGACTTTCAGGTGACGAGAATCCACGAGGTGCTTCAGCGAGTGGCGTCTTGGTGTGATGACGTAGTGCACAGTAACAAGACGTCTTTGGAGGTGGTGAGCATGCTGCAGAAGCTAGGCAGACAACATCACACTGGTGAGTGCAGCTGCGTGGCCCCGACTACTAACAAGGTCACATATCTGACAAATATTGATTGCTCTTTGCAGGAGACTCTACAGGAGGTTGTTACATTCCGCAAGCAGAGGGCCGAGATGTTTGCAGCAGACCAGTTTCAGTCCTCGGACCTGGTAGAGTATCTACCCTGGACATCTGCATCTGGTGATGGCGGACTCAGAGACACCCTGCTGAAACAGGTAAGCTGAGTGGCAGCAAAATCTTTAATGGCAATAGTGATAAAATTGTAACAAAAGCTTTTTTTTTTTTTGTGGCGATGGTTTGAAGAGGGCTACTAAGAAGACATCTTTGCACAGGACGATGACAGCAACAAGAGAAGACTGATGCATAAAACGCTAATGACAATACAGCAGCTCGGCTATAGAGAGGATTCGAGGCAGCGGCTGCAGGGTCCAACGTCCGGCCACAAAGAGCCATGCAGCTGGACACTCCCCACATGAAGCTGAGGAAGAAGAAGTGGAGGGGGAGGATGAGGAAGATGAGGGAGAAGAAAAAGAAGAGGAGAAGAAAGTTGAAAAGGACGCCTTTCTGATTTTTTTTTAATATATCAGTTATGTTTTTTGTTTTCACAGTATTGACTATCCATAATTTAAAATCAAATAAAATTGTGTAAAAGAAATACTTTGATTATTGAACTTGTGTTCTGTAGAAGCTATATGTACTGCTTTCACTAATACTTGCTGTTATTAACAATAACAAACCAATCCAAACTATATAGACATTGCTTTTTATTAATGAATTAATTTTTAATATATCTGTTAATTTTAGTTTCATGACAAATGAGTTAATTAATAAATCCCTTTAAAACAAAATGGTTTTATTCAAAGACCTTTATCGAATACTTTATATTTATTCCAAAAAGTTGTTATACAGGCACATTTTAAGTCCAGATTCATCAGCAACATAAAGAAAAGACAACTTTCTTAGGGAATTTCAGCGTTTTCATCTATTACAGTATTGTATATTGCTTCACAGCTATAGTGTTAATTGTTAACAATTATGTGATGAAATTTTTTCCAACATGCATATTTTGCTTTGAATTAGTATATCAAGCGTCATATATTATACTCTTGAAAAAAGTTGTTATATAATGCAGCTTTAAAAATAAAATTATAATAATTTAAATAATATGACACTATATTATAGTGATAAAATATATGCATGCATCTCATAATTATAATTAAAAAAGAATAAGTTTTCTTAAGGTAGAGATGATCAACTTTTTTTTTTTTTTTTTTTAGCTACATTTGATTAATATGTAAACCTTAACAAATTCAAAAAAATTCTGAGAATTTTTTGAGAGGCAGATATTATTAGTACCTAAACCATATAGAACAAATTTCAAAACAATTTAACGATCCTATTTTTTTTTAATTAATTTATATAATTTTCAGCATATGAGCTAGAGGGCTTATTTCCCATGGAGGAGACAAACTAAAAACTTGATAATGTTTACATGTTAATCAAATGTAGCTAAAAAAAAAACAGCTGACCAAAGTTATATATTTTATAAATAACATAAAGATTTTATGGTGTGAATAATACAGTTAAATTTATCAAATTAATTAATATTGAAGTGCATTAATATTATTTTCTACAAATAAATATGAAGAGAAAATACAGATATGATATGCATATACTGTGTGATATATATATATATTATACATATGATAAAATCTGCGTGTCCACGTTTTAATTAGTATGTATAGCTTACTAAAATAAGGATATATATACTTATTTTAGTAAAAGCTATACATACTAATTAAAACGTGGACATACGCAGATTTTATCATATGTATAATATATATATCACACAGTATATGCATATTATAATATATCTGTATTTTCTCTTCATATTTTATGTGTATCATATATCAGCAATTAAGCCATTAATATATATGTCTCTTAATTTTATTTTAATTCATACAAAAAAAAATATATGAACCATGCAAATTGTTATATATGTTAATTGTTGTAAAATCAATTAATATATATGTAACCACAAAAGCTATTAATTATGTTATTATAATATTATATAAGCTAAATAAAAATTATAAATTCATTTTATACTGGTGAGACAATAACATAGGATCTCTGATATATTGACGTGCTTATATATTAATTGTAATGTTATACAATCGAAAAGCAATATATAAAGTTGAATATATAATATATATTATATATATAATATCAATGTCAAATGTAAATAAAATGATGATGGATAAGGTTAAGAGGTTAAAAACAATAATATAAATATCATTAATAATTGACTTTATTGTAATATATAATAATGGCTAAATAAAAAGTGGCTATTTTATAGTACAAGCACTTATCGCACTTATTTGCAACAATACAAATTTGAAATTTAGCGCCGAAAAAAATCAACAAACTCTGATCAGCCAATCAGAAGCGTCCAACTTTTAATGCTTCAAAATCAATGATTCCACTAAGTGAATGTCTCCATCGTCTCAAAAATCGTTCTTTTCACCCTTTAAAACCCCTAGGTGCATTTGGTTAAGAATGTAAATCCTCTGGAGCTTCAGAAAAAGTATAGAAAAAATTGATTTTAACATTGAGTCGCGTATCCCCGACAATGAAAATGTCCACTTTTTCTGATGCGCGTATACCCGATAACAATAGAGAATAACCCTGACCGCACTCTGCCGAGTATTTCACTGCGGACGAACTCTCGACTGTTAATTCTCGGCTCCATGGCAACCGGTTGTTTTGATTGTTGGGTGACCGGTAAATTGAAACATTTTTAAATTCTCGCCGGCCGCCGTTGACGTTCTTCTACGTTCTACTTAACTTTTCATCATTTCAAGGTAAAGATGAACGTAATGTATTTTTTTATTGACTTCAAACTGTATTGCACATTGATATTTTATATTTTAAACCAGTGACCGCTACCAGGTTCCTCTGATTAGCCCCTTTCGCTTTTCGGTTTCCCGGTTTCATCCGATTAAAAAGCTTTCTTTCATACCCAACAAGGCCACAGACGGGTGTACCCTCAGGGCGTGGCTGTGCCTTGGGACAGCGTGCGGCCGCAACATAACCACATATGTTTCCTTTAAGTGGGAGCGCACAGCCATCCACCAGACCGCACTCTGCCGAGTATTTCACTGCAGACGGACTCTCGACTGTTGATTCTCGGCTCCAAGGCAACCGGTTGTTTTGATTGTTGGGCGACCGGTAAATTCAAATATTTTCAAATTCTCGCCGGCCGCCGTTGACGTTCTTCGACCTTCTACTCAACTTTTCATGAATTCAAGGTAAAGATTAATATTAAGAATCTTTTATTGACTTCAAACTTTATTGCACATTGATATTTTATATTTTAAACCAGTGAACGCTACCAGGTTCCTCTGATTAGCCCCTTTCGCTTTTCGGTTTCCCGGTTTCATCCGATTAAAAAGCTTTCTTTCATACCCAACAAGGCCACAGACGAGTGTGCCCTCAGGGCGTGGCTGTGCCTTGGGACAGCGTGCGGCCGCGACACAACCTCATATGTTTCCTTTAAGTGGGAGCGCACAGCCACCCGAGAGACCGCACTCTGCCGAGTATTTTTTTGCGGACGAACGCTCGACTGTTGATTCTCGGCTCCATGGCAACCGGTTGTTTTGATTGTTGGGCGACCGGTAAATTCAAATATTTTTAAATTCTCGCCGGCCGCCGTTGATGTTCTTCGACGTTTTACTCAAGTTTTTGACATTTTAAGGTAAAGATTAATATTAAGAATCTTTTATTGACTTCAAACTTTATTGCACATTGATATTTTATATTTTAAACCAGTGACCGCTACCAGGTTCCTCTGATAAGCCCCTTTCGGTTTTTGGTTTCCCGGTTTCATCCGATTAAAAAGCTTTCTTTCATACCCAACAAGGCCACAGGAGGGTGTACCCTCAGGGCGTGGCTGTGCTTTGGGACAGCGTGCGGCCACAACATAACCTCATATGGTTCCTTTAAGTGGGAGCGCACAGCCACCCGAGAGACCGCACTCTGCCAATATTTTTTTTCGGACGAACGCTCGACTGTTGATTCTCGGCTCCATGGCAACCGGTTGTTTTGATTGTTGGGCGACCGGTAAATTCAAATATTTTTAAACATTCGCCGGCCGCCGTTGACGTTCTTCGACGTTTTACTCAACTTTTTGACATTTTAAGGTAAAGATGAATATTGTGTAATTTTTATTGACTTCCAACTTTATTGCACATTGATATTTTATATTTTAAACCAGTGACCGCTACCAGGTTCCTCTGATAAGCCCCTTTCGCTTTTCGGTTTCCCGGTTTCATCCGATTAAAAAGCTTTCTTTCATACCCAACAAGGCCACAGACGGGTGTACCCTCAGGGCGTGGCTGTGCCTTGGGACAGCGTGCGGCAGCAACACAACCACATATGTTTTCTTTAAGTGGGAGCGCACAGCCACCCGCGAGACCACACTCTGCCGAGTATTTTTTTGCGGACGAACTCTCGACTGTTGATTCTCGGCTCAATGGCAACCGGTTGATTTGTTTGTTGTGTGACCGGTAAATTCAATCATTTTTAAATTCTCGCCGGCCGCCGTTGACGTTCTTCGACGTTTTACTCAACTTTTCATCATTTCAAGGTAAAGACCAATATTGTGTATTTTTTGTTGACTTCAAACTTTATTGCACATTGATATTTTACATTTTAAACCAGTGACCGCTACCAGGTTCCTCTGATAAGCCCCTTTCGCTTTTCGGTTTCCCGGTTTCATCCGATTAAAAAGCTTTCTGTCCTACCCAACAAGACCACAGACGTGTGTACCCTCGGGGCGTGGCTGTGCCTTGGGACAGCGTGCGGCCGCAACATAACCTCATATGTTTCCTTTAAGTGGGAGCGCACAGCCACCCGCGAGACCGCACTCTGCCGAGTAGTTTTTTGCGGAAGAACTCTCGACTGTTGATTCTCGGTTCCATGGCAACCGGTTGTTTTGATTGTTGGGCGACCGGTAATTTCAAATATTTTCAAATTGTCGCCGGCGACCGTTGACGTTCTTCGACGTTCTACTCAACTTTTCATCATTTCAAGGTAACTTTGACCCATAACATTTCAACATACACCCTACCCCACCTAAAATCACCTCAGGAACACGATTTTGAGGGTTTTTAAGACCTATTCTCAATACCTACGCCGCGAAATTCAAATTTTTGAGTTCATCACCCAACACCAACACCCAATGACCGTCGTCTCATTAAAATTGTTTTTCGTCTTTGCTCTTTTCTGTCTGTCAATTCGTGTTTGGTGAAAAATAAAAGCACCAGCACCGACACCAATAGCATTACCGAACACCAAGCACCGACCACCACCGTTAGTATGGCCCCCGATTGTTAAGACAACTTGCAAGTTGTCCCCCCCCCCCGCTTGTTATTATTATTATTATTATTATTTGAACTGTTTTCTATGAGAAAACACGTTTAAAAAGTGTCATCGATTTTTTAAAAATTAGTTGTGAATTTTTGAAGTGGCAAAAACATGCCCCACTAACAATTAACACCGATTCGACTTTTGTAATGAATTAGGAATTCAATCATTCTGAAAGTGCGTTTATATGATGAGAACAATATACCCCACCTCAGAGTTCAATAAAAAAGTGGCGATTTCGATTCATTTCATTCTGTTGAATTATCAAACTTAACTACTTTTCCCATGTTAAGTATACGGGGGATAGTTCAAATTCAAAAATAAGGAGAGATAATACATATTTTTTCTCGATAATCAAATTCAACTTAATTTGAACCATCCTCTATGACAAAACACCTTCAAAAAGTGTCAACGACTTTTTAAAATTTAGTTATGAATTTCTGAAGTGGCAAAAACATGCCCCACTAACAACGAACACCGGTTCAACATTTGTATTGAATTTGAAATTCAATCATTCTGAAATGCGTGTACATGATAAGAACAATATAACCTACCTCAGAGTTTAATAAAAAAGTGGCAATCTCGATTCATTGAATTCTGTTGAATTATCAAACTTAACTACTTTTTCCATTTTAAGTATATGGGGGATAGTTCAAATTCAAAAATATGGAGAGATAATACATATTTTTTCTCGATATTCAAATTCAACTTAATTTGAACAATCCTCTATGACAAAACACCTTCAAAAAGTGTCAACGATTTTTTAAAAATTATATATGAATTTCTGAAGTGGCAAAAACATGCCCCACTAACAACGAACACTGAATCAACATTTGTATTGAATTTGAAATTCAATCATTCTGAAAGTGCGTGTACATGATAAGAACAATAGATAAGAACAATATACCCTACCTCAGAGTTCAATCAAAAAGTGGCGATACTGATTCGTTGAGTTTTGGTGAATTATCAAACTTAACTACTTTTCCCACGTTAAGTATATGGGTAATAGTTCAAGTTCAAAAATTAGGAGAGATAATTCATTTTTTTTCTCGTTATTCAAATTCAACTTTATTTGAACCATCTTCTATGAGAAAACACGTTCAAAAAGTGTCAACGATTTTTTAAAAATTAATTATGAATTTCTGAAGTGGCAAAAACATGCCCCACTAACAATGAACACCGATTCGAATTTTGTATTGAATTATGATATCAATCATTCTGAAAGTGCGTGTACATAATAAAAACAATATACCCTACCTCAGACTTTAATCAAATAGTGATGATCTTGATTCGTTGAATCCTGGTGAATTATCAAACTTAACTACTTTTCCCATGTTAAGTCTATGGGGGATAGTTAAAATTCAAAAATATGGAGAGATAATACATATTTTTTCTCGATATTCAAATTCAACTTAGTTTGAACCGTCCTCTATGACAAAACATCTTCTGAAAGTGTCAACGATTTTTTAAAAATTAGTTATGAATTTTTGAAATGGCAAAAACATGCCCCACTAACAATTAACACCGATTCGACTTTTGTATTGAATTAGGAATTCAATCATTCTGAAAGTTCGTGTACATGATAAGAACAATATTCCCTACCTCAGAGTTTAATAAAAAAGTAGCAATCTCGATTTATTGAATTCTGTTGAATTATCAAACTTAACTACTTTTTCCATTTTAAGTATATGGGGTATAGTTCAAGTTCAAAAATTAGGAGAGATAATACATATTTTTTCTCGTTATTCAAATTCGTCTTAATTTGAACTGTCCTCTATAAGAAAACACGTTTAAAAAGTGTCAACGATTTTTTAAAAATTAGTTATGAAATTTTGAAGTGGCAAAAACATGCCCCACTAACAATGAACACAAATTCGAATTTTGCATTGAAATAGGAATTCAATCATTCTGAAAGTGCGTGTACATAATAGGAACAATACACCCTACCTCAGAGTTTAACCAAAAAGTGGCGATCTCGATTCGTTGAATTCTGGTGAATTATCAAACTTAACTACTTTTCCCATGGTAAATATATGGGGGATAGTTCGAATTTAAAAATAAGGAGAGATAATACATATTTTTTCTCGATATTCAAATTCAACTTAATTTGAACCATCCTCTATGACAAAACACCTAAAAAAAGTGTCAACGATTTTTTTAATATTAGTTATGAATTTCTGAAATGGCAAAATCATGCCCCACTAACAACGAACACCGATTCAACATTTGTATTGAATTTGAAATTCAATCATTCTGAAAGTGCGTGTACATGATAAGAACAATATTCCCTACCTCAGAGTTTAATAAAAAAGTGGCAATCTCGATTTATTGAATTCTGTTGAATTATCAAACTTAACTACTTTTTCCATTTTAAGTATATGGGGTATAGTTCAAGTTCAAAAATTAGGAGAGATAATACATATTTTTTCTCGTTATTCAAATTCAACTTAATTTGAACCGTGACACGTTCAAAAAGTGTCTACGGTTTTTTAAATATTAGTTATGAATTTTTGAAGTGGCAACCACATGCCATACTAGCAGCGAACACCGATTCAACTATTGTATTGAATTAGGAATTCAATCATTCTGAAAGTGCGTGTACATGATGAGAACAATATACCCTACCTCAGAGTTCAATAAAAAAGTGGCGATATCAATTCATTTTATTCTGTCGAATTATCAAACTTAACTACTTTTCTCATGTTATGTATACGGGGGATAGTTCAAATTCAAAAATAAGGAGAGATAATACTTTTTTTTTCTCGTTATTCAAATTCAACTGAATTTGAACCGTCCTCTATGACAAAACACCTTCAAAAAGTGTCAACGATTTTTTAAAAATTAGTTATGAATTTCTGAAGTGGCAAAAACATGTACCACTAACAACGAACACCGATTCCACATTTGTATTGAATTTGAAATTCAATCATTCTGAAAGTGCGTATACATAATAGAAACAATACACCCTACCTCAGAGTTTAATCAAAAAGTGGCGATCACGATTCGTTGAATTCTGGTGAATTATCAAACTTAACTACTTTTCAGATGTTAACTAAATAGGGGGATAGTTCAAATTCAAAAATAAGGAGAGATAATACTTATTTTTTTTCGTTATTCAAATTCAACTTAATTTGAACTGTCTTCTATGAGAAAACACGTTTAAAAAATGTCAACGATTTTTTAAAAATTAGTTATGAATTTTTGAAGTGGAAAAAACATGCCCCACTAATAATTAACACCGATTCAACTTTTGTGTTGAATTAGGAATTCTATCATTCTGAAAGTGCGTGTACACGATAAAAACAATATACCCTACCTCAGAGTTTAATAAAAAAGTAGAAATCTCGATTTATTGAATTCTGTTGAATTATCAATCTTAACTACTTTTTCCATTTTAAGTATATGGTGGATAGTTCAAGTTCAAAAATTAGGAGAGATAATACATATTTTTTCTCGTTATTCAAATTCAACTTAATTTGAACCGTCACACGTTCAAAAAGTGTCTACGGTTTTTTAAAAATTAGTTATGAATTTCTGAAGTGGCAAAAACATGCCCCACTAACAACGAACACCGATTCCACATTTGTATTGAATTTAAAATTCAATCATTCTGAAAGTGCGTATACATAATAGGAACAATACACCCTACCTCAGAGTTTAATCAAAAAGTGGCGATCTCGATTCGTTGAATTCTGGTGAATTATCAAACTTAACTACTTTTCAGATGTTAACTAAATAGGGGGATAGTTCAAATTCAAAAATAAGGAGAGATAATACTTATTTTTTTTCGTTATTCAAATTCAACTTAATTTGAACTGCTTTCTATGAGAAAACACGTATAATTAGTGTCATCGATTTTTTAAAAATTAGTTATGAATTTTTGAAGTGGCAAAAACATGTTCCACTAACAATTAACACCGATTCGACTTTTGTAATGAATTAGGAATTCAATCATTCTGAAAGTTCGTGTACATGATAAAACAATATACCCTACCTCAGAGTTTAATAAAAAAGTGGCAATCTCGATTCATTGAATTCTGTTGAATTATCAAACTTAACTACTTTTTCCATTTTAAGTATATGGGGGATAGTTCAAGTTCAAAAATTATTAGAGATAATACATATTTTTTCTCGTTATTCAAATTCAACTTAATTTGAACCGTCATACGTTCAAAAAGTGTCTACGGGTTTTTAAAAATTAGTTATGAATTTTTGAAGTGGCAACCACATGCCATATTAGCAGCGAACACCGATTCAACTTTTGTATTGAATTAGGAATTCAATCATTCTGAAAGTGCGTGTATATGATGAGAACAATATACCCTACCTCAGAGTTCAATAAAAAAGTGGCGATTTCGAATCATTTCATTCTGTTGAATTATCAAACTTAACTACTTTTTCCATGTTAAGTATACAGGGGATAGTTCAAATTCAAAAATAAGGAGATTTAATACATATTTTTTCTCGTTATTCAAATTCATCTTAATTCGAACTGTCCTCTATAAGAAAACACCTTCAAAAAGTGTCAACGATTTTTTAAAAATTAGTTATGAATTTCTGAAGTGGCAAAAACATGCCCCACTAACAACGAACACCGATTCCACATTTGTATTGAATTTGAAATTCAATCATTCTGAAAGTGCGTATACATAATAGAAACAATACACCCTACCTCAGAGTTTAATCAAAAAGTGGCGATCTCGATTCGTTGAATTCTGGTGAATTATCAAACTTAACTACTTTTCAGATGTTAACTAAATAGGGGGATAGTTCAAATTCAAAAATAAGGAGGGATAATACTTATTTTTTTTCGTTATTCAAATTCAACTTAATTTGAACTGTCTTCTATGAGAAAACACGTTTAAAAAATGTCAACGATTTTTTAAAAATTAGTTATGAATTTTTGAAGTGGCAAAAACATGCCCCACTAATAATTAACACCGATTCAACTTTTGTGTTGAATTAGGAATTCTATCATTCTGAAAGTGCGTGTACACGATAAAAACAATATACCCTACCTCAGAGTTTAATAAAAAAGTAGAAATCTCGATTTATTGAATTCTGTTGAATTATCAAACTTAACTACTTTTTCCATTTTAAGTATATGGGGGATAGTTCAAGTTCAAAAATTAGGAGAGATAATACATATTTCTTCTCTTTATTCAAATTCAACTTAATTTGAACCGTCACACGTTCAAAAAGTGTCTACGGTTTTTAAAAAATTAGTTATGAATTTCTGAAGTGGCAAAAACATGCCCCACTAACAACGAACACCGATTCCAAATTTGTATTGAATTTAAAATTAAATCATTCTGAAAGTGCGTATACATAATAGGAACAATACACCCTACCTCAGAGTTTAATCAAAAAGTGGCGATCTCGATTCGTTGAATTCTGGTGAATTATCAAACTTAACTACTTTTCAGATGTTAACTAAATAGGTGGATAGTTCAAATTCAAAAATAAGGAGAGATAATACTTATTTTTTTTCGTTATTCAAATTCAACTTAATTTGAACTGTCTTCTATGAGAAAACACGTTTAAAAAATGTCAACGATTTTTTAAAAATTAGTTATGAATTTTTGAAGTGGCAAAAACATGCCCCACTAATAATTAACACCGATTCAACTTTTGTGTTCAATTAGGAATTCAATCGTTCTGAAAGTGCGTGTACACGATAAAAACAATATACCCTACCTCAGAGTTTAATAAAAAAGTAGCAATCTCGATTTATTGATTTCTGTTGAATTATCAAACTTAACTACTTTTTTCCATTTTAAGTATATGGGGGATAGTTCAAGTTCAAAAATTAGGAGAGATAATACATATTTTTTCTCGTTATTCAAATTCAACTTAATTTGAACCGTCACACGTTCAAAAAGTGTCTACGGTTTTTTAAAAATTAGTTATGAATTTTTGAAGTGGCAACCACATGCCATACTAGCAGCGAACAACGATTCAACTTTTGTATCGAATTAGGAATTCAATCATTCTGAAAGTTCGAGTACATGATAAAAACAATATACCCTACCTCAGAGTATAATAAAAAAGTGGCAATCTCGATTCATTGAATTCTGTTGGATTATCAAACTTAACTACTTTTTCCATTTTAAGTATATGGGGGATAGTTCAAGTTCAAAAATTAGGAGAGATAATACATACTTTTTCTCGTTATTCAAATTAAACTTAATTTGAACCGTCACACGTTCAAAAAGTGTCTACGGTTTTTCAAAAATTAGTTATGAATTTTTTAAGTGGCAACCACATGCCATACTAGCAGCGAACACCGATTCAACTTTTGTATTGAATTAGGAATTCAATCATTCTGAAAGTGCGTGTATATGATGAGAACAATATACCCTACCTCAGAGTTCAATAAAAAAGTGGCGATTTCGATTCATTTCATTCTGTTGAATTATCAAACTTAACTACTTTTCCCATGTTAAGTATACAGGGGATAGTTCAAATTCAAAAATAAGGAGATTTAATACATTTTTTTTCTCGATATTCAAATTCAACTTAATTTGAACCATCCTCTATGGCAAAACACCTTCAAAAAGTGTCAACGATTTTTTAAAAATTAGTTATGAATTTCTGAAGTGGCAAAAACATGCCCCACTAACAACGAACACCGATTCCACATTTGTATTGAATTTAAAATTAAATCATTCTGAAAGTGCGTATACATAATAGGAACAATACACCCTACCTCAGAGTTTAATCAAAAAGTGGCGATCTCGATTCGTTGAAATCTGGTGAATTATCAAACTTAACTACTTTTCAGATGTTAACTAAATAGGGGGATAGTTCAAATTCACAAATAAGGAGAGATAATACTTATTTTTTTTCGTTATTCAAATTCAACTTAATTTGAACTGTTTTCTATGAGAAAACACGTATAATTAGTGTCATCGATTTTTTAAAAATTAGTTATGAATTTTTGAAGTGGCAAAAACATGTTCCACTAACAATTAACACCGATTCGACTTTTGTAATGAATTAGGAATTCAATCATTCTGAAAGTTCGTGTACATGATAAAAATAATATACCCTACCTCAGAGTTTAATAAAAAAGTGGCAATCTCGATTCATTGAATTCTGTTGAATTATCAAACTTAACTACTTTTTCCATTTTAAGTATATGGGGGATAGTTCAAGTTCAAAAATTATTAGAGATAATACATATTTTTTCTCGTTATTCAAATTCAACTTAATTTGAACCGTCATACGTTCAAAAAGTGTCTACGGTTTTTTAAAAATTAGTTATGAATTTTTGAAGTGGCAACCACATGCCATATTAGCAGCGAACACGGATTCAACTTTTGAATTGAATTAGGAATTCAATCATTCTGAAAGTGCGTGTATATGATGAGAACAATATACCCTACCTCAGAGTTCAATAAAAAAGTGGCGATTTCGATTCATTTCATTCTGTTGAATTATCAAACTTAACTACTTTTCCCATGTTAAGTATACAGGGGAAAGTTCAAATTAAAAAATAAGGGGATTTAATACATATTTTTTCTCGATATTCAAATTCAACTTAATTTGAACCATCCTCTATGGCAAAACACCTTCAAAAAGTGTCAACGATTTTTTAAAAATTAGTTATGAATTTCTGAAGTGGCAAAAACATGCCCCACTAACAACGAACACCGATTCAACATTTGTATTGAATTTGAAATTCAATCATTCTGAAAGTTCGTGTACATGATAAGAACAATATACCCTACCTCAGAGTTTAGTAAAAAAGTGGCAATCTCGATTCATTGAATTCTGTTGAATTAACAAACTTAACTACTTTTTCCATTTTAAGTATATGGGGGATAGTTCAAATTCAGAAATATGGAGAGATAATACATATTTTTTCTCGTTATTCAAATTCAACTTAATTTGAACTGACTTCTATGAGAAAACACGTTCAAAAAGTGTCAACGGTTTTTTAAATATTAGTTATGAATTTTTGAAGTGGCAAAAACATGCCCCACTAACAATTAACACCGATTCGACTTTTGTATTGAATTAGGAATTCAATCATTCTGAAAGTTCGTGAAAATGATAAAAACAATATACCCTACCTCAGAGTTTAATCAAAAAGATCGATCTTGATTCGTTGAATTTTTGTGAATTATCAAACTTAACTACTTTTCCCATGTTAAATATATGGGGGATAGTTCAAATTCAAAAATAAGGAGAGATAATACATATTTTTTCTCGTTATTCAAATTCGTCTTAATTTGAACTTTCCTCTATAAGAAAACACGTTTAAAAAGTGTCAACGATTTTTTAAAAATTAGTTATGAAATTTTAAAGTGGCAAAAACATTCCCCACTAACAATGAACACAAATTTGAATTTTGTATTGAATTAGGATAACAATCATTCTGAAAGTGCGTGTACATGATAAAAACAATATACCCTACCTCAGACTTTAATCAAAAAGTGATGATCTTGATTCGTTGAATCCTGGTGAATTATCAAACTTAACTACTTTTCCCATGCTAAGTATATGGGGGATAGTTCAAATTCAAAAATAAGGAGAGATAATATATATTTTTTCTCGTTATTCATATTAAACTTAATTTGAACTGTCCTCTATAAGAAAACACGTTTAAAAAGTGTAATCGATTTTTTAAAACTTAGTTATGAAATTTTGAAGTGGCAAAAACATGCCCCACTAACAATGAACACCGATTCGAATTTTGTATTGAATTAGGAATTCAATCATTCTGAAAGTGCGTATACATAATAGGAACAATACACCCTACCTCAGAGTTTAATCAAAGAGTGGCGATCTCGATTCGTTGAATTCTGGTGAATTATCAAACTTAACTACTTTTCAGATGTTAACTAAATAGGTGGATAGTTCAAATTCAAAAATAAGGAGAGATAATACTTATTTTTTTTCGTTATTCAAATTCAACTTAATTTGAACTGTCTTCTATGAGAAAACACGTTTAAAAAATGTCAACGATTTTTTAAAAATTAGTTATGAATTTTTGAAGTGGCAAAAACATGCCCCACTAATAATTAACATCGATTCAACTTTTGTGTTGAATTAGGAATTCAATCATTCTGAAAGTGCGTGTACACGATAAAAACAATATACCCTACCTCAGAGTTTAATAATAAAGTAGCAATCTCGATTTATTGATTTCTGTTGAATTATCAAACTTAACTACTTTTTTCCATTTTAAGTATATGGGGGATAGTTCAAGTTCAAAAATTAGGAGAAATAATACATATTTTTTCTCGTTATTCAAATTCAACTTAATTTGAACCGTCACACGTTCAAAAAGTGTCTACGGTTTTTTAAAAATTAGTTATGAATTTTTGAAGTGGCAACCACATGCCATACTAGCAGCGAACACCGATTCAACTTTTGTATCGAATTAGGAATTCAATCATTCTGAAAGTTCGAGTACATGATAAAAACAATATACCCTACCTCAGAGTATAATAAAAAAGTTGCAATCTCGATTCATTGAATTCTGTTGGATTATCAAACTTAACTATTTTTTCCATTTTAAGTATATGGGGGACAGTTCAAGTTCAAAAATTAGGAGAGATAATACATACTTTTTCTCGTTATTCAAATTCAACTTAATTTGAACCGTCACACGTTAAAAAAGTGTCTACGGTTTTTTAAAAATTAGTTATGAATTTTTTAAGTGGCAACCACATGCCATACTAGCAGCGAACACCGATTCAACTTTTGTATTGAATTAGGAATTCAATCATTCTGAATATGCGTGTATATGATGAGAACAATATACCCTACCTCAGAGTTCAATAAAAAAGTGGCGATATCGATTCATTTCATTCTGTTGAATTATCAAACTTAACTACTTTTCCCATGTTAAGTATACGGGGGATAGTTCAAATTCAAAAATCAGGAGAGATAATACATATTTTTTCTCGATATTCAAATTCAACTTAATTTGAACCATCTTCAATGACAAAACACCTTCAAAAAGTGTCAACGATTTTTTAAAAATTAGTTATGAATTTCTGAAGTGGCAAAAACATGCCCCACTAACAACGAACACCGATTCCACATTTGTATTGAATTTAAAATTAAATCATTCTGAAAGTGCGTATACATAATAGGAACAATACACCTTACCTCAGAGTTTAATCAAAAAGTGGCGATCTCAATTCGTTGAATTCTGGTGAATTATCAAACTTAACTACTTTTCAGATGTTAACTAAATATTGGGATAGTTCAAATTCAAAAATAAGGAGAGATAATACTTATTTTTTTTCGTTATTCAAATTCAACTTAATTTGAACTGTTTTCTATGAGAAAACACGTATAATTAGTGTCATCGATTTTTTAAAAATTAGTTATGAATTTTTGAAGTGGCAAAAACATGTTCCACTAACAATTAACACCGATTCGACTTTTGTAATGAATTAGGAATTCAATCATTCTGAAAGTTCGTGTACATGATAAAAACAATATACCCTACCTCAGAGTTTAATAAAAAAGTGGCAATCTCGATTCATTGAATTCTGTTGAATTATCAAACTTAACTACTTTTTCCATTTTAAGTATATGGGGGATAGTTCAAGTTCAAAAATTATTAGAGATAATACATATTTTTTCTCGTTATTCAAATTCAACTTAATTTGAACCGTCATACGTTCAAAAAGTGTCTACGGTTTTTTAAAAATTAGTTATGAATTTTTGAAGTGGCAACCACATGCCATATTAGCAGCGAACACGGATTCAACTTTTGTATTGAATTAGGAATTCAATCATTCTGAAAGTGCGTGTATATGATGAGAACAATTTACCCTACCTCAGAGTTCAATAAAAAAGTGGCGATTTCGATTCATTTCATTCTGTTGAATTATCAAACTTAACTACTTTTCCCATGTTAAGTATACAGGGGATAGTTCAAATTCAAAAATAAGGAGATTTAATACATATTTTTTCTCGATATTCAAATTCAACTTAATTTGAACCATCCTCTACGGCAAAACACCTTCAAAAAGTGTCAACGATTTTTTAAAAATTAGTTATGAATTTCTGAAGTGGCAAAAACATGCCCCACTAACAACGAACACCGATTCAACATTTGTATTGAATTTGAAATTCAATCATTCTGAAAGTGCGTGTACATGATAAGAACAATATACCCTACCTCAGAGTTTAATAAAAAAGTGGCAATCTCGATTCATTGAATTCTGTTGAATTATCAAACTTAACTACTTTTTCCATTTTAAGTATATGGGGGATAGTTCAAATTCAAAAATATGGAGAGATAATACATATTTTTTCTCGTTATTCAAATTCAACTTAATTTGAACTGACTTCTATGAGAAAACACGTTCAAAAAGTGTCAACGGTTTTTTAAATATTAGTTATGAATTTTTGAAGTGGCAAAAACATGCCCCACTAACAATTAACACCGATTCGACTTTTGTATTGAATTAGGAATTCAATCATTCTGAAAGTGCGTGTACACGATAAAAACAATATACTCTACTTCAGAGTTTAATAAAAAAGTAGCAATCTCGATTTATTGATTTCTGTTGAATTATCAAACTTAACTACTTTTTTCCATTTTAAGTATATGGGGGATAGTTCAAGTTCAAAAATTAGGAGAGATAATACATATTTTTTCTCGTTATTTAAATTCAACTTAATTTGAACCGTCACACGTTCAAAAAGTGTCTACGGTTTTTTAAAAATTAGTTATGAATTTTTGAAGTGGCAACCACATGCCATACTAGCAGCGAACACCGATTCAACTTTTGTATCGAAATAGGAATTCAATCATTCTGAAAGTTCGAGTACATGATAAAAACAATATACCCTACCTCAGAGTATACTTAAAAAATGGCAATCTCGATTCATAGAATTCTGTTGGATTATCAAACTTAACTACTTTTTCCATTTTAAGTATATGGGGGATAGTTCAAGTTCAAAAATTAGGAGAGATAATACATACTTTTTCTCGTTATTCAAATTCAACTTAATTTGAACCGTCACACGTTCAAAAAGTGTCTACGGTTTTTTAAAAATTAGTTATGAATTTCTGAAGTGGCAAAAACATGCCCCACTAACAATTAACACCGATTCGACTTTTGTATTGAATTAGGAATTCAATCATTCTGAAAGTTCGTGAACATGATAAAAACAATATACCTTACCTCAGAGTTTAATCAAAAAGTGGCGATCTTGATTCGTTGAATTTTTGTGAATTATCAAACTTAACTACTTTTCCCATGTTAAATATATGGGGGATAGTTCAAATTCAAAAATAAGGAGAGATAATACATATTTTTTCTCGTTATTCAAATTCGTCTTAATTTGAACTGTCCTCTATAAGAAAACACGTTTAAAAAGTGTCAACGATTTTTTAAAAATTAGTTATGAAATTTTAAAGTGGCAAAAACACATGCCCCACTAACAATGAACACAAATTTGAATTTTGTATTGAATTAGGATAACAATCATTCTGAAAGTGCGTGTACATGATAAAAACAATATACCCTACCTCAGACTTTAATCAAAAAGTGATGATCTTGATTCGTTGAATCCTGGTGAATTATCAAACTTAACTACTTTTCCCATGTTAAGTATATGGGGGATAGTTCAAATTCAAAAATAAGGAGAGATAATATATATTTTTTCTCGTTATTCAAATTAAACCTAATTTGAACTGTCCTCTATAAGAAAACACGTTTAAAAAGTGTAATCGATTTTTTAAAACTTAGTTATGAAATTTTGAAGTGGCAAAAACATGCCCCACTAACAATGAACACCGATTCGAATTTTGTATTGAATTAGGAATTCAATCATTCTGAAAGTGCGTATACATAATAGGAACAATACACCCTACCTCAGAGTTTAATCAAAGAGTGGCGATCTCGATTCGTTGAATTCTGGTGAATTATCAAACTTAACTACTTTTCAGATGTTAACTAAATAGGTGGATAGTTCAAATTCAAAAATAAGGAGAGATAATACATATTTTTTCTCGATATTCAAATTCAACTTAATTTGAACCATCTTCTATGACAAAACACCTTCAAAAAGTGTCAACGATTTTTTAAAAATTAGTTATGAATTTCTGAAGTGGCAAAAACATGCCCCACTAACAATTAACACCGATTCGACTTTTGTATTGAATTAGGAATTCAATCATTCTGAAAGTTCGTGAACATGATAAAAACAATATACCCTACCTCAGAGTTTAATAAAAAAGTGGCAATCTCGATTCATTGAATTCTGTTGAATTATCAAACTTAACTACTTTTCCCATGTTAAATATATGGGGGATAGATCAAATTCAAAAATAAGGAGAGATAATACATATTTTTTCTCGTTATTCAATTTCGTCTTAATTTGAACTGTCCTCTATAAGAAAACACGTTTAAAAAGTGTCAACGATTTTTTAAAAATTAGTTATGAAATTTTAAAGTGGCAAAAACATGCCCCACTAACAATGAACACAAATTTGAATTTTGTATTGAATTAGGATAACAATCATTCTGAAAGTGCGTGTACATGATAAAAACCATATACCCTACCTTAGACTTTAATCAAAAAGTGATGATCTTGATTCGTTGAATCCTGGTGAATTATCAAACTTAACTACTTTTCCCATGTTAAGTATATGGGGGATAGTTCAAGTTCAAAAATTAGGAGAGATAATACATACTTTTTCTCGTTATTCAAATTCAACTTAATTTGAACCGTCACACGTTCAAAAAGTGTCTACGGTTTTTTAAAAATTAGTTATGAATTTTTTAAGTGGCAACCACATGCCATACTAGCAGCGAACACCGATTCAACTTTTGTATCGAAATAGGAATTCAATCATTCTGAAAGTTCGAGTACATGATAAAAACAATATACCCTACCTCAGAGTATAATAAAAAAGTGGCAATCTCGATTCATTGAATTCTGTTGGATTATCAAACTTAACTACTTTTTCCATTTTAAGTATATGGGGGATAGTTCAAGTTCAAAAATTAGGAGAGATAATACATACTTTTTCTCGTTATTCAAATTCAACTTAATTTGAACCGTCACACGTTCAAAAAGTGTCTACGGTTTTTTAAAAATTAGTTATGAATTTTTTAAGTGGCAACCACATGCCATACTAGCAGCGAACACCGATTCAACTTTTGTATTGAATTAGGAATTCAATCATTCTGAAAGTGCATGTATATGATGAGAACAATATACCCTACCTCAGAGTTCAATAAAAAAGTGGCGATATCGATTCATTTCATTCTGTTGAATTATCAAACATAACTACTTTTCAGATGTTAACTAAATAGGTGGATAGTTCAAATTCAAAAATAAGGAGAGATAATACTTCTTTTTTCTCGATATTCAAATTCAACTTAATTTGAACCATCTTCTATGACAAAACACCTTCAAAAAGTGTCAACGATTTTTTAAAAATTAGTTATGAATTTCTGAAGTGGCAAAAACATGACCCACTAACAATTAACACCGATTCGACTTTTGTATTGAATTAGGAATTCAATCATTCTGAAAGTTCGTGAACATGATAAAAACAATATACCCTACCTCAGAGTTTAATCAAAAAGTGGCGATCTTGATTCGTTGAATTTTTGTGAATTATCAAACTTAACTACTTTTCCCATGTTAAATATATGGGGGATAGTTCAAATTCAAAAATAAGGAGAGATAATACATATTTTTTCTCGTTATTCAAATTCGTCTTAATTTGAACTGTCCTCTATAAGAAAACACGTTTAAAAAGTGTCAACGATTTTTTAAAAATTAGTTATGAAATTTTAAAGTGGCAAAAACATGCCCCACTAACAATGAACACAAATTTGAATTTTGTATTGAATTAGGATAACAATCATTCTGAAAGTGCGTGTACATGATAAAAACAATATGCCCTACCTCAGACTTTAATCAAAAAGTGATGATCTTGATTCGTTGAATCCTGGTGAATTATCAAACTTAACTACTTTTCCCATGTTAAGTATATGGGGGATAGTTCAAATTCAAAAATAAGGAGAGAAAATATATATTTTTTCTCGTTATTCAAATTAAACCTAATTTGAACTGTCCTCTATAAGAAAACACGTTTAAAAAGTGTAATCGATTTTTTAAAACTTAGTTATGAAATTTTGAAGTGGCAAAAACATGCCCCACTAACAATGAACACCGATTCGAATTTTGTATTGAATTAGGAATTCAATCATTCTGAAAGTGCGTATACATAATAGGAACAATACACCCTACCTCAGAGTTTAATCAAAGAGTGGCGATCTCGATTCGTTGAATTCTGGTGAATTATCAAACTTAACTACTTTTCAGATGTTAACTAAATAGGTGGATAGTTCAAATTCAAAAATAAGGAGAGATAATACATATTTTTTCTCGATATTTAAATTCAACTTAATTTGAACCATCTTCTATGACAAAACACCTTCAAAAAGTGTCAACGATTTTTTTAAAAATTAGTTATGAATTTCTGAAGTGGCAAAAACATGCCCCACTAACAATTAACACCGATTCGACTTTTGTATTGAATTAGGAATTCAATCATTCTGAAAGTGCGTATACATAATAGGAACAATACACCCTACCTCAGAGTTTAATCAAAGAGTGGCGATCTCGATTCGTTGAATTCTGGTGAATTATCAAACTTAACTACTTTTCAGATGTTAACTAAATAGGTGGATAGTTCAAATTCAAAAATAAGGAGAGATAATACATATTTTTTCTCGATATTCAAATTCAACTTAATTTGAACCATCTTCTATGACAAAACACCTTCAAAAAGTGTCAACGATTTTTTAAAAATTAGTTATGAATTTCTGAAGTGGCAAAAACATGCCCCACTAACAATTAACACCGATTCGACTTTTGTATTGAATTAGGAATTCAATCATTCTGAAAGTTCGTGAACATGATAAAAACAATATACCCTACCTCAGAGTTTAATCAAAAAGTGGCGATCTTGATTCGTTGAATTTTTGTGAATTATCAAACTTAACTACTTTTCCCATGTTAAATATATGGGGGATAGTTCAAATTCAAAAATAAGGAGAGATAATACATATTTTTTCTCGTTATTCAAATTCGTCTTAATTTGAACTGTCCTCTATAAGAAAACACGTTTAAAAAGTGTCAACGATTTTTTAAAAATTAGTTATGAAATTTTAAAGTGGCAAAAACATGCCCCACTAACAATGAACACAAATTTGAATTTTGTATTGAATTAGGATAACAATCATTCTGAAAGTGCGTGTACATGATAAAAACAATATACCCTACCTCAGACTTTAATCAAAAAGTGATGATCTTGATTCGTTGAATCCTGGTGAATTATCAAACTTAACTACTTTTCCCATGTTAAGTATATGGGGGATAGTTCAAATTCAAAAATAAGGAGAGAAAATATATATTTTTTCTCGTTATTCAAATTAAACCTAATTTGAACTGTCCTCTATAAGAAAACACGTTTAAAAAGTGTAATCGATTTTTTAAAACTTAGTTATGAAATTTTGAAGTGGCAAAAACATGCCCCACTAACAATGAACACCGATTCGAATTTTGTATTGAATTAGGAATTCAATCATTCTGAAAGTGCGTATACATAATAGGAACAATACACCCTACCTCAGAGTTTAATCAAAGAGTGGCGATCTCGATTCGTTGAATTCTGGTGAATTATCAAACTTAACTACTTTTCAGATGTTAACTAAATAGGTGGATAGTTCAAATTCAAAAATAAGGAGAGATAATACATATTTTTTCTCGATATTTAAATTCAACTTAATTTGAACCATCTTCTATGACAAAACACCTTCAAAAAGTGTCAACGATTTTTTAAAAATTAGTTATGAATTTCTGAAGTGGCAAAAACATGCCCCACTAACAATTAACACCGATTCGACTTTTGTATTGAATTAGGAATTCAATCATTCTGAAAGTGCGTATACATAATAGGAACAATACACCCTACCTCAGAGTTTAATCAAAGAGTGGCGATCTCGATTCGTTGAATTTTTGTGAATTATCAAACATAACTACTTTTCCCATGTTAAATATATGGGGGATAGTTCAAATTCAAAAATAAGGAGAGATAATACATATTTTTTCTCGATATTCAAATTCAACTTAATTTGAACCATCTTCTATGACAAAACACCTTCAAAAAGTGTCAACGATTTTTTAAAAATTAGTTATGAATTTCTGAAGTGGCAAAAACATGCCCCACTAACAATTAACACCGATTCGACTTTTGTATTGAATTAGGAATTCATTCATTCTGAAAGTTCGTGAACATGATAAAAACAATATACCCTACCTCAGAGTTTAATCAAAAAGTGGCGATCTTGATTCGTTGAATTTTTGTGAATTATCAAACTTAACTACTTTTCCCATGTTAAATATATGGGGGATAGATCAAATTCAAAAATAAGGAGAGATAATACATATTTTTTCTCGTTATTCAAATTCGTCTTAATTTGAACTGTCCTCTATAAGAAAACACGTTTAAAAAGTGTCAACGATTTTTTAAAAATTAGTTATGAAATTTTAAACTGGCAAAAACATGCCCCACTAACAATGAACACAAATTTGAATTTTGTATTGAATTAGGATAACAATCATTCTGAAAGTGCGTGTACATGATAAAAACAATATACCCTACCTCAGACTTTAATCAAAAAGTGATGATCTTGATTCGTTGAATCCTGGTGAATTATCAAACTTAACTACTTTTCCCATGTTAAGTATATGGGGGATAGTTCAAATTCAAAAATAAGGAGAGATAATGTATATTTTTTCTCGTTATTCAAATTAAACCTAATTTGAACTGTCCTCTATAAGAAAACACGTTTAAAAAGTGTAATCGATTTTTTAAAACTTAGTTATGAAATTTTGAAGTGGCAAAAACATGCCCCACTAACAATGAACACCGATTCGAATTTTGTATTGAATTAGGAATTCAATCATTCTGAAAGTGCGTATACATAATAGGAACAATACACCCTACCTCAGAGTTTAATCAAAGAGTGGCGATCTCGATTCGATGAATTCTGGTGAATTATCAAACTTAACTACTTTTCAGATGTTAACTAAATAGGTGGATAGTTCGAATTCAAAAATAAGGAGAGATAATACATATTTTTTCTCGATATTCAAATTCAACTTAATTTGAACCATCTTCTATGACAAAACACCTTCAAAAAGTGTCAACGATTTTTTAAAAATTAGTTATGAAATTTTAAAGTGGCAAAAACATGCCCCACTAACAATGAACACAAATTTGAATTTTGTATTGAATTAGGATAACAATCATTCTGAAAGTGCGTGTACATGATAAAAACCATATACCCTACCTTAGACTTTAATCAAAAAGTGATGATCTTGATTCGTTGAATCCTGGTGAATTATCAAACTTAACTACTTTTCCCATGTTAAGTATATGGGGGATAGTTCAAGTTCAAAAATTAGGAGAGATAATACATACTTTTTCTCGTTATTCAAATTCAACTTAATTTGAACCGTCACACGTTCAAAAAGTGTCTACGGTTTTTTAAAAATTAGTTATGAATTTTTTAAGTGGCAACCACATGCCATACTAGCAGCGAACACCGATTCAACTTTTGTATCGAAATAGGAATTCAATCATTCTGAAAGTTCGAGTACATGATAAAAACAATATACCCTACCTCAGAGTATAATAAAAAAGTGGCAATCTCGATTCATTGAATTCTGTTGGATTATCAAACTTAACTACTTTTTCCATTTTAAGTATATGGGGGATAGTTCAAGTTCAAAAATTAGGAGAGATAATACATACTTTTTCTCGTTATTCAAATTCAACTTAATTTGAACCGTCACACGTTCAAAAAGTGTCTACGGTTTTTTAAAAATTAGTTATGAATTTTTTAAGTGGCAACCACATGCCATACTAGCAGCGAACACCGATTCAACTTTTGTATTGAATTAGGAATTCAATCATTCTGAAAGTGCATGTATATGATGAGAACAATATACCCTACCTCAGAGTTCAATAAAAAAGTGGCGATATCGATTCATTTCATTCTGTTGAATTATCAAACTTAACTACTTTTCAGATGTTAACTAAATAGGTGGATAGTTCAAATTCAAAAATAAGGAGAGATAATACTTCTTTTTTCTCGATATTCAAATTCAACTTAATTTGAACCATCTTCTATGACAAAACACCTTCAAAAAGTGTCAACGATTTTTTAAAAATTAGTTATGAATTTCTGAAGTGGCAAAAACATGCCCCACTAACAATTAACACCGATTCGACTTTTGTATTGAATTAGGAATTCAATCATTCTGAAAGTTCGTGAACATGATAAAAACAATATACCCTACCTCAGAGTTTAATCAAAAAGTGGCGATCTTGATTCGTTGAATTTTTGTGAATTATCAAACTTAACTACTTTTCCCATGTTAAATATATGGGGAATAGTTCAAATTCAAAAATAAGGAGAGATAATACATATTTTTTCTCGTTATTCAAATTCGTCTTAATTTGAACTGTCCTCTATAAGAAAACACGTTTAAAAAGTGTCAACGATTTTTTAAAAATTAGTTATGAAATTTTAAAGTGGCAAAAACATGCCCCACTAACAATGAACACAAATTTGAATTTTGTATTGAATTAGGATAACAATCATTCTGAAAGTGCGTGTACATGATAAAAACAATATACCCTACCTCAGACTTTAATCAAAAAGTGATGATCTTGATTCGTTGAATCCTGGTGAATTATCAAACTTAACTACTTTTCCCATGTTAAGTATATGGGGGATAGTTCAAATTCAAAAATAAGGAGAGAAAATATATATTTTTTCTCGTTATTCAAATTAAACCTAATTTGAACTGTCCTCTATAAGAAAACACGTTTAAAAAGTGTAATCGATTTTTTAAAACTTAGTTATGAAATTTTGAAGTGGCAAAAACATGCCCCACTAACAATGAACACCGATTCGAATTTTGTATTGAATTAGGAATTCAATCATTCTGAAAGTGCGTATACATAATAGGAACAATACACCCTACCTCAGAGTTTAATCAAAGAGTGGCGATCTCGATTCGTTGAATTCTGGTGAATTATCAAACTTAACTACTTTTCAGATGTTAACTAAATAGGTGGATAGTTCAAATTCAAAAATAAGGAGAGATAATACATATTTTTTCTCGATATTTAAATTCAACTTAATTTGAACCATCTTCTATGACAAAACACCTTCAAAAAGTGTCAACGATTTTTTAAAAATTAGTTATGAATTTCTGAAGTGGCAAAAACATGCCCCACTAACAATTAACACCGATTCGACTTTTGTATTGAATTAGGAATTCAATCATTCTGAAAGTGAGTATACATAATAGGAACAATACACCCTACCTCAGAGTTTAATCAAAGAGTGGCGATCTCGATTCGTTGAATTCTGGTGAATTATCAAACTTAACTACTTTTCAGATGTTAACTAAATAGGTGGATAGTTCAAATTCAAAAATAAGGAGAGATAATACATATTTTTTCTCGATATTCAAATTCAACTTAATTTGAACCGTCACACGTTCAAAAAGTGTCTACGGTTTTTTAAAAATTAGTTATGAATTTTTGAAGTGGCAACCACATGCCATACTAGCAGCGAACACCGATTCAACTTTTGTATTGAATTAGGAATTCAATCATTCTGAAAGTGCGTGTATATGATGAGAACAATATACCCTACCTCAGAGTTCAATAAAAAAGTGGCGATATCGATTGATTTCATTCTGTTGAATTATCAAACTTAACTACTTTTCCCATGTTAAGTATACGGGGGATAGTTCAAATTCAAAAATAAGGAGAGATAATACATATTTTTTCTCGATATTCAAATTCAACTTAATTTGAACCATCTTCTATGACAAAACACCTTCAAAAAGTGTCAACGATTTTTTAAAAATTAGTTATGAATTTCTGAAGTGGCAAAAACATGCCCCACTAACAACGAACACCGATTCCACATTTGTATTGAATTTGAAATTCAATCATTCTGAAAGTGCGTGTACATGATGAGAACAATATACCCTACCTTAGAGTTTAATCAAAAAGTGGCAATCTCGATTCGTTGAATTCTGGTGAATTATCAAACTTAACTACTTTTCAGATGTTAACTAAATAGGGGGATAGTTCACATTCAAAAATAAGGAGAGATAATACTTATTTTTTTTCGTTATTCAAATTCAACTAAATTTGAACCGTCCTCTATGACAAAACACCTTCAAAAAGTGTCAACGATTTTTTAAAAATTAGTTATGAATTTCTGAAGTGGCAAAAACATGCCCCACTAACAATTAACACCGATTCGACTTTTGTATTGAATTAGGAATTCAATCATTCTGAAAGTTCGTGAACATGATAAAAACAATATACCCTACCTCAGAGTTTAATCAAAAAGTGGCGATCTTGATTCGTTGAATTTTTGTGAATTATCAAACTTAACTACTTTTCCCATGTTAAATATATGGGGGATAGATCAAATTCAAAAATAAGGAGAGATAATACATATTTTTTCTCGTTATTCAAATTCGTCTTAATTTGAACTGTCCTCTATAAGAAAACACGTTTAAAAAGTGTCAACGATTTTTTTAAAATTAGTTATGAAATTTTAAAGTGGCAAAAACATGCCCCACTAACAATGAACACAAATTTGAATTTTGTATTGAATTAGGATAACAATCATTCTGAAAGTGCGTGTACATGATAAAAACCATATACCCTACCTTAGACTTTAATCAAAAAGTGATGATCTTGATTCGTTGAATCCTGGTGAATTATCAAACTTAACTACTTTTCCCATGTTAAGTATATGGGGGATAGTTCAAGTTCAAAAATTAGGAGAGATAATACATACTTTTTCTCGTTATTCAAATTCAACTTAATTTGAACCGTCACACGTTCAAAAAGTGTCTACGGTTTTTTAAAAATTAGTTATGAATTTTTTAAGTGGCAACCACATGCCATACTAGCAGCGAACACCGATTCAACTTTTGTATCGAAATAGGAATTCAATCATTCTGAAAGTTCGAGTACATGATAAAAACAATATACCCTACCTCAGAGTATAATAATAAAGTGGCAATCTCGATTCATTGAATTCTGTTGGATTATCAAACTTAACTACTTTTTCCATTTTAAGTATATGGGGGATAGTTCAAGTTCAAAAATTAGGAGAGATAATACATACTTTTTCTCGTTATTCAAATTCAACTTAATTTGAACCGTCACACGTTCAAAAAGTGTCTACGGTTTTTTAAAAATTAGTTATGAATTTTTTAAGTGGCAACCACATGCCATACTAGCAGCGAACACCGATTCAACTTTTGTATTGAATTAGGAATTCAATCATTCTGAAAGTGCATGTATATGATGAGAACAATATACCCTACCTCAGAGTTCAATAAAAAAGTGGCGATATCGATTCATTTCATTCTGTTGAATTATCAAACTTAACTACTTTTCAGATGTTAACTAAATAGGTGGATAGTTCAAATTCAAAAATAAGGAGAGATAATACTTCTTTTTTCTCGATATTCAAATTCAACTTAATTTGAACCATCTTCTATGACAAAACACCTTCAAAAAGTGTCAACGATTTTTTAAAAATTAGTTATGAATTTCTGAAGTGGCAAAAACATGCCCCACTAACAATTAACACCGATTCGACTTTTGTATTGAATTAGGAATTCAATCATTCTGAAAGTTCGTGAACATGATAAAAACAATATACCCTACCTCAGAGTTTAATCAAAAAGTGGCGATCTTGATTCGTTGAATTTTTGTGAATTATCAAACTTAACTACTTTTCCCATGTTAAATATATGGGGGATAGTTCAAATTCAAAAATAAGGAGAGATAATACATATTTTTTCTCGTTATTCAAATTCGTCTTAATTTGAACTGTCCTCTATAAGAAAACACGTTTAAAAAGTGTCAACGATTTTTTAAAAATTAGTTATGAAATTTTAAAGTGGCAAAAACATGCCCCACTAACAATGAACACAAATTTGAATTTTGTATTGAATTAGGATAACAATCATTCTGAAAGTGCGTGTACATGATAAAAACAATATACCCTACCTCAGACTTTAATCAAAAAGTGATGATCTTGATTCGTTGAATCCTGGTGAATTATCAAACTTAACTACTTTTCCCATGTTAAGTATATGGGGGATAGTTCAAATTCAAAAATAAGGAGAGAAAATATATATTTTTTCTCGTTATTCAAATTAAACCTAATTTGAACTGTCCTCTATAAGAAAACACGTTTAAAAAGTGTAATCGATTTTTTAAAACTTAGTTATGAAATTTTGAAGTGGCAAAAACATGCCCCACTAACAATGAACACCGATTCGAATTTTGTATTGAATTAGGAATTCAATCATTCTGAAAGTGCGTATACATAATAGGAACAATACACCCTACCTCAGAGTTTAATCAAAGAGTGGCGATCTCGATTCGTTGAATTCTGGTGAATTATCAAACTTAACTACTTTTCAGATGTTAACTAAATAGGTGGATAGTTCAAATTCAAAAATAAGGAGAGATAATACATATTTTTTCTCGATATTTAAATTCAACTTAATTTGAACCATCTTCTATGACAAAACACCTTCAAAAAGTGTCAACGATTTTTTAAAAATTAGTTATGAATTTCTGAAGTGGCAAAAACATGCCCCACTAACAATTAACACCGATTCGACTTTTGTATTGAATTAGGAATTCAATCATTCTGAAAGTGCGTATACATAATAGGAACAATACACCCTACCTCAGAGTTTAATCAAAGAGTGGCGATCTCGATTCGTTGAATTTTTGTGAATTATCAAACTTAACTACTTTTCCCATGTTAAATATATGGGGGATAGTTCAAATTCAAAAATAAGGAGAGATAATACATATTTTTTCTCGATATTCAAATTCAACTTAATTTGAACCATCTTCTATGACAAAACACCTTCAAAAAGTGTCAACGATTTTTTAAAAATTAGTTATGAATTTCTGAAGTGGCAAAAACATGCCCCACTAACAATTAACACCGATTCGACTTTTGTATTGAATTAGGAATTCAATCATTCTGAAAGTTCGTGAACATGATAAAAACAATATACCCTACCTCAGAGTTTAATCAAAAAGTGGCGATCTTGATTCGTTGAATTTTTGTGAATTATCAAACTTAACTACTTTTCCCATGTTAAATATATGGGGGATAGATCAAATTCAAAAATAAGGAGAAATAATACATATTTTTTCTCGTTATTCAAATTCGTCTTAATTTGAACTGTCCTCTATAAGAAAACACGTTTAAAAAGTGTCAACGATTTTTTAAAAATTAGTTATGAAATTTTAAACTGGCAAAAACATGCCCCACTAACAATGAACACAAATTTGAATTTTGTATTGAATTAGGATAACAATCATTCTGAAAGTGCGTGTACATGATAAAAACAATATACCCTACCTCAGACTTTAATCAAAAAGTGATGATCTTGATTCGTTGAATCCTGGTGAATTATCAAACTTAACTACTTTTCCCATGTTAAGTATATGGGGGATAGTTCAAATTCAAAAATAAGGAGAGATAATGTATATTTTTTCTCGTTATTCAAATTAAACCTAATTTGAACTGTCCTCTATAAGAAAACACGTTTAAAAAGTGTAATCGATTTTTTAAAACTTAGTTATGAAATTTTGAAGTGGCAAAAACATGCCCCACTAACAATGAACACCGATTCGAATTTTGTATTGAATTAGGAATTCAATCATTCTGAAAGTGCGTATACATAATAGGAACAATACACCCTACCTCAGAGTTTAATCAAAGAGTGGCGATCTCGATTCGTTGAATTCTGGTGAATTATCAAACTTAACTACTTTTCAGATGTTAACTAAATAGGTGGATAGTTCGAATTCAAAAATAAGGAGAGATAATACATATTTTTTCTCGATATTCAAATTCAACTTAATTTGAACCATCTTCTATGACAAAACACCTTCAAAAAGTGTCAACGATTTTTTAAAAATTAGTTATGAATTTCTGAAGTGGCAAAAACATGCCAAACTAACAACGAACACCGATTCGACTTTTGTATTGAATTAGGAATTCAATCATTCTGAAAGTTCGTGAACATGATAAAAACAATATACCCTACCTCAGAGTTTAATCAAAAAGTGGCGATCTTGATTCGTTGAATTTTTGTGAATTATCAAACTTAACTACTTTTCCCATGTTAAATATATGGGGGATAGATCAAATTCAAAAATAAGGAGAGATAATACATATTTTTTCTCGTTATTCAAATTCGTCTTAATTTGAACTGTCCTCTATAAGAAAACACGTTTAAAAAGTGTCAACGATTTTTTAAAAATTAGTTATGAAATTTTAAAGTGGCAAAAACATGCCCCACTAACAATGAACACAAATTTGAATTTTGTATTGAATTAGGATAACAATCATTCTGAAAGTGCGTGTACATGATAAAAACCATATACCCTACCTTAGACTTTAATCAAAAAGTGATGATCTTGATTCGTTGAATCCTGGTGAATTATCAAACTTAACTACTTTTCCCATGTTAAGTATATGGGGGATAGTTCAAGTTCAAAAATTAGGAGAGATAATACATACTTTTTCTCGTTATTCAAATTCAACTTAATTTGAACCGTCACACGTTCAAAAAGTGTCTACGGTTTTTTAAAAATTAGTTATGAATTTTTTAAGTGGCAACCACATGCCATACTAGCAGCGAACACCGATTCAACTTTTGTATCGAAATAGGAATTCAATCATTCTGAAAGTTCGAGTACATGATAAAAACAATATACCCTACCTCAGAGTATAATAAAAAAGTGGCAATCTCGATTCATTGAATTCTGTTGGATTATCAAACTTAACTACTTTTTCCATTTTAAGTATATGGGGGATAGTTCAAGTTCAAAAATTAGGAGAGATAATACATACTTTTTCTCGTTATTCAAATTCAACTTAATTTGAACCGTCACACGTTCAAAAAGTGTCTACGGTTTTTTAAAAATTAGTTATGAATTTTTTAAGTGGCAACCACATGCCATACTAGCAGCGAACACCGATTCAACTTTTGTATTGAATTAGGAATTCAATCATTCTGAAAGTGCATGTATATGATGAGAACAATATACCCTACCTCAGAGTTCAATAAAAAAGTGGCGATATCGATTCATTTCATTCTGTTGAATTATCAAACTTAACTACTTTTCAGATGTTAACTAAATAGGTGGATAGTTCAAATTCAAAAATAAGGAGAGATAATACTTCTTTTTTCTCGATATTCAAATTCAACTTAATTTGAACCATCTTCTATGACAAAACACCTTCAAAAAGTGTCAACGATTTTTTAAAAATTAGTTATGAATTTCTGAAGTGGCAAAAACATGCCCCACTAACAATTAACACCGATTCGACTTTTGTATTGAATTAGGAATTCAATCATTCTGAAAGTTCGTGAACATGATAAAAACAATATACCCTACCTCAGAGTTTAATCAAAAAGTGGCGATCTTGATTCGTTGAATTTTTGTGAATTATCAAACTTAACTACTTTTCCCATGTTAAATATATGGGGAATAGTTCAAATTCAAAAATAAGGAGAGATAATACATATTTTTTCTCGTTATTCAAATTCGTCTTAATTTGAACTGTCCTCTATAAGAAAACACGTTTAAAAAGTGTCAACGATTTTTTAAAAATTAGTTATGAAATTTTAAAGTGGCAAAAACATGCCCCACTAACAATGAACACAAATTTGAATTTTGTATTGAATTAGGATAACAATCATTCTGAAAGTGCGTGTACATGATAAAAACAATATACCCTACCTCAGACTTTAATCAAAAAGTGATGATCTTGATTCGTTGAATCCTGGTGAATTATCAAACTTAACTACTTTTCCCATGTTAAGTATATGGGGGATAGTTCAAATTCAAAAATAAGGAGAGAAAATATATATTTTTTCTCGTTATTCAAATTAAACCTAATTTGAACTGTCCTCTATAAGAAAACACGTTTAAAAAGTGTAATCGATTTTTTAAAACTTAGTTATGAAATTTTGAAGTGGCAAAAACATGCCCCACTAACAATGAACACCGATTCGAATTTTGTATTGAATTAGGAATTCAATCATTCTGAAAGTGCGTATACATAATAGGAACAATACACCCTACCTCAGAGTTTAATCAAAGAGTGGCGATCTCGATTCGTTGAATTCTGGTGAATTATCAAACTTAACTACTTTTCAGATGTTAACTAAATAGGTGGATAGTTCAAATTCAAAAATAAGGAGAGATAATACATATTTTTTCTCGATATTTAAATTCAACTTAATTTGAACCATCTTCTATGACAAAACACCTTCAAAAAGTGTCAACGATTTTTTAAAAATTAGTTATGAATTTCTGAAGTGGCAAAAACATGCCCCACTAACAATTAACACCGATTCGACTTTTGTATTGAATTAGGAATTCAATCATTCTGAAAGTGAGTATACATAATAGGAACAATACACCCTACCTCAGAGTTTAATCAAAGAGTGGCGATCTCGATTCGTTGAATTCTGGTGAATTATCAAACTTAACTACTTTTCAGATGTTAACTAAATAGGGGGATAGTTCAAATTCAAAAATAAGGAGAGATAATACATATTTTTTCTCGTTATTCAAATTCAACTTAATTTGAACCGTCACACGTTCAAATAGTGTCTACAGTTTTTTAAAAATTAGTTATGAATTTTTGAAGTGGCAACCACATGCCATACTAGCAGCGAACACCGATTCAACTTTTGTATTGAATTAGGAATTCAATCATTTTGAAAGTGCGTGTACATGATGAGAACCATATACCCTACCTCAGAGTTCAATAAAAAAGTGGAGATCTCGATTCATTTCATTATGTTGAATTATCAAACTTAACTACTTTTCCCATGTTAAGTATACAGGGGATAGTTCAAATTCAAAAATAAGGAGAGATAATACTTATTTTTTCTCGTTTTTCAAATATAACTTAATTTGAACCATCCTCTATGAGAAAACACGTTCAAAAAGTGTCAACGATTTTTAAAAAATTAGTTATGAATTTTTGATGTGGCAAACACATGCCCCATTAGCAACGAACACAGAGTCAACTTTTGTATTAAATTAGGAATTCAATCATTCTGAAAGTGCGTGTACATAATAGGAACAATACACCCTACCTCAGAGTTTAATCAAAAAGTGGCGATCTCGATTCGTTGAATTCTGTTGAATTATCAAACTTAACTACTTTTCCCATGTAAGGTACATGGGGGATAGTTCAAATTTAAAAATATGGAGAGATAATACACATTTTTTCTCGATATTCAAATTCAACTTAATTTGAACCATCCTCTATGACAAAACACCTTCAAAAAGTGTCAACGATTTTTTAAATATTAGTTATGAATTTCTGAAATGGCAAAAACATGCCCCACTAACAACGAACACCGATTCAACATTTGTATTGAATTAGGAATTCAATCATTCTGAAAGTGCGTGTACACGATAAAAACAATATACCCTACCACAGAGTTTAATAAAAAAGTAGCAATCTCGATTTATTGAATTCTGTTGAATTATCAAACTTAACTACTTTTTCCATTTTAAGTATATGGGGGATACTTCAAGTTCAAAAATTAGGAGAGATGATACATATTTTTTCTCGTTATTCAAATTCAACTTAATTTGAACCGTCACACGTTCAAAAAGTGTCTACGGTTTTTTAAAAATTAGTTATGAATTTTTGAAGTGGCAACCACATGCCATACTAACAGCGAACACCGATTCAACTTTTGTATTGAATTAGGAATTCAATCATTCTGAAAGTTCGAGTACATGATAAAAACAATATACCCTACCTCAGAGTATAATAAAAAAGTGGCAATCTCGATTCATTGAATTCTGTTGGATTATCAAACTTAACTACTTTTTCAATTTTAAGTATATGGGGGATAGTTTTAGTTCAAAAATTAGGAGAGATAATACATATTTTTTCTCGTTATTCAAATTCAACTTAATTTGAACTGTCACACGTTCAAAAAGTGTCTACGGTTTTTTAAAAATTAGTTATGAATTTTTTAAGTGGCAACCACATGCCATACTAGCAGCGAACACCGATTCAACTTTTGTATTGAATTAGGAATTCAATCATTCTGAAAGTTCGAGTACATGATAAAAACAATATACCCTACCTCAGAGTATAATAAAAAAGTGGCAATCTCGATTCATTGAATTCTGTTGGATTATCATACTTTACTACTTTTTCCATTTTAAGTATATGGGGGATAGTTCAAGTTCAAAAATTAGGAGAGATAATACATATTTTTTCTCGTTATTCAAATTCAACTTAATTTGAACTTTCACACGTTCAAAAAGTGTCCACGGTTTTTTAAAAATTAGTTATGAATTTTTGAAGTGGCAACCACATGCCATACTAGCAGTGAACACCGATTCAACTTTTGTATTGAATTAGGAATTCAATCATTCTGAAAGTTCGAGTACATGATAAAAACAATATACCCTACCTCAGAGTATAATAAAAAAGTGGCGATATCGATTCATTTCATTCTGTTGAATTATCAAACTTAACTACTTTTCCCATGTTAAGTATACGGGGGATAGTTCAAATTCAAAAATAAGGAGAGATAATACATATTTTTTCTCGATATTCAAATTCAACTTAATTTGAACCATCTTCTATGACAAAACACCTTCAAAAAGTGTCAACGATTTTTTAAAAATTAGTTATGAATTTCTGAAGTGGCAAAAACATGCCCCACTAACAACGAACACCGATTCCACATTTGTATTGAATTTGAAATTCAATCATTCTGAAAGTGCGTGTACAAAATGAGAACAATATACCCTACCTTAGAGTTTAATCAAAAAGTGGCAATCTCGATTCGTTGAATTCTGTTGAGTTATCAAACTTAACTACTTTTCAGATGTTAACTAAATAGGGGGATAGTTCAAATTCAAAAATAAGGAGAGATAATACTTATTTTTTTTCGTTATTCAAATTCAACTAAATTTGAACCGTCCTCTATGACAAAACACCTTCAAAAAGTGTCAACGATTTTTTAAAAATTAGTTATGAATTTCTGAAGTGGCAAAAACATGCCCCACTAATAATTAACACCGATTCAACTTTTGTGTTGAATTAGGAATTCAATCATTCTGAAAGTGCGTGTACACGATAAAAACAATATACCCTACCTCAGAGTTTACTAAAAAAGTAGCAATCTCGATTTATTGAATTCTGTTGAATTATCAAACTTAACTACTTTTTCCATTTTAAGTATATGGGGGATAGTTCAAGTTCAAAAATTAGGAGAGATAATACATATTTTTTCTCGTTATTCAAATTCAACTTAATTTGAACCGTCACATGTTCAAAAAGTGTCTACGGTTTTTTAAAAATTAGTTATGAATTTTTGAAGTGGCAACCACATGCCATACTAGCAGCGAACACCGATTCAACTTTTGTATTGAATTAGGAATTCAATCATTCTGAAAGTTCGAGTACATGATAAAAACAATATACCCTACTCAGAGTATAATAAAAAAGTGGCGATATCGATTCATTTCATTCTGTTGAATTATCAAACTTAACTACTTTTCCCATGTTAAGTATACGGGGGATAGTTCAAATTCAAAAATAAGGAGAGATAATACTTATTTTTTCTCGTTTTTCAAATATAACTTAATTTGAACCATCCTCTATGAGAAAACACGTTCAAAAAGTGTCAACGATTTTTAAAAAATTAGTTATGAATTTTTGATGTGGCAAACACATGCCCCATTAGCAACGAACACAGAGTCAACTTTTGTATTAAATTAGGAATTCAATCATTCTGAAAGTGCGTGTACATAATAGGAACAATACACCCTACCTCAGAATTTAATCAAACAGTGGCGATCTCGATTCGTTGAATTCTGTTGAATTATCAAACTTAACTACTTTTCCCATGTTAAGTACATGGGGGATAGTTCAAATTTAAAAATATGGAGAGATAATACACATTTTTTCTCGATATTCAAATTCAACTTAATTTGAACCATCCTCTATGACAAAACACCTTCAAAAAGTGTCAACGATTTTTTAAATATTAGTTATGAATTTCTGAAATGGCAAAAACATGCCCCACTAACAACGAACACCGATTCAACATTTGTATTGAATTTGAAATTCAATCATTCTGAAAGTGCGTGTACATGATAAGAACAATATACCCTAACTCAGAGTTTAATAAAAAAGTGGCAATCTCAATTTATTGAATTTTGTTGAATTATCAAACTTAACTACTTTTTCCAATTTAAGTATATGGGGTATAGTTCAAGTTCAAAAATTAGGAGAGATAATACATATTTTTTCTCGTTATTCAAATTCAACTTAATTTGAACCGTCACACGTTCAAAAAGTGTCTACGGTTTTTTAATTATTAGTTATGTATATTTGAAGTGGCAAACACATGCCCCATTAGCAGCGAACACAGAGTCAACTTTTGTATTGAATTAGGAATTCAATCATTCTGAAAGTGCGTATACATAATAGGAACAATACACCCTACCTCAGAGTTTAATCAAAAAGTGGCGATCTCGATTCGATGAATTCTGGTGAATTATCAAACTTAACTACTTTTCAGATGTTAACTAAATAGGGGGATAGTTCAAATTCAAAAATAAGGAGTGATAATACTTATTTATTTTCGTTATTCAAATTTAACTTAATTTAAACTGTTTTCTATGAGAAAACAAGTATAAAAAGTGTCATCGATTTTTTAAAAATTAGGTATGAATTTTTGAAGTGGCAAAAACATGCCCCACTAACAATTAACACCGATTCGACTTTTGTAATGAATTAGGAATTCAATCATTCTGAAAGTTCGTGTACATGATAAAAACAATATACCCTACCTCAGAGTTTAATAAAAAAGTGGCAATCTTGTTTCATTGAATTCTGTTGAATTATCAAACTTAACTACCTTTTCCATTTTAAGTATATGGGGGATAGTTCAAGTTCTAAATTATGAGAGATAATACATATTTTTTCTCGTTAATCAAATTCAAATTAATTTGAACCGTCACACGTTCAAAAAGTGTCTACGGTTTTTTAAAAATTAGTTATGAATTTTTGAAGTGGCAACCACATGCCATACTAGCAGCGAACACCGATTCAACTTTTGTATTGAATTAGGAATTCAATCATTCTGAAAGTTCGAGTACATGATAAAAACAATATACCCTACCTCAGAGTATAATAAAAAAGTGGCAATCTCGATTCATTGAATTCTGTTGGATTATCAAACTTAACTACTTTTTCCATTTTAAGTATATGGGGGATAGTTCAAGTTCAAAAATTAGGAGAGATAATACATATTTTTTCTCGTTATTCAAATTCAAATTAGTTTGAACCGTCACACGTTCAAAAAGTGTCTTAGGTTTTTTAAAAATTAGTTATGAATTTTTGAAGTGGCAACCACATGCCATACTAGCAGCGAACACCGATTCAACTTTTGTATTGAATTAGGAATTCAATCAATCTGAAAGTGCGTGTACATGATGAGAACAATATACCCTACCTCAGAGTTCAATAAAAAAGTGGCGATTTCGATTCATTTCATTCTGTTGAATTATCAAACTTAACTACTTTTCCCATGTTAAGTATACGGGGGATAGTTCAAATTCAAAAATAAGGAGAGATAATACTTATTTTTTCTCGTTATTCAAATTCAACTTAATTTGAACCGTCCTCTATGAGAAAACACGTTCAAAAAGTTTCAACGATTTTTTAAAAATTAGTTATGAATTTTTGAAGTGGCAAACACATGCCCCGTTAGCAGCGAACACAGAGTCAACTTTTGTATTGAATTAGGAATTCAATCATTCTGAAAGTGCGTGTACATAATAGGAACAATACACCCTACCTCAGAGTTTAATCAAAAAGTGGCGATCTCGATTTATTGAATTCTGTTGAATTATCAAACTTAACTACTTTTTCCATTTTAAGTATATGGGGGATAGTTCAAGTTCAAAAATTAGGAGAGATAATACATATTTTTTCTCGTTATTCAAATTAAACTTAATTTGAACCGTCACACGTTCAAAAAGTGTCTACGGTTTTTTAAAAATTAGTTATGAATTTTTGAAGTGGCAACCACATGCCATACTAGCAGCGAACACCGATTCAACTTTTGTATTGAATTAGGAATTCAATCATTCTGAAAGTTCGAGTACATGATAAAAACAATATACCCTACCTCAGAGTATAATAAAAAAGTGGCAATCTCGATTCATTGAATTCTGTTGGATTATCAAACTTAACTACTTTTTCCATTTTAAGTATATGGGGGATAGTTCAAGTTCAAAAATTAGGAGAGATAATACATATTTTTTCTCGTTATTCAATTTCAAATTAGTTTGAACCGTCACACGTTCAAAAAGTGTCTTAGGTTTTTTAAAAATTAGTTATGAATTTTTGAAGTGGCAACCACATGCCATACTAGCAGCGAACACCGATTCAACTTTTGTATTGAATTAGGAATTCAATCATTCTGAAAGTTCGAGTACATGATAAAAACAATATACCCTACCTCAGAGTATAATAAAAAAGTGGCGATATCGATTCATTTCATTCTGTTGGATTATCAAACTTAACTACTTTTTCCATTTTAAGTATATGGGGGATAGTTCAAGTTCAAAAATTAGGAGAGATAATACATATTTTTTTTCGTTATTCAAATTCAACTAAATTTGAACCGTCCTCTATGACAAAACACCTTCAAAAAGTGTCAACGATTTTTTAAAAATTAGTTATGAATTTCTAAAGTGGCAAAAACATGCCCCACTAACAACGAACACCGATTCCACATTTGTATTGAATTTGAAATTCAATCATTCTGAAAGTGCGTATACATAATAGGAACAATACACCCTACCTCAGAGTTTAATCAAAAAGTGGCGATCTCGATTCGTTGAATTCTGGTGAATTATCAAACTTAACTACTTTTCAGATGTTAACTAAATAGGGGGATAGTTCAAATTCAAAAATAAGGAGAGATAATACTTATTTTTTTTCGTTATTCAAATTCAACTTAATTTGAACTGTCTTCTATGAGAAAACACGTTTAAAAAATGTCAACGATTTTTTAAAAATTAGTTATGAATTTTTGAAGTGGCAAAAACATGCCCCACTAATAATTAACACCGATTCAACTTTTTTGTTGAATTAGGAATTCAATCATTCTGAAAGTGCGTGTACACGATAAAAACAATATACCCTACCTCAGAGTTTAATAAAAAAGTAGCAATCTCGATTTATTGAATTCTGTTGGATTATCAAACTTAACTACTTTTTCCATTTTAAGTATATGGGGGATAGTTCAAGTTCAAAAATTAGGAGAGATAATACATATTTTTTCTCGTTATTCAAATTCAACTTAATTTGAACCGTCACACGTTCAAAAAGTTTCTACGGTTTTTTAAAAATTAGATATGAATTTTTTAAGTGGCAACAACATGCCATACTAGCAGCGAACACCGATTCAACTTTTGTATTGAATTAGGAATTCAATCATTCTGAAAGTGCGTGTATATGATGAGAACAATATACCCTACCTCAGAGTTCAATAAAAAAGTGGCGATATCGATTCATTGAATTCTGTTGGATTATCAAACTTAACTACTTTTTCCATTTTAAGTATATGGGGGATAGTTCAAGTTCAAAAATTAGGAGAGATAATACATATTTTTTCTCGTTATTCAAATTCAACTTAATTTGAACCGTCACACGTTCAAAAAGTTTCTACGGTTTTTTAAAAATTAGTTATGAATTTTTTAAGTGGCAACAACATGCCATACTAGCAGCGAACACCGATTCAACTTTTGTATTGAATTAGGAATTCAATCATTCTGAAAGTGCGTGTATATGATGAGAACAATATACCCTACCTCAGAGTTCAATAAAAAAGTGGCGATATCGATTCATTTCATTCTGTTGATTTATCAAACTTAACTACTTTTCCCATGTTAAGTATACGGGGGATAGTTCAAATTCAAAAATAAGGAGAGATAATACATATTTTTTCTCGTTATTCAAATTCAACTTAATTTGAACCGTCACACGTTCAAAAAGTGTCTACGGTTTTTTAAAAATTAGTTATGAATTTTTTAAGTGGCAACCACATGCCATACTAGCAGCGAACACCGATTCAACTTTTGTATTAAATTAGGAATTCAATCATTCTGAAAGTGCGTGTATATGATGAGAACAATATACCCTACCTCAGAGATCAATAAAAAAGTGGCGATATCGATTCATTTCATTGTGTTGAATTATCAAACTTAACTACTTTTCCCATGTTAAGTATACGGGGGATAGTTCAAATTCAAAAATAAGGAGAGATAATACATATTTTTTCTCGATATTCAAATTCTACTTAATTTGAACCATCTTCTATGACAAAACACCTTCAAAAAGTGTCAACGATTTTTTAAAAATTAGTTATGAAATTCTGAAGTGGCAAAAATATGCCCCACTAACAACGAACATCGATTCCACATTTGTATTGAATTTGAAATTCAATCATTCTGAAAGTGCGTGTACATGATGAGAACAATATACCCTACCTTAGAGTTTAATCAAAAAGTGGCAATCTCGATTCGTTGAATTCTGGTGAATTATCAAACTTAACTACTTTTCAGATGTTAACTAAATAGGGGGATAGTTCAAATTCAAAAATAAGGAGAGATAATACTTATTTTTTTTCGTTATTCAAATTCAACTAAATTTGAACCGTCCTCTATGACAAAACACCTTCAAAAAGTGTCGACGATTTTTTAAAAATTAGTTATGAATTTCTAAAGTGGCAAAAACATGCCCCACTAACAACGAACACCGATTCCACATTTGTATTGAATTTAAAATTCAATTATTCTGAAAGTGCGTATACATGATAAGAACAATATACCCTAACTCAGAGTTTAATAAAAAAGTGGCAATCTCAATTTATTGAATTTTGTTGAATTATCAAACTTAACTACTTTTTCCAATTTAAGTATATGGGGTATAGTTCAAGTTCAAAAATTAGGAGAGATATTACATATTTTTTCTCGTTATTCAAATTCAACTTAATTTGAACCGTCACACGTTCAAAAAGTGTCTACGGTTTTTTAATTATTAGTTATGTATATTTGAAGTGGCAAACACATGCCCCATTAGCAGCGAACACAGAGTCAACTTTTGTATTGAATTAGGAATTCAATCATTCTGAAAGTGCGTATACATAATACGAACAATACACCCTACCTCAGAGTTTAATCAAAAAGTGGCGATCTCGATTCGATGAATTCTGGTGAATTATCAAACTTAACTACTTTTCAGATGTTAACTAAATAGGGGGATAGTTCAAATTCAAAAATAAGGAGTGATAATACTGATTTATTTTCGTTATTCAAATTTAACTTAATTTAAATTTTTTTCTTTGAGAAAACAAGTATAAAAAATGTCAACGATTTTTTAAAAATTAGTTATGAATTTTTGAAGTGGCAAAAACATGCCCCACTAATAATTAACACCGATTCAACTTTTTTGTTGAATTAGGAATTCAATCATTCTGAAAGTGCGTGTACACGATAAAAACAATATACCCTACCTCAGAGTTTAATAAAAAAGTAGCAATCTCAATTTATTGAATTTTGTTGAATTATCAAACTTAACTACTTTTTCCATTTTAAGTATATGGGGGATAGTTCAAGTTCAAAAATTAGGAGAGATAATACATATTTTTTCTCGTTATTCAAATTCAACTTAATTTGAACCGTCACACGTTCAAAAAGTTTCTACGGTTTTTTAAAAATTAGTTATGAATTTTTTAAGTGGCAACAACATGCCATACTAGCAGCGAACACCGATTCAACTTTTGTATTGAATTAGGAATTCAATCATTCTGAAAGTGCGTGTATATGATGAGAACAATATACCCTACCTCAGAGTTCAATAAAAAAGTGGCGATATCGATTCATTGAATTCTGTTGGATTATCAAACTTAACTACTTTTTCCATTTTAAGTATATGGGGGATAGTTCAAGTTCAAAAATTAGGAGAGATAATACATATTTTTTCTCGTTATTCAAATTAAACTTAATTTGAACCGTCACACGTTCAAAAAGTGTCTACGGTTTTTTAAAAATTAGTTATGAATTTTTGAAGTGGCAACCACATGCCATACTAGCAGCGAACACCGATTCAACTTTTGTATTGAATTAGGAATTCAATCATTCTGAAAGTTCGAGTACATGATAAAAACAATATACCCTACCTCAGAGTATAATAAAAAAGTGGCAATCTCGATTCATTGAATTCTGTTGGATTATCAAACTTAACTACTTTTTCCATTTTAAGTATATGGGGGATAGTTCAAGTTCAAAAATTAGGAGAGATAATACATATTTTTTCTCGTTATTCAAATTCAAATTAGTTTGAACCGTCACACGTTCAAAAAGTGTCTACGGTTTTTTAAAAATTAGTTATGAATTTTTGAAGTGGCAACCACATGCCATACTAGCAGCGAACACCGATTCAACTTTTGTATTGAATTAGGAATTCAATCATTCTGAAAGTTCGAGTACATGATAAAAACAATATACCCTACCTCAGAGTATAATAAAAAAGTGGCGATATCGATTCATTTCATTCTGTTGGATTATCAAACTTAACTACTTTTTCCATTTTAAGTATATGGGGGATAGTTCAAGTTCAAAAATTAGGAGAGATAATACATATTTTTTTTCGTTATTCAAATTCAACTAAATTTGAACCGTCCTCTATGACAAAACACCTTCAAAAAGTGTCAACGATTTTTTAAAAATTAGTTATGAATTTCTAAAGTGGCAAAAACATGCCCCACTAACAACGAACACCGATTCCACATTTGTATTGAATTTGAAATTCAATCATTCTGAAAGTGCGTATACATAATAGGAACAATACACCCTACCTCAGAGTTTAATCAAAAAGTGGCGATCTCGATTCGTTGAATTCTGGTGAATTATCAAACTTAACTACTTTTCAGATGTTAACTAAATAGGGGGATAGTTCAAATTCAAAAATAAGGAGAGATAATACTTATTTTTTTTCGTTATTCAAATTCAACTTAATTTGAACTGTCTTCTATGAGAAAACACGTTTAAAAAATGTCAACGATTTTTTAAAAATTAGTTATGAATTTTTGAAGTGGCAAAAACATGCCCCACTAATAATTAACACCGATTCAACTTTTTTGTTGAATTAGGAATTCAATCATTCTGAAAGTGCGTGTACACGATAAAAACAATATACCCTACCTCAGAGTTTAATAAAAAAGTAGCAATCTCGATTTATTGAATTCTGTTGGATTATCAAACTTAACTACTTTTTCCATTTTAAGTATATGGGGGATAGTTCAAGTTCAAAAATTAGGAGAGATAATACATATTTTTTCTCGTTATTCAAATTCAACTTAATTTGAACCGTCACACGTTCAAAAAGTTTCTACGGTTTTTTAAAAATTAGTTATGAATTTTTTAAGTGGCAACAACATGCCATACTAGCAGCGAACACCGATTCAACTTTTGTATTGAATTAGGAATTCAATCATTCTGAAAGTGCGTGTATATGATGAGAACAATATACCCTACCTCAGAGTTCAATAAAAAAGTGGCGATATCGATTCATTGAATTCTGTTGGATTATCAAACTTAACTACTTTTTCCATTTTAAGTATATGGGGGATAGTTCAAGTTCAAAAATTAGGAGAGATAATACATATTTTTTCTCGTTATTCAAATTCAACTTAATTTGAACCGTCACACGTTCAAAAAGTTTCTACGGTTTTTTAAAAATTAGTTATGAATTTTTTAAGTGGCAACAACATGCCATACTAGCAGCGAACACCGATTCAACTTTTGTATTGAATTAGGAATTCAATCATTCTGAAAGTGCGTGTATATGATGAGAACAATATACCCTACCTCAGAGTTCAATAAAAAAGTGGCGATATCGATTCATTTCATTCTGTTGATTTATCAAACTTAACTACTTTTCCCATGTTAAGTATACGGGGGATAGTTCAAATTCAAAAATAAGGAGAGATAATACATATTTTTTCTCGTTATTCAAATTCAACTTAATTTGAACCGTCACACGTTCAAAAAGTGTCTACGGTTTTTTAAAAATTAGTTATGAATTTTTTAAGTGGCAACCACATGCCATACTAGCAGCGAACACCGATTCAACTTTTGTATTAAATTAGGAATTCAATCATTCTGAAAGTGCGTGTATATGATGAGAACAATATACCCTACCTCAGAGATCAATAAAAAAGTGGCGATATCGATTCATTTCATTGTGTTGAATTATCAAACTTAACTACTTTTCCCATGTTAAGTATACGGGGGATAGTTCAAATTCAAAAATAAGGAGAGATAATACATATTTTTTCTCGATATTCAAATTCTACTTAATTTGAACCATCTTCTATGACAAAACACCTTCAAAAAGTGTCAACGATTTTTTAAAAATTAGTTATGAAATTCTGAAGTGGCAAAAATATGCCCCACTAACAACGAACATCGATTCCACATTTGTATTGAATTTGAAATTCAATCATTCTGAAAGTGCGTGTACATGATGAGAACAATATACCCTACCTTAGAGTTTAATCAAAAAGTGGCAATCTCGATTCGTTGAATTCTGGTGAATTATCAAACTTAACTACTTTTCAGATGTTAACTAAATAGGGGGATAGTTCAAATTCAAAAATAAGGAGAGATAATACTTATTTTTTTTCGTTATTCAAATTCAACTAAATTTGAACCGTCCTCTATGACAAAACACCTTCAAAAAGTGTCGACGATTTTTTAAAAATTAGTTATGAATTTCTAAAGTGGCAAAAACATGCCCCACTAACAACGAACACCGATTCCACATTTGTATTGAATTTAAAATTCAATTATTCTGAAAGTGCGTATACATGATAAGAACAATATACCCTAACTCAGAGTTTAATAAAAAAGTGGCAATCTCAATTTATTGAATTTTGTTGAATTATCAAACTTAACTACTTTTTCCAATTTAAGTATATGGGGTATAGTTCAAGTTCAAAAATTAGGAGAGATAATACATATTTTTTCTCGTTATTCAAATTCAACTTAATTTGAACCGTCACACGTTCAAAAAGTGTCTACGGTTTTTTAATTATTAGTTATGTATATTTGAAGTGGCAAACACATGCCCCATTAGCAGCGAACACAGAGTCAACTTTTGTATTGAATTAGGAATTCAATCATTCTGAAAGTGCGTATACATAATACGAACAATACACCCTACCTCAGAGTTTAATCAAAAAGTGGCGATCTCGATTCGATGAATTCTGGTGAATTATCAAACTTAACTACTTTTCAGATGTTAACTAAATAGGGGGATAGTTCAAATTCAAAAATAAGGAGTGATAATACTGATTTATTTTCGTTATTCAAATTTAACTTAATTTAAATTTTTTTCTTTGAGAAAACAAGTATAAAAAGTGTCATCGATTTTTTAAAAATTAGGTATGAATTTTTGAAGTGGCAAAAACATGCCCCACTAACAATTAACACCGATTCGACTTTTGTAATGAATTAGGAATTCAATCATTCTGAAAGTTCGTGTACATGATAAAAACAATATACCCTACCTCAGAGTTTAATAAAAAAGTGGCAATCTTGTTTCATTGAATTCTGTTGAATTATCAAACTTAACTACCTTTTCCATTTTAAGTATATGGGGGATAGTTCAAGTTCTAAATTATGAGATATAATACATATTTTTTCTCGTTAATCAAATTCAACTTAATTTGAACCGTCACACGTTCAAAAAGTGTCTTCGGTTTTTTAAAAATTTACTTATGAATTTTTGAAGTGGCAACCACATGCAATACTAGCAGCGAACACCGATTCAACTTTTGTATTGAATTAGGAATTCAATCAATCTGAAAGTGCGTGTACATGATGAGAACAATATACCCTACCTCAGAGTTCAATAAAAAAGTGGCGATTTCGATTCATTTCATTCTGTTGAATTATCAAACTTAACTACTTTTCCCATGTTAAGTATACGGGGGATAGTTCAAATTCAAAAATAAGGAGAGATAATACTTATTTTTTCTCGTTATTCAAATTCAACTTAATTTGAACCGTCCTCTATGAGAAAACACGTTCAAAAAGTTTCAACGATTTTTTAAAAATTAGTTATGAATTTTTGAAGTGGCAAACACATGCCCCGTTAGCAGCGAACACAGAGTCAACTTTTGTATTGAATTAGGAATTCAATCATTCTGAAAGTGCGTGTACATAATAGGAACAATACACCCTACCTCAGAGTTTAATCAAAAAGTGGCGATCTCGATTCGTTGAATTCTGTTGAGTTATCAAACTTAACTACTTTTTCCATTTTAAGTATATGGGGGATACTTCAAGTTCAAAAATTAGGAGAGATGATACATATTTTTTCTCGTTATTCAAATTAAACTTAATTTGAACCGTCACACGTTCAAAAAGTGTCTACGGTTTTTTAAAAATTAGTTATGAATTTTTGAAGTGGCAACCACATGCCATACTAGCAACGAACACCGATTCAACTTTTGTATTGAATTAGGAATTCAATCATTCTGAAAGTTCGAGTACATGATAAAAACAATATACCCTACCTCAGAGTATAATAAAAAAGTGGCAATCTCGATTCATTGAATTCTGTTGGATTATCAAACTTAACTACTTTTTCCATTTTAAGTATATGGGGGATAGTTCAAGTTCAAAAATTAGGAGAGATAATACATATTTTTTCTCGTTATTCAAATTCAAATTAGTTTGAACCGTCACACGTTCAAAAAGTGTCTTAGGTTTTTTAAAAATTAGTTATGAATTTTTGAAGTGGCAACCACATGCCATACTAGCAGCGAACACCGATTCAACTTTTGTATTGAATTAGGAATTCAATCATTCTGAAAGTTCGAGTACATGATAAAAACAATATACCCTACCTCAGAGTATAAAAAAAAGTGGCAATCTCGATTCATTGAATTCTGTTGGATTATCAAACTTAACTACTTTTTCCATTTTAAGTATATGGGGGATAGTTCAAGTTCAAAAATTAGGAGAGATAATACATATTTTTTCTCGTTATTCAAATTCAACTTAATTTGAACCGTCACACGTTCAAAAAGTGTCTACGGTTTTTTAAAAATTAGTTATGAATTTTTTAAGTGGCAACCACATGCCATACTAGCAGCGAACACCGATTCAACTTTTGTATTGAATTAGGAATTCAATCATTCTGAAAGTGCGTGTATATGATGAGAACAATATACCCTACCTCAGAGTTCAATAACAAAGTGGCGATATCGATTCATTTCATTTTGTTGAATTATCAAACTTAACTACTTTTCCCATGTTAAGTATACGGGGGATAGTTCAAATTCAAAAATAAGGAGAGATAATACATATTTTTTCTCGATATTCAAATTCAACTTAATTTGAGCCATCTTCTATGACAAAACACCTTCAAAAAGTGTCAACGATTTTTTAAAAATTAGTTATGAATTTCTGAAGTGGCAAAAACATGCCCCACTAACAACGAACACCGATTCCACATTTGTATTGAATTTGAAATTCAATCATTCTGAAAGTGCGTGTACAAAATGAGAACAATATACCCTACCTTAGAGTTTAATCAAAAAGTGGCAAACTCAATTTATTGAATTTTGTTGAATTATCAAACTTAACTACTTTTTCCAATTTAAGTATATGGGGTATAGTTCAAGTTCAAAAATTAGGAGAGATAATACATATTTTTTCTCGTTATTCAAATTCAACTTAATTTGAACCGTCACATGTTCAAAAAGTGTCTACGGTTTTTTAAAAATTAGTTATGAATTTTTGAAGTGGCAACCACATGCCATACTAGCAGCGAACACCGATTCAACTTTTGTATTGAATTAGGAATTCAATCATTCTGAAAGTTCGAGTACATGATAAAAACAATATACCCTACTCAGAGTATAATAAAAAAGTGGCGATATCGATTCATTTCATTCTGTTAAATTATCAAACTTAACTACTTTTCCCATGTTAAGTATACGGGGGATAGTTCAAATTCAAAAATAAGGAGAGATAATACTTATTTTTTCTCGTTTTTCAAATATAACTTAATTTGAACCATCCTCTATGAGAAAACACGTTCAAAAAGTGTCAACGATTTTTAAAAAATTAGTTATGAATTTTTGTTGTGGCAAACACATGCCCCATTAGCAACGAACACAGAGTCAACTTTTGTATTAAATTAGGAATTCAATCATTCTGAAAGTGCGTGTACATAATAGGAACAATACACCCTACCTCAGAATTTAATCAAAAAGTGGCGATCTCGATTCGTTGAATTCTGTTGAATTATCAAACTTAACTACTTTTCCCATGTTAAGTACATGGGGGATAGTTCAAATTTAAAAATATGGAGAGATAATACACATTTTTTCTCGATATTCAAATTCAACTTAATTTGAACCATCCTCTATGACAAAACACCTTCAAAAAGTGTCAACGATTTTTTAAATATTAGTTATGAATTTCTGAAATGGCAAAAACATGCCCCACTAACAACGAACACCGATTCAACATTTGTATTGAATTTGAAATTCAATCATTCTGAAAGTGCGTGTACATGATAAGAACAATATACCCTAACTCAGAGTTTAATAAAAAAGTGGCAATCTCAATTTATTGAATTTTGTTGAATTATCAAACTTAACTACTTTTTCCAATTTAAGTATATGGGGTATAGTTCAAGTTCAAAGATTAGGAGAGATAATACATATTTTTTCTCGTTATTCAAATTCAACTTAATTTGAACCGTCACACGTTCAAAAAGTGTCTACGGTTTTTTAATTATTAGTTATGTATATTTGAAGTGGCAAACACATGCCCCATTAGCAGCGAACACAGAGTCAACTTTTGTATTGAATTAGGAATTCAATCATTCTGAAAGTGCGTATACATAATAGGAACAATACACCCTACCTCAGAGTTTAATCAAAAAGTGGCGATCTCGATTCGATGAATTCTGGTGAATTATCAAACTTAACTACTTTTCAGATGTTAACTAAATAGGGGGATAGTTCAAATTCAAAAATAAGGAGTGATAATACTTATTTATTTTCGTTATTCAAATTTAACTTAATTTAAACTGTTTTCTATGAGAAAACAAGTATAAAAAGTGTCATCGATTTTTTAAAAATTAGGTATGAATTTTTGAAGTGGCAAAAACATGCCCCACTAACAATTAACACCGATTCGACTTTTGTAATGAATTAGGAATTCAATCATTCTGAAAGTTCGTGTACATGATAAAAACAATATACCCTACCTCAGAGTTTAATAAAAAAGTGGCAATCTTGTTTCATTGAATTCTGTTGAATTATCAAACTTAACTACCTTTTCCATTTTAAGTATATGGGGGATAGTTCAAGTTCTAAATTATGAGAGATAATACATATTTTTTCTCGTTAATCAAATTCAAATTAATTTGAACGGTCACACGTTCAAAAAGTGTCTTTGGTTTTTTAAAAATTTACTTATGAATTTTTGAAGTGGCAACCACATGCAATACTAGCAGCGAACACCGATTCAACTTTTGTATTGAATTAGGAATTCAATCAATCTGAAAGTGCGTGTACATGATGAGAACAATATACCCTACCTCAGAGTTCAATAAAAAAGTGGCGATTTCGATTCATTTCATTCTGTTGAATTATCAAACTTAACTACTTTTCCCATGTTAAGTATACGGGGGATAGTTCAAATTCAAAAATAAGGAGAGATAATACTTATTTTTTCTCGTTATTCAAATTCAACTTAATTTGAACCGTCCTCTATGAGAAAACACGTTCAAAAAGTTTCAACGATTTTTTAAAAATTAGTTATGAATTTTTGAAGTGGCAAACACATGCCCCGTTAGCAGCGAACACAGAGTCAACTTTTGTATTGAATTAGGAATTCAATCATTCTGAAAGTGCGTGTACATAATAGGAACAAAACACCCTACCTCAGAGTTTAATCAAAAAGTGGCGATCTCGATTTATTGAATTCTGTTGAATTATCAAACTTAACTACTTTTTCCATTTTAAGTATATGGGGGATAGTTCAAGTTCAAAAATTAGGAGAGATAATACATATTTTTTCTCGTTATTCAAATTAAACTTAATTTGAACCGTCACACGTTCAAAAAGTGTCTACGGTTTTTTAAAAATTAGTTATGAATTTTTGAAGTGGCAACCACATGCCATACTAGCAGCGAACACCGATTCAACTTTTGTATTGAATTAGGAATTCAATCATTCTGAAAGTTCGAGTACATGATAAAAACAATATACCCTACCTCAGAGTATAATAAAAAAGTGGCAATCTCGATTCATTGAATTCTGTTGGATTATCAAACTTAACTACTTTTTCCATTTTAAGTATATGGGGGATAGTTCAAGTTCAAAAATTAGGAGAGATAATACATATTTTTTCTCGTTATTCAAATTCAAATTAGTTTGAACCGTCACACGTTCAAAAAGTGTCTTAGGTTTTTTAAAAATTAGTTATGAATTTTTGAAGTGGCAACCACATGCCATACTAGCAGCGAACACCGATTCAACTTTTGTATTGAATTAGGAATTCAATCATTCTGAAAGTTCGAGTACATGATAAAAACAATATACCCTACCTCAGAGTATAATAAAAAAGTGGCGATATCGATTCATTTCATTCTGTTGGATTATCAAACTTAACTACTTTTTCCATTTTAAGTATATGGGGGGTAGTTCAAGTTCAAAAATTAGGAGAGATAATACATATTTTTTTTCGTTATTCAAATTCAACTAAATTTGAACCGTCCTCTATGACAAATACCTTCAAAAAGTGTCAACGATTTTTTAAAAATTAGTTATGAATTTCTAAAGTGGCAAAAACATGCCCCACTAACAACGAACACCGATTCCACATTTGTATTGAATTTGAAATTCAATCATTCTGAAAGTGCGTATACATAATAGGAACAATACACCCTACCTCAGAGTTTAATCAAAAAGTGGCGATCTCGATTCGTTGAATTCTGGTGAATTATCAAACTTAACTACTTTTCAGATGTTAACTAAATAGGGGGATAGTTCAAATTCAAAAATAAGGAGAGATAATACTTATTTTTTTTCGTTATTCAAATTCAACTTAATTTGAACTGTCTTCAATGAGAAAACACGTTTAAAAAATGTCAACGATTTTTTAAAAATTAGTTATGAATTTTTGAAGTGGCAAAAACATGCCCCACTAATAATTAACACCGATTCAACTTTTTTGTTGAATTAGGAATTCAATCATTCTGAAAGTGCGTGTACACGATAAAAACAATATACCCTACCTCAGAGTTTAATATAAAAGTAGCAATCTCGATTTATTGAATTCTGTTGGATTATCAAACTTAACTACTTTTTCCATTTTAAGTATATGGGGGATAGTTCAAGTTCAAAAATTAGGAGAGATAATACATATTTTTTCTCGTTATTCAAATTCAACTTAATTTGAACCGTCACACGTTCAAAAAGTTTCTACGGTTTTTTAAAAATTAGTTATGAATTTTTTAAGTGGCAACAACATGCCATACTAGCAGCGAACACCGATTCAACTTTTGTATTGAATTAGGAATTCAATCATTCTGAAAGTGCGTGTATATGATGAGAACAATATACCCTACCTCAGAGTTCAATAAAAAAGTGGCGATATCTATTCATTGAATTCTGTTGGATTATCAAACTTAACTACTTTTTCCATTTTATGTATATGGGGGATAGTTCAAGTTCAAAAATTAGGAGAGATAATACATATTTTTTCTCGTTATTCAAATTCAACTTAATTTGAACCGTCACACGTTCAAAAAGTTTCTACGGTTTTTTAAAAATTAGTTATGAATTTTTTAAGTGGCAACAACATGCCATACTAGCAGCGAACACCGATTCAACTTTTGTATTGAATTAGGAATTCAATCATTCTGAAAGTGCGTGTATATGATGAGAACAATATACCCTACCTCAGAGTTCAATAAAAAAGTGGCGATATCGATTCATTTCATTCTGTTGATTTATCAAACTTAACTACTTTTCCCATGTTAAGTATACGGGGGATAGTTCAAATTCAAAAATAAGGAGAGATAATACATATTTTTTCTCGTTATTCAAATTCAACTTAATTTGAACCGTCACACGTTCAAAAAGTGTCTACGGTTTTTTAAAAATTAGTTATGAATTTTTTAAGTGGCAACCACATGCCATACTAGCAGCGAACACCGATTCAACTTTTGTATTAAATTAGGAATTCAATCATTCTGAAAGTGCGTGTATATGATGAGAACAATATACCCTACCTCAGAGATCAATAAAAAAGTGGCGATATCGATTCATTTCATTGTGTTGAATTATCAAACTTAACTACTTTTCCCATGTTAAGTATACGGGGGATAGTTCAAATTCAAAAATAAGGAGAGATAATACATATTTTTTCTCGATATTCAAATTCTACTTAATTTGAACCATCTTCTATGACAAAACACCTTCAAAAAGTGTCAACGATTTTTTAAAAATTAGTTATGAAATTCTGAAGTGGCAAAAATATGCCCCACTAACAACGAACACCGATTCCACATTTGTATTGAATTTGAAATTCAATCATTCTGAAAGTGCGTGTACATGATGAGAACAATATACCCTACCTTAGAGTTTAATCAAAAAGTGGCAATCTCGATTCGTTGAATTCTGGTGAATTATCAAACTTAACTACTTTTCAGATGTTAAATAAATAGGGGGATAGTTCAAATTCAAAAATAAGGAGAGATAATACTTATTTTTTTTCGTTATTCAAATTCAACTAAATTTGAACAGTCCTCTATGACAAAACACCTTCAAAAAGTGTCGACGATTTTTTAAAAATTAGTTATGAATTTCTAAAGTGGCAAAAACATGCCCCACTAACAACGAACACCGATTCCACATTTGTATTGAATTTAAAATTCAATTATTCTGAAAGTGCGTATACATGATAAGAACAATATACCCTAACTCAGAGTTTAATAAAAAAGTGGCAATCTCAATTTATTGAATTTTGTTGAATTATCAAACTTAACTACTTTTTCCAATTTAAGTATATGGGGTATAGTTCAAGTTCAAAAATTAGGAGAGATAATACATATTTTTTCTCGTTATTCAAATTCAACTTAATTTGAACCGTCACACGTTCAAAAAGTGTCTACGGTTTTTTAATTATTAGTTATGTATATTTGAAGTGGCAAACACATGCCCCATTAGCAGCGAACACAGAGTCAACTTTTGTATTGAATTAGGAATTCAATCATTCTGAAAGTGCGTATACATAATAGGAACAATACACCCTACCTCAGAGTTTAATCAAAAAGTGGCGATCTCGATTCGATGAATTCTGGTGAATTATCAAACTTAACTACTTTTCAGATGTTAACTAAATAGGGGGATAGTTCAAATTCAAAAATAAGGAGTGATAATACTTATTTATTTTCGTTATTCAAATTTAACTTAATTTAAATTTTTTTCTTTGAGAAAACAAGTATAAAAAGTGTCGTCGATTTTTTAAAAATTAGGTATGAATTTTTGAAGTGGCAAAAACATGCCCCACTAACAATTAACACCGATTCGACTTTTGTAATGAATTAGGAATTCAATCATTCTGAAAGTTCGTGTACATGATAAAAACAATATACCCTACCTCAGAGTTTAATAAAAAAGTGGCAATCTTGTTTCATTAAATTCTGTTGAATTATCAAACTTAACTACCTTTTCCATTTTAAGTATATGGGGGATAGTTCAAGTTCTAAATTATGAGAGATAATACATATTTTTTCTCGTTAATCAAATTCAACTTAATTTGAACCGTCACACGTTCAAAAAGTGTCTTCGGTTTTTTAAAAATTTACTTATGAATTTTTGAAGTGGCAACCACATGCCATACTAGCAGCGAACACCGATTCAACTTTTGTATTGAATTAGGAATTCAATCAATCTGAAAGTGCGTGTACATGATGAGAACAATATACCCTACCTCAGAGTTCAATAAAAAAGTGGCGATTTCGATTCATTTCATTCTGTTGAATTATCAAACTTAACTACTTTTCCCATGTTAAGTATACGGGGGATAGTTCAAATTCAAAAATAAGGAGAGATAATACTTATTTTTTCTCGTTATTCAAATTCAACTTAATTTGAACCGTCCTCTATGAGAAAACACGTTCAAAAAGTTTTAACGATTTTTTAAAAATTAGTTATGAATTTTTGAAGTGGCAAACACATGCCCCGTTAGCAGCGAACACAGAGTCAACTTTTGTATTGAATTAGGAATTCAATCATTCTGAAAGTGCGTGTACATAATAGGAACAATACACCCTACCTCAGAGTTTAATCAAAAAGTGGCGATCTCGATTCGTTGAATTCTGTTGAGTTATCAAACTTAACTACTTTTTCCATTTTAAGTATATGGGGGATACTTCAAGTTCAAAAATAAGGAGAGATGATACATATTTTTTCTCGTTATTCAAATTAAACTTAATTTGAACCGTCACACGTTCAAAAAGTGTCTACGGTTTTTTAAAAATTAGTTATGAATTTTTGAAGTGGCAACCACATGCCATACTAGCAGCGAACACCGATTCAACTTTTGTATTGAATTAGGAATTCAATCATTCTGAAAGTTCGAGTACATGATAAAAACAATATACCCTTCCTCAGAGTATAATAAAAAAGTGGCAATCTCGATTCATTGAATTCTGTTGGATTATCAAACTTAACTACTTTTTCCATTTTAAGTATATGGGGGATAGTTCAAGTTCAAAAATTAGGAGAGATAATACATATTTTTTCTCGTTATTCAAATTCAAATTAGTTTGAACCGTCACACGTTCAAAAAGTGTCTTAGGTTTTTTAAAAATTAGTTATGAATTTTTGAAGTGGCAACCACATGCCATACTAGCAGCGAACACCGATTCAACTTTTGTATTGAATTAGGAATTCAATCATTCTGAAAGTTCGAGTACATGATAAAAACAATATACCCTACCTCAGAGTATAAAAAAAAAGTGGCAATCTCGATTCATTGAATTCTGTTGGATTATCAAACTTAACTACTTTTTCCATTTTAAGTATATGGGGGATAGTTCAAGTTCAAAAATTAGGAGAGATAATACATATTTTTTCTCGTTATTCAAATTCAACTTAATTTGAACCGTCACACGTTCAAAAAGTGTCTACGGTTTTTTAAAAATTAGTTATGAATTTTTTAAGTGGCAACCACATGCCATACTAGCAGCGAACACCGATTCAACTTTTGTATTGAATTAGGAATTCAATCATTCTGAAAGTGCGTGTATATGATGAGAACAATATACCCTACCTCAGAGTTCAATAACAAAGTGGCGATATCGATTCATTTCATTTTGTTGAATTATCAAACTTAACTACTTTTCCCATGTTAAGTATACGGGGGATAGTTCAAATTCAAAAATAAGGAGAGATAATACATATTTTTTCTCGATATTCAAATTCAACTTAATTTGAGCCATCTTCTATGACAAAACACCTTCAAAAAGTGTCAACGATTTTTTAAAAATTAGTTATGAATTTCTGAAGTGGCAAAAACATGCCCCACTAACAACGAACACCGATTCCACATTTGTATTGAATTTGAAATTCAATCATTCTGAAAGTGCGTGTACAAAATGAGAACAATATATCCTACCTTAGAGTTTAATCAAAAAGTGGCAAACTCAATTTATTGAATTTTGTTGAATTATCAAACTTAACTACTTTTTCCAATTTAAGTATATGGGGGATAGTTCAAGTTCAAAAATTAGGAGAGATAATACATATTTTTTCTCGTTATTCAAATTCAAATTAGTTTGAACCGTCACACGTTCAAAAAGTGTCTTAGGTTTTTTAAAAATTAGTTATGAATTTTTGAAGTGGCAACCACATGCCATACTAGCAGCGAACACCGATTCAACTTTTGTATTGAATTAGGAATTCAATCATTCTGAAAGTTCGAGTACATGATAAAAACAATATACCCTACCTCAGAGTATAAAAAAAAAGTGGCAATCTCGATTCATTGAATTCTGTTGGATTATCAAACTTAACTACTTTTTCCATTTTAAGTATATGGGGGATAGTTCAAGTTCAAAAATTAGGAGAGATAATACATATTTTTTCTCGTTATTCAAATTCAACTTAATTTGAACCGTCACACGTTCAAAAAGTGTCTACGGTTTTTTAAAAATTAGTTATGAATTTTTTAAGTGGCAACCACATGCCATACTAGCAGCGAACACCGATTCAACTTTTGTATTGAATTAGGAATTCAATCATTCTGAAAGTGCGTGTATATGATGAGAACAATATACCCTACCTCAGAGTTCAATAACAAAGTGGCGATATCGATTCATTTCATTTTGATGAATTATCAAACTTAACTACTTTTCCCATGTTAAGTATACGGGGGATAGTTCAAATTCAAAAATAAGGAGAGATAATACATATTTTTTCTCGATATTCAAATTCAACTTAATTTGAGCCATCTTCTATGACAAAACACCTTCAAAAAGTGTCAACGATTTTTTAAAAATTAGTTATGAATTTCTGAAGTGGCAAAAACATGCCCCACTAACAACGAACACCGATTCCACATTTGTATTGAATTTGAAATTCAATCATTCTGAAAGTGCGTGTACAAAATGAGAACAATATACCCTACCTTAGAGTTTAATCAAAAAGTGGCAAACTCAATTTATTGAATTTTTTTGAATTATCAAACTTAACTACTTTTTCCAATTTAAGTATATGGGGTATAGTTCAAGTTCAAAAATTAGGAGAGATAATACATATTTTTTCTCGTTATTCAAGTTCAACTTAATTTGAACCGTCACATGTTCAAAAAGTGTCTACGGTTTTTTAAAAATTAGTTATGAATTTTTGAAGTGGCAACCACATGCCATACTAGCAGCGAACACCGATTCAACTTTTGTATTGAATTAGGAATTCAATCATTCTGAAAGTTCGAGTACATGATAAAAACAATATACCCTACTCAGAGTATAATAAAAAAGTGGCGATATCGATTCATTTCATTCTGTTAAATTATCAAACTTAACTACTTTTCCCATGTTAAGTATACGGGGGATAGTTCAAATTCAAAAATAAGGAGAGATAATACTTATTTTTTCTCGTTTTTCAAATATAACTTAATTTGAACCATCCTCTATGAGAAAACACGTTCAAAAAGTGTCAACGATTTTTAAAAAATTAGTTATGAATTTTTGTTGTGGCAAACACATGCCCCATTAGCAACGAACACAGAGTCAACTTTTGTATTGAATTAGGAATTCAATCATTCTGAAAGTGCGTGTACATAATAGGAACAATACACCCTACCTCAGAGTTTAATCAAAAAGTGGCGATCTCGATTCGTTGAATTCTGTTGAGTTATCAAACTTAACTACTTTTTCCATTTTAAGTATATGGGGGATACTTCAAGTTCAAAAATTAGGAGAGATGATACATATTTTTTCTCGTTATTCAAATTAAACTTAATTTGAACCGTCACACGTTCAAAAAGTGTCTACGGTTTTTTAAAAATTAGTTATGAATTTTTGAAGTGGCAACCACATGCCATACTAGCAGCGAACACCGATTCAACTTTTGTATTGAATTAGGAATTCAATCATTCTGAAAGTTCGAGTACATGATAAAAACAATATACCCTACCTCAGAGTTTAATAAAAAAGTGGCAATCTCGATTCATTGAATTCTGTTGGATTATCAAACTTAACTACTTTTTCCATTTTAAGTATATGGGGGATAGTTCAAGTTCAAAAATTAGGAGAGATAATACATATTTTTTCTCGTTATTCAAATTCAAATTAGTTTGAACCGTCACACGTTCAAAAAGTGTCTTAGGTTTTTTAAAAATTAGTTATGAATTTTTGAAGTGGCAACCACATGCCATACTAGCAGCGAACACCGATTCAACTTTTGTATTGAATTAGGAATTCAATCATTCTGAAAGTTCGAGTACATGATAAAAACAATATACCCTACCTCAGAGTATAAAAAAAAAGTGGCAATCTCGATTCATTGAATTCTGTTGGATTATCAAACTTAACTACTTTTTCCATTTTAAGTATATGGGGGATAGTTCAAGTTCAAAAATTAGGAGAGATAATACATATTTTTTCTCGTTATTCAAATTCAACTTAATTTGAACCGTCACACGTTCAAAAAGTGTCTACGGTTTTTTAAAAATTAGTTATGAATTTTTTAAGTGGCAACCACATGCCATACTAGCAGCGAACACCGATTCAACTTTTGTATTGAATTAGGAATTCAATCATTCTGAAAGTGCGTGTATATGATGAGAACAATATACCCTACCTCAGAGTTCAATAACAAAGTGGCGATATCGATTCATTTCATTTTGTTGAATTATCAAACTTAACTACTTTTCCCATGTTAAGTATACGGGGGATAGTTCAAATTCAAAAATAAGGAGAGATAATACATATTTTTTCTCGATATTCAAATTCAACTTAATTTGAGCCATCTTCTATGACAAAACACCTTCAAAAAGTGTCAACGATTTTTTAAAAATTAGTTATGAATTTCTGAAGTGGCAAAAACATGCCCCACTAACAACGAACACCGATTCCACATTTGTATTGAATTTGAAATTCAATCATTCTGAAAGTGCGTGTACAAAATGAGAACAATATATCCTACCTTAGAGTTTAATCAAAAAGTGGCAAACTCAATTTATTGAATTTTGTTGAATTATCAAACTTAACTACTTTTTCCAATTTAAGTATATGGGGGATAGTTCAAGTTCAAAAATTAGGAGAGATAATACATATTTTTTCTCGTTATTCAAATTCAAATTAGTTTGAACCGTCACACGTTCAAAAAGTGTCTTAGGTTTTTTAAAAATTAGTTATGAATTTTTGAAGTGGCAACCACATGCCATACTAGCAGCGAACACCGATTCAACTTTTGTATTGAATTAGGAATTCAATCATTCTGAAAGTTCGAGTACATGATAAAAACAATATACCCTACCTCAGAGTATAAAAAAAAAGTGGCAATCTCGATTCATTGAATTCTGTTGGATTATCAAACTTAACTACTTTTTCCATTTTAAGTATATGGGGGATAGTTCAAGTTCAAAAATTAGGAGAGATAATACATATTTTTTCTCGTTATTCAAATTCAACTTAATTTGAACCGTCACACGTTCAAAAAGTGTCTACGGTTTTTTAAAAATTAGTTATGAATTTTTTAAGTGGCAACCACATGCCATACTAGCAGCGAACACCGATTCAACTTTTGTATTGAATTAGGAATTCAATCATTCTGAAAGTGCGTGTATATGATGAGAACAATATACCCTACCTCAGAGTTCAATAACAAAGTGGCGATATCGATTCATTTCATTTTGTTGAATTATCAAACTTAACTACTTTTCCCATGTTAAGTATACGGGGGATAGTTCAAATTCAAAAATAAGGAGAGATAATACATATTTTTTCTCGATATTCAAATTCAACTTAATTTGAGCCATCTTCTATGACAAAACACCTTCAAAAAGTGTCAACGATTTTTTAAAAATTAGTTATGAATTTCTGAAGTGGCAAAAACATGCCCCACTAACAACGAACACCGATTCCACATTTGTATTGAATTTGAAATTCAATCATTCTGAAAGTGCGTGTACAAAATGAGAACAATATACCCTACCTTAGAGTTTAATCAAAAAGTGGCAAACTCAATTTATTGAATTTTTTTGAATTATCAAACTTAACTACTTTTTCCAATTTAAGTATATGGGGTATAGTTCAAGTTCAAAAATTAGGAGAGATAATACATATTTTTTCTCGTTATTCAAGTTCAACTTAATTTGAACCGTCACATGTTCAAAAAGTGTCTACGGTTTTTTAAAAATTAGTTATGAATTTTTGAAGTGGCAACCACATGCCATACTAGCAGCGAACACCGATTCAACTTTTGTATTGAATTAGGAATTCAATCATTCTGAAAGTTCGAGTACATGATAAAAACAATATACCCTACTCAGAGTATAATAAAAAAGTGGCGAAATCGATTCATTTCATTCTGTTAAATTATCAAACTTAACTACTTTTCCCATGTTAAGTATACGGGGGATAGTTCAAATTCAAAAATAAGGAGAGATAATACTTATTTTTTCTCGTTTTTCAAATATAACTTAATTTGAACCATCCTCTATGAGAAAACACGTTCAAAAAGTGTCAACGATTTTTAAAAAATTAGTTATGAATTTTTGTTGTGGCAAACACATGCCCCATTAGCAACGAACACAGAGTCAACTTTTGTATTGAATTAGGAATTCAATCATTCTGAAAGTGCGTGTACATAATAGGAACAATACACCCTACCTCAGAGTTTAATCAAAAAGTGGCGATCTCGATTCGTTGAATTCTGTTGAGTTATCAAACTTAACTACTTTTTCCATTTTAAGTATATGGGGGATACTTCAAGTTCAAAAATTAGGAGAGATGATACATATTTTTTCTCGTTATTCAAATTAAACTTAATTTGAACCGTCACACGTTCAAAAAGTGTCTACGGTTTTTTAAAAATTAGTTATGAATTTTTGAAGTGGCAACCACATGCCATACTAGCAGCGAACACCGATTCAACTTTTGTATTGAATTAGGAATTCAATCATTCTGAAAGTTCGAGTACATGATAAAAACAATATACCCTACCTCAGAGTTTAATAAAAAAGTGGCAATCTCGATTCATTGAATTCTGTTGGATTATCAAACTTAACTACTTTTTCCATTTTAAGTATATGGGGGATAGTTCAAGTTCAAAAATTAGGAGAGATAATACATATTTTTTCTCGTTATTCAAATTCAAATTAGTTTGAACCGTCACACGTTCAAAAAGTGTCTTAGGTTTTTTAAAAATTAGTTATGAATTTTTGAAGTGGCAACCACATGCCATACTAGCAGCGAACACCGATTCAACTTTTGTATTGAATTAGGAATTCAATCATTCTGAAAGTTCGAGTACATGATAAAAACAATATACCCTACCTCAGAGTATAAAAAAAAAGTGGCAATCTCGATTCATTGAATTCTGTTGGATTATCAAACTTAACTACTTTTTCCATTTTAAGTATATGGGGGATAGTTCAAGTTCAAAAATTAGGAGAGATAATACATATTTTTTCTCGTTATTCAAATTCAACTTAATTTGAACCGTCACACGTTCAAAAAGTGTCTACGGTTTTTTAAAAATTAGTTATGAATTTTTTAAGTGGCAACCACATGCCATACTAGCAGCGAACACCGATTCAACTTTTGTATTGAATTAGGAATTCAATCATTCTGAAAGTGCGTGTATATGATGAGAACAATATACCCTACCTCAGAGTTCAATAACAAAGTGGCGATATCGATTCATTTCATTTTGTTGAATTATCAAACTTAACTACTTTTCCCATGTTAAGTATACGGGGGATAGTTCAAATTCAAAAATAAGGAGAGATAATACATATTTTTTCTCGATATTCAAATTCAACTTAATTTGAGCCATCTTCTATGACAAAACACCTTCAAAAAGTGTCAACGATTTTTTAAAAATTAGTTATGAATTTCTGAAGTGGCAAAAACATGCCCCACTAACAACGAACACCGATTCCACATTTGTATTGAATTTGAAATTCAATCATTCTGAAAGTGCGTGTACAAAATGAGAACAATATACCCTACCTTAGAGTTTAATCAAAAAGTGGCAATCTCGATTCGTTGAATTCTGGTGAATTATCAAACTTAAGTACTTTTCAGATGTTAACTAAATAGGGGGATAGTTCAAATTCAAAAATAAGGAGAGATAATACTTATTTTTTTTCGTTATTCAAATTCAACAAAATTTGAACCGTCCTCTATGACAAAACACCTTCAAAAAGTGTCAACGATTTTTTAAAAATTAGTTATGAATTTCTGAAGTGGCAAAAACATGCCCCACTAATAATTAACACCGATTCAACTTTTGTGTTGAATTAGGAATTCAATCATTCTGAAAGTGCGTGTACACGATAAAAACAATATACCCTACCTCAGAGTTTACTAAAAAAGTAGCAATCTCGATTTATTGAATTCTGTTGAATTATCAAACTTAACTACTTTTTCCATTTTAAATTTATGGGGGATAGTTCAAGTTCAAAAATTAGGAGAGATAATACATATTTTTTCTCGTTATTCAAATTCAACTTAATTTGAACCGTCACATGTTCAAAAAGTGTCTACGGTTTTTTAAAAATTAGTTATGAATTTTTGAAGTGGCAACCACATGCCATACTAGCAGCGAACACCGATTCAACTTTTGTATTGAATTAGGAATTCAATCATTCTGAAAGTTCGAGTACATGATAAAAACAATATACCCTACTCAGAGTATAATAAAAAGTGGCGATATCGATTCATTTCATTCTGTTGAATTATCAAACTTAACTACTTTTCCCATGTTAAGTACATGGGGGATAGTTCAAATTTAAAAATATGGAGAGATAATACACATTTTTTCTCGATATTCAAATTCAACTTAATTTGAACCATCCTCTATGACAAAACACCTTCAAAAAGTGTCAACGATTTTTTAAATATTAGTTATGTATTTCTGAAATGGCAAAAACATGCCCCACTAACAACGAACACCGATTCAACATTTGTATTGAATTTGAAATTCAATCATTCTGAAAGTGCGTGTACATGATAAGAACAATATACCCTATTTCAGAGTTTAATAAAAAAGTGGCAATCTCAATTTATTGAATTTTGTTGAATTATCAAACTTAACTACTTTTTCCAATTTAAGTATATGGGGTATAGTTCAAGTTCAAAAATTAGGAGAGATAATACATATTTTTTCTCGTTATTCAAATTCAACTTAATTTGAACCGTCACACGTTCAAAAAGTGTCTACGGTTTTTTAATTATTAGTTATGTATATTTGAAGTGGCAAACACATGCCCCATTAGCAGTGAACACAGAGTCAACTTTTGTATTGAATTAGGAATTCAATCATTCTGAAAGTGCGTATACGTAATAGGAACAATACACCCTACCTCAGAGTTTAATCAAAAAGTGGCGATCTCGATTCGATGAATTCTGGTGAATTATCAAACTTAACTACTTTTCAGATGTTAACTAAATAGGGGGATAGTTCAAATTCAAAAATAAGGAGTGATAATACTTATTTATTTTCGTTATTCAAATTTAACTTAATTTAAACTGTTTTCTATGAGAAAACAAGTATAAAAAGTGTCATCGACTTTTTAAAAATTAGGTATGAATTTTTGAAGTGGCAAAAACATGCCCCACTAACAATTAACACCGATTCGACTTTTGTAACTAAATAGGAATTCAATCATTCTGAAAGTTCGTGTACATGATAAAAACAATATACCCTACCTCAGAGTTTAATAAAAAAGTGGCAATCTTGTTTCATTGAATTCTGTTGAATTATCAAACTTAACTACCTTTTCCATTTTAAGTATATGGGGGATAGTTCAAGTTCTAAATTATGAGAGATAATACATATTTTTTCTCGTTAATCAAATTCAACTTAATTTGAACCGTCACACGTTCAAAAAGTGTCTTCGGTTTTTTAAAAATTTACTTATGAATTTTTGAAGTGGCAACCACATGCAATACTAGCAGCGAACACCGATTCAACTTTTGTATTGAATTAGGAATTCAATCAATCTGAAAGTGCGTGTACATGATGAGAACAATATACCCTACCTCAGAGTTCAATAAAAAAGTGGCGATTTCGATTCATTTCATTCTGTTGAATTATCAAACTTAACTACTTTTCCCATGTTAAGTATACGGGGGATAGTTCAAATTCAAAAATAAGGAGAGATAATATTTATTTTTTCTCGTTATTCAAATTCAACTTAATTTGAACCGTCCTCTATGAGAAAACACGTTCAAAAAGTTTCAACGATTTTTTAAAAATTAGTTATGAATTTTTGAAGTGGCAAACACATGCCCCGTTAGCAGCGAACACAGAGTCAACTTTTGTATTGAATTAGGAATTCAATCATTCTGAAAGTGCGTGTACATAATAGGAACAATACACCCTACCTCAGAGTTTAATCAAAAAGTGGCGATCTCGATTCGTTGAATTCTGTTGAATTATCAAACTTAACTACTTTTCCCATGTTAAGTATATGGGGGATAGTTCAAATTTAAAAATATGGAGTGATAATACATTTATTTTCTCGATATTCAAATTCAACTTAATTTGAACCATCCTCTATGACAAAACACCTTCGAAAAGTGTCAACGATTTTTTTAATATTAGTTATGAATTTCTGAAATGGCAAAAACATGCCCCCCTAACAATGAACACCGATTCAACATTTGTATTGAATTTGAAATTCAATCATTCTGAAAGTGCGTGTACATGATAAGAACAATATACCCTACCTCAGAGTTTAATAAAAAAGTGGCAATCTCGATTTATTGATTTCTGTTGAATTATCAAACTTATTGTAAAAACAATACAAAATTCTTGGGTATAATTGTTGATGAAAAATTGAGATGGATAGATCATATAGACTATATTTGTAAAAAACTCTCCTCAGTAATTTTTGCTATTGGTGAACTGAGGCATGAATGTGAAGTTGAATGTTTAAAAACTTTATACTACTCAAATTTTTATTCACTTTTGAAATATGGCATCATTTGTTGGGGATATTCTCCTGATTTTAATAGACTGTTTAAACTACAGAAAAAAGTAATACGTCTCATGTATTTTGTAAAGAGGAGGTATTCTTGTATAAATCTATTTAAAAATAATGAAATTTTGACACTGCCAAGTATTCTTATCTTTGAAAGTGTAAGCTATGTTAAAAAGAATATGGATGTTTTTAAACAGCATGAAGTAAATCATGGTCATAATACAAGAAACTTAAAACATGTGATAGCACCCAAATGTTGCAGACTTAATATGTACAAGAACGGTCCGTTTCTTAGCTGCCTCCGATTATATAATAAGTTACCAAGTAAGATTAAATGTATTGGAAATGTGAAATTATTTCAAACAGCTGTGAAAAAAATGTTAATTGACAAGTGCTTTTATAGTGTGCAGAAATACTTGGACTATGACTTTAATGATATCATTGTTAATTGATTTTTTGTTTTTAATGTTATATAATAGTGTAATTGTCTTTTTACAGCTTAGCTAGTTACTATTGACTTGTCCTAAAAACCTAAACATATATCATGTATTGATATTATGATTGTAGGAGAAATGGAATTAATAAAAATATTTTGAATTTTGAATTTTGAATTTTGAACTACTTTTTCCAATTTAAGTATATGGGGTATAGTTCAAGTTCAAAAATTAGGAGAGATAATCCATATTTTTTCTCGTTATTCAAATTCAACGTCACATGTTCAAAAAGTGTCTACGGTTTTTTAAATATTAGTTATGAATTTTTGAAGTGGCAACCACATGCCATACTAGCAGCGAACACCGATTCAACTTTTGTATTGAATTAGGAATTCAATCATTCTGAAAGTGCGTGTACATGATGAGAACAATATACCCTACCTCAGAGTTCAATAAAAAAGTGGCGATTTCGATTCACTTTATTCTGTTGAATTATCAAACTTAACTACTTTTCTCATGTTATGTATACGGGGGATAGTTCAAATTCAAAAATAAGGAGAGATAATACTTATTTTTTCTCGTTATTCAAATTCAACTTAATTTGAACCGTCCTCTATGACAAAACACGTTCAAAAAGTGTCAACGATTTTTTAAAAATTAGTTATGAATTTTTGAAGTGGCAAACACATGCCCCATTAGCAGCGAACACAGAGTCAATTTTTGTATTGAATTAGGAATTCAATCATTCTGAAAGTGCGTATACATAATAGGAACAATACACCCTAACTCAGAGTTTAATAAAAAAGTGGCAATCTCAATTTATTGAATTCTGTTGAATTATCAAACTTAACTACTTTTTCCAATTTAAGTATATGGGGTATAGTTCAAGTTCAAAAATTAGGAGAGATAATACATATTTTTTCTCGTTATTCAAATTCAACTTAATTTGAACTGTCACACGTTCAAAAAGTGTCTACGGTTTTTTAATTATTAGTTATGTATTTTTGAAGTGGCAAACAAATGCCCCATTAGCAGCGAACACAGAGTCAACTTTTGCATTGAATTAGGAATTCAATCATTCTGAAAGTGCGTATACATAATAGGAACAATACACCCTACCTCAGAGTTTAATCAAAAAGTGGCGATCTCGATTCGATGAATTCTGGTGAATTATCAAACTTAACTACTTTTCAGATGTAAACTAAATAGAGGGATAGTTCAAATTCAAAAATAAGGAGTGATAATACTTATTTATTTTCGTTATTAAAATTCAGCTTAATTTGAACCATCCTCTATGACAAAACACCTTCAAAAAGTGTCAACGATTTTTTAAATATTAGTTATGAATTTCTGAAATGGCAAAAACATGCCCCACTAACAACGAACACCGATTCAACATTTGTATTGAATTTGAAATTCAATCATTCTGAAAGTGCGTGTACATGATAAGAACAATATACCCTAACTCAGAGTTTAATAAAAAAGTGGCAATCTCAATTTATTGAATTTTGTTGAATTATCAAACTTAACTACTTTTTCCAATTTAAGTATATGGGGTATAGTTCAAGTTCAAAAATTAGGAGAGATAATACATATTTTTTCTCGTTATTCAAATTCAACTTAATTTGAACCGTCACACGTTCAAAAAGTGTCTACGGTTTTTTAAATATTAGTTATGAATTTTTGAAGTGGCAACTACATGCCATACTATCAGCGAACACCGATTCAACTATTGTATTGAATTAGGAATTCAATCATTCTGAAAGTGCGTGTACATGATGAGAACAATATACCCTACCTCAGAGTTCAATAAAAAAGTGGCGATTTCGATTCACTTTATTCTGTTGAATTATCAAACTTAACTACTTTTCTCATGTTATGTATACGGGGGATAGTTCAAATTCAAAAATAAGGAGAGATAATACTTATTTTTTCTCGTTATTCAAATTCAACTTAATTTGAACCGTCCTCTATGACAAAACACGTTCAAAAAGTGTCAACGATTTTTTAAAAATTAGTTATGAATTTTTGAAGTGGCAAACACATGCCCCATTAGCAGCGAACACAGAGTCAACTTTTGTATTGAATTAGGAATTCAATCATTCTGAAAGTGCGTATACATAATAGGAACAATACACCCTAACTCAGAGTTTAATAAAAAAGTGGCAATCTCAATTTATTGAATTCTGTTGAATTATCAAACTTAACTACTTTTTCCAATTTAAGTATATGGGGTATAGTTCATGTTCAAAAATTAGGAGAGATAATACATGTTTTTTCTCGTTATTCAAATTCAACTTAATTTGAACCGCCACACGTTCAAAAAGTGTCTACGGTTTTTTAATTATTAGTTATGTATTTTTGAAGTGGCAAACAAATGCCCCATTAGCAGCGAACACAGAGTCAACTTTTGTATTGAATTAGGAATTCAATCATTCTGAAAGTGCGTATACATAATAGGAACAATACACCCTACCTCAGAGTTTAATCAAAAAGTGGCGATCTCGATTTGATGAATTCTGGTGAATTATCAAACTTAACTACTTTTCAGATGTTAACTAAATAGGGGGATAGTTCAAATTCAAAAATAAGGAGTGATAATACTTATTTATTTTCGTTATTAAAATTCAGCTTAATTTGAACCATCCTCTATGACAAAACACCTTCAAAAAGTGTCAACGATTTTTTAAATATTAGTTATGAATTTCTGAAATGGCAAAAACATGCCCCACTAACAACGAACACCGATTCAACATTTGTATTGAATTTGAAATTCAATCATTCTGAAAGTGCGTGTACATGATAAGAACAATATACCCTAACTCAGAGTTTAATAAAAAAGTGGCAATCTCAATTTATTGAATTTTGTTGATTTATCAAACTTAACTACTTTTTCCAATTTAAGTATATGGGGTATAGTTCAAGTTCAAAAATTAGGAGAGATAATACATATTTTTTCTCGTTATTCAAATTCAACTTAATTTGAACCGTCACACGTTCAAAAAGTGTCAACGATTTTTTAAAAATTAGTTATGAATTTTTGAAGTGGCAAACACATGCCCCATTAGCAGCGAACACTGAGTCAACTTTCGTATTGAATTAGGAATTCAATCATTCTGAAAGTGCGTATACATAATAGGAACAATACACCCTACCTCAGAGTTTAATAAATTCATAATTCATAATTCATAATTCATAAAAAAGTGACGATCTCGATTCGTTGAATTCTGGTGAATTATCAAACTTAACTATTTTTCAGAAGTTAACTAAATAGGGGGATAGTTCAGATTCAAAAATAAGGAGAGATAATTCTTATTTTTTCTCGTTATTCAAATTCAACTTAATTTGAACCGACTTCTATGAGAAAACACGTTCAAAAAGTGTCAACGGTTTTTTAAAAATTAGTTATGAATTTTTGATGTGGCAAACACATGCCCCATTAGCAACGAACACAGTCAACTTTTGTATTAAATTAGGAATTCAATCATTCTGAAAGTGTGTGTACATAATAAGAACAATACACCCTACCTCAGAGTTTATTCAAAAAGTGGCGATCTCGATTCGTTGAATTCTGTTGAATTATCAAACTTAACTACTTTTCCCATTTTAAGTATATGGGGGTAAGTTCAAAAATTATGAGAGATAATACATATTTTTTCTCGTTATTCAAATTCAACTTAATTTGAACCGTCAAACGTTCAAAAAGTGTCTACGTTTTTTTTAAAAATTAGTTATGAATTTTTGAAGTGGCAACCACATGCCATACTAGCAGCGAACACCGATTCAACTATTGTATTGAATTAGGAATTCAATCATTCTGAAAGTGCGTGTACATGATGAGAACAATATACCCTACCTCAGAGTTCAATAAAAAAGTGGCGATTTCGATTCATTGTATTCTGTTGAATTATCAAACTTAACTACTATTCCCATGTTATGTATACGGGGGATAGTTCAAATTCAAAAATAAGGAGAGATAATACTTATTTTTTCTCGTTATTCAAATTCAACTTAATTTGAACCGTCCTCTATGACAAAACACGTTCAAAAAGTGTCAACGATTTTTTAAAAATTAGTTATGAATTTTTGAAGTGGCAAACACATGCCCCATTAGCAGCGAACACAGAGTCAACTTTTGTATTGAATTAGGAATTCAATCATTCTGAAAGTGCGTATACATAATAGGAACAATACACCCTACCTCAGAGTTTAATCAAAAAGTGACGATCTCGATTCATTGAATTCTGTTGAATTATCAAACTTAACTACTTTTTCCATTTTAAGTATATGGGGGATAGTTCAAATTCAAAAATATGGAGAGATAATACATATTTTTTCTCGTTATTCAAATTTAACTTAATTTGAACCGACTTCTATGAGAAAACACGTTCAAAAAGTGGCGATACTGATTCGTTGAGTTCTGGTGAATTATCAAACAACTACTTTTCCCACGTTAAGTATATGGGGGATAGTTCAAGTTCAAAAATTAGGAGAGATAATTCATATTTTTTCTCGTTATTCAAATTCAACTTAATTTGAACCGTCACACGTTCAAAAAGTGTCTACGGTTATTTAAAAATTAGTTATGAATTTTTGAAGTGGCAACCACATGCCATACTAGCAGCGAACACCGATTCAACTTATGTATTGAATTAGGAATTCAATCATTCTGAAAGTGCGTGTATACGATGAGAACAATATACCCTACCTCAGAGTTCATTAAAAAAGTGGCAATCTCGATTCATTGAAATCTGGTGAATTATCAAACTTAACTACTTTTTCCATTTTAAGTATATGGGGGATAGTTCAAATTCAAAAATAAAAAATATGGAGAACTAATAATTCTTATTTTTTTTCGTTATTCAAATTTAACTTAATTTGAACTGTTTTCTATGACAAAACACCTTCAAAAAGTGTCAACGATTTTTTAAAAATTAGTTATGAATTTCTGAAGTGGCAAAAACATGCCCCACTAACAACGAACATTGATTCAACATTTGTATTGAATTTGAAATTCAATCATTCTGAAAGTGCGTGTACATGATAAGAACAATATACCCTACCTCAGAGTTTAATAAAAAAGTGGCAATCTCGATTCATTGAATTCTGTTGAATTATCAAACATAACTACTTTTCCCATGTTAAGTATATGGGGGATAGTTCAAGTTCAAAAATTAGGAGAGATAATTCATATTTTTTCTCGTTATTCAAAATCAACTTTATTTGAACCGTCCTCTATGAGAAAAAACGTTCAAAAAGTGTCAATGGTTTTTTAAAAATTAGTTATGAATTTTTGAAGTGGTAAACACATGCCATACTAGCAACGAACACCAATTCAACTTTTGTATTGAATTAGGAATTCAATCATTCTGAAAGTGCGTGTGCATGATTAGAACAATATACCCTACCTAAGAGTTCAATAACAAGGTGGCGATCTCGATTCATTGAATTCTGGTGAATTATCAAACATAAATATTTTACCCATGTTAAGTATATGAGGGATAGTTCAAGTTCAAAAATTAGGAGAGATAATTCATATTTTTTCTCGTTATTCAAATTCAACTTAATTTGAACCGTCACACGTTCAAAGAGTGTCTACAGTTTTTTAAAAATTAGTTATGAATTTTTGAAGTGGCAACCACATGCCATACTAGCAGCGAACACTGATTCAACTTTTGTATTAAATTAGGAATTCAATCATTTTGAAAGTGCGTGTACATAATAGGAACAATACACCCTACCTCAGAATTTAATCAAAAAGTGGCGATTTCGATTCATTTCATTCAGTTGAATTATCAAACTTAACTACTTTTCCCATGTTAAGTATACGGGGGATAGTTCAAATTCAAAAATAAGGAGAGATTATACATATTTTTTCTCGTTATTCAAATTCAACTTAATTTGAACTGTCTTCTATGAGAAAACACGTTTAAAAAATGTCAACGATTTTTTAAAAATTAGTTATGAATTTTTGAAGTGGCAAAAACATGCCCCACTAATAATTAACACCGATTCGACTTTTGTGTTGAATTAGGAATTCAATCATTCTGAAAGTGCGTGTACATGATAAAAACAATATACCCTACCTCAGAATTTAATCAAAAAGTGGTGATCTTGATTCTTTGAATTCTGTTGAATTATCAAACTTAACTACTTTTCCCATGTTAAGTATATGGGGAATTGTTCAAATTTAAAAATATTGAGATTTAATACATATTTTTTCTCGATATTCAAATTCAATTTATTTGAACCATCCTCTATGACAAAACACCTTCAAAAAGTGTCAACGATTTTTTAAAAATTAGTTATGAATTTCTGAAATGGCAAAAACCTGCCCCACTAACAACGAACACCGATTCAACATTTGTATTGAATTTGAAATTCAATCATTCTGAAAGTGCGTGTACATGATAAGAACAATATACCCTACCTCAGAGTTTAATAAAAAAGTGGCAATCTCGATTTATTGAATTCTGTTGAATTATCAAACTTAACTACTTTTTCCATTTTAAGTATATGGGGGATAGTTCAAGTTCAAAAATTAGGAGAGATTAAACATATTTTTTCTCGTTATTCAAATTCAACTTAATTTGAACCATCACACGTTCAAAAAGTGTCTACGGTTTTTTAAAAATTAGTTATGAATTTTTGAAGTGGCAACCACATGCCATACTAGCAGCGAACACCGATTCAACTTTTGTATTGAATTAGAAATTCAATCATTCTGAAAGTGCGTGTACATGATGAGAACAATATACCCTACCTCAGAGTTCAATAAAATAGTGGCGATTTCGATTCATTTTATTCTGTTGAATTATCAAACTCAACTACTTTTCCCATGTTATGTATTCGGGGGATAGTTCAAATTCAAAAATAAGGAGAGATAATACTTATTTTTTCTCGTTATTCAAATTCAGCTTAATTTGAACCGTCCTCTATGAGAAAACACGTTCAAAAAGTGTCAACGATTTTTTAAAAATTAGTTATGAATTTTTGAAGTGGCAAACACATGCCAGACTAGCAACGAACACCAATTCAACTTTTGTATTGAATTAGGAATTCAATCATTCTGAAAGTGCGTATACATATTAGGAACAATACACCCTACCTCAGAGTTTAATCAAAAAGTGGCGATCTCGATTCGTTGAATTCTGGTGAATTATCAAACTTAACTACTTTTCAGATGTTAACTAAATAGGGGGATAGTTCAAATTCAAAAATAAGGAGAGATAATACTTATTTTTTTTCGTTATTCAAATTCAACTTAATTTGAACTGTTTTCTATGAGAAAACACGTTTAAAAAGTGTCATCAATTTTGTTAAAAATTAGTTGTGAATTTTTGAAGTGGCAAAAACATGCCCCACTAACAATTAACACCGATTCGACTTTTGTAATGAATTAGGAATTCAATCATTCTGAAAGTTCGTGTACATGATAAAAACAATATACCCTACCTCAGAGTTTAATAAAAATGTGGCAATCTCGATTCATTGAATTCTGTTGAATTATCAAACTTAACTACTTTTTCCATTTTAAGTATATGGGGGATAGTTCAAATTCAAAAATATGGAGCGATAATACATATTTTTTCTCGTTATTCAAATTCAACTTAATTTGAACCGACTTCTATGAGAAAACACGTTCAAAAAGTGTCTACGGTTTTTTAAAAATTAGTTATGAATTTTTGAAGTGGCAACCACATGCCATACTAGCAGCGAACACCGATTCAACTTTTGTATTGAATTAGAAATTCAATCATTCTGAAAGTGCGTGTACATGATGAGAACAATATACCCTACCTCAGAGTTCAATAAAATAGTGGCGATTTCGATTCATTTCATTCTGTTGAATTATCAAACTTAACTACTTTTCCCATGTTATGTATTCGGGGGATAGTTCAAATTCAAAAATAAGGAGAGATAATACTTATTTTTTCTCGTTATTCAAATTCAGCTTAATTTGAACCGTCCTCTATGAGAAAAAACGTTCAAAAAGTGTCAATGGTTTTTTAAAAATTAGTTATGAATTTTTGAAGTGGTAACCCGAGTACAAATATTTGCCCTATAAGTGATATATAAGTGTAATTATGTTGCAATAACACCGAAATTTCACCTATAACTATAATAAAATTGCAATGCACTGTCATAACTTGAGTTGGCTTCAAATTTCTCATTGCAATCTGTTACTAAATTCAACATAAACTTGCAATATATTTGCTTTACAAATCAGCAATGACAATATAGCAGTTATAGGCTAAAATAATATCACTACGAGGTGAATATTATCACCTATTCTTGCCATATTTTCGTATATATCCCATATGCCAAGTCTCCTAACTATAGTGCAGAAATATTTGTGTTTTAGACATAGAGTCAATATATGAATCGGCTATATTAGTGTCATAAGTAAATGTTGCGTTCTATTTACGAATATTGTACTTTTAGTTTAAAATTATGTAGTCACCCAATGTACTAAAAGTGCAATTATTTTGACTTAAAATGTTATTGGTGGCTAAAATATAAATAGACTAAAATATTCCATCAGTATATTTTTATTATAAATATATTATATCTTTAGTCGTAAAATATACGCACTGAGTGTAATGAAAATGCTATATTTATGAAATAATTTATAACCCGAATAAAAATATTTGTCTTATATTTAATATATAAGTGCACTATTGTTGTCATATAACATCAAAATTTTACCTATAACTACACTAATATTGCAATGCACTGGGTACTGGATGGAGCTTTATTAAAAATATTCATTTCACGATGCAACTAAATAAGCATATTTTTGTAATATATTTGCCATAATAAATTTGCAATTACAAGATTGCAGTTTTAGGAGGAAAACATTAATTGTGCTGGAGTTGAATGTTATCTCATGGTTTTGCTATATTTTTGTGTTATTCGTGAGCCGAATCGTCTATCCTGGTATTAAAATATTGGTGTTAATGTGCACATATTTAAAACATAAATTTGTAATATAAGTGATATAACGCACACTATTCCAAGTTATACTAAATTTCAATTTCATTGCACATTTAGTGGCAAAATGAAAGGCGCTCCGTGTAATAAAAATGCTCTATTTTTGTTATATATTCTAGTGGTTTAAAATATTAGTGAACTAACACTATTTGAAATGTAACATAAATACATGTGGAATTTAGGATATAATTATTAAAATTCTATTGTAAAATATAAACGTGTTCTGTATGGTCCCAATACCTCATTTTTACTATATATACTGTAGTGTTATAAATTTTATAATGAACATATTTGCATTTAAATATAGGTGGCATAGAACATGTTATTAAGGTTTATCGTCTGCTGTAATTGCAAGATTAATGCAGTTTTAGTTGTGTTATATACCTGCATAATTATTTCATAAATTAAAGTCAAATAATCATGCGAGCTATGCACAACGAATACGTAATGCGAGTGTGATACTGATTTGTTAGTGATTCTCAATTAACATGCATGATCCTCATAGCCATTTTCTTTTTCCAGAAACAAGCTATTTGAATTTAAACTCAAGCACTGCTTCAATACATTGGTATACAAAATAACATTGCTAAAAATTTATGCCATGATAACTAGAAGACTTATTAATGAATGAATGATTGATTGATTGATTGATAGATAGATAGATTGATTGATTGATTGATTGATTGATTGATTGATTGATTGATTGATTGATTGATTGATTGATTGATTGATTGATATTTTGGTGCAGTTGACACGTTTTGGTCAAGTATACCCCCTTTATTAATGAAATATACAAGCTTCGCAAACCCAAAATATTGATGGTATCAGTTTTACGTATAATAATGAGACAGTGTATAAAAAGAGCACAATTAATCCAAGTGTGTATTAATTGATTATATATATAAATCTGAACTTTTTGCAACTCGGGTGCGCTTGTATCGGGATTCTGAAGCATATATACGGTTTTAGCTCCTCCTTTTTCTCACGTGCGTATAGGCGTCTAGTATTTCGATAGGCAGGTAGGCTAAACATTCGGTAAAGAGAGGCAGGTAGGCTTAACTGTAGGTAGGTAACGACATCATTCGATTCCTCGTTTCTGCTGACCGTCTCTAAAAAAACTTTTTGTCTTGGACCAGGTACCAGGGACCATATACTTGTTATATGCGTCTAATAAATATATGACATAAATATGGCATAGAAAGGACAAAAATAGTTCATAAATATTACATTGCTTATATTTATATCTCACTTTATTACAATAATAGTACAATAATATACCACTTTTAGAGCATGCATACTACATTCACTAAATTATATTGCAAAAATATAACTAAAATAGATTACATGGAATGCCGTACTGTAAAAATATGTAAGCAATATGAGAAAAATATTGAAGTGAATACCGAAATATAGCAAATATATGACAGCTCTTGGTATATTTCTACCATATCATTACCACTATAAATGTTCTAAAAGCAACAGATTAACGACACTCTTAGTACACAAATATTGCAATTATATTTCATTTTTCATTTCAGAAATATGTTATTTATATGGTGGTTTATTTGTACTAGGGAAACACATGCCATACTAGCAACGAACACCAATTCAACTTTTGTATTGAATTAGGAATTCAATCATTCTGAAAGTGCGTGTGCATGATTAGAACAATATACCCTACCTAAGAGTTCAATAACAAGGTGGCGATCTCGATTCATTGAATTCTGGTGAATTATCAAACATAAATATTTTACCCATGTTAAGTATATGAGGGATAGTTCAAGTTCAAAAATTAGGAGAGATAATTCATATTTTTTCTCGTTATTCAAATTCAACTTAATTTGAACCGTCACACGTTCAAAGAGTGTCTACAGTTTTTAAAAAATTAGTTATGAATTTTTGAAGTGGCAACCACATGCCATACTAGCAGCGAACACTGATTCAACTTTTGTATTAAATTAGGAATTCAATCATTTTGAAAGTGCGTGTACATAATAGGAACAATACACCCTACCTCAGAATTTAATCAAAAAGTGGCGATTTCGATTCATTTCATTCAGTTGAATTATCAAACTTAACTACTTTTCCCATGTTAAGTATACGGGGGATAGTTCAAATTCAAAAATAAGGAGAGATTATACATATTTTTTCTCGTTATTCAAATTCAACTTAATTTGAACTGTCTTCTATGAGAAAACACGTTTAAAAAATGTCAACGATTTTTTAAAAATTAGTTATGAATTTTTGAAGTGGCAAAAACATGCCCCACTAATAATTAACACCGATTCGACTTTTGTGTTGAATTAGGAATTCAATCATTCTGAAAGTGCGTGTACATGATAAAAACAATATACCCTACCTCAGAATTTAATCAAAAAGTGGTGATCTTGATTCTTTGAATTCTGTTGAATTATCAAACTTAACTACTTTTCCCATGTTAAGTATATGGGGAATTGTTCAAATTTAAAAATATTGAGATTTAATACATATTTTTTCTCGATATTCAAATTCAATTTATTTGAACCATCCTCTATGACAAAACACCTTCAAAAAGTGTCAACGATTTTTTAAAAATTAGTTATGAATTTCTGAAATGGCAAAAACCTGCCCCACTAACAACGAACACCGATTCAACATTTGTATTGAATTTGAAATTCAATCATTCTGAAAGTGCGTGTACATGATAAGAACAATATACCCTACCTCAGAGTTTAATAAAAAAGTGGCAATCTCGATTTATTGAATTCTGTTGAATTATCAAACTTAACTACTTTTTCCATTTTAAGTATATGGGGGATAGTTCAAGTTCAAAAATTAGGAGAGATTAAACATATTTTTTCTCGTTATTCAAATTCAACTTAATTTGAACCATCACACGTTCAAAAAGTGTCTACGGTTTTTTAAAAATTAGTTATGAATTTTTGAAGTGGCAACCACATGCCATACTAGCAGCGAACACCGATTCAACTTTTGTATTGAATTAGAAATTCAATCATTCTGAAAGTGCGTGTACATGATGAGAACAATATACCCTACCTCAGAGTTCAATAAAATAGTGGCGATTTCGATTCATTTTATTCTGTTGAATTATCAAACTTAACTACTTTTCCCATGTTATGTATTCGGGGGATAGTTCAAATTCAAAAATAAGGAGAGATAATACTTATTTTTTCTCGTTATTCAAATTCAGCTTAATTTGAACCGTCCTCTATGAGAAAACACGTTCAAAAAGTGTCAACGATTTTTTAAAAATTAGTTATGAATTTTTGAAGTGGCAAACACATGCCAGACTAGCAACGAACACCAATTCAACTTTTGTATTGAATTAGGAATTCAATCATTCTGAAAGTGCGTATACATATTAGGAACAATACACCCTACCTCAGAGTTTAATCAAAAAGTGGCGATCTCGATTCGTTGAATTCTGGTGAATTATCAAACTTAACTACTTTTCAGATGTTAACTAAATAGGGGGATAGTTCAAATTCAAAAATAAGGAGAGATAATACTTATTTTTTTTCGTTATTCAAATTCAACCTAATTTGAACTGTTTTCTATGAGAAAACACGTTTAAAAAGTGTCATCAATTTTGTTAAAAATTAGTTGTGAATTTTTGAAGTGGCAAAAACATGCCCCACTAACAATTAACACCGATTCGACTTTTGTAATGAATTAGGAATTCAATCATTCTGAAAGTTCGTGTACATGATAAAAACAATATACCCTACCTCAGAGTTTAATAAAAAAGTGGCAATCTCGATTCATTGAATTCTGTTGAATTATCAAACTTAACTACTTTTTCCATTTTAAGTATATGGGGGATAGTTCAAATTCAAAAATATGGAGCGATAATACATATTTTTTCTCGTTATTCAAATTCAACTTAATTTGAACCGACTTCTATGAGAAAACACGTTCAAAAAGTGTCTACGGTTTTTTAAAAATTAGTTATGAATTTTTGAAGTGGCAACCACATGCCATACTAGCAGCGAACACCGATTCAACTTTTGTATTGAATTAGAAATTCAATCATTCTGAAAGTGCGTGTACATGATGAGAACAATATACCCTACCTCAGAGTTCAATAAAATAGTGGCGATTTCGATTCATTTCATTCTGTTGAATTATCAAACTTAACTACTTTTCCCATGTTATGTATTCGGGGGATAGTTCAAATTCAAAAATAAGGAGAGATAATACTTATTTTTTCTCGTTATTCAAATTCAGCTTAATTTGAACCGTCCTCTATGAGAAAAAACGTTCAAAAAGTGTCAATGGTTTTTTAAAAAGTAGTTATGAATTTTTGAAGTGGTAAACACATGCCATACTAGCAACGAACACCAATTAAACTTTTGTATTGAATTAGGAATTCAATCATTCTGAAAGTGCGTGTGCATGATTAGAACAATATACCCTACCTAAGAGTTCAATAACAAGGTGGCGATCTCGATTCATTGAATTCTGGTGAATTATCAAACATAAATATTTTACCCATGTTAAGTATATGAGGGATAGTTCAAGTTCAAAACTTAGGAGAGATAATTCATATTTTTTCTCGTTATTCAAATTCAACTTAATTTGAACCGTCACACGTTCAAAGAGTGTCTACAGTTTTTTAAAAATTAGTTATGAATTTTTGAAGTGGCAACCACATGCCATACTAGCAGCGAACACTGATTCAACTTTTGTATTAAATTAGGAATTCAATCATTTTGAAAGTGCGTGTACATAATAGGAACAATACACCCTACCTCAGAATTTAATCAAAAAGTGGCGATTTCGATTCATTTCATTCAGTTGAATTATCAAACTTAACTACTTTTCCCATGTTATGTATACGGGGGATAGTTCAAATTCAAAAATAAGGAGAGATTATACATATTTTTTCTCGTTATTCAAATTCAACTTAATTTGAACTGTCTTCTATGAGAAAACACGTTTAAAAAATGTCAACGATTTTTTAAAAATTAGTTATGAATTTTTGAAATGGCAAAAACATGCCCCACTAATAATTAACACCGATTCGACTTTTGTGTTGAATTAGGAATTCAATCATTCTGAAAGTGCGTGTACATGATAAAAACAATATACCCTACCTCAGAATTTAATCAAAAAGTGGTGATCTTGAATCTTTGAATTCTGTTGAATTATCAAACTTAACTACTTTTCCCATGTTAAGTATATGGGGAATTGTTCAAATTTAAAAATATTGAGATTTAATACATATTTTTTCTCGATATTCAAATTCAATTTATTTGAACCATCCTCTATGACAAAACACCTTCAAAAAGTGTCAACGATTTTTTAAAAATTAGTTATGAATTTCTGAAATGGCAAAAACCTGCCCCACTAACAACGAACAACGATTCAACATTTGTATTGAATTTGAAATTCAATCATTCTGAAAGTGCGTGTACATGATAAGAACAATATACCCTACCTCAGAGTTTAATAAAAAAGTGGCAATCTCGATTTATTGAATTCTGTTGAATTATCAAACTTAACTACTTTTTCCATTTTAAGTATATGGGGGATAGTTCAAGTTCAAAAATTAGGAGAGATTAAACATATTTTGTCTCGTTATTCAAATTCAACTTAATTTGAACCATCACACGTTCAAAAAGTGTCTACGGTTTTTTAAAAATTAGTTATGAATTTTTGAAGTGGCAACCACATGCCATACTAGCAGCGAACACCGATTCAACTTTTGTATTGAATTAGAAATTCAATCATTCTGAAAGTGCGTGTACATGATAAGAACAATATACCCTACCTCAGAGTTCAATAAAATAGTGGCGATTTCGATTCATTTTATTCTGTTGAATTATCAAACTTAACTACTTTTCCCATGTTATGTATTCGGGGGATAGTTCAAATTCAAAAATAAGGAGAGATAATACTTATTTTTTCTCGTTATTCAAATTCAGCTTAATTTGAACCGTCCTCTATGAGAAAACACGTTCAAAAAGTGTCAACGATTTTTTAAAAATTAGTTATGAATTTTTGAAGTGGCAAACACATGCCAGACTAGCAACGAACACCAATTCAACTTTTGTATTGAATTAGGAATTCAATCATTCTGAAAGTGCGTATACATATTAGGAACAATACACCCTACCTCAGAGTTTAATCAAAAAGTGGCGATCTCGATTCGTTGAATTCTGGTGAATTATCAAACTTAACTACTTTTCAGATGTTAACTAAATAGGGGGATAGTTCAAATTCAAAAATAAGGAGAGATAATACTTATTTTTTTTCGTTATTCAAATTCAACTTAATTTGAACTGTTTTCTATGAGAAAACACGTTTAAAAAGTGTCATCAATTTTGTTAAAAATTAGTTGTGAATTTTTGAAGTGGCAAAAACATGCCCCACTAACAATTAACACCGATTCGACTTTTGTAATGAATTAGGAATTCAATCATTCTGAAAGTTCGTGTACATGATAAAAACAATATACCCTACCTCAGAGTTTAATAAAAAAGTGGCAATCTCGATTCATTGAATTCTGTTGAATTATCAAACTTAACTACTTTTTCCATTTTAAGTATATGGGGGATAGTTCAAATTCAAAAATATGGAGCGATAATACATATTTTTTCTCGTTATTCAAATTCAGCTTAATTTGAACCGTCCTCTATGAGAAAAAACGTTCAAAAAGTGTCAATGGTTTTTTAAAAATTAGTTATGAATTTTTGAAGTGGTAAACACATGCCATACTAGCAACGAACACCAATTCAACTTTTGTATTGAATTAGGAATTCAATCATTCTGAAAGTGCGTGTGCATGATTAGAACAATATACCCTACCTAAGAGTTCAATAACAAGGTGGCGATCTCGATTCATTGAATTCTGGTGAATTATCAAACATAAATATTTTTCCCATGTTAAGTATATGAGGGATAGTTCAAGTTCAAAAATTAGGAGAGATAATTCATATTTTTTCTCGTTATTCAAATTCAACTTAATTTGAACCGTCACACGTTCAAAGAGTGTCTACAGTTTTTTAAAAATTAGTTATGAATTTTTGAAGTGGCAACCACATGCCATACTAGCAGCGAACACTGATTCAACTTTTGTATTAAATTAGGAATTCAATCATTTTGAAAGTGCGTGTACATAATAGGAACAATACACCCTACCTCAGAATTTAATCAAAAAGTGGCGATTTCGATTCATTTCATTCAGTTGAATTATCAAACTTAACTACTTTTCCCATGTTAAGTATACGGGGGATAGTTCAAATTCAAAAATAAGGAGAGATTATTCATATTTTTTCTCGTTATTCAAATTCAACTTAATTTGAACTGTCTTCTATGAGAAAACACGTTTAAAAAATGTCAACGATTTTTTAAAAATTAGTTATGAATTTTTGAAATGGCAAAAACATGCCCCACTAATAATTAACACCGATTCGACTTTTGTGTTGAATTAGGAATTCAATCATTCTGAAAGTGCGTGTACATGATAAAAACAATATACCCTACCTCAGAATTTAATCAAAAAGTGGTGATCTTGATTCTTTGAATTCTGTTGAATTATCAAACTTAACTACTTTTCCCATGTTAAGTATATGGGGAATTGTTCAAATTTAAAAATATTGAGATTTAATACATATTTTTTCTCGATATTCAAATTCAATTTATTTGAACCATCCTCTATGACAAAACACCTTCAAAAAGTGTCAACGATTTTTTAAAAATTAGTTATGAATTTCTGAAATGGCAAAAACCTACCCCACTAACAACGAACAACGATTCAACATTTGTATTGAATTTGAAATTCAATCATTCTGAAAGTGCGTGTACATGATAAGAACAATATACCCTACCTCAGAGTTTAATAAAAAAGTGGCAATCTCGATTTATTGAATTCTGTTGAATTATCAAACTTAACTACTTTTTCCATTTTAAGTATATGGGGGATAGTTCAAGTTCAAAAATTAGGAGAGATTAAACATATTTTTTCTCGTTATTCAAATTCAACTTAATTTGAACCATCACACGTTCAAAAAGTGTCTACGGTTTTTTAAAAATTAGTTATGAATTTTTGAAGTGGCAACCACATGCCATACTAGCAGCGAACACCGATTCAACTTTTGTATTGAATTAGAAATTCAATCATTCTGAAAGTGCGTGTACATGATGAGAACAATATACCCTACCTCAGAGTTCAATAAAATAGTGGCGATTTCGATTCATTTTATTCTGTTGAATTATCAAACTTAACTACTTTTCCCATGTTATGTATTCGGGGGATAGTTCAAATTCAAAAATAAGGAGAGATAATACTTATTTTTTCTCGTTATTCAAATTCAGCTTAATTTGAACCGTCCTCTATGAGAAAACACGTTCAAAAAGTGTCAACGATTTTTTAAAAATTAGTTATGAATTTTTGAAGTGGCAAACACATGCCAGACTAGCAACGAACACCAATTCAACTTTTGTATTGAATTAGGAATTCAATCATTCTGAAAGTGCGTATACATATTAGGAACAATACACCCTACCTCAGAGTTTAATCAAAAAGTGGCGATCTCGATTCGTTGAATTCTGGTGAATTATCAAACTTAACTACTTTTCAGATGTTAACTAAATAGGGGGATAGTTCAAATTCAAAAATAAGGAGAGATAATACTTATTTTTTTTCGTTATTCAAATTCAACTTAATTTGAACTGTTTTCTATGAGAAAACACGTTTAAAAAGTGTCATCAATTTTGTTAAAAATTAGTTGTGAATTTTTGAAGTGGCAAAAACATGCCCCACTAACAATTAACACCGATTCGACTTTTGTAATGAATTAGGAATTCAATCATTCTGAAAGTTCGTGTACATGATAAAAACAATATACCCTACCTCAGAGTTTAATAAAAAAGTGGCAATCTCGATTCATTGAATTCTGTTGAATTATCAAACTTAACTACTTTTTCCATTTTAAGTATATGGGGGATAGTTCAAATTCAAAAATATGGAGCGATAATACATATTTTTTCTCGTTATTCAAATTCAACATAATTTGAACCGACTTCTATGAGAAAACACGTTCAAAAAGTGTCTACGGTTTTTTAAAAATTAGTTATGAATTTTTGAAGTGGCAACCACATGCCATACTAGCAGCGAACACCGATTCAACTTTTGTATTGAATTAGAAATTCAATCATTCTGAAAGTGCGTGTACATGATGAGAACAATATACCCTACCTCAGAGTTCAATAAAATAGTGGCGATTTCGATTCATTTCATTCTGTTGAATTATCAAACTTAACTACTTTTCCCATGTTATGTATTCGGGGGATTGTTCAAATTAAAAAATAAGGAGAGATAATACTTATTTTTTCTCGTTATTCAAATTCAGCTTAATTTGAACCGTCCTCTATGAGAAAAAACGTTCAAAAAGTGTCAATGGTTTTTTAAAAATTAGTTATGAATTTTTGAAGTGGTAAACACATGCCATACTAGCAACGAACACCAATTCAACTTTTGTATTGAATTAGGAATTCAATCATTCTGAAAGTGCGTGTGCATGATTAGAACAATATACCCTACCTAAGAGTTCAATAACAAGGTGGCGATCTCGATTCATTGAATTCTGGTGAATTATCAAACATAAATATTTTACCCATGTTAAGTATATGAGGGATAGTTCAAGTTCAAAAATTAGGAGAGATAATTCATTTTTTTTCTCGTTATTCAAATTCAACTTAATTTGAACCGTCACACGTTCAAAGAGTGTCTACAGTTTTTTAAAAATTAGTTATGAATTTTTGAAGTGGCAACCACATGCCATACTAGCAGCGAACACTGATTCAACTTTTGTATTAAATTAGGAATTCAATTATTTTGAAAGTGCGTGTACATAATAGGAACAATACACCCTACCTCAGAATTTAATCAAAAAGTGGCGATTTCGATTCATTTCATTCAGTTGAATTATCAAACTTAACTACTTTTCCCATGTTAAGTATACGGGGGATAGTTCAAATTCAAAAATAAGGAGAGATTATACATATTTTTTCTCGTTATTCAAATTCAACTTAATTTGAACTGTCTTCTATGAGAAAACACGTTTAAAAAATGTCAACGATTTTTTAAAAATTAGTTATGAATTTTTGAAATGGCAAAAACATGCCCCACTAATAATTAACACCGATTCGACTTTTGTGTTGAATTAGGAATTCAATCATTCTGAAAGTGCGTGTACATGATAAAAACAATATACCCTACCTCAGAATTTAATCAAAAAGTGGTGATCTTGATTCTTTGAATTCTGTTGAATTATCAAACTTAACTACTTTTCCCATGTTAAGTATATGGGGAATTGTTCAAATTTAAAAATATTGAGATTTAATACATATTTTTTCTCGATATTCAAATTCAATTTATTTGAACCATCCTCTATGACAAAACACCTTCAAAAAGTGTCAACGATTTTTTAAAAATTAGTTATGAATTTCTGAAATGGCAAAAACCTGCCCCACTAACAACGAACAACGATTCAACATTTGTATTGAATTTGAAATTCAATCATTCTGAAAGTGCGTGTACATGATAAGAACAATATACCCTACCTCAGAGTTTAATAAAAAAGTGGCAATCTCGATTTATTGAATTCTGTTGAATTATCAAACTTAACTACTTTTTCCATTTTAAGTATATGGGGGATAGTTCAAGTTCAAAAATTAGGAGAGATTAAACATATTTTTTCTCGTTATTCAAATTCAACTTAATTTGAACCATCACACGTTCAAAAAGTGTCTACGGTTTTTTAAAAATTAGTTATGAATTTTTGAAGTGGCAACCACATGCCTTCTTCTTCTTCTTACAATTGTTGGAAGGAGCCTAAACGGCTATAATTCCACGTACTGAGTAACTTGGATCAATTGTATAGTTGAACTGTTTTTTGCAGGGTCTTGTAAAGGATAATGGACGAACAATGGATAGGATGATTATGGAATGTGGGATGCAAGGTGATGATGGAAGTGGTACCTATATGCCCACCACGTGTTACCGTGGGTGAACCAAAACCACACAAGGAATTGGTTGGATTTTAGGACATTGGGTTGACGGTGTGGTGTGGGGTGCAATAATGTAGGTTGATGATGCAGGCGACAACATGCAAGGAATGGCAGGAATTTGAAAGATTCTCAACGTGTCGACTCCTGTGGGCCGACCGAAGAGCAGGGTCAAAGTAGGATTATGTGGATGCGGTGAGGCGAGATGATGATTATGAATCAAATTGACTGGGGATAGGAGTATAGAAATCAAGACGATTAATATATAGAATAGGATAGGGATAGTTACCAGGAGAGGACAGACAATTTGAGCGGAGAGTCACGTCGGCGTTGCTCACTCTGGCGCGCCATCTTGATTCTCCCCAACTCTCGACGATTACATTGCGGACCACACTCTCGGCAACCACATGCCATACTAGCAGCGAACACCGATTCAACTTTTGTATTGAATTAGAAATTCAATCATTCTGAAAGTGCGTGTACATGATGAGAACAATATACCCTACCTCAGAGTTCAATAAAATAGTGGCGATTTCGATTCATTTTATTCTGTTGAATTATCAAACTTAACTACTTTTCCCATGTTATGTATTCGGGGGATAGTTCAAATTCAAAAATAAGGAGAGATAATACTTATTTTTTCTCGTTATTCAAATTCAGCTTAATTTGAACCGTCCTCTATGAGAAAACACGTTCAAAAAGTGTCAACGATTTTTTAAAAATTAGTTATGAATTTTTGAAGTGGCAAACACATGCCAGACTAGCAACGAACACCAATTCAACTTTTGTATTGAATTAGGAATTCAATCATTCTGAAAGTGCGTATACATATTAGGAACAATACACCCTACCTCAGAGTTTAATCAAAAAGTGGCGATCTCGATTCGTTGAATTCTGGTGAATTATCAAACTTAACTACTTTTCAGATGTTAACTAAATAGGGGGATAGTTCAAATTCAAAAATAAGGAGAGATAATACTTATTTTTTTTCGTTATTCAAATTCAACTTAATTTGAACTGTTTTCTATGAGAAAACACGTTTAAAAAGTGTCATCAATTTTGTTAAAAATTAGTTGTGAATTTTTGAAGTGGCAAAAACATGCCCCACTAACAATTAACACCGATTCGACTTTTGTAATGAATTAGGAATTCAATCATTCTGAAAGTTCGTGTACATGATAAAAACAATATACCCTACCTCAGAGTTTAATAAAAAAGTGGCAATCTCGATTCATTGAATTCTGTTGAATTATCAAACTTAACTACTTTTTCCATTTTAAGTATATGGGGGATAGTTCAAATTCAAAAATATGGAGCGATAATACATATTTTTTCTCGTTATTCAAATTCAACATAATTTGAACCGACTTCTATGAGAAAACACGTTCAAAAAGTGTCTACGGTTTTTTAAAAATTAGTTATGAATTTTTGAAGTGGCAACCACATGCCATACTAGCAGCGAACACCGATTCAACTTTTGTATTGAATTAGAAATTCAATCATTCTGAAAGTGCGTGTACATGATGAGAACAATATACCCTACCTCAGAGTTCAATAAAATAGTGGCGATTTCGATTCATTTCATTCTGTTGAATTATCAAACTTAACTACTTTTCCCATGTTATGTATTCGGGGGATTGTTCAAATTCAAAAATAAGGAGAGATAATACTTATTTTTTCTCGTTATTCAAATTCAGCTTAATTTGAACCGTCCTCTATGAGAAAAAACGTTCAAAAAGTGTCAATGGTTTTTTAAAAATTAGTTATGAATTTTTGAAGTGGTAAACACATGCCATACTAGCAACGAACACCAATTCAACTTTTGTATTGAATTAGGAATTCAATCATTCTGAAAGTGCGTGTGCATGATTAGAACAATATACCCTACCTAAGAGTTCAATAACAAGGTGGCGATCTCGATTCATTGAATTCTGGTGAATTATCAAACATAAATATTTTACCCATGTTAAGTATATGAGGGATAGTTCAAGTTCAAAAATTAGGAGAGATAATTCATTTTTTTTCTCGTTATTCAAATTCAACTTAATTTGAACCGTCACACGTTCAAAGAGTGTCTACAGTTTTTTAAAAATTAGTTATGAATTTTTGAAGTGGCAACCACATGCCATACTAGCAGCGAACACTGATTCAACTTTTGTATTAAATTAGGAATTCAATTATTTTGAAAGTGCGTGTACATAATAGGAACAATACACCCTACCTCAGAATTTAATCAAAAAGTGGCGATTTCGATTCATTTCATTCAGTTGAATTATCAAACTTAACTACTTTTCCCATGTTAAGTATACGGGGGATAGTTCAAATTCAAAAATAAGGAGAGATTATACATATTTTTTCTCGTTATTCAAATTCAACTTAATTTGAACTGTCTTCTATGAGAAAACACGTTTAAAAAATGTCAACGATTTTTTAAAAATTAGTTATGAATTTTTGAAATGGCAAAAACATGCCCCACTAATAATTAACACCGATTCGACTTTTGTGTTGAATTAGGAATTCAATCATTCTGAAAGTGCGTGTACATGATAAAAACAATATACCCTACCTCAGAATTTAATCAAAAAGTGGTGATCTTGATTCTTTGAATTCTGTTGAATTATCAAACTTAACTACTTTTCCCATGTTAAGTATATGGGGAATTGTTCAAATTTAAAAATATTGAGATTTAATACATATTTTTTCTCGATATTCAAATTCAATTTATTTGAACCATCCTCTATGACAAAACACCTTCAAAAAGTGTCAACGATTTTTTAAAAATTAGTTATGAATTTCTGAAATGGCAAAAACCTGCCCCACTAACAACGAACAACGATTCAACATTTGTATTGAATTTGAAATTCAATCATTCTGAAAGTGCGTGTACATGATAAGAACAATATACCCTACCTCAGAGTTTAATAAAAAAGTGGCAATCTCGATTTATTGAATTCTGTTGAATTATCAAACTTAACTACTTTTTCCATTTTAAGTATATGGGGGATAGTTCAAGTTCAAAAATTAGGAGAGATTAAACATATTTTTTCTCGTTATTCAAATTCAACTTAATTTGAACCATCACACGTTCAAAAAGTGTCTACGGTTTTTTAAAAATTAGTTATGAATTTTTGAAGTGGCAACCACATGCCATACTAGCAGCGAACACCGATTCAACTTTTGTATTGAATTAGAAATTCAATCATTCTGAAAGTGCGTGTACATGATGAGAACAATATACCCTACCTCAGAGTTCAATAAAATAGTGGCGATTTCGATTCATTTCATTCTGTTGAATTATCAAACTTAACTACTTTTCCCATGTTATGTATTCGGGGGATTGTTCAAATTCAAAAATAAGGAGAGATAATACTTATTTTTTCTCGTTATTCAAATTCAGCTTAATTTGAACCGTCCTCTATGAGAAAAAACGTTCAAAAAGTGTCAATGGTTTTTTAAAAATTAGTTATGAATTTTTGAAGTGGTAAACACATGCCATACTAGCAACGAACACCAATTCAACTTTTGTATTGAATTAGGAATTCAATCATTCTGAAAGTGCGTGTGCATGATTAGAACAATATACCCTACCTAAGAGTTCAATAACAAGGTGGCGATCTCGATTCATTGAATTCTGGTGAATTATCAAACATAAATATTTTACCCATGTTAAGTATATGAGGGATAGTTCAAGTTCAAAAATTAGGAGAGATAATTCATTTTTTTTCTCGTTATTCAAATTCAACTTAATTTGAACCGTCACACGTTCAAAGAGTGTCTACAGTTTTTTAAAAATTAGTTATGAATTTTTGAAGTGGCAACCACATGCCATACTAGCAGCGAACACTGATTCAACTTTTGTATTAAATTAGGAATTCAATCATTTTGAAAGTGCGTGTACATAATAGGAACAATACACCCTACCTCAGAATTTAATCAAAAAGTGGCGATTTCGATTCATTTCATTCAGTTGAATTATCAAACTTAACTACTTTTCCCATGTTAAGTATACGGGGGATAGTTCAAATTCAAAAATAAGGAGAGATTATACATATTTTTTCTCGTTATTCAAATTCAACTTAATTTGAACTGTCTTCTATGAGAAAACACGTTTAAAAAATGTCAACGATTTTTTAAAAATTAGTTATGAATTTTTGAAATGGCAAAAACATGCCCCACTAATAATTAACACCGATTCGACTTTTGTGTTGAATTAGGAATTCAATCATTCTGAAAGTGCGTGTACATGATAAAAACAATATACCCTACCTCAGAATTTAATCAAAAAGTGGTGATCTTGATTCTTTGAATTCTGTTGAATTATCAAACTTAACTACTTTTCCCATGTTAAGTATATGGGGAATTGTTCAAATTTAAAAATATTGAGATTTAATACATATTTTTTCTCGATATTCAAATTCAATTTATTTGAACCATCCTCTATGACAAAACACCTTCAAAAAGTGTCAACGATTTTTTATAAATTAGTTATGAATTTCTGAAATGGCAAAAACCTGCCCCACTAACAACGAACAACGATTCAACATTTGTATTGAATTTGAAATTCAATCATTCTGAAAGTGCGTGTACATGATAAGAACAATATACCCTACCTCAGAGTTTAATAAAAAAGTGGCAATCTCGATTTATTGAATTCTGTTGAATTATCAAACTTAACTACTTTTTCCATTTTAAGTATATGGGGGATAGTTCAAGTTCAAAAATTAGGAGAGATTAAACATATTTTTTCTCGTTATTCAAATTCAACTTAATTTGAACCATCACACGTTCAAAAAGTGTCTACGGTTTTTTAAAAATTAGTTATGAATTTTTGAAGTGGCAACCACATGCCATACTAGCAGCGAACACCGATTCAACTTTTGTATTGAATTAGAAATTCAATCATTCTGAAAGTGCGTGTACATGATGAGAACAATATACCCTACCTCAGAGTTCAATAAAATAGTGGCGATTTCGATTCATTTCATTCTGTTGAATTATCAAACTTAACTACTTTTCCCATGTTATGTATTCGGGGGATTGTTCAAATTCAAAAATAAGGAGAGATAATACTTATTTTTTCTCGTTATTCAAATTCAGCTTAATTTGAACCGTCCTCTATGAGAAAAAACGTTCAAAAAGTGTCAATGGTTTTTTAAAAATTAGTTATGAATTTTTGAAGTGGTAAACACATGCCATACTAGCAACGAACACCAATTCAACTTTTGTATTGAATTAGGAATTCAATCATTCTGAAAGTGCGTGTGCATGATTAGAACAATATACCCTACCTAAGAGTTCAATAACAAGGTGGCGATCTCGATTCATTGAATTCTGGTGAATTATCAAACATAAATATTTTACCCATGTTAAGTATATGAGGGATAGTTCAAGTTCAAAAATTAGGAGAGATAATTCATTTTTTTTCTCGTTATTCAAATTCAACTTAATTTGAACCGTCACACGTTCAAAGAGTGTCTACAGTTTTTTAAAAATTAGTTATGAATTTTTGAAGTGGCAACCACATGCCATACTAGCAGCGAACACTGATTCAACTTTTGTATTAAATTAGGAATTCAATCATTTTGAAAGTGCGTGTACATAATAGGAACAATACACCCTACCTCAGAATTTAATCAAAAAGTGGCGATTTCGATTCATTTCATTCAGTTGAATTATCAAACTTAACTACTTTTCCCATGTTAAGTATACGGGGGATAGTTCAAATTCAAAAATACGGAGAGATTATACATATTTTTTCTCGTTATTCAAATTCAACTTAATTTGAACTGTCTTCTATGAGAAAACACGTTTAAAAAATGTCAACGATTTTTTAAAAATTAGTTATGAATTTTTGAAGTGGCAAAAACATGCCCCACTAATAATTAACACCGATTCGACTTTTGTGTTGAATTAGGAATTCAATCATTCTGAAAGTGCGTGTACATGATAAAAACAATATACCCTACCTCAGAATTTAATCAAAAAGTGGTGATCTTGATTCTTTGAATTCTGTTGAATTATCAAACTTAACTACTTTTCCCATGTTAAGTATATGGGGAATTGTTCAAATTTAAAAATATTGAGATTTAATACATATTTTTTCTCGATATTCAAATTCAATTTATTTGAACCATCCTCTATGACAAAACACCTTCAAAAAGTGTCAACGATTTTTTAAAAATTAGTTATGAATTTCTGAAATGGCAAAAACCTGCCCCACTAACAACGAACACCGATTCAACATTTGTATTGAATTTGAAATTCAATCATTCTGAAAGTGCGTGTACATGATAAGAACAATATACCCTACCTCAGAGTTTAATAAAAAAGTGGCAATCTCGATTTATTGAATTCTGTTGAATTATCAAACTTAACTACTTTTTCCATTTTAAGTATATGGGGGATAGTTCAAGTTCAAAAATTAGGAGAGATTAAACATATTTTTTCTCGTTATTCAAATTCAACTTAATTTGAACCATCACACGTTCAAAAAGTGTCTACGGTTTTTTAAAAATTAGTTATGAATTTTTGAAGTGGCAACCACATGCCATACTAGCAGCGAACACCGATTCAACTTTTGTATTGAATTAGAAATTCAATCATTCTGAAAGTGCGTGTACATGATGAGAACAATATACCCTACCTCAGAGTTCAATAAAATAGTGGCGATTTCGATTCATTTTATTCTGTTGAATTATCAAACTTAACTACTTTTCCCATGTTATGTATTCGGGGGATAGTTCAAAATCAAAAATAAGGAGAGATAATACTTATTTTTTCTCGTTATTCAAATTCAGCTTAATTTGAACCGTCCTCTATGAGAAAACACGTTCAAAAAGTGTCAAAGATTTTTTAAAAATTAGTTATGAATTTTTGAAGTGGCAAACACATGCCAGACTAGCAACGAACACCAATTCAACTTTTGTATTGAATTAGGAATTCAATCATTCTGAAAGTGCGTATACATATTAGGAACAATACACCCTACCTCAGAGTTTAATCAAAAAGTGGCGATCTCGATTCGTTGAATTCTGGTGAATTATCAAACTTAACTACTTTTCAGATGTTAACTAAATAGGGGGATAGTTCAAATTCAAAAATAAGGAGAGATAATACTTATTTTTTTTCGTTATTCAAATTCAACTTAATTTGAACTGTTTTCTATGAGAAAACACGTTTAAAAAGTGTCATCAATTTTGTTAAAAATTAGTTGTGAATTTTTGAAGTGGCAAAAACATGCCCCACTAACAATTAACACCGATTCGACTTTTGTAATGAATTAGGAATTCAATCATTCTGAAAGTTCGTGTACATGATAAAAACAATATACCCTACCTCAGAGTTTAATAAAAAAGTGGCAATCTCGATTCATTGAATTCTGTTGAATTATCAAACTTAACTACTTTTTCCATTTTAAGTATATGGGGGATAGTTCAAATTCAAAAATATGGAGCGATAATACATATTTTTTCTCGTTATTCAAATTCAACTTAATTTGAACCGACTTCTATGAGAAAACACGTTCAAAAAGTGTCTACGGTTTTTTAAAAATTAGTTATGAATTTTTGAAGTGGCAACCACATGCCATACTAGCAGCGAACACCGATTCAACTTTTGTATTGAATTAGAAATTCAATCATTCTGAAAGTGCGTGTACATGATGAGAACAATATACCCTACCTCAGAGTTCAATAAAATAGTGGCGATTTCGATTCATTTCATTCTGTTGAATTATCAAACTTAACTACTTTTCCCATGTTATGTATTCGGGGGATAGTTCAAATTCAAAAATAAGGAGAGATAATACTTATTTTTTCTCGTTATTCAAATTCAGCTTAATTTGAACCGTCCTCTATGAGAAAAAACGTTCAAAAAGTGTCAATGGTTTTTTAAAAATTAGTTATGAATTTTTGAAGTGGTAAACACATGCCATACTAGCAACGAACACCAATTCAACTTTTGTATTGAATTAGGAATTCAATCATTCTGAAAGTGCGTGTGCATGATTAGAACAATATACCCTACCTAAGAGTTCAATAACAAGGTGGCGATCTTGATTCATTGAATTCTGGTGAATTATCAAACATAAATATTTTACCCATGTTAAGTATATGAGGGATAGTTCAAGTTCAAAAATTAGGAGAGATTATACATATTTTTTCTCGTTATTCAAATTCAACTTAATTTGAACTGTCTTCTATGAGAAAACACGTTTAAAAAATGTCAACGATTTTTTAAAAATTAGTTATGAATTTTTGAAATGGCAAAAACATGCCCCACTAATAATTAACACCGATTCGACTTTTGTGTTGAATTAGGAATTCAATCATTCTGAAAGTGCGTGTACATGATAAAAACAATATACCCTACCTCAGAATTTAATCAAAAAGTGGTGATCTTGATTCTTTGAATTCTGTTGAATTATCAAACTTAACTACTTTTCCCATGTTAAGTATATGGGGAATTGTTCAAATTTAAAAATATTGAGATTTAATACATATTTTTTCTCGATATTCAAATTCAATTTATTTGAACCATCCTCTATGACAAAACACCTTCAAAAAGTGTCAACGATTTTTTAAAAATTAGTTATGAATTTCTGAAATGGCAAAAACCTGCCCCACTAACAACGAACACCGATTCAACATTTGTATTGAATTTGAAATTCAATCATTCTGAAAGTGCGTGTACATGATAAGAACAATATACCCTACCTCAGAGTTTAATAAAAAAGTGGCAATCTCGATTTATTGAATTCTGTTGAATTATCAAACTTAACTACTTTTTCCATTTTAAGTATATGGGGGATAGTTCAAGTTCAAAAATTAGGAGAGATTAAACATATTTTTTCTCGTTATTCAAATTCAACTTAATTTGAACCATCACACGTTCAAAAAGTGTCTACGGTTTTTTAAAAATTAGTTATGAATTTTTGAAGTGGCAACCACATGCCATACTAGCAGCGAACACCGATTCAACTTTTGTATTGAATTAGAAATTCAATCATTCTGAAAGTGCGTGTACATGATGAGAACAATATACCCTACCTCAGAGTTCAATAAAATAGTGGCGATTTCGATTCATTTTATTCTGTTGAATTATCAAACTTAACTACTTTTCCCATGTTATGTATTCGGGGGATAGTTCAAAATCAAAAATAAGGAGAGATAATACTTATTTTTTCTCGTTATTCAAATTCAGCTTAATTTGAACCGTCCTCTATGAGAAAACACGTTCAAAAAGTGTCAAAGATTTTTTAAAAATTAGTTATGAATTTTTGAAGTGGCAAACACATGCCAGACTAGCAACGAACACCAATTCAACTTTTGTATTGAATTAGGAATTCAATCATTCTGAAAGTGCGTATACATATTAGGAACAATACACCCTACCTCAGAGTTTAATCAAAAAGTGGCGATCTCGATTCGTTGAATTCTGGTGAATTATCAAACTTAACTACTTTTCAGATGTTAACTAAATAGGGGGATAGTTCAAATTCAAAAATAAGGAGAGATAATACTTATTTTTTTTCGTTATTCAAATTCAACTTAATTTGAACTGTTTTCTATGAGAAAACACGTTTAAAAAGTGTCATCAATTTTGTTAAAAATTAGTTGTGAATTTTTGAAGTGGCAAAAACATGCCCCACTAACAATTAACACCGATTCGACTTTTGTAATGAATTAGGAATTCAATCATTCTGAAAGTTCGTGTACATGATAAAAACAATATACCCTACCTCAGAGTTTAATAAAAAAGTGGCAATCTCGATTCATTGAATTCTGTTGAATTATCAAACTTAACTACTTTTTCCATTTTAAGTATATGGGGGATAGTTCAAATTCAAAAATATGGAGCGATAATACATATTTTTTCTCGTTATTCAAATTCAACTTAATTTGAACCGACTTCTATGAGAAAACACGTTCAAAAAGTGTCTACGGTTTTTTAAAAATTAGTTATGAATTTTTGAAGTGGCAACCACATGCCATACTAGCAGCGAACACCGATTCAACTTTTGTATTGAATTAGAAATTCAATCATTCTGAAAGTGCGTGTACATGATGAGAACAATATACCCTACCTCAGAGTTCAATAAAATAGTGGCGATTTCGATTCATTTCATTCTGTTGAATTATCAAACTTAACTACTTTTCCCATGTTATGTATTCGGGGGATAGTTCAAATTCAAAAATAAGGAGAGATAATACTTATTTTTTCTCGTTATTCAAATTCAGCTTAATTTGAACCGTCCTCTATGAGAAAAAACGTTCAAAAAGTGTCAATGGTTTTTTAAAAATTAGTTATGAATTTTTGAAGTGGTAAACACATGCCATACTAGCAACGAACACCAATTCAACTTTTGTATTGAATTAGGAATTCAATCATTCTGAAAGTGCGTGTGCATGATTAGAACAATATACCCTACCTAAGAGTTCAATAACAAGGTGGCGATCTTGATTCATTGAATTCTGGTGAATTATCAAACATAAATATTTTACCCATGTTAAGTATATGATGGATAGTTCAAGTTCAAAAATTAGGAGAGATTATACATATTTTTTCTCGTTATTCAAATTCAACTTAATTTGAACTGTCTTCTATGAGAAAACACGTTTAAAAAATGTCAACGATTTTTTAAAAATTAGTTATGAATTTTTGAAATGGCAAAAACATGCCCCACTAATAATTAACACCGATTCGACTTTTGTGTTGAATTAGGAATTCAATCATTCTGAAAGTGCGTGTACATGATAAAAACAATATACCCTACCTCAGAATTTAATCAAAAAGTGGTGATCTTGATTCTTTGAATTCTGTTGAATTATCAAACTTAACTACTTTTCCCATGTTAAGTATATGGGGAATTGTTCAAATTTAAAAATATTGAGATTTAATACATATTTTTTCTCGATATTCAAATTCAATTTATTTGAACCATCCTCTATGACAAAACACCTTCAAAATGTGTCAACGATTTTTTAAAAATTAGTTATGAATTTCTGAAATGGCAAAAACCTGCCCCACTAACAACGAACAACGATTCAACATTTGTATTGAATTTGAAATTCAATCATTCTGAAAGTGCGTGTACATGATAAGAACAATATACCCTACCTCAGAGTTTAATAAAAAAGTGGCAATCTCGATTTATTGAATTCTGTTGAATTATCAAACTTAACTACTTTTTCCATTTTAAGTATATGGGGGATAGTTCAAGTTCAAAAATTAGGAGAGATTAAACATATTTTTTCTCGTTATTCAAATTCAACTTAATTTGAACCATCACACGTTCAAAAAGTGTCTACGGTTTTTTAAAAATTAGTTATGAATTTTTGAAGTGGCAACCACATGCCATACTAGCAGCGAACACCGATTCAACTTTTGTATTGAATTAGAAATTCAATCATTCTGAAAGTGCGTGTACATGATGAGAACAATATACCCTACCTCAGAGTTCAATAAAATAGTGGCGATTTCGATTCATTTTATTCTGTTGAATTATCAAACTTAACTACTTTTCCCATGTTATGTATTCGGGGGATAGTTCAAATTCAAAAATAAGGAGAGATAATACTTATTTTTTCTCGTTATTCAAATTCAGCTTAATTTGAACCGTCCTCTATGAGAAAACACGTTCAAAAAGTGTCAACGATTTTTTAAAAATTAGTTATGAATTTTTGAAGTGGCAAACACATGCCAGACTAGCAACGAACACCAATTCAACTTTTGTATTGAATTAGGAATTCAATCATTCTGAAAGTGCGTATACATATTAGGAACAATACACCCTACCTCAGAGTTTAATCAAAAAGGGGCGATCTCGATTCGTTGAATTCTGGTGAATTATCAAACTTAACTACTTTTCAGATGTTAACTAAATAGGGGGATAGTTCAAATTCAAAAATAAGGAGAGATAATACTTATTTTTTTTCGTTATTCAAATTCAACTTAATTTGAACTGTTTTCTATGAGAAAACACGTTTAAAAAGTGTCATCTATTTTGTTAAAAATTAGTTGTGAATTTTTGAAGTGGCAAAAACATGCCCCACTAACAATTAACACCGATTCGACTTTTGTAATGAATTAGGAATTCAATCATTCTGAAAGTTCGTGTACATGATAAAAACAATATACCCTACCTCAGAGTTTAATAAAAAAGTGGCAATCTCGATTCATTGAATTCTGTTGAATTATCAAACTTAACTACTTTTTCCATTTTAAGTATATATGGGGGATAGTTCAAATTCAAAAATATGGAGCGATAATACAAATTTTTTCTCGTTATTCAAATTCAACTTAATTTGAACCGACTTCTATGAGAAAACACGTTCAAAAAGTGTCTACGGTTTTTTAAAAATTAGTTATGAATTTTTGAAGTGGCAACCACATGCCATACTAGCAGCGAACACCGATTCAACTTTTGTATTGAATTAGAAATTCAATCATTCTGAAAGTGCGTGTACATGATGAGAACAATATACCCTACCTCAGAGTTCAATAAAATAGTGGCAATCTCGATTTATTGAATTCTGTTGAATTATCAAACTTAACTACTTTTTCCATTTTAAGTATATGGGGGATAGTTCAAGTTCAAAAATTAGGAGAGATTAAACATATTTTTTCTCGTTATTCAAATTCAACTTAATTTGAACCATCACACGTTCAAAAAGTGTCTACGGTTTTTTAAAAATTAGTTATGAATTTTTGAAGTGGCAACCACATGCCATACTAGCAGCGAACACCGATTCAACTTTTGTATTGAATTAGAAATTCAATCATTCTGAAAGTGCGTGTACATGATGAGAACAATATACCCTACCTCAGAGTTCAATAAAATAGTGGCGATTTCGATTCATTTTATTCTGTTGAATTATCAAACTTAACTACTTTTCCCATGTTATGTATTCGGGGGATAGTTCAAATTCAAAAATAAGGAGAGATAATACTTATTTTTTCTCGTTATTCAAATTCAGCTTAATTTGAACCGTCCTCTATGAGAAAACACGTTCAAAAAGTGTCAACGATTTTTTAAAAATTAGTTATGAATTTTTGAAGTGGCAAACACATTCCAGACTAGCAGCGAACACCAATTCAACTTTTGTATTGAATTAGGAATTCAATCATTCTGAAAGTGCGTATACATATTAGGAACAATACACCCTACCTCAGAGTTTAATCAAAAAGTGGCGATCTCGATTCGTTGAATTCTGGTGAATTATCAAACTTAACTACTTTTCAGATGTTAACTAAATAGGGGGATAGTTCAAATTCAAAAATAAGGAGAGATAATACTTATTTTTTTTCGTTATTCAAATTCAACTTAATTTGAACTGTTTTCTATGAGAAAACACGTTTAAAAAGTGTCATCAATTTTGTTAAAAATTAGTTGTGAATTTTTGAAGTGGCAAAAACATGCCCCACTAACAATTAACACCGATTCGACTTTTGTAATGAATTAGGAATTCAATCATTCTGAAAGTTCGTGTACATGATAAAAACAATATACCCTACCTCAGAGTTTAATAAAAAAGTGGCAATCTCGATTCATTGAATTCTGTTGAATTATCAAACTTAACTACTTTTTCCATTTTAAGTTTATGGGGGATAGTTCAAATTCAAAAATATGGAGCGATAATACACATTTTTTCTCGTTATTCAAATTCAACTTAATTTGAACCGACTTCTATGAGAAAACACGTTCAAAAAGTGGCGATACTGATTCGTTGAGTTCTGGTGAATTATCAAACTTAACTACTTTTCCCACGTTAAGTATATGGGGGATAGTTCAAGTTCAAAAATTTGGAGAGATAATTCATATTTTTTCTCGTTATTCAAATTCAACTTAATTTGAACCGTCACACGTTCAAAAAATGTCTACGGTTATTTAAAAATTAGTTATGAATTTTTGAAGTGGCAACCACATGCCATACTAGCAGCGAACACCGATTCAACTTTTGTATTGAATTAGGAATTCAATCATTCTGAAAGTGCGTGTATATGATTAGAACAATATACCCTACCTCAGAGTTCAATAAAAAAGTGGCGATTTCGATTCATTTCATTCTGTTGAATTATCAAACTTAACTACTTTTCCCATGTTAAGTATATGGGGGATAGTTCACATTCAAAAATATGGAGAGATAATACATATTTTTTCTCAATATTCAAATTCAACTTAATTTGAACCGTCCTCTATGACAAAACACCTTCAAAAAGTGTCAACGATTTTTTAAAAATTATTTATGAATTTCTGCAGTGGCAAAAACAAGCCCCACTAACAACGAACACCGATTCAACATTTGTATTGAATTAGGAATTTAATCATTCTGAAAGTGCGTGTTCAAGATAAGAACAATATACCCTACCTCAGAGTTCATTAAAAAAGTGGCAATCTCGATTCATTGAATTCTGGTGAATTATCAAACTTAACTACTTTTTCCATTTTAAGTATATGGGGGACAGTTCAAATTTAAAAATATGGAGAGATAATACTTATTTTTTTTCGTTATTCAAATTTAACTTAATTTGAACTGTTTTCTATGACAAAACACCTTCAAAAAGTGTCAACGATTTTTTAAAAATTAGTTATGAATTTCTGAAGTGGCAAAAACATGCCCCACTAACAACGAACACCGATTCAACATTTGTATTGAATTTGAAATTCAATCATTCTGAAAGTGCGTGTACATGATAAGAACAATATACCCTACCTCAGAGTTTAATAAAAAAGTGGCTTTCTCGATTCATTGAATTCTGTTGAATTATCAAACTTAACTACTTTTCCCATGTTAAGTATATGGGGGATAGTTCAAGATCAAAAATTAGGAGAGATAATACAAATTTTTTCTCGTTATTCAAATTCAACTTAATTTGAACCGTCACACGTTCAAAAAGTGTCTACGGTTTTTTAAAAATTAGTTATGAATTTTTGAAGTGGCAACCACATGCCATACTAGCAGCGAACACCGATTCAACTTTTGTATTGAATTAGGAATTCAATCATTCTGAAAGTGCGTGTATATGATGAGAACAATATACCCTACCTCAGAGTTTAATAAAAAAGTGGCGATTTCGATTCATTTCATTCTGTTGAACTATCAAACTTAACTACTTTTCCCATGTTAAGTATATGGGGGATAGTTCAAATTCAAAAATATGGAGAGATAATACATATTTTTTCTCGATATTCAAATTCAACTTAATTTGAACCGTCCTCTATGAGAAAACACGTTCAAAAAGTGTCTACGGTTTTTTAAAAATTAGTTATGAATTTTTGAAGTGGCAACCACATGCCATACTAGCAGCGAACACCGATTCAACTTTTGTATTGAATTAGAAATTCAATCATTCTGAAAGTGCGTGTACATGATGAGAACAATATACCCTACCTCAGAGTTCAATAAAATAGTGGCAATCTCGATTTATTGAATTCTGTTGAATTATCAAACTTAACTACTTTTTCCATTTTAAGTATATGGGGGATAGTTCAAGTTCAAAAATTAGGAGAGATTAAACATATTTTTTCTCGTTATTCAAATTCAACTTAATTTGAACCATCACACGTTCAAAAAGTGTCTACGGTTTTTTAAAAATTAGTTATGAATTTTTGAAGTGGCAACCACATGCCATACTAGCAGCGAACACCGATTCAACTTTTGTATTGAATTAGAAATTCAATCATTCTGAAAGTGCGTGTACATGATGAGAACAATATACCCTACCTCAGAGTTCAATAAAATAGTGGCGATTTCGATTCATTTTATTCTGTTGAATTATCAAACTTAACTACTTTTCCCATGTTATGTATTCGGGGGATAGTTCAAATTCAAAAATAAGGAGAGATAATACTTATTTTTTCTCGTTATTCAAATTCAGCTTAATTTGAACCGTCCTCTATGAGAAAACACGTTCAAAAAGTGTCAACGATTTTTTAAAAATTAGTTATGAATTTTTGAAGTGGCAAACACATTCCAGACTAGCAGCGAACACCAATTCAACTTTTGTATTGAATTAGGAATTCAATCATTCTGAAAGTGCGTATACATATTAGGAACAATACACCCTACCTCAGAGTTTAATCAAAAAGTGGCGATCTCGATTCGTTGAATTCTGGTGAATTATCAAACTTAACTACTTTTCAGATGTTAACTAAATAGGGGGATAGTTCAAATTCAAAAATAAGGAGAGATAATACTTATTTTTTTTCGTTATTCAAATTCAACTTAATTTGAACTGTTTTCTATGAGAAAACACGTTTAAAAAGTGTCATCAATTTTGTTAAAAATTAGTTGTGAATTTTTGAAGTGGCAAAAACATGCCCCACTAACAATTAACACCGATTCGACTTTTGTAATGAATTAGGAATTCAATCATTCTGAAAGTTCGTGTACATGATAAAAACAATATACCCTACCTCAGAGTTTAATAAAAAAGTGGCAATCTCGATTCATTGAATTCTGTTGAATTATCAAACTTAACTACTTTTTCCATTTTAAGTTTATGGGGGATAGTTCAAATTCAAAAATATGGAGCGATAATACACATTTTTTCTCGTTATTCAAATTCAACTTAATTTGAACCGACTTCTATGAGAAAACACGTTCAAAAAGTGGCGATACTGATTCGTTGAGTTCTGGTGAATTATCAAACTTAACTACTTTTCCCACGTTAAGTATATGGGGGATAGTTCAAGTTCAAAAATTTGGAGAGATAATTCATATTTTTTCTCGTTATTCAAATTCAACTTAATTTGAACCGTCACACGTTCAAAAAATGTCTACGGTTATTTAAAAATTAGTTATGAATTTTTGAAGTGGCAACCACATGCCATACTAGCAGCGAACACCGATTCAACTTTTGTATTGAATTAGGAATTCAATCATTCTGAAAGTGCGTGTATATGATTAGAACAATATACCCTACCTCAGAGTTCAATAAAAAAGTGGCGATTTCGATTCATTTCATTCTGTTGAATTATCAAACTTAACTACTTTTCCCATGTTAAGTATATGGGGGATAGTTCACATTCAAAAATATGGAGAGATAATACATATTTTTTCTCAATATTCAAATTCAACTTAATTTGAACCGTCCTCTATGACAAAACACCTTCAAAAAGTGTCAACGATTTTTTAAAAATTATTTATGAATTTCTGCAGTGGCAAAAACAAGCCCCACTAACAACGAACACCGATTCAACATTTGTATTGAATTAGGAATTTAATCATTCTGAAAGTGCGTGTTCAAGATAAGAACAATATACCCTACCTCAGAGTTCATTAAAAAAGTGGCAATCTCGATTCATTGAATTCTGGTGAATTATCAAACTTAACTACTTTTTCCATTTTAAGTATATGGGGGACAGTTCAAATTTAAAAATATGGAGAGATAATACTTATTTTTTTTCGTTATTCAAATTTAACTTAATTTGAACTGTTTTCTATGACAAAACACCTTCAAAAAGTGTCAACGATTTTTTAAAAATTAGTTATGAATTTCTGAAGTGGCAAAAACATGCCCCACTAACAACGAACACCGATTCAACATTTGTATTGAATTTGAAATTCAATCATTCTGAAAGTGCGTGTACATGATAAGAACAATATACCCTACCTCAGAGTTTAATAAAAAAGTGGCTTTCTCGATTCATTGAATTCTGTTGAATTATCAAACTTAACTACTTTTCCCATGTTAAGTATATGGGGGATAGTTCAAGATCAAAAATTAGGAGAGATAATACAAATTTTTTCTCGTTATTCAAATTCAACTTAATTTGAACCGTCACACGTTCAAAAAGTGTCTACGGTTTTTTAAAAATTAGTTATGAATTTTTGAAGTGGCAACCACATGCCATACTAGCAGCGAACACCGATTCAACTTTTGTATTGAATTAGAAATTCAATCATTCTGAAAGTGCGTGTACATGATGAGAACAATATACCCTACCTCAGAGTTCAATAAAATAGTGGCGATTTCGATTCATTTTATTCTGTTGAATTATCAAACTTAACTACTTTTCCCATGTTATGTATTCGGGGGATAGTTCAAATTCAAAAATAAGGAGAGATAATACTTATTTTTTCTCGTTATTCAAATTCAGCTTAATTTGAACCGTCCTCTATGAGAAAACACGTTCAAAAAGTGTCAACGATTTTTTAAAAATTAGTTATGAATTTTTGAAGTGGCAAACACATTCCAGACTAGCAGCGAACACCAATTCAACTTTTGTATTGAATTAGGAATTCAATCATTCTGAAAGTGCGTATACATATTAGGAACAATACACCCTACCTCAGAGTTTAATCAAAAAGTGGCGATCTCGATTCGTTGAATTCTGGTGAATTATCAAACTTAACTACTTTTCAGATGTTAACTAAATAGGGGGATAGTTCAAATTCAAAAATAAGGAGAGATAATACTTATTTTTTTTCGTTATTCAAATTCAACTTAATTTGAACTGTTTTCTATGAGAAAACACGTTTAAAAAGTGTCATCAATTTTGTTAAAAATTAGTTGTGAATTTTTGAAGTGGCAAAAACATGCCCCACTAACAATTAACACCGATTCGACTTTTGTAATGAATTAGGAATTCAATCATTCTGAAAGTTCGTGTACATGATAAAAACAATATACCCTACCTCAGAGTTTAATAAAAAAGTGGCAATCTCGATTCATTGAATTCTGTTGAATTATCAAACTTAACTACTTTTTCCATTTTAAGTTTATGGGGGATAGTTCAAATTCAAAAATATGGAGCGATAATACACATTTTTTCTCGTTATTCAAATTCAACTTAATTTGAACCGACTTCTATGAGAAAACACGTTCAAAAAGTGGCGATACTGATTCGTTGAGTTCTGGTGAATTATCAAACTTAACTACTTTTCCCACGTTAAGTATATGGGGGATAGTTCAAGTTCAAAAATTTGGAGAGATAATTCATATTTTTTCTCGTTATTCAAATTCAACTTAATTTGAACCGTCACACGTTCAAAAAATGTCTACGGTTATTTAAAAATTAGTTATGAATTTTTGAAGTGGCAACCACATGCCATACTAGCAGCGAACACCGATTCAACTTTTGTATTGAATTAGGAATTCAATCATTCTGAAAGTGCGTGTATATGATTAGAACAATATACCCTACCTCAGAGTTCAATAAAAAAGTGGCGATTTCGATTCATTTCATTCTGTTGAATTATCAAACTTAACTACTTTTCCCATGTTAAGTATATGGGGGATAGTTCACATTCAAAAATATGGAGAGATAATACATATTTTTTCTCAATATTCAAATTCAACTTAATTTGAACCGTCCTCTATGACAAAACACCTTCAAAAAGTGTCAACGATTTTTTAAAAATTATTTATGAATTTCTGCAGTGGCAAAAACAAGCCCCACTAACAACGAACACCGATTCAACATTTGTATTGAATTAGGAATTTAATCATTCTGAAAGTGCGTGTTCAAGATAAGAACAATATACCCTACCTCAGAGTTCATTAAAAAAGTGGCAATCTCGATTCATTGAATTCTGGTGAATTATCAAACTTAACTACTTTTTCCATTTTAAGTATATGGGGGACAGTTCAAATTTAAAAATATGGAGAGATAATACTTATTTTTTTTCGTTATTCAAATTTAACTTAATTTGAACTGTTTTCTATGACAAAACACCTTCAAAAAGTGTCAACGATTTTTTAAAAATTAGTTATGAATTTCTGAAGTGGCAAAAACATGCCCCACTAACAACGAACACCGATTCAACATTTGTATTGAATTTGAAATTCAATCATTCTGAAAGTGCGTGTACATGATAAGAACAATATACCCTACCTCAGAGTTTAATAAAAAAGTGGCTTTCTCGATTCATTGAATTCTGTTGAATTATCAAACTTAACTACTTTTCCCATGTTAAGTATATGGGGGATAGTTCAAGATCAAAAATTAGGAGAGATAATACAAATTTTTTCTCGTTATTCAAATTCAACTTAATTTGAACCGTCACACGTTCAAAAAGTGTCTACGGTTTTTTAAAAATTAGTTATGAATTTTTGAAGTGGCAACCACATGCCATACTAGCAGCGAACACCGATTCAACTTTTGTATTGAATTAGGAATTCAATCATTCTGAAAGTGCGTGTATATGATGAGAACAATATACCCTACCTCAGAGTTTAATAAAAAAGTGGCGATTTCGATTCATTTCATTCTGTTGAACTATCAAACTTAACTACTTTTCCCATGTTAAGTATATGGGGGATAGTTCAAATTCAAAAATATGGAGAGATAATACATATTTTTTCTCGATATTCAAATTCAACTTAATTTGAACCGTCCTCTATGACAAAACACCTTCAAAAAGTGTCAACGATTTTTTAAAAATTATTTATGAATTTCTGAAGTGGCAAAAACAAGCCCCACTAAAAACGAACACCGATTCAACATTTGTATTGAATTAGGAATTCAATCATTCTGAAAGTGCGTGTGCATGATTAGAACAATATACCCTACCTAAGAGTTCAATAACAAGGTGGCGATCTCGATTCATTGAATTCTGGTGAATTATCAAACATAAATATTTTACCCATGTTAAGTATATGAGGGATAGTTCAAGTTCAAAAATTAGGAGAGATAATTCATATTTTTTCTCGTTATTCAAATTCAACTTAATTTGAACCGTCACACGTTCAAAGAGTGTCTACAGTTTTTTAAAAATTAGTTATGAATTTTTGAAGTGGCAACCACATGCCATACTAGCAGCGAACACTGATTCAGTTTTTGTATTAAATTAGGAATTCAATCATTTTGAAAGTGCGTGTACATAATAGGAACAATACACCCTACCTCAGAATTTAATCAAAAAGTGGCGATTTCGATTCATTTCATTCAGTTGAATTATCAAACTTAACTACTTTTCCCATGTTAAGTATACGGGGGATAGTTCAAATTCAAAAATAAGGAGAGATTATACATATTTTTCTCGTTATTCAAATTCAACTTAATTTGAACTGTCTTCTATGAGAAAACACGTTTAAAAAATGTCAACGATTTTTTAAAAATTAGTTATGAATTTTTGAAGTGGCAAAAACATGCCCCACTAATAATTAACACCGATTCGACTTTTGTGTTGAATTAGGAATTCAATCATTCTGAAAGTGCGTGTACATGATAAAAACAATATACCCTACCTCAGAATTTAATCAAAAAGTGGTGATCTTGATTCTTTGAATTCTGTTGAATTATCAAACTTAACTACTTTTCCCATGTTAAGTATATGGGGAATTGTTCAAATTTAAAAATAAGGAGATTTAATACATATTTTTTCTCGATATTCAAATTCAATTTATTTGAACCATCCTCTATGACAAAACACCTTCAAAAAGTGTCAACGATTTTTTAAAAATTAGTTATGAATTTCTGAAATGGCAAAAACATGCCCCACTAACAACGAACACCGATTCAACATTTGTATTAAATTTGAAATTCAATCATTCTGAAAGTGCGTGTACATGATAAGAACAATATACTTTACCTCAGAGTTTAATAAAAAAGTGGCAATCTCGATTTATTGAATTCTGTTGAATTATCAAACTTAACTACTTTTTCCATTTTAAGTATATGGGGGATAGTTCAAGTTCAAAAATTAGGAGAGATTAAACATATTTTTTCTCGTTATTCAAATTCAACTTAATTTGAACCATCACACGTTCAAAAAGTGTCTACGGTTTTTTAAAATTAGTTATGAATTTTTGAAGTGGCAAACACATGCCATACTAGCAACGAACACCAATTCAACTTTTGTATTGAATTAGGAATTCAATCATTCTGAAAGTGCGTATACATATTAGGAACAATACACCCTACCTCAGAGTTTAATCAAAAAGTGGCGATCTCGATTCGTTGAATTCTGGTGAATTATCAAACTTAACTACTTTTCAGATGTTAACTAAATAGGGGGATAGTTCAAATTCAAAAATAAGGAGAGATAATACTTATTTTTTTTCGTTATTCAAATTCAACTTAATTTGAACTGTTTTCTATGAGAAAACACGTTTAAAAAGTGTCATCGATTTTGTTAAAAATTAGTTGTGAATTTTTGAAGTGGCAAAAACATGCCCCACTAACAATTAACACCGATTCGACTTTTGTAATGAATTAGGAATTCAATCATTCTGAAAGTTCGTGTACATGATAAAAACAATATACCCTACCTCAGAGTTTAATAAAAAAGTGGCAATCTCAATTCAATGAATTCTGTTGAATTATCAAACTTAACTACTTTTTCCATTTTAAGTATATGGGGGATAGTTCAAGTTCAAAAATTAGGAGAGATAATACAAATTTTTTCTCGTTATTCAAATTCAACTTAATTTGAACCGTCACACGTTCAAAAAGTGTCTACGGTTTTTTAAAAATTAGTTATGAATTTTTGAAGTGGCAACCACATGCCATACTAGCAGCGAACACCGATTCAACTTCTGTATTGAATTAGGAATTCAATCATTCTGAAAGTGCGTGTACATGATAAAAACAACATACCCTACCTCAGAATTTAATCAAAAAGTAAGTGGTGATCTTAATTCTTTCAATTCTGTTGAATTATCAAACTTAACTACTTTTCCCATGTAAAGTATATGGGGGATTGTTCAAATTTAAAAATATGGAGATTTAATACATATTTTTTCTCGATATTCAAATTCAATTTAATTTGAACCATCCTCTATGACAAAACACCTTCAAAAAGTGTCAACGATTTTTTAAAAATTAGTTATGAATTTTTGAAGTGGCAAACACATGCCCCATTAGCAGCGAACACAGAGTCAACTTTTGTATTGAATTAGGAATTCAATCATTCTGAAAGTGCGTGTACATGATAAGAACAATATACCCTACCTCAGGGTTTAATAAAAAAGTGGCAATTCGATTCATTGAATTCTGTTGAATTATCAAACTTAACTACTTTTTCCATTTTAAGTATATGGGGGATAGTTCAAGTTCAAAAATTAGGAGAGATTAAACATATTTTTTCTCGTTATTCAAATTCAACTTAATTTGAACCGTCATACGTTCAAAAAGTGTCTACGTTTTTTTTAAAAATTAGTTATGAATTTTTGAAGTGGCAACCACATGCCATACTAGCAGCGAACACCGATTCAACTATTGTATTGAATTAGGAATTCAATCATTCTGAAAGTGCGTGTACATGATGAGAACAATATACCCTACCTCAGAGTTCAATACAAAAGGGGCGATTTCGATTCATTTCATTCTGTTGAATTATCAAACTTAACTACTTTTCCCAAGTTATGTATACAGGGGATAGTTCAAATTCAAAAATAAGAAGAGATAATACTTATTTTTTCTCGTTATTCAAATTCAACTTAATTTGAACCGTCCTCTATGAGAAAACACGTTCAAAAAGTGTCAACGATTTTTTTAAAATTAGTTAAGAATTTTTGAAGTGGCAAACACATGCCCCATTAGCAGCGAACACAGAGTCAACTTTTGTATTGAATTAGGAATTCAATCATTCTGAAAGTGCGTGTACATGATAAGAACAATATACCCTACCTCAGGGTTTAATAAAAAAGTGGCAATTCGATTCATTGAATTCTGTTTAATTATCAAACTTAACTATTTTTTCCATTTTAAGAATATGGGGGATAGTTCAAATTAAAAAATATGGAGCGATAATACATATTTTTTCTCGTTATTCAAATTCAACTTAATTTGAACCGTCCTTAATGAGAAAACACGTTCAAAAAGTGTCAACGATTTTTTAAAAATTAGTTATGAATTTTTGAAGTGGCAACCACATGCCATACTAGCAGTGAACACCGATTCAACTTTTGAATTGAATTAGGAATTCAATCATTCTGAAAGTGCGTATACATAATAGGAACAATACACCCTACCTCAAAATTTAATCAAAAAGTGACGATCTCGATTCGTTGAATTCTGGTGAATTATCAAACTTAACTACTTTTCAGAAGTTAACTAAATAGGGGGATAGTTCAAATTCAAAAATAAGGAGAGATAATTCTTATTTCTTTTCGTTATTCAAATTTATCTTAATTTGAACTGATTTCTATGAGAAAACAAGTATAAAAAGTGTCATCGATTTTTTAAATATTAGGTATGAATTTTTGAAGTGGCAAAAACATGCCCCACTAACAATTAACACCGATTCGACTTTTGTAATGAATTAGGAATTCAATCATTCTGAAAGTTCGTGTACATGATAAAAACAATATACCCTACCTCAGAGTTCAATCAAAAAGTGGCGATCCTGATTCGTTGAGTTCTGGTGAATTATCAAACTTAACTACTTTTTCCACGTTAAGTATATGGGGGATAGTTCAAGTTCAAAAATTAGGAGAGATAATACATATTTTTTCTCGTTATTCAAATTCAACCTATTTTGAACCGTCAAACGTTCAAAAAGTGTCTACGTTTTTTTTTAAAATTAGTTATGAATTTTTGAAGTGGCAACCACATGCCATACTAGCAGCGAACACCGATTCAACTATTGTATTGAATTAGGAATTCAATCATTCTGAAAGTGCGTGTACATGATGAGAACAATATACCCTACCTCAGAGTTCAATACAAAAGGGGCGATTTCGATTCATTTCATTCTGTTGAATTATCAAACTTAACTACTTTTCCCATGTTATGTATACAGGGGATAGTTCAAATTCAAAAATAAGAAGAGATAATACTTATTTTTTCTCGTTATTCAAATTCAACTTAATTTGAACCGTCCTCTATGAGAAAACACGTTCAAAAAGTGTCAACGATTTTTTTAAAATTAGTTAAGAATTTTTGAAGTGGCAAACACATGCCCCATTAGCAGCGAACACAGAGTCAACTTTTGTATTGAATTAGGAATTCAATCATTCTGAAAGTGCGTGTACATGATAAGAACAATATACCCTACCTCAGGGTTTAATAAAAAAGTGGCAATTCGATTCATTGAATTCTGTTGAATTATCAAACTTAACTATTTTTTCCATTTTAAGAATATGGGGGATAGTTCAAATTAAAAAATATGGAGCGATAATACATATTTTTTCTCGTTATTCAAATTCAACTTAATTTGAACCGACTTCTATGAGAAAACACGTTCACAAAGTGTCAACGGTTTTTTAAAAATTAGTTATGAATTTTTGATGTGGCAAACACATGCCCCATTAGCGACGAACACAGTCAACTTTTGTATTAAATTAGGAATTCAATCATTCTGGAAGTGCGTGTACATAATAGGAACAATACACCCTACCTCAGAGTTTAATCAAAAAGTGGCGATCTCGATTCGTTGAATTCTGTTGAATTATCAAACTTAACTACTTTTCCCATTTTAAGTATATGGGGGATAGTTCAAATTTAAAAATATGGAGAGATAATACATATTTTTTCTCGTTATTCAAATTCAACTTAATTTGAACCAACTTCTATGAGAAAACACGTTCAAAAAGTGTCTACGGTTATTTAAAAATTAGTTATGAATTTTTGAAGTGGCAACCACATGCCATACTAGCAGCGAACTCCGATTCAACTTTTGTATTGAATTAGGAATTCAATCATTATGAAAGTGCGTGTATACGATGAGAACAATATACCCTACCTCAGAGTTCAATAAAATAGTGGCGATTTCGATTCATTTCATTCTGTTGAATTATCAAACTTAACTACTTTTCCCATGTAAAGTATATGGGGGATTGTTCAAATTTAAAAATATGGAGATTTAATACATATTTTTTCTCGATATTCAAATTCAATTTAATTTGAACCATCCTCTATGACAAAACACCTTCAAAAAGTGTCAACGATTTTTTAAAAATTAGTTATGAATTTTTGAAGTGGCAACCACATGCCATACTAGCAGCGAACTCCGATTCAACTTTTGTATTGAATTAGGAATTCAATCATTATGAAAGTGCGTGTATACGATGAGAACAATATACCCTACCTCAGAGTTCAATAAAATAGTGGCGATTTCGATTCATTTCATTCTGTTGAATTATCAAACTTAACTACTTTTCCCATGTTATGTATTCGGTGGATAGTTCAAATTCAAAAATAAGGAGAGATAATACTTATTTTTTCTCGTTATTCAAATTCAGCTTAATTTGAACCGTCCTTAATGAGAAAACACGTTCAAAAAGTGTCAACGATTTTTTAAAAATTAGTTATGAATTTTTGAAGTGGCAAACACATGCCATACTAGCAACGAACACCAATTCAACTTTTGTATTGAATTAGGAATTCAATCATTCTGAAAGTGCGAATACATATTAGGAACAATACACCCTACCTCAGAGTTTAATCAAAAAGTGGCGATCTCGATTCGTTGAATTCTGGTGAATTATCAAACTTAACTACTTTTCAGATGTTAACTAAATAGGGGGATAGTTTAAATTCAAAAATAAGGAGAGATAATACTTATTTTTTTTCGTTATTCAAATTCAACTTAATTTGAACTGTTTTCTATGAGAAAACACGTTTAAAAAGTGTCTTCGATTTTGTTAAAAATTAGTTGTGAATTTTTGAAGTGGCAAAAACATGCCCCACTAACAATTAACACCGATTCGACTTTTGTAATGAATTAGGAATTCAATCATTCTGAAAGTTCGTGTACATGATAAAAACAATATACCCTACCTCAGAGTTTAATAAAAATGTGGCAATCTCGATTCATTGAATTCTGTTGAATTATCAAACTTAACTACTTTTTCCATTTTAAGTACATGGGGGATAGTTCAAATTCAAAAATATGGAGCGATAATACATATTTTTTCTCGTTATTCAAATTCAACTTAATTTGAACCGACTTCTATGAGAAAACACGTTCAAAAAGTGTCAACGGTTTTTTAAAAATAAGTTATGAATTTTTGATGTGGCAAACACATGCCCCATTAGCAACGAACACAGTCAACTTTTGTATTAAATTAGGAATTCAATCATTCTGAAAGTGCGTGTACATAATAGGAACAATACACCCTACCTCAGAGTTTAATCAAAAAGTGGCGATCTCGATTCGTTGAATTCTGTTGAATTATCAAACTTAACTACTTTTCCCATGTTAAGTATATTTGGGATAGTTCAAATTTAAAAATATGGAGAGATAATACATATTTTTTCTCGATATTCAAATTCAACTTAATTTGAACCATCCTCTATGACAAAACACCTTCAAAAAGTGTCAACGATTTTTTAAATATTAGTTATGAATTTCTGAAATGGCAAAAACATGCCCCACTAACAACGAACACCGATTCAACATTTGTATTGAATTTGAAATTCAATCATTCTGAAAGTGCGTGTACATGATAAGAACAATATACACTACCTCAGAGTATAATAAAAAAGTGGCAATCTCAATTTATTGAATTCTGTTGAATTATCAAACTTAACTACTTTTTCCATTTTAAGTATATGGGGAATAGTTCAAGTTCAAAAATTAGGAGAGATAATACATATTTTTTCTCGTTATTCAAATTCAACTTAATTTAAACCGTCAAACGTTCAAAAAGTGTCTACGGTTTTTTAAATATTAGTTATGAATTTTTGAAGTGGCAACCACATGGCATACTAGCAGCGAACACCGATTCAACTGTTGTATTGAATTAGGAATTCAATCATTCTGAAAGTGCGTGTACATGATGAGAACAATATACCCTACCTCAAAGTTCAATATAAAAGTGGCGATTTCGATTCATTTTATTCTGTTGAATTATCAAACTTAACTACTTTTCTCATGTTATGTATACGGGGAATAGTTCAAATTAAAAAATTAGGAGAGATAATACGTATATTTTCTCGTTATTCAAATTCAACTTAATTTGAACCGTCCTCTATGACAAAACACGTTCAAAAAGTGTCAACGATTTTTTAAAAATTAGTTATGAATTTTTGAAGTGGCAAACACATGCCCCATTAGCAGCGAACACAGAGTCAACTTTTGTATTGAATTAGGAATTCAATCATTCTGAAAGTGCGTATACATAATAGGAACAATACACCCTACCTCAGAGTTTAATCAAAAAGTGACGATCTCGATTCGTTGAATTCTGGTGAATTATCAAACTTAACTACTTTTCAGAAGTTAACTAAATAGGGGGATAGTTCAAATTCAAAAATAAGGAGAGATAATTCTTATTTTTTTTCGTTATTCAAATTTAACTTAATTTGAACTGTTTTCTATGAGAAAACAAGTATAAAAAGTGTCATCGATTTTTTAAAAATTAGGTATGAATTTTTGAAGTGGCAAAAACATGCCCCACTAACAATTAACACCGATTCGACTTTTGTAATGAATTACGAATTCAATCATTCTGAAAGTTCGTGTACATGATAAAAACAATATACCCTACCTCAGAGTTCAATCAAAAAGTGGCGATCCTGATTCGTTGAGTTCTGGTGAATTATCAAAACTTAACTACTTTTCCCATTTTAAGTATATGGGGGATAGTTCAAATTCAAAAATATGGAGCGATAATACATATTTTTTCTCGTTATTCAAATTCAACTTAATTTGAACCATCCTCTATGACAAAACACCTTCAAAAAGTGTCAACGATTTTTTAAAAATTAGGTATAAATTTTTGAAGTGGCAAAAACATGCCCCACTAACAATTAACACCGATTCGACTTTTGTAATGAATTAGGAATTCAATCATTCTGAAAGTTCGTGTACATGATAAAAACAATCTACCCTACCTCAGAGTTCAATCAAAAAGTGGCGATCCTGATTCGTTGTGTTCTGGTGAATTATCAAATTTAACTACTTTTTCCACGTTAAGTATATGGGGGATAGTTCAAGTTCAAAAATTAGGAGAGATAATACATATTTTTTCTCGTTATTCAAATTCAACTTAATTTGAACCGTCACACGTTCAAAAAGTGTCTACAGTTTTTTAAAAATTAGTTATGAATTTTTGAAGTGGCAACCACATGCCATACTAGCAGCGAACACCGATTCAACTTTTGTATTGAATAAGGAATTCAATCATTCTGAAAGTGCGTGTATATGATGAGAACAATATACCCTACCTCAGAGTTCAATAAAAAAGTGGCGATTTCGATTCATTTCATTCTGTTGAATTATCAAACTTAACTACTTTTCCCAAGTTAAGTATACGGGGGATAGTTCAAATTCAAAAATAAGGAGATTTAATACATATTTTTTCTCGATATTCAAATTCAACTTAATTTGAACCATCCTCTATGACAAAACACCTTCAAAAAGTGTCAACGATTTTTTAAAAATTAGTTATGAATTTCTGAAGTGGCAAAAACATGCCCCACTAACAACGAACACTGAATCAACATTTGTATTGAATTTGAAATTCAATCATTCTGAAAGTGCGTGTACATGATAAGAACAATAGATAAGAACAATATACCCTACCTCAGAGTTTAATAAAAAAGTGGCAATCTCGATTCATTGAATTCTGTTGAATTATCAAACTTAACTACTTTTTCCATTTTAAGTATATGGGGGATAGTTCAATTTCAAAAATATGGAGAGATAATACATATTTTTTCTCGTTATTCAAATTCAACTTTATTTGAACCGATTTCTATGAGAAAACACGTTCAAAAAGTGGCGATACTGATTCGTTGAGTTCTGGTGAATTATCAAACTTAACTACTTTTCCCACGTTAAGTATATGGGGGATAGTTCAAGTTCAAAAATTAGGTGAGATAATACAATTTTTTTCTCGTTATTCAAATTCAACTTAATTTGAACCGTCTTACGTTCAAAAAGTGTCTACGGTTTTTTAAAAATTAGTTATGAATTTTTGAAGTGGCAACCACATGCCATACTAGCAGCGACCACCGATTCAACTTTTGTATTGAATTAGGAATTCAATCATTCTGAAAGTGCGTGTATATGATGAGAACAATATACCCTTCCTCAGAGTTCAATAAAAAAGTGGCGATTTCGATTCATTTCATTCTGTTGAATTATCAAACTTAACTACTTTTCCCATGTTAAGTATATGGGGGATAGTTCAAATTCAAAAATATGGAGAGATAATACATATTTTTTCTCGATATTCAAATTCAACTTAATTTGAACCGTCCTCTATGACAAAACACCTTCAAAAAGTTTCAACGATTTTTTAAAAATTATTTATGAATTTCTGAAGTGGCAAAAACAAGCCCCACTAACAACGAACACCGATTCAACATTTGTATTGAATTAGGAATTCAATCATTCTGAAAGTGCGTGTTCAAGATAAGAACAATATACCCTACCTCAGAGTTTAATAAAAAAGTGGCAATCTCAATTCATTGAATTCTGTTGAATTATAGAACTTAACTACTTTTTCCATTTTAAGTATATGGGGGATAGTTCAAATTCAAAAATATGGAGAGATTATACATATTTTTTCTCGTTATTCAAAATCAACTTTATTTGAACCGTCCTCTATGAGAAAAAACGTTCAAAAAGTGTCAATGGTTTTTTAAAAATTAGTTATGAATTTTTGAAATGGTAAACACATGCCATACTAGCAACGAACACCAATTCAACTTTTGTATTGAATTAGGAATTCAATCATTCTGAAAGTGCGTGTGCATGATTAGAACAATATACCCTACCTAAGAGTTCAATAACAAGGTGGCGATCTCGATTCATTGAATTCTGGTGAATTATCAAACATAAATATTTTACCCATGTTAAGAATATGGGGGATAGTTCAAGTTCAAAAATTAGGAGAGATAATTCATATTTTTTCTCGTTATTCAAATTCAACTTAATTTGAACCGTCACACGTTCAAAAAGTGTCTACAGTTTTTTAAAAATTAGTTATGAATTTTTGAAGTGGCAACCACATGCCATACTAGCAGCGAACACCGATTCAACTTTTGTATTAAATTAGGAATTCAATAATTTTGAAAGTGCGTGTACATAATAGGAACAATACACCCTACCTCAGAATTTAATCAAAAAGTGGCGATCTCGATTAGTTGAATTCTGGTGAATTATCAAACTTAACTACTTTTCAGATGTTAACTATATATGGGGATAGTTCAAATTCAAAAATAAGGAGAGATAATACTTATTTTTTCTCAATATTCAAATTCAACTTAGTTTGAACCGTCCTCAATGACAAAACACTTTCAAAAAGTGTCAACGATTTTTTAAAAATTAGTTATGAATTTTTGAAGTGGCAAAAACATGCCCCCCTAACAATTAACACCGATTCGACTTTTGTATTGAATTAGGATTTCAATCATTCTGAAAGTTCGTGTACATGATAAAAACAATATACCCTACCTCAGACTTTAATCAAAAAGGGGTGATCTTGATTCATTGAATCCTGGTGAATTATCAAACTTAACTACTTTTCCTATGTTAAGTATAAGGAGGATAGTTCAAATTCAAAAATATGGAGAGATAATACGTATTTTTTCTCGATATTCAAATTCAACTTAGTTTAAACCGTCCTCTATGACAAAACACCTTCAAAAAGTGTCAACGATTTTTAAAAAATTATTTATGAACTTCTGAAGTGGCAAAAACAAGCCCCACTAACAACGAACACCGATTCAACATTTGTATTGAATTAGGAATTTAATCATTCTGAAAGTGCGTGTTCAAGATAAGAACAATATACCCTACCTCAGAGTTCATTAAAAAAGTGGCAATCTCGATTCATTGAATTCTGGTGAATTATCAAACTTAACTACTTTTTCCATTTTAAGTATATGGGGGACAGTTCAAATTTAAAAATATGGAGAGATAATACTTATTTTTTTTCGTTATTCAAATTTAACTTAATTTGAACTGTTTTCTATGACAAAACACCTTCAAAAAGTGTCAACGATTTTTTAAAAATTAGTTATGAATTTCTGAAGTGGCAAAAACATGCCCCACTAACAACGAACACCGATTCAACATTTGTATTGAATTTGAAATTCAATCATTCTGAAAGTGCGTGTACATGATAAGAACAATATACCCTACCTCAGAGTTTAATAAAAAAGTGGCTTTCTCGATTCATTGAATTCTGTTGAATTATCAAACTTAACTACTTTTCCCATGTTAAGTATATGGGGGATAGTTCAAGATCAAAAATTAGGAGAGATAATACAAATTTTTTCTCGTTATTCAAATTCAACTTAATTTGAACCGTCACACGTTCAAAAAGTGTCTACGGTTTTTTAAAAATTAGTTATGAATTTTTGAAGTGGCAACCACATGCCATACTAGCAGCGAACACCGATTCAACTTTTGTATTGAATTAGGAATTCAATCATTCTGAAAGTGCGTGTATATGATGAGAACAATATACCCTACCTCAGAGTTTAATAAAAAAGTGGCGATTTCGATTCATTTCATTCTGTTGAACTATCAAACTTAACTACTTTTCCCATGTTAAGTATATGGGGGATAGTTCAAATTCAAAAATATGGAGAGATAATACATATTTTTTCTCGATATTCAAATTCAACTTAATTTGAACCGTCCTCTATGAGAAAACACGTTCAAAAAGTGTCTACGGTTTTTTAAAAATTAGTTATGAATTTTTGAAGTGGCAACCACATGCCATACTAGCAGCGAACACCGATTCAACTTTTGTATTGAATTAGAAATTCAATCATTCTGAAAGTGCGTGTACATGATGAGAACAATATACCCTACCTCAGAGTTCAATAAAATAGTGGCAATCTCGATTTATTGAATTCTGTTGAATTATCAAACTTAACTACTTTTTCCATTTTAAGTATATGGGGGATAGTTCAAGTTCAAAAATTAGGAGAGATTAAACATATTTTTTCTCGTTATTCAAATTCAACTTAATTTGAACCATCACACGTTCAAAAAGTGTCTACGGTTTTTTAAAAATTAGTTATGAATTTTTGAAGTGGCAACCACATGCCATACTAGCAGCGAACACCGATTCAACTTTTGTATTGAATTAGAAATTCAATCATTCTGAAAGTGCGTGTACATGATGAGAACAATATACCCTACCTCAGAGTTCAATAAAATAGTGGCGATTTCGATTCATTTTATTCTGTTGAATTATCAAACTTAACTACTTTTCCCATGTTATGTATTCGGGGGATAGTTCAAATTCAAAAATAAGGAGAGATAATACTTATTTTTTCTCGTTATTCAAATTCAGCTTAATTTGAACCGTCCTCTATGAGAAAACACGTTCAAAAAGTGTCAACGATTTTTTAAAAATTAGTTATGAATTTTTGAAGTGGCAAACACATTCCAGACTAGCAGCGAACACCAATTCAACTTTTGTATTGAATTAGGAATTCAATCATTCTGAAAGTGCGTATACATATTAGGAACAATACACCCTACCTCAGAGTTTAATCAAAAAGTGGCGATCTCGATTCGTTGAATTCTGGTGAATTATCAAACTTAACTACTTTTCAGATGTTAACTAAATAGGGGGATAGTTCAAATTCAAAAATAAGGAGAGATAATACTTATTTTTTTTCGTTATTCAAATTCAACTTAATTTGAACTGTTTTCTATGAGAAAACACGTTTAAAAAGTGTCATCAATTTTGTTAAAAATTAGTTGTGAATTTTTGAAGTGGCAAAAACATGCCCCACTAACAATTAACACCGATTCGACTTTTGTAATGAATTAGGAATTCAATCATTCTGAAAGTTCGTGTACATGATAAAAACAATATACCCTACCTCAGAGTTTAATAAAAAAGTGGCAATCTCGATTCATTGAATTCTGTTGAATTATCAAACTTAACTACTTTTTCCATTTTAAGTTTATGGGGGATAGTTCAAATTCAAAAATATGGAGCGATAATACACATTTTTTCTCGTTATTCAAATTCAACTTAATTTGAACCGACTTCTATGAGAAAACACGTTCAAAAAGTGGCGATACTGATTCGTTGAGTTCTGGTGAATTATCAAACTTAACTACTTTTCCCACGTTAAGTATATGGGGGATAGTTCAAGTTCAAAAATTTGGAGAGATAATTCATATTTTTTCTCGTTATTCAAATTCAACTTAATTTGAACCGTCACACGTTCAAAAAATGTCTACGGTTATTTAAAAATTAGTTATGAATTTTTGAAGTGGCAACCACATGCCATACTAGCAGCGAACACCGATTCAACTTTTGTATTGAATTAGGAATTCAATCATTCTGAAAGTGCGTGTATATGATTAGAACAATATACCCTACCTCAGAGTTCAATAAAAAAGTGGCGATTTCGATTCATTTCATTCTGTTGAATTATCAAACTTAACTACTTTTCCCATGTTAAGTATATGGGGGATAGTTCACATTCAAAAATATGGAGAGATAATACATATTTTTTCTCAATATTCAAATTCAACTTAATTTGAACCGTCCTCTATGACAAAACACCTTCAAAAAGTGTCAACGATTTTTTAAAAATTATTTATGAATTTCTGCAGTGGCAAAAACAAGCCCCACTAACAACGAACACCGATTCAACATTTGTATTGAATTAGGAATTTAATCATTCTGAAAGTGCGTGTTCAAGATAAGAACAATATACCCTACCTCAGAGTTCATTAAAAAAGTGGCAATCTCGATTCATTGAATTCTGGTGAATTATCAAACTTAACTACTTTTTCCATTTTAAGTATATGGGGGACAGTTCAAATTTAAAAATATGGAGAGATAATACTTATTTTTTTTCGTTATTCAAATTTAACTTAATTTGAACTGTTTTCTATGACAAAACACCTTCAAAAAGTGTCAACGATTTTTTAAAAATTAGTTATGAATTTCTGAAGTGGCAAAAACATGCCCCACTAACAACGAACACCGATTCAACATTTGTATTGAATTTGAAATTCAATCATTCTGAAAGTGCGTGTACATGATAAGAACAATATACCCTACCTCAGAGTTTAATAAAAAAGTGGCTTTCTCGATTCATTGAATTCTGTTGAATTATCAAACTTAACTACTTTTCCCATGTTAAGTATATGGGGGATAGTTCAAGATCAAAAATTAGGAGAGATAATACAAATTTTTTCTCGTTATTCAAATTCAACTTAATTTGAACCGTCACACGTTCAAAAAGTGTCTACGGTTTTTTAAAAATTAGTTATGAATTTTTGAAGTGGCAACCACATGCCATACTAGCAGCGAACACCGATTCAACTTTTGTATTGAATTAGAAATTCAATCATTCTGAAAGTGCGTGTACATGATGAGAACAATATACCCTACCTCAGAGTTCAATAAAATAGTGGCGATTTCGATTCATTTTATTCTGTTGAATTATCAAACTTAACTACTTTTCCCATGTTATGTATTCGGGGGATAGTTCAAATTCAAAAATAAGGAGAGATAATACTTATTTTTTCTCGTTATTCAAATTCAGCTTAATTTGAACCGTCCTCTATGAGAAAACACGTTCAAAAAGTGTCAACGATTTTTTAAAAATTAGTTATGAATTTTTGAAGTGGCAAACACATTCCAGACTAGCAGCGAACACCAATTCAACTTTTGTATTGAATTAGGAATTCAATCATTCTGAAAGTGCGTATACATATTAGGAACAATACACCCTACCTCAGAGTTTAATCAAAAAGTGGCGATCTCGATTCGTTGAATTCTGGTGAATTATCAAACTTAACTACTTTTCAGATGTTAACTAAATAGGGGGATAGTTCAAATTCAAAAATAAGGAGAGATAATACTTATTTTTTTTCGTTATTCAAATTCAACTTAATTTGAACTGTTTTCTATGAGAAAACACGTTTAAAAAGTGTCATCAATTTTGTTAAAAATTAGTTGTGAATTTTTGAAGTGGCAAAAACATGCCCCACTAACAATTAACACCGATTCGACTTTTGTAATGAATTAGGAATTCAATCATTCTGAAAGTTCGTGTACATGATAAAAACAATATACCCTACCTCAGAGTTTAATAAAAAAGTGGCAATCTCGATTCATTGAATTCTGTTGAATTATCAAACTTAACTACTTTTTCCATTTTAAGTTTATGGGGGATAGTTCAAATTCAAAAATATGGAGCGATAATACACATTTTTTCTCGTTATTCAAATTCAACTTAATTTGAACCGACTTCTATGAGAAAACACGTTCAAAAAGTGGCGATACTGATTCGTTGAGTTCTGGTGAATTATCAAACTTAACTACTTTTCCCACGTTAAGTATATGGGGGATAGTTCAAGTTCAAAAATTTGGAGAGATAATTCATATTTTTTCTCGTTATTCAAATTCAACTTAATTTGAACCGTCACACGTTCAAAAAATGTCTACGGTTATTTAAAAATTAGTTATGAATTTTTGAAGTGGCAACCACATGCCATACTAGCAGCGAACACCGATTCAACTTTTGTATTGAATTAGGAATTCAATCATTCTGAAAGTGCGTGTATATGATTAGAACAATATACCCTACCTCAGAGTTCAATAAAAAAGTGGCGATTTCGATTCATTTCATTCTGTTGAATTATCAAACTTAACTACTTTTCCCATGTTAAGTATATGGGGGATAGTTCACATTCAAAAATATGGAGAGATAATACATATTTTTTCTCAATATTCAAATTCAACTTAATTTGAACCGTCCTCTATGACAAAACACCTTCAAAAAGTGTCAACGATTTTTTAAAAATTATTTATGAATTTCTGCAGTGGCAAAAACAAGCCCCACTAACAACGAACACCGATTCAACATTTGTATTGAATTAGGAATTTAATCATTCTGAAAGTGCGTGTTCAAGATAAGAACAATATACCCTACCTCAGAGTTCATTAAAAAAGTGGCAATCTCGATTCATTGAATTCTGGTGAATTATCAAACTTAACTACTTTTTCCATTTTAAGTATATGGGGGACAGTTCAAATTTAAAAATATGGAGAGATAATACTTATTTTTTTTCGTTATTCAAATTTAACTTAATTTGAACTGTTTTCTATGACAAAACACCTTCAAAAAGTGTCAACGATTTTTTAAAAATTAGTTATGAATTTCTGAAGTGGCAAAAACATGCCCCACTAACAACGAACACCGATTCAACATTTGTATTGAATTTGAAATTCAATCATTCTGAAAGTGCGTGTACATGATAAGAACAATATACCCTACCTCAGAGTTTAATAAAAAAGTGGCTTTCTCGATTCATTGAATTCTGTTGAATTATCAAACTTAACTACTTTTCCCATGTTAAGTATATGGGGGATAGTTCAAGATCAAAAATTAGGAGAGATAATACAAATTTTTTCTCGTTATTCAAATTCAACTTAATTTGAACCGTCACACGTTCAAAAAGTGTCTACGGTTTTTTAAAAATTAGTTATGAATTTTTGAAGTGGCAACCACATGCCATACTAGCAGCGAACACCGATTCAACTTTTGTATTGAATTAGGAATTCAATCATTCTGAAAGTGCGTGTATATGATGAGAACAATATACCCTACCTCAGAGTTTAATAAAAAAGTGGCGATTTCGATTCATTTCATTCTGTTGAACTATCAAACTTAACTACTTTTCCCATGTTAAGTATATGGGGGATAGTTCAAATTCAAAAATATGGAGAGATAATACATATTTTTTCTCGATATTCAAATTCAACTTAATTTGAACCGTCCTCTATGACAAAACACCTTCAAAAAGTGTCAACGATTTTTTAAAAATTATTTATGAATTTCTGAAGTGGCAAAAACAAGCCCCACTAAAAACGAACACCGATTCAACATTTGTATTGAATTAGGAATTCAATCATTCTGAAAGTGCGTGTGCATGATTAGAACAATATACCCTACCTAAGAGTTCAATAACAAGGTGGCGATCTCGATTCATTGAATTCTGGTGAATTATCAAACATAAATATTTTACCCATGTTAAGTATATGAGGGATAGTTCAAGTTCAAAAATTAGGAGAGATAATTCATATTTTTTCTCGTTATTCAAATTCAACTTAATTTGAACCGTCACACGTTCAAAGAGTGTCTACAGTTTTTTAAAAATTAGTTATGAATTTTTGAAGTGGCAACCACATGCCATACTAGCAGCGAACACTGATTCAGTTTTTGTATTAAATTAGGAATTCAATCATTTTGAAAGTGCGTGTACATAATAGGAACAATACACCCTACCTCAGAATTTAATCAAAAAGTGGCGATTTCGATTCATTTCATTCAGTTGAATTATCAAACTTAACTACTTTTCCCATGTTAAGTATACGGGGGATAGTTCAAATTCAAAAATAAGGAGAGATTATACATATTTTTCTCGTTATTCAAATTCAACTTAATTTGAACTGTCTTCTATGAGAAAACACGTTTAAAAAATGTCAACGATTTTTTAAAAATTAGTTATGAATTTTTGAAGTGGCAAAAACATGCCCCACTAATAATTAACACCGATTCGACTTTTGTGTTGAATTAGGAATTCAATCATTCTGAAAGTGCGTGTACATGATAAAAACAATATACCCTACCTCAGAATTTAATCAAAAAGTGGTGATCTTGATTCTTTGAATTCTGTTGAATTATCAAACTTAACTACTTTTCCCATGTTAAGTATATGGGGAATTGTTCAAATTTAAAAATAAGGAGATTTAATACATATTTTTTCTCGATATTCAAATTCAATTTATTTGAACCATCCTCTATGACAAAACACCTTCAAAAAGTGTCAACGATTTTTTAAAAATTAGTTATGAATTTCTGAAATGGCAAAAACATGCCCCACTAACAACGAACACCGATTCAACATTTGTATTAAATTTGAAATTCAATCATTCTGAAAGTGCGTGTACATGATAAGAACAATATACTTTACCTCAGAGTTTAATAAAAAAGTGGCAATCTCGATTTATTGAATTCTGTTGAATTATCAAACTTAACTACTTTTTCCATTTTAAGTATATGGGGGATAGTTCAAGTTCAAAAATTAGGAGAGATTAAACATATTTTTTCTCGTTATTCAAATTCAACTTAATTTGAACCATCACACGTTCAAAAAGTGTCTACGGTTTTTTAAAATTAGTTATGAATTTTTGAAGTGGCAAACACATGCCATACTAGCAACGAACACCAATTCAACTTTTGTATTGAATTAGGAATTCAATCATTCTGAAAGTGCGTATACATATTAGGAACAATACACCCTACCTCAGAGTTTAATCAAAAAGTGGCGATCTCGATTCGTTGAATTCTGGTGAATTATCAAACTTAACTACTTTTCAGATGTTAACTAAATAGGGGGATAGTTCAAATTCAAAAATAAGGAGAGATAATACTTATTTTTTTTCGTTATTCAAATTCAACTTAATTTGAACTGTTTTCTATGAGAAAACACGTTTAAAAAGTGTCATCGATTTTGTTAAAAATTAGTTGTGAATTTTTGAAGTGGCAAAAACATGCCCCACTAACAATTAACACCGATTCGACTTTTGTAATGAATTAGGAATTCAATCATTCTGAAAGTTCGTGTACATGATAAAAACAATATACCCTACCTCAGAGTTTAATAAAAAAGTGGCAATCTCAATTCAATGAATTCTGTTGAATTATCAAACTTAACTACTTTTTCCATTTTAAGTATATGGGGGATAGTTCAAGTTCAAAAATTAGGAGAGATAATACAAATTTTTTCTCGTTATTCAAATTCAACTTAATTTGAACCGTCACACGTTCAAAAAGTGTCTACGGTTTTTTAAAAATTAGTTATGAATTTTTGAAGTGGCAACCACATGCCATACTAGCAGCGAACACCGATTCAACTTCTGTATTGAATTAGGAATTCAATCATTCTGAAAGTGCGTGTACATGATAAAAACAACATACCCTACCTCAGAATTTAATCAAAAAGTAAGTGGTGATCTTAATTCTTTCAATTCTGTTGAATTATCAAACTTAACTACTTTTCCCATGTAAAGTATATGGGGGATTGTTCAAATTTAAAAATATGGAGATTTAATACATATTTTTTCTCGATATTCAAATTCAATTTAATTTGAACCATCCTCTATGACAAAACACCTTCAAAAAGTGTCAACGATTTTTTAAAAATTAGTTATGAATTTTTGAAGTGGCAAACACATGCCCCATTAGCAGCGAACACAGAGTCAACTTTTGTATTGAATTAGGAATTCAATCATTCTGAAAGTGCGTGTACATGATAAGAACAATATACCCTACCTCAGGGTTTAATAAAAAAGTGGCAATTCGATTCATTGAATTCTGTTGAATTATCAAACTTAACTACTTTTTCCATTTTAAGTATATGGGGGATAGTTCAAGTTCAAAAATTAGGAGAGATTAAACATATTTTTTCTCGTTATTCAAATTCAACTTAATTTGAACCGTCATACGTTCAAAAAGTGTCTACGTTTTTTTTAAAAATTAGTTATGAATTTTTGAAGTGGCAACCACATGCCATACTAGCAGCGAACACCGATTCAACTATTGTATTGAATTAGGAATTCAATCATTCTGAAAGTGCGTGTACATGATGAGAACAATATACCCTACCTCAGAGTTCAATACAAAAGGGGCGATTTCGATTCATTTCATTCTGTTGAATTATCAAACTTAACTACTTTTCCCAAGTTATGTATACAGGGGATAGTTCAAATTCAAAAATAAGAAGAGATAATACTTATTTTTTCTCGTTATTCAAATTCAACTTAATTTGAACCGTCCTCTATGAGAAAACACGTTCAAAAAGTGTCAACGATTTTTTTAAAATTAGTTAAGAATTTTTGAAGTGGCAAACACATGCCCCATTAGCAGCGAACACAGAGTCAACTTTTGTATTGAATTAGGAATTCAATCATTCTGAAAGTGCGTGTACATGATAAGAACAATATACCCTACCTCAGGGTTTAATAAAAAAGTGGCAATTCGATTCATTGAATTCTGTTTAATTATCAAACTTAACTATTTTTTCCATTTTAAGAATATGGGGGATAGTTCAAATTAAAAAATATGGAGCGATAATACATATTTTTTCTCGTTATTCAAATTCAACTTAATTTGAACCGTCCTTAATGAGAAAACACGTTCAAAAAGTGTCAACGATTTTTTAAAAATTAGTTATGAATTTTTGAAGTGGCAACCACATGCCATACTAGCAGTGAACACCGATTCAACTTTTGAATTGAATTAGGAATTCAATCATTCTGAAAGTGCGTATACATAATAGGAACAATACACCCTACCTCAAAATTTAATCAAAAAGTGACGATCTCGATTCGTTGAATTCTGGTGAATTATCAAACTTAACTACTTTTCAGAAGTTAACTAAATAGGGGGATAGTTCAAATTCAAAAATAAGGAGAGATAATTCTTATTTCTTTTCGTTATTCAAATTTATCTTAATTTGAACTGATTTCTATGAGAAAACAAGTATAAAAAGTGTCATCGATTTTTTAAATATTAGGTATGAATTTTTGAAGTGGCAAAAACATGCCCCACTAACAATTAACACCGATTCGACTTTTGTAATGAATTAGGAATTCAATCATTCTGAAAGTTCGTGTACATGATAAAAACAATATACCCTACCTCAGAGTTCAATCAAAAAGTGGCGATCCTGATTCGTTGAGTTCTGGTGAATTATCAAACTTAACTACTTTTTCCACGTTAAGTATATGGGGGATAGTTCAAGTTCAAAAATTAGGAGAGATAATACATATTTTTTCTCGTTATTCAAATTCAACCTATTTTGAACCGTCAAACGTTCAAAAAGTGTCTACGTTTTTTTTTAAAATTAGTTATGAATTTTTGAAGTGGCAACCACATGCCATACTAGCAGCGAACACCGATTCAACTATTGTATTGAATTAGGAATTCAATCATTCTGAAAGTGCGTGTACATGATGAGAACAATATACCCTACCTCAGAGTTCAATACAAAAGGGGCGATTTCGATTCATTTCATTCTGTTGAATTATCAAACTTAACTACTTTTCCCATGTTATGTATACAGGGGATAGTTCAAATTCAAAAATAAGAAGAGATAATACTTATTTTTTCTCGTTATTCAAATTCAACTTAATTTGAACCGTCCTCTATGAGAAAACACGTTCAAAAAGTGTCAACGATTTTTTTAAAATTAGTTAAGAATTTTTGAAGTGGCAAACACATGCCCCATTAGCAGCGAACACAGAGTCAACTTTTGTATTGAATTAGGAATTCAATCATTCTGAAAGTGCGTGTACATGATAAGAACAATATACCCTACCTCAGGGTTTAATAAAAAAGTGGCAATTCGATTCATTGAATTCTGTTGAATTATCAAACTTAACTATTTTTTCCATTTTAAGAATATGGGGGATAGTTCAAATTAAAAAATATGGAGCGATAATACATATTTTTTCTCGTTATTCAAATTCAACTTAATTTGAACCGACTTCTATGAGAAAACACGTTCACAAAGTGTCAACGGTTTTTTAAAAATTAGTTATGAATTTTTGATGTGGCAAACACATGCCCCATTAGCGACGAACACAGTCAACTTTTGTATTAAATTAGGAATTCAATCATTCTGGAAGTGCGTGTACATAATAGGAACAATACACCCTACCTCAGAGTTTAATCAAAAAGTGGCGATCTCGATTCGTTGAATTCTGTTGAATTATCAAACTTAACTACTTTTCCCATTTTAAGTATATGGGGGATAGTTCAAATTTAAAAATATGGAGAGATAATACATATTTTTTCTCGTTATTCAAATTCAACTTAATTTGAACCAACTTCTATGAGAAAACACGTTCAAAAAGTGTCTACGGTTATTTAAAAATTAGTTATGAATTTTTGAAGTGGCAACCACATGCCATACTAGCAGCGAACTCCGATTCAACTTTTGTATTGAATTAGGAATTCAATCATTATGAAAGTGCGTGTATACGATGGGAACAATATACCCTACCTCAGAGTTCAATAAAATAGTGGCGATTTCGATTCATTTCATTCTGTTGAATTATCAAACTTAACTACTTTTCCCATGTAAAGTATATGGGGGATTGTTCAAATTTAAAAATATGGAGATTTAATACATATTTTTTCTCGATATTCAAATTCAATTTAATTTGAACCATCCTCTATGACAAAACACCTTCAAAAAGTGTCAACGATTTTTTAAAAATTAGTTATGAATTTTTGAAGTGGCAACCACATGCCATACTAGCAGCGAACTCCGATTCAACTTTTGTATTGAATTAGGAATTCAATCATTATGAAAGTGCGTGTATACGATGAGAACAATATACCCTACCTCAGAGTTCAATAAAATAGTGGCGATTTCGATTCATTTCATTCTGTTGAATTATCAAACTTAACTACTTTTCCCATGTTATGTATTCGGTGGATAGTTCAAATTCAAAAATAAGGAGAGATAATACTTATTTTTTCTCGTTATTCAAATTCAGCTTAATTTGAACCGTCCTTAATGAGAAAACACGTTCAAAAAGTGTCAACGATTTTTTAAAAATTAGTTATGAATTTTTGAAGTGGCAAACACATGCCATACTAGCAACGAACACCAATTCAACTTTTGTATTGAATTAGGAATTCAATCATTCTGAAAGTGCGAATACATATTAGGAACAATACACCCTACCTCAGAGTTTAATCAAAAAGTGGCGATCTCGATTCGTTGAATTCTGGTGAATTATCAAACTTAACTACTTTTCAGATGTTAACTAAATAGGGGGATAGTTTAAATTCAAAAATAAGGAGAGATAATACTTATTTTTTTTCGTTATTCAAATTCAACTTAATTTGAACTGTTTTCTATGAGAAAACACGTTTAAAAAGTGTCTTCGATTTTGTTAAAAATTAGTTGTGAATTTTTGAAGTGGCAAAAACATGCCCCACTAACAATTAACACCGATTCGACTTTTGTAATGAATTAGGAATTCAATCATTCTGAAAGTTCGTGTACATGATAAAAACAATATACCCTACCTCAGAGTTTAATAAAAATGTGGCAATCTCGATTCATTGAATTCTGTTGAATTATCAAACTTAACTACTTTTTCCATTTTAAGTACATGGGGGATAGTTCAAATTCAAAAATATGGAGCGATAATACATATTTTTTCTCGTTATTCAAATTCAACTTAATTTGAACCGACTTCTATGAGAAAACACGTTCAAAAAGTGTCAACGGTTTTTTAAAAATAAGTTATGAATTTTTGATGTGGCAAACACATGCCCCATTAGCAACGAACACAGTCAACTTTTGTATTAAATTAGGAATTCAATCATTCTGAAAGTGCGTGTACATAATAGGAACAATACACCCTACCTCAGAGTTTAATCAAAAAGTGGCGATCTCGATTCGTTGAATTCTGTTGAATTATCAAACTTAACTACTTTTCCCATGTTAAGTATATTTGGGATAGTTCAAATTTAAAAATATGGAGAGATAATACATATTTTTTCTCGATATTCAAATTCAACTTAATTTGAACCATCCTCTATGACAAAACACCTTCAAAAAGTGTCAACGATTTTTTAAATATTAGTTATGAATTTCTGAAATGGCAAAAACATGCCCCACTAACAACGAACACCGATTCAACATTTGTATTGAATTTGAAATTCAATCATTCTGAAAGTGCGTGTACATGATAAGAACAATATACACTACCTCAGAGTATAATAAAAAAGTGGCAATCTCAATTTATTGAATTCTGTTGAATTATCAAACTTAACTACTTTTTCCATTTTAAGTATATGGGGAATAGTTCAAGTTCAAAAATTAGGAGAGATAATACATATTTTTTCTCGTTATTCAAATTCAACTTAATTTAAACCGTCAAACGTTCAAAAAGTGTCTACGGTTTTTTAAATATTAGTTATGAATTTTTGAAGTGGCAACCACATGGCATACTAGCAGCGAACACCGATTCAACTGTTGTATTGAATTAGGAATTCAATCATTCTGAAAGTGCGTGTACATGATGAGAACAATATACCCTACCTCAAAGTTCAATATAAAAGTGGCGATTTCGATTCATTTTATTCTGTTGAATTATCAAACTTAACTACTTTTCTCATGTTATGTATACGGGGAATAGTTCAAATTAAAAAATTAGGAGAGATAATACGTATATTTTCTCGTTATTCAAATTCAACTTAATTTGAACCGTCCTCTATGACAAAACACGTTCAAAAAGTGTCAACGATTTTTTAAAAATTAGTTATGAATTTTTGAAGTGGCAAACACATGCCCCATTAGCAGCGAACACAGAGTCAACTTTTGTATTGAATTAGGAATTCAATCATTCTGAAAGTGCGTATACATAATAGGAACAATACACCCTACCTCAGAGTTTAATCAAAAAGTGACGATCTCGATTCGTTGAATTCTGGTGAATTATCAAACTTAACTACTTTTCAGAAGTTAACTAAATAGGGGGATAGTTCAAATTCAAAAATAAGGAGAGATAATTCTTATTTTTTTTCGTTATTCAAATTTAACTTAATTTGAACTGTTTTCTATGAGAAAACAAGTATAAAAAGTGTCATCGATTTTTTAAAAATTAGGTATGAATTTTTGAAGTGGCAAAAACATGCCCCACTAACAATTAACACCGATTCGACTTTTGTAATGAATTACGAATTCAATCATTCTGAAAGTTCGTGTACATGATAAAAACAATATACCCTACCTCAGAGTTCAATCAAAAAGTGGCGATCCTGATTCGTTGAGTTCTGGTGAATTATCAAAACTTAACTACTTTTCCCATTTTAAGTATATGGGGGATAGTTCAAATTCAAAAATATGGAGCGATAATACATATTTTTTCTCGTTATTCAAATTCAACTTAATTTGAACCATCCTCTATGACAAAACACCTTCAAAAAGTGTCAACGATTTTTTAAAAATTAGGTATAAATTTTTGAAGTGGCAAAAACATGCCCCACTAACAATTAACACCGATTCGACTTTTGTAATGAATTAGGAATTCAATCATTCTGAAAGTTCGTGTACATGATAAAAACAATCTACCCTACCTCAGAGTTCAATCAAAAAGTGGCGATCCTGATTCGTTGTGTTCTGGTGAATTATCAAATTTAACTACTTTTTCCACGTTAAGTATATGGGGGATAGTTCAAGTTCAAAAATTAGGAGAGATAATACATATTTTTTCTCGTTATTCAAATTCAACTTAATTTGAACCGTCACACGTTCAAAAAGTGTCTACAGTTTTTTAAAAATTAGTTATGAATTTTTGAAGTGGCAACCACATGCCATACTAGCAGCGAACACCGATTCAACTTTTGTATTGAATAAGGAATTCAATCATTCTGAAAGTGCGTGTATATGATGAGAACAATATACCCTACCTCAGAGTTCAATAAAAAAGTGGCGATTTCGATTCATTTCATTCTGTTGAATTATCAAACTTAACTACTTTTCCCAAGTTAAGTATACGGGGGATAGTTCAAATTCAAAAATAAGGAGATTTAATACATATTTTTTCTCGATATTCAAATTCAACTTAATTTGAACCATCCTCTATGACAAAACACCTTCAAAAAGTGTCAACGATTTTTTAAAAATTAGTTATGAATTTCTGAAGTGGCAAAAACATGCCCCACTAACAACGAACACTGAATCAACATTTGTATTGAATTTGAAATTCAATCATTCTGAAAGTGCGTGTACATGATAAGAACAATAGATAAGAACAATATACCCTACCTCAGAGTTTAATAAAAAAGTGGCAATCTCGATTCATTGAATTCTGTTGAATTATCAAACTTAACTACTTTTTCCATTTTAAGTATATGGGGGATAGTTCAATTTCAAAAATATGGAGAGATAATACATATTTTTTCTCGTTATTCAAATTCAACTTTATTTGAACCGATTTCTATGAGAAAACACGTTCAAAAAGTGGCGATACTGATTCGTTGAGTTCTGGTGAATTATCAAACTTAACTACTTTTCCCACGTTAAGTATATGGGGGATAGTTCAAGTTCAAAAATTAGGTGAGATAATACAATTTTTTTCTCGTTATTCAAATTCAACTTAATTTGAACCGTCTTACGTTCAAAAAGTGTCTACGGTTTTTTAAAAATTAGTTATGAATTTTTGAAGTGGCAACCACATGCCATACTAGCAGCGACCACCGATTCAACTTTTGTATTGAATTAGGAATTCAATCATTCTGAAAGTGCGTGTATATGATGAGAACAATATACCCTTCCTCAGAGTTCAATAAAAAAGTGGCGATTTCGATTCATTTCATTCTGTTGAATTATCAAACTTAACTACTTTTCCCATGTTAAGTATATGGGGGATAGTTCAAATTCAAAAATATGGAGAGATAATACATATTTTTTCTCGATATTCAAATTCAACTTAATTTGAACCGTCCTCTATGACAAAACACCTTCAAAAAGTTTCAACGATTTTTTAAAAATTATTTATGAATTTCTGAAGTGGCAAAAACAAGCCCCACTAACAACGAACACCGATTCAACATTTGTATTGAATTAGGAATTCAATCATTCTGAAAGTGCGTGTTCAAGATAAGAACAATATACCCTACCTCAGAGTTTAATAAAAAAGTGGCAATCTCAATTCATTGAATTCTGTTGAATTATAGAACTTAACTACTTTTTCCATTTTAAGTATATGGGGGATAGTTCAAATTCAAAAATATGGAGAGATTATACATATTTTTTCTCGTTATTCAAAATCAACTTTATTTGAACCGTCCTCTATGAGAAAAAACGTTCAAAAAGTGTCAATGGTTTTTTAAAAATTAGTTATGAATTTTTGAAATGGTAAACACATGCCATACTAGCAACGAACACCAATTCAACTTTTGTATTGAATTAGGAATTCAATCATTCTGAAAGTGCGTGTGCATGATTAGAACAATATACCCTACCTAAGAGTTCAATAACAAGGTGGCGATCTCGATTCATTGAATTCTGGTGAATTATCAAACATAAATATTTTACCCATGTTAAGAATATGGGGGATAGTTCAAGTTCAAAAATTAGGAGAGATAATTCATATTTTTTCTCGTTATTCAAATTCAACTTAATTTGAACCGTCACACGTTCAAAAAGTGTCTACAGTTTTTTAAAAATTAGTTATGAATTTTTGAAGTGGCAACCACATGCCATACTAGCAGCGAACACCGATTCAACTTTTGTATTAAATTAGGAATTCAATAATTTTGAAAGTGCGTGTACATAATAGGAACAATACACCCTACCTCAGAATTTAATCAAAAAGTGGCGATCTCGATTAGTTGAATTCTGGTGAATTATCAAACTTAACTACTTTTCAGATGTTAACTATATATGGGGATAGTTCAAATTCAAAAATAAGGAGAGATAATACTTATTTTTTCTCAATATTCAAATTCAACTTAGTTTGAACCGTCCTCAATGACAAAACACTTTCAAAAAGTGTCAACGATTTTTTAAAAATTAGTTATGAATTTTTGAAGTGGCAAAAACATGCCCCCCTAACAATTAACACCGATTCGACTTTTGTATTGAATTAGGATTTCAATCATTCTGAAAGTTCGTGTACATGATAAAAACAATATACCCTACCTCAGACTTTAATCAAAAAGGGGTGATCTTGATTCATTGAATCCTGGTGAATTATCAAACTTAACTACTTTTCCTATGTTAAGTATAAGGAGGATAGTTCAAATTCAAAAATATGGAGAGATAATACGTATTTTTTCTCGATATTCAAATTCAACTTAGTTTAAACCGTCCTCTATGACAAAACACCTTCAAAAAGTGTCAACGATTTTTAAAAAATTATTTATGAACTTCTGAAGTGGCAAAAACAAGCCCCACTAACAACGAACACCGATTCAACATTTGTATTGAATTAGGAATTCAATCATTCTGAAAGTGCGTGTTCAAGATAAGAACAATATACCCTACCTCAGAGTTTAATAAAAAAGTGGCAATCTCAATTCATTGAATTCTGTTGAATTATAGAACTTAACTACTTTTTCCATTTTAAGTATATGGGGGATAGTTCAAATTCAAAAATATGGAGAGATTATACACATTTTTTCTCGTTATTCAAAATCAACTTTATTTGAACCGTCTTCTATGAGAAAAAACGTTCAAAAAGTGTCAATGGTTTTTTAAAAATTAGTTATGAATTTTTGAAGTGGTAAACACATGCCATACTAGCAACGAACACCAATTCAACTTTTGTATTGAATTAGGAATTCAATCATTCTGAAAGTGCGTGTGCATGATTAGAACAATATACCCTACCTAAGAGTTCAATAACAAGGTGGCGATCTCGATTCATTGAATTCTGGTGAATTATCAAACATAAATATTTTACCCATGATAAGTATATGGGGGATAGTTCAAGTTCAAAAAGTAGGAGAGATAATACATATTTTTTCTCGTTATTCAAATTCAACTTAATTTGAACCGTCAAACGTTCAAAAAGTGTCTACGTTTTTTTTAAAAATTAGTTATGAATTTTTGAAGTGGCAACCACATGCCATACTAGCAGCGAACACTGATTCAACTATTGTATTGAATTAGGAATTCAATCATTCTGAAGGTGCGTGTACATGATGAGAACAATATACCTTACCTCAGAGTTCAATACAAAAGGGGCGATTTCGATTCATTTCATTCTGTTGAATTATCAAACTTAAGTACTTTTCCCATGTTCTGTATACGGGGGATAGTTCAAATTCAAAAATAAGGAGAGATAATACTTATTTTTTCTCGTTATTCAAATTCAACTTAATTTGAACCGTCTTCTATGAGAAAACACGTTCAAAAAGTGTCAACGATTTTTTTAAAATTAGTTAAGAATTTTTGAAGTGGCAAACACATGCCCCATTAGCAGCGAACACAGAGTCAACTTTTGTATTGAATTAGGAATTCAATCATTCTGAAAGTGCGTGTTCATGATAAGAACAATATACCCTACCTCAGGGTTTAATAAAAAAAGTGGCAATTCGATTCATTGAATTCTGTTGAATTATCAAACTTAACTACTTTTTCCATTTTAAGTATATGGGGGATAGTTCAAATTCAAAAATATGGAGCGATAATACAAATTTTTTCTCGTTATTCAAATTCAACTTAATTTGAACCGACTTCTATGAGAAAACACGTTCAAAAAGTGTCAACGGTTTTTTATAAATTAGTTATGAAATTTTGATGTGGCAAACACATGCCCCATTAGCAACGAACACAGTCAACTTTTGTATTAAATTAGGAATTCAATCATTCTGAAAGTGCGTGTACATAATAGGAACAATACACCTACCTCAGAGTTTAATCAAAAAGTGGCGATCTCGATTCGTTGAATTCTGTTGAATTATCAAACTTAACTACTTTTCCCATTTTAAGTATATGGGGGATAGTTCAAGTTCAAAAATTATGAGAGATAATACATATTTTTTCTCGTTATTCAAATTCAACTTAATTTGAACCATCCTCTATGACAAAACACTTTCAAAAAGTGTCAACGATTTTTTAAAAATTAGGTATGAATTTTTGAAGTGGCAAAAACATGCCCCACTAACAACGAACAACGATTCAATTTTTGTATTGAGTTAGGAGTTCAATCATTCAGAAAGTGCGGGTTCATGATTAAAACAATATACCCTACCTCAGAGTTCAATCAAAAAGTGGCGATCCTGATTCGTTGAGTTCTGGTGAATTATCAAATTTAACTACTTTTTCCACGTTAAGTATATGGGGGATAGTTCAAGTTCAAAAATTAGGAGAGATAATACATATTTTTTCTCGTTATTCAAATTCAACTTAATTTGAACCGTCACACGTTCAAAAAGTGTCAACGATTTTTTAAAAATTATTTATGAATTTCTGAAGTGGCAAAAACATGCCCCACTAACAACGAACACTGAATCAACATTTGTATTGAATTTGAAATTCAATCATTCTGAAAGTGCGTGTACATGATAAAAACAATAGATAAGAACAATATACCCTACCTCAGAGTTTAATAAAAAAGTGGCAATCTCGATTCATTGAATTCTGTTGAATTATCAAACTTAACTACTTTTTCCATTTTAAGTATATGGGGGATAGTTCAAGTTCAAAAATTAGGAGAGATAATTCATATTTTTTCTCATTATTCAAATTCAACTTAATTTGAACCGTCACACGTTCAAAAAGTGTCTACGGTTTTTTAAAAATTAGTTATGAATTTTTGAAGTGGCAGCCACATGCCATACTAGCAGCGAACACCGATTCAACTTTTGTATTGAATTAGGAATTCAATCATTCTGAAAGTGCGTGTATACGATGAGAACAATATACCCTACCTCAGAGTTCATTAAAAAAGTGGCAATCTCGATTCATTGAATTCTGGTGAATTATCAAACTTAACTACTTTTTCCATTTTAAGTATATGGGGGATAGTTCAAATTCAAAAATATGGAGAGATAATACTTATTTTTTTTCGTTATTCAAATTTAACTTAATTTGAACTGTTTTCTATGACAAAACACCTTCAAAAAGTGTCAACGATTTTTTAAAAATTAGTTATGAATTTCTGAAGTGGCAAAAACATGCACCACTTACAACGAACACCGATTCAACATTTGTATTGAATTTGAAATTCAATCATTCTGAAAGTGCGTGTACATGATAAGAACAATATACCCTACCTCAGAGTTTAATAAAAAAGTGGCAATCTCGATTCATTGAATTCTGTTAAATTATCAAACTTAACTACTTTTCCCATGTTAAGTATATGGGGGATAGTTCAAGTTCAAAAATTAGGTGAGATAATACATATTTTTTCTCGTTATTCAAATTCAACTTAATTTGAACCATCCTCTATGACAAAACACCTTCAAAAAGTGTCAACGATTTTTTAAAAATTAGGTATGAATTTTTGAAGTGGCAAAAACATGCCCCACTAACAATTAACACCGATTCGACTTTTGTAATGAATTAGGAATTCAATCATTCTGAAAGTTCGTGTACATGATAAAAACAATCTACCCTACCTCAGAGTTCAATCAAAAAGTGGCGATCCTGATTCGTTGAGTTCTGGTGAATTATCAAATTTAACTACTTTTTCCACGTAAAGTATATGGGGGATAGTTCAAGTTCAAAAATTAGGAGAGATAATACATATTTTTTCTCGTTATTCAAATTCAACTTAATTTGAACCGTCACACGTTCAAAAAGTGTCTACGGTTTTTTAAAAATTAGTTATGAATTTTTGAAGTGGCAACCACATGCCATACTAGCAGCGACCACCGATTCAACTTTTGTATTGAATTAGGAATTCAATCATTCTGAAAGTGCGTGTATATGATGAGAACAATATACCCTACCTCAGAGTTCAATAAAAAAGTGGCGATTTCGATTCATTTCATTCTGTTGAATTATCAAACTTAACTACTTTTCCCATGTTAAGTATATGGGGGATAGTTCAAATTCAAAAATATGGAGAGATAATACATATTTTTTCTCGATATTCAAATTCAACTTAATTTGAACCATCCTCTATGACAAAACACCTTCAAAAAGTGTCAACGATTTTTTAAAAATTATTTATGAATTTCTGAAGTGGCAAAAATAAGCCCCACTAACAACGAACACCGATTCAACATTTGTATTGAATTAGGAATTCAATCATTCTGAAAGTGCGTGTTCAAGATAAGAACAATATACCCTACCTCAGAGTTTAATAAAAAAGTGGCAATCTCAATTCATTGAATTCTGTTGAATTATAGAACTTAACTACTTTTTCCATTTTAAGTATATGGGGGATAGTTCAAATTCAAAAATATGGAGAGATTATACATATTTTTTCTCGTTATTCAAAATCAACTTTATTTGAACCGTCCTCTATGAGAAAAAACGTTAAAAAAGTGTCAATGGTTTTTTAAAAATTAGTTATGAATTTTTGAAGTGGTAAACACATGCCATACTAGCAACGAACACCAATTCAACTTTTGTATTGAATTAGGAATTCAATCATTCTGAAAGTGCGTGTGCATGATTAGAACAATATACCCTACCTAAGAGTTCAATAACAAGGTGGCGATCTCGATTCATTGAATTCTGGTGAATTATCAAACATAAATATTTTACCCATGATAAGTATATGGGGGATAGTTCAAGTTCAAAAATTAGGAGAGATAATTCATATTTTTTCTCGTTATTCAAATTCAACTTAATTTGAACCGTCACACGTTCAAAAAGTGTCTACAGTTTTTTAAAAATTAGTTATGAATTTTTGAAGTGGCAACCACATGCCATACTAGCAGCGAACACCGATTCAACTTTTGTATTGAATTAGGAATTCAATCATTTTGAAAGTGCGTGTACATAATAGGAACAATACACCCTACCTCAGAATTTAATCAAAAAGTGGCGATCTCGATTAGTTGAATTCTGGTGGATTATCAAACTTAACTACTTTTCAGATGTTAACTATATATGGGGATAGTTCAAATTCAAAAATAAGGAGAGATAATACTTATTTTTTCTCGTTTTTCAAATTCAACTTAATTTGAACTGTCTTCTATGAGAAAACACGTTTAAAAAATGTCAACGATTTTTTAAAAATTAGTTATGAATTTTTGAAGTGGCAAAAACATGCCCCACTAATAATTATCACCGATTCGACTTTTGTGTTGAATTAGGAATTCAATCATTCTGAAAGTGCGTGTACATGATAAAAACAATATACCCTACCTCAGACTTTAATCAAAAAGGGGTGATCTTGATTCATTGAATCCTGGTGAATTATCAAACTTAACTACTTTTCCTATGTTATGTATAAGGAGGATAGTTCAAATTCAAAAATATGGAGAGATAATACGTATTTTTTCTCGATATTCAAATTCAACTTAGTTTAAACCGTCCTCTATGACAAAACACCTTCAAAAAGTGTCAACGATTTTTAAAAAATTATTTATGAATTTCTGAAGTGGCAAAAACAAGCCCCACTAACAACGAACACCGATTCAACATTTGTATTGAATTAGGAATTCAATCATTCTGAAAGTGCGTGTTCAAGATAAGAACAATATACCCTACCTCAGAGTTTAATAAAAAAGTGGCAATCTCGATTCATTGAATTCTGGTGAATTATCAAACTTAACTACTTTTTCCATTTTAAGTATATGGGGGATAGATCAAATTCAAAAATATGGAGAGATAATACTTATTTTTTTTCGTTATTCAAATTTAACTTAATTTGAACTGTTTTCTATGACAAAACACCTTCAAAAAGTGTCAACGATTTTTTAAAAATTAGTTATGAATTTCTGAAGTGGCAAAAACATGCACCACTAACAACGAACACCGATTCAACATTTGTATTGAATTTGAAATTCAATCATTCTGAAAGTGCGTGTACATGATAAGAACAATATACCCTACCTCAGAGTTTAATAAAAAAGTGGCAATCTCGATTCATTGAATTCTCTTGAATTATCAAACTTAACTACTTTTCCCATGTTAAGTATATGGGGGATAGTTCAAGTTCAAAAATTAGGAGAGATAATACAATTTTTTTCTCGTTATTCAAATTCAACTTAATTTGAACCGTCACACGTTCAAAAAGTGTCTACGGTTTTTTAAAAATTAGTTATGAATTTTTGAAGTGGCAACCACATGCCATACTAGCAGCGACCACCGATTCAACTTTTGTATTGAATTAGGAATTCAATCATTCTGAAAGTGCGTGTATATGATGAGAACAATATACCCTACCTCAGAGTTCAATAAAAAAGTGGCGATTTCGATTCATTTCATTCTGTTGAATTATCAAACTTAACTACTTTTCCCATGTTAAGTATATGGGGGATAGTTCAAATTCAAAAATATGGAGAGATAATACATATTTTTTCTCGATATTCAAATTCAACTTAATTTGAACCGTCCTCTATGACAAAACACCTTCAAAAAGTGTCAACGATTTTTTAAAAATTATTTATGAATTTCTGAAGTGGCAAAAACAAGCCCCACTAACAACGAACACCGATTCAACATTTGTATTGAATTAGGAATTCAATCATTCTGAAAGTGCGTGTTCAAGATAAGAACAATATACCCTACCTCAGAGTTTAATAAAAAAGTGGCAATCTCAATTCATTGAATTCTGTTGAATTATAGAACTTAACTACTTTTTCCATTTTAAGTATATGGGGGATAGTTCAAATTCAAAAATATGGAGAGATTATACATATTTTTTCTCATTATTCAAAATCAACTTTATTTGAACCGTCCTCTATGAGAAAAAACGTTCAAAAAGTGTCAATGGTTTCTTAAAAATTAGTTATGAATTTTTGAAGTGGTAAACACATGCCACACTAGCAACGAACACCAATTCAACTTTTGTATTGAATTAGGAATTCAATCATTCTGAAAGTGCGTGTGCATGATTAGAACAATATACCCTACCTAAGAGTTCAATAACAAGGTGGCGATCTCGATTCATTGAATTCTGGTGAATTATCAAACATAAATAGTTTACCTATGTTAAGAATATGGGGGATAGTTCAAGTTCAAAAATTAGGAGAGATAATTCATATTTTTTCTCGTTATTCAAATTCAACTTAATTTGAACCGTCACACGTTCAAAAAGTGTCTACAGTTTTTTAAAAATTAGTTATGAATTTTTGAAGTGGCAACCACATGCCATACTAGCAGCGAACACCGATTCAACTTTTGTATTAAATTAGGAATTCAATAATTTTGAAAGTGCGTGTACATAATAGGAACAATACACCCTACCTCAGAATTTAATCAAAAAGTGGCGATCTCGATTAGTTGAATTCTGGTGAATTATCAAACTTAACTACTTTTCAGATGTTAACTATATATGGGGATAGTTCAAATTCAAAAATAAGGAGAGATAATACTTATTTTTTCTCAATATTCAAATTCAACTTAGTTTGAACCGTCCTCAATGACAAAACACTTTCAAAAAGTGTCAACGATTTTTTAAAAATTAGTTATGAATTTTTGAAGTGGCAAAAACATGCCCCCCTAACAATTAACACCGATTCGACTTTTGTATATAATTAGAAATTCAATCATTCTGAAAGTTCGTGTACATGATAAAAACAATATACCCTACCTCAGAGTTTAATCAAAAAGTGGCGATCTTGATTCTTTGAATTCTGGTGAATTATCAAACTTAACTACTTTTCCCATGTATATGGGGGATAGTTCAAATTCAAAAATATGGAGAGATAATACATATTTTTTCTCGTTATTCAAATTCAACTTAATTTGAACTGTCTTCTATCAGAAAACACGTATAAAAAATGTCAATGATTTTTTTAAAAATTAGTTATAAATTTTTGAAGTGGCAAAAACATGCCCCACTAATAATTAACACCGATTCGACTTTTGTGTTGAATTAGGAATTCAATCATTCTGAAAGTGCGTGTACATGATAAAAACAATATACCCTACCTCAGACTTTAATCAAAAAGGGGTGATCTTGATTCATTGAATCCTGGTGAATTATCAAACTTAACTACTTTTCCTATGTTAAGTATAAGGAGGATAGTTCAAATTCAAAAATATGGAGAGATAATACGTATTTTTTCTCGATATTCAAATTCAACTTAGTTTAAACCGTCCTCTATGACAAAACACCTTCAAAAAAAGGTCAACGATTTTTAAAAAATTATTTATGAATTTCTGAAGTGGCAAAAACAAGCCCCACTAACAACGAACACCGATTCAACATTTGTATTGAATTAGGAATTCAATCATTCTGAAAGTGCGTGTTCAAGATAAGAACAATATACCCTACCTCAGAGTATAATAAAAAAGTGGCAATCTCAATTCATTGAATTCTGTTGAATTATAGAACTTAACTACTTATTCAATTTTAAGTATATATGGGATAGTTCAAATTCAAAAATATGGAGAGATTATACATATTTTTTCTCGTTATTCAAAATCAACTTTACTTGAACCGTCCTCTATGAGAAAAAACGTTCAAAAAGTGTCAATGGTTTTTTAAAAATTAGTTATGAATTTTTGAAGTGGTAAACACATGCCATACTAGCAACGAACACCAATTCAACTTTTGTATTGAATTAGGAATTCAATCATTCTGAAAGTGCGTGTACATAATAGGAACAATACACCCTACCTCAGATTTTAATCAAAAAGTGGCGATCTCGATTAGTTGAATTCTGGTGGATTATCAAACTTAACTACTTTTCAGATGTTAACTATATATGGGGATAGTTCAAATTCAAAAATAAGGAGAGATAATACTTATTTTTTCTCGTTATTCAAATTCAACTTAATTTGAACTGTCTTCTATGAGAAAAAACGTTCAAAAAGTGTCAACAATTTTTTAAAAATTAGTTATGAATTTTTGAAGTGGCAAAAACATGCCCCACTAATAATTAACACCGATTCGACTTTTGTGTTGAATTAGGAATTCAATAATTCTGAAAGTGCGTGTACATGATAAAAACAATATACCCTACCTCAGAATTTAATCAAAAAGTGGTGATCTTGATTCTTTGAATTCTGTCGAATTATCAAACTTAACTACTTTTTCCACGTTAAGTATATGGGGGATAGTTCAAGTTCAAAAAGTAGGAGAGATAATACATATTTTTTCTCGTTATTCAAATTCAACTTAATTTGAACCGTCAAACGTTCAAAAAGTGTCTACTTTTTTTTAAAAATTAGTTATGAATTTTTGAAGTGGCAACCACATGCCATACTAGCAGCGAACACCGATTCAACTATTGTATTGAATTAGGAATTCAATCATTCTGAAAGTGCGTGTACATGATGAGAACAATATACCCTACCTCAGAGTTCAATACAAAAGGGGCGATTTCGATTCATTTCATTCTGTTGAATTATCAAACTTAACTACTTTTCCCATGTTATGTATACGGGGGATAGTTCAAATTAAAAAATAAGGAGAGATAAAACTTATTTTTTCTCGTTATTCAAACTCAACTTAATTTGAACCGTCCTCTATGAGAAAACACGTTCAAAAAGTGTCAACGATTTTTTTAAAATTAGTTAAGAATTTTTGAAGTGGCAATCACATGCCCCATTAGCAGCGAACACAGAGTCAACTTTTGTATTGAATTAGGAATTCAATCATTCTGAAAGTGCGTGTACATGATAAGAACAATATACCCTACCTCAGGGTTTAATAAAAAAGTGGCAATTCGATTCATTGAATTCTGTTGAATTATCAAACTTAACTACTTTTTCCAGTTTAAGTATATAGGGGATAGTTCAAATTCAAAAATATGGAGCGATAATACATATTTTTTCTCGTTATTCAAATTCAACTTAATTTGAACCGACTTCTATGAGAAAACACGTTCAAAAAGTGTCAACGGTTTTTTAAAAATTAGTTATGAAATTTTGATGTGGCAAACACATGCCCCATTAGCAACGAACACAGTCAACTTTTGTATTAAATTAGGAATTCAATCATTCTGAAAGTGCGTGTACATAATAGGAACAATACACCCTACCTCATAGTTTAATCAAAAAGTGGCGATCTCGATTCGTTGAATTCTGTTGAATTATCAAACTTAACTACTTTTCCCATTTTAAGTATATGGGGGATAGTTCAAGTTCAAAAATTATGAGAGATAATACATATTTTTTCTCGTTATTCAAATTCAACTTTATTTGAACCATCCTCTATGACAAAAAACCTTCAAAAAGTGTCAACGATTTTTTAAAAATTTGGTATGAATTTTTGAAGTGGCAAAAACATGCCCCACTAACAATTAACACCGATTCGACTTTTGTAATGAATTAGGAATTCAATCATTCTGAAAGTTCGTGTACATGATAAAAACAATATACCCTACCTCAGAGTTCAATCAAAAAGTGGCGATCCTGATTCGTTGAGTTTTGGTGAATTATCAAACTTAACTACTTTTTCCACGTTAAGTATATGGGGGATAGTTCAAGTTCAAAAATTAGGAGAGATAATACATATTTTTCTCGTTATTCAAATTCAACTTAATTTGAACCGTCACACGTTCAAAAAGTGTCTACAGTTTTTTAAAAATTAGTTATGAATTTTTGAAGTGGCAACCACATGCCATACTAGCAGCGAACACCGATTCAACTTTTGTATTGAATAAGGAATTCAATCATTCTGAAAGAGCGTGTATATGATGAGAACAATATACCCTACCTCAGAGTTCAATAAAAAAGTGGCGATTTCGATTCATTTCATTCTGTTGAATTATCAAATTTAACTACTTTTCCCATGTTAAGTATACGGGGGATAGTTCAAATTCAAAAATAAGGAGATTTAATACATATTTTTTCTCGATATTCAAATTCAACTTAATTTGAACCATCCTCTATGACAAAACACCTTCAAAAAGTGTCAACGATTTTTTAAAAATTATTTATGAATTTCTGAATTTGCAAAAACATGCCCCACTAACAACGAACACTGAATCAACATTTGTATTGAATTTGAAATTCAATCATTCTGAAAGTGCGTGTACATGATAAGAACAATAGATAAGAACAATATACCCTACCTCAGAGTTTAATAAAAAAGTGGCAATCTCGATTCATTGAATTCTGTTGAATTATCAAACTTAACTACTTTTTCCATTTTAAGTATATGGGGGATAGTTCAAGTTCAAAAATAAGGAGAGATAATACATATTTTTTCTCGTTATTCAAATTCAACTTAATTTGAACCGACTTCTATGAGAAAACACGTTCAAAAAGTGGCGATACTGATTCGTTGAGTTCTGGTGAATTATCAAACTTAACTACTTTTCCCACGTTAAGTATATGGGGGATAGTTCAAGTTCAAAAATTAGGAGAGATAATTCATATTTTTTCTCGTTATTCAAATTCAACTTAATTTGAACCATCACACGTTCAAAAAGTGTCTACGGTTTTTTAAAAATTAGTTATGAATTTTTGAAGTGGCAGCCACATGCCATACTAGCAGCGAACACCGATTCAAATTTTGTATTGAATTAGGAATTCAATCATTCTGAAAGTGCGTGTATACGATGAGAACAATATACCCTACCTCAGAGTTCATTAAAAAAGTGGCAATCTCGATTCATTGAATTCTGGTGAATTATCAAACTTAACTACTTTTTCCATTTTAAGTATATGTGGGATAGTTCAAATTCAAAAATATGGAGAGATAATACTTATTTTTTTTCGTTATTCAAATTTAACTTAATTTGAACTGTTTTCTATGACAAAACACCTTCAAAAAGTGTCAACGATTTTTTAAAAATTAGTTATGAATTTCTGAAATGGCAAAAACATGCACCACTAACAACGAACACCGATTCAACATTTGTATTGAATTTGAAAATTCAATCATTCTGAAAGTGCGTGTACATGATAAGAACAATATACCCTACCTCAGAGTTTAATAAAAAAGTGGCAATCTCAATTCATTGAATTCTGTTGAATTATAGAACTTAACTACTTTTTCCATTTTAAGTATATGGGGGATAGTTCAAATTCAAAAATATGGAGAGATTATACATATTTTTTCTCGTTATTCAAAATCAACTTTATTTGAACCGTCCTCTATGAGAAAAAACGTTCAAAAAGTGTCAATGGTTTTTTTAAAAATTAGTTATGAATTTTTGAAGTGGTAAACACATGCCATACTAGCAACGAACACCAATTCAACTTTTGTATTGAATTAGGAATTCAATCATTCTGAAAGTGCGTGTGCATGATTAGAACAATATACCCTACCTAAGAGTTCAATAACAAGGTGGCAATCTCGATTCATTGAATTCTGGTGAATTATCAAACATAAATATTTTACCCATGTTAAGTATATGGGGGATAGTTCAAGTTCAAAAATTAGGAGAGATAATTCATATTTTTTCTCGTTATTCAAATTCAACTTAATTTGAACCGTCACACGTTCAAAAAGTGTCTACAGTTTTTTAAAAATTAGTTATGAATTTTTGAAGTGGCAACCACATGCCATACTAGCAGCGAACACCGATTCAACTTTTGTATTAAATTAGGAATTCAATCATTTTGAAAGTGCGTGTACATAATAGAAACAATACACCCTACCTCAGAATTTAATCAAAAAGTGGCGATCTCGATTAGTTGAATTCTGGTGAATTATCAAACTTAACTACTTTTCAGATGTTAACTATATATGGGGATAGTTCAAATTCAAAAATAAGGAGAGATAATACTTATTTTTTCTCGTTATTCAAATTCAACTTAATTTGAACCATCCTCTATGACAAAACACCTTCAAAAAGTGTCAACGATTTTTTAAAAATTAGTTATGAATTTCTGAAATGGCAAAAACATGCCCCACTAACAACGAACACCGATTCAACATTTGTATTGAATTTGAAATTCAATCATTCTGAAAGTGCGTTTACATGATAAGAACAATTTACCCTACCTCAGAGTTTAATAAAAAAGTGGCGATCTCGATTTATTGAATTCTGTTGAATTATCAAACTTAACTACTTTTTCCATTTTAAGTATATGGAGGATAGTTCAAGTTCAAAAATTAGGAGATATTAAACATATTTTTTCACGTTATTCAAATTCAACTTAATTTGAACCATCACACGTTCAAAAAGTGTCTACGGTTTTTTAAAAATTAGTTATGAATTTTTGAAGTGGCAACCACATGCCATACTAGCAGCGAACACCGATTAAACTTTTGCATTGAATTAGGAATTCAATCATTCTGAAAGTGCGTGTACATGATGAGAACAATATACCCTACCTCAGAGTTCAATAAAATAGTGGCGATTTCGATTCATTTCATTCTGTTGAATTATCAAACTTAACTACTTTTCCCATGTTATGTATTCGGGGGATAGTTCAAATTCAAAAATAAGGAGAGATAATACTTATTTTTTCTCGTTATTCAAATTCAGCTTAATTTGAACCGTCCTCTATGAGAAAACACGTTCAAAAAGTGTCAACGATTTTTTAAAAATGAGTCATGAATTTTTGAAGTGGCAAACACATGCCATACTAGCAACGAACACCGATTCAACTTTTGTATTGAATTAGGAATTCAATCATTCTGAAAGTGCGAATACATTATAGGAACAATACACCCTACCTCAGAGTTTAATCAAAAAGTGGCGATCTCGATTCGTTGAATTCTGGTGAATTATCAAACTACTTTTCAGATCTTAACTAAATAGGGGGATAGTTTAAATTCAAAAATAAGGAGAGATAATACTTATTTTTTCTCGATATTCAAATTCAACTTAATTTGAACCATCCTCTATGACAAAACACCTTCAAAAAGTGTCAACGATTTTTTAAAAATTAGTTATGAATTTCTGAAATGGCAAAAACATGGCCCACTAACAACGAACACCGATTCAACATTTGTATTGAATTTGAAATTCAATCATTCTGAAAGTGCGTTTACATGATAAGAACAATTTACCCTACCTCAGAGTTTAATAAAAAAGTGGCAATCTCGATTTATTGAATTCTGTTGAATTATCAAACTTAACTACTTTTTCCATTTTAAGTATATGGAGGATAGTTCAAGTTCAAAAATTAGGAGAGATTAAACATATTTTTTCTCGTTATTCAAATTCAACTTAAATTGAACCATCACACGTTCAAAAAGTGTCTACGGTTTTTTAAAAATTAGTTATGAATTTTTGAAGTGGCAACCACATGCCATACTAGCAGCGAACACCAATTCAACTTTTGTATTGAATTAGGAATTCAATCATTCTGAAAGTGCGAATACATATTAGGAACAATACACCCTACCTCAGAGTTTAATCAAAAAGTGGCGATCTCGATTCGTTGAATTCTGTTGAATTATCAAACTTAACTACTTTTCCCATGTTAAGTATATGGGGGATAGTTCAAATTTAAAAATATGGAGAGATAATACATATTTTTTCTCGATATTCAAATTCAACTTAATTTGAACCATCCTCTATGACAAAACACCTTCAAAAAGTGCCAACGATTTTTTAAATATTAGTTATGAATTTCTGAAATGGCAAAAACATGCCCCACTAACAACGAACACCGATTCAACATTTCGATGGTGTTCCGTCAAATCGGACTAACCCGTTTTATCGCGATTTGCAAAAGCGAACAACTCGTTTTATCGCGCGCGCTCAAAAAGGACTAACTCATTTTATCTCAGCCGCTCAAAAACGATCAACTCGTTTTATCGCGTGCGCTCAAAAAGGACTAACTCATTTTATCTCGGCTGCGCAAAAACGATTAACTCGTTTTATCGCGGCTGTGCAAAAACGATTATCTTTTTTTATCGCTGATGTTGATTTAAAAACTTGAAGGAAATGAATAGTAATTTTTTTTTGGTGGCCTAAATATTTTTTCATCTAATGTTTAGTAGATATTTAGTAATTTACTTAACAATATTAATTTTTTATATTAAATTTTTTAATTTTCTTTTTTTTTTATGAATTATTAAACTTTGTTATTTAATTTAATTTACTGATTTGTAATTAAATTAAAATTATTTGAATTGAATATAACATAATAATATTAACAGTAATAACATGTTAAAAAAAATTAAAAAAAAAAAGAGGTGAGAAAATATAATGTATAAAGTTTTATTGTAAATTTTCCCTTTTTTTATTATTTGTATAATAATAACATCTTACAAGTGCATAAAATTACCAATTTACACATATATTTTTCATTGAGACGCACTTACTATTATTACCTACATTTCTTTCTTCAACATTATAAAGTTTAACTTAATTTATGCATCAATTTACAATATTCTCCAAATTTACTGTGTAGTATTGAGAAGTAAAATCAAAATGAATGCAGTTTGCATTTCTAGGAAATCATTGACTCCACTTATTATTATATTATTGCCACCGAAAATTTGTAACGAAAGCAGCGGCTTTACATTTTGTTTAAAGTTATGCTAATATTGCGTCAACAATTTTTTTTTTCATACAGAAATATTCACAGAAGCCCATAATCACAATTTCTTTGAATAAAAATTGAATTGAATAAATTTAAAATAAAATAAAACACATTGTATTTTTCCTTCACATTGGTATTAAATAATAACACATTATAGTGTAATAATTGTAACAACAATGGGCTTATAGGTGTCATTTTTTTACTGGTTCAATCAAAAGAGGAGGTCGAAAAATATCCTTTAGAATTTTTTGCGATTTTTTTAAGCACTGCATCATACCTAAAGTGGATATTAAAAATATCTCTTGACCTGGAGGCTCCATCCGCAACGCCTATGACGTCATTACATTCTTTGGGTCAACTATTTAATGTTTTTAAACATACACGTTGCTATGGAGACAAATGATATTTTTTATAAACAAGCAACAATGCAATAACTTTTTACAAGTGTTATATAATTGAACCAAAGAATGTAGTGACGTCATAAGCGTTGCGGATGGAACCTCCAGGTCAAGATACATTTTTAATCTCCATTTTAGGTATGATGCAGTGCTAAAAAAATCGCAAAAAAATCTAAGGGTTATTTTTCGACATCCTCTTTTGATTGAGCCAGTAAAAAAACTACACCCCGTAAGCCCATTTGTTGCACCAATTATTATTATTTATTCTACCTATTTTAAGTAATAAATACAGTCAAAGAAAAAATATGCATATCAATACATCATATTAATATAATTTAGACACCTTCATCTGATGGAGATCACAACAAGTTTTAAGCATCATGTAATAATACATGCACCAACAAGAGTGCATCATTGGAACCAATACTCTTTAACGAATGAGGCTACTTGCCTTCACTAAAAATATTCACAATCTTTTGATGTTAAAACAATCAAGAAAATCATTAGAATTATAACCTATAATAGTTTAAACTCTTCGTCTTCAACTCATCCATTACACGTCTATAACTAATCGTTTAACGTCTAAAACACATCTTCTTTTTCCTAGCTTATAAAGAGGAAAAAATATAGAATATATTTCAAACATTTTGTGCTCAAGGAGAGAAAGAAACACGTAATCTCGTCTTTTTATCTCTTTCTTCCTCTAAAATGATGCAAAATGGGAAGAAAAAAGATGATAACAGAGCAAAAATAAGATGTTATTTTTTTTTACAATTCAGTTATATTAAAAATATGTAATGATTAAAAAAAGGGACATAAAAAGAACATTGAGCAAAAAAAAAAAGAACAGCAATCTCAACCATTATAGTAACACAATTATTGTCCACATGGAAAATCATGTATTGTGAATTAAAAATGTATTTAAAATCAAAAACTTTCACTCTTAAAACAAAACATTACAGTTGTAAACATTATATAACAGTTCCCCAATCATCTTCAAAAAAAGGACGTTACTCTTTTTACCTAAATTTAACACTAATAGTCCCTATCAGAACTTAATTAAGAAAATAATAATTACTTAAATTGCAATCAGTGCTGAATTGTAGTAATTCTTAAAGGCCTCATGAACCTTTTCACAGTATTTAGCTATTAGCTTTGCTTCAGTGTGATTCGGCTGCATAATTTTTTTGTTTCAGTAGCACAAATATCAGAGATAATAGCCGATGAAGAAGCACCTTTGACGTCACTCACGCTCATTCAGCGGTGACAATATAGGGAAATCCCTGCAAAAGATACGTTCACTCCCGCTGCAACCACGGCCACAATTTTACTTCTGGAATTTTGAAACTTAACCAGGGCAGTCTTGATAGTATTTGTCAAATAGACGGAAAGAATTTTTTTGGTGAAGTGTGTACAGACTGAGTTTTTGCGGTAGCAAGATAAGCGAAAAATTTAACATTGTTTTCCTATACAACATTTACGCTCCTCTTTCTACCGCAATAACTCGGTTTGTATGAATGTCATAAAAAAAAATTTTTTCAGGCTATTTGAAAAATACTATCAAGACTGTCCTGGTAAAGTTTCAAAATTACAGAAGTCAAATTGTGGCCGTGGTTGAAGCGGGAGTCAACCTATCTTTTGCAGGGATTTCCCTATAAAGTTGCCGCTGAATGAGCGTGAGTGACGTCACAGGTTCCTTTTCATCGGCTATTATCTCTGATATTTGTGCTACTGAAACAAAAAATTTTATGCAGCCGAATCATACTAAAGCAAAGCTTACCGTGTACTTAATATTGTGCAAAGGTTCATGAGGCCTTTAAATCACAAGCCAGGACAAGCCCGCTTGTGAAAGATGTGACGATATGATCTGCAGAACAGAAATATTGTTTTACTTCGATATTTCTATGTATTTTATAAAAAATATATACTCATTATATTCTATGTTTATTAAATAATCATACAATATAACAATTATAAATATTATAATATGTATTAATTATATTTTTTGGCATGATATTTACCTCTGTAGGTCGAATCCGTCCACATTTCTTTGTTGACAATAAATTGTGGGAAACAGCTGTTTTTTCAGCTGATTTTTAATATTATAATTCCAGGTTACACTAATAAATGGCGCAAAATGACCTGTTTTATTAATTAAAAAATTAAGAAATCCAAATCATTATTTAATTAAAAAAGACAGATAAATGTTCGCAAGGTAACATACTTGCACGAGATAGTCCTTTTTGGGAAACATTTTAGTCGTTCTTGCACAGCCGCGATAAAACGAGTTAATCATTTTTGCGCGGCCGAGATAAAATGAGTTAGTCCTTTTTGAGCGTGCGCGATAAAACGAGTTGATCGTTTTTGAGCGGCTGAGATAAAATGAGTTAGTCCTTTTTGAGCGCGCGCGATAAAACGAGTTGTTCGCTTTTGCAAATCGCGATAAAACGAGTTGGTCCAATTTGACGGAACACCATCGATTTGCATTGAATTTGAAATTCAATCATTCTGAAAGTGCGTGTACATGATAAGAACAATATACACTACCTCAGAGTTTAATAAAAAAGTGGCAATCTCGATTTATTGAATTCTGTTGAATTATCAAACTTAACTACTTTTTCCATTTTAAGTATATGGAGGATAGTTCAAGTTCAAAAATTAGGAGAGATTAAACATATTTTTTCTCGTTATTCAAATTCAACTTAAATTGAACCATCACACGTTCAAAAAGTGTCAACGGTTTTTTAAAAATTAGTTATGAAATTTTGATGTTGCAAACACATGCCCCATTAGCAACGAACACAGTCAACTTTTGTATTAAATTAGGAATTCAATCATTCTGAAAGTGCGTGTACATAATAGGAACAATACACCCTACCTCAGAGTTTAATCAAAAAGTGGCGATCTCTATTCGTTGAATTCTGTTGAATTATCAAACTTAACTACTTTTCCCATTTTAAGTATATGGGGGATAGTTCAAGTTCAAAAATTATGAGAGATATAACATATTTTTTCTCATTATTCAAATTCAAGTTAATTTGAACCATCCTCTATGACAAAACACCTTCAAAAAGTGTCAACGATTTTTTAAAAATTAGGTATGAATTTTTGAAGTGGCAAAAACATGCCCCACTAACAATTAACACCTATTCAACTTTTGTATTGAATTTGAAATTCAATCATTCTGAAAGTGCGTGTACATGATAAGAACAATATACACTACCTCAGAGTTTAATAAAAAAGTGGCAATCTCGATTTATTGAATTCTGTTGAATTATCAAACTTAACTACTTTTTCCATTTTAAGTATATGGGGTATAGTTCAAGTTCAAAAATTAGGAGAGATAATACATATTTTTTCTCGTTATTCAAATTCAACTTAATTTAAACCGTCAAACGTTCAAAAAGTGTCTACGGTTTTTTAAATATTAGTTATGAATTTTTGAAGTGGCAACTTCTTCTTCTTACAATTGTTGGAAGGAGCCTAAACGGCTATAATTCCACGTACTGAGTAACTTGGATCAATTGTATAGTTGAACTGTTTTTTGCAGGGTCTTGTAAAGGATAATGGACGAACAATGGATAGGATGATTATGGAATGTGGGATGCAAGGTGATGATGGAAGTGGTACCTATATGCCCACCACGTGTTACCGTGGGTGAACCAAAACCACACAAGGAATTGGTTGGATTTTAGGACATTGGGTTGACGGTGTGGTGTGGGGTGCAATAATGTAGGTTGATGATGCAGGCGACAACATGCAAGGAATGGCAGGAATTTGAAAGATTCTCAACGTGTCGACTCCTGTGGGCCGACCGAAGAGCAGGGTCAAAGTAGGATTATGTGGATGCGGTGAGGCGAGATGATGATTATGAATCAAATTGACTGGGGATAGGAGTATAGAAATCAAGACGATTAATATATAGAATAGGATAGGGATAGTTACCAGGAGAGGACAGACAATTTGAGCGGAGAGTCACGTCGGCGTTGCTCACTCTGGCGCGCCATCTTGATTCTCCGCACCTCCAGCATTTCGCGAGATTAACAACCAACTCTTGAAGTGGCAACCAAATGGCATACTAGCAGCGAACACCGATTCAACTATTGTATTGAATTAGGAATTCAATCATTCTGAAAGTGCGTGTACATGATGAGAACAATATACCCTACCTCAGAGTTCAATATAAAAGTGGCGATTTCGATTCATTTTATTCTGTTGAATTATCAAACTTAACTACTTTTCTCATGTTATGTATACGGGGGATAGTTCAAATTAGAAAATAAGGAGAGATAATACTTATTTTTTCTCGTTATTCAAATTCAACTTAATTTGAACCGTCCTCTATGACAAAACACGTTCAAAAAGTGTCAACGATTTTTTAAAAATTAGTTATGAATTTTTGAAGTGGCAAACACATGCCCCATTAGCAGCGAACACAGAGTCAACTTTTGTATTGAATTAGGAATTCAATCATTCTGAAAGTGCGTATACATAATAGGAACAATACACCCTACCTCAGAGTTTAATCAAAAAGTGACGATCTCGATTCGTTGAATTCTGGTGAATTATCAAACTTAACTACTTTTCAGAAGTTAACTAAATAGGGGGATAGTTCAAATTCAAAAATAAGGAGAGATAATTCTTATTTTTTTTCGTTATTCAAATTTAACTTAATTTGAACTGTTTTCTATGAGAAAACAAGTATAAAAAGTGTCATCGATTTTTAAAAATTAGGTATGAATTTTTGAAGTGGCAAAAACATGCCCCACTAACAATTAACACCGATTCGACTTTTGTAATGAATTAGGAATTCAATCATTCTGAAAGTTCGTGTACATGATAAAAACAATATACCCTACCTCAGAGTTCAATCAAAAAGTGGCGATCCTGATTCGTTGAGTTCTGGTGAATTATCAAACTTAACTACTTTTTCCACGTTAAGTATATGGGGGATAGTTCAAGTTCAAAAAGTAGGAGAGATAATACATATTTTTTCTCGTTATTCAAATTCAACTTAATTTGAACCGTCAAACGTTCAAAAAGTGTCTACGTTTTTTTTTAAAAATTAGTTATGAATTTTTGAAGTGGCAACCACATGCCATACTAGCAGCGAACACCGATTCAACTATTGTATTGAATTAGGAATTCAATCATTCTGAATGTGCGTGTACATGATGAGAACAATATACCCTACCTCAGAGTTCAATACAAAAGGGGCGATTTCGATTCATTTCATTCTGTTGATTTATCAAACTTAACTACTTTTCTCATGTTATGTGTACGGGGGATAGTTCAAATTAAAAAATAAGGAGAGATAATACTTATTTTTTCTCGTTATTCAAATTCAACTTAATTTGAACCGTCCTCTATGAGAAAACACGTTCAAAAAGTGTCAACGATTTTTTTAAAATTAGTTAAGAATTTTTGAAGTGGCAAACACATGCCCCATTTGCAGCGAACACAGAGTCAACTTTTGTATTGAATTAGGAATTCAATCATTCTGAAAGTGCGTGTACATGATAAGAACAATATACCCTACCTAAGGGTTTAATAAAAAAGTGGCAATTCGATTCATTGAATTCTGTTGAATTATCAAACTTAACTACTTTTTCCATTTTAAGTATATGGGGGATAGTTCAAATTAAAAAATATGGAGCGATAATACATATTTTTTCTCGTTATTCAAATTCAACTTAATTTGAACCATCCTCTATGACAAAACACCTTCAAAAAGTGTCAACGATTTTTTTAAAATTAGTTAAGAATTTTTGAAGTGGCAAACACATGCCCCATTAGCAGCAAACACAGAGTCAACTTTTGTATTGAATTAGGAATTCAATCATTCTGAAAGTGCGTGTACATGATAAGAACAATATACCCTACCTCAGGGTTTAATAAAAAAGTGGCAATTCGATTCATTGAATTCTGTTGAATTATCAAACATAACTACTTTTTCCATTTTAAGTATATGGGGGATAGTTCAAGTTCAAAAATTAGGAGAGATAATACATATTTTTTCTCGTTATTCAAATTCAACTTAATTTGAACCGACTTCTATGAGAAAACACGTTCAAAAAGTGTCAACGGTTTTTTAAAAATTAGTTATGAAATTTTGATGTGGCAAACACATGCCCCATTAGCAACGAACACAGTCAACTTTTGTATTAAATTAGGAATTCAATCATTCTGAAAGTGCGTGTACATAATAGGAACAATACACCCTACCTCAGAGTTTAATCAAAAAGTGGCGATCTCGATTCGTTGAATTCTGTTGAATTATCAAACTTAACTACTTTTCCCATTTTAAGTATATGGGGGATAGTTCAAGTTCAAAAATTATGAGAGATAATACATATTTTTTCTCGTTATTCAAATTCAAGTTAATTTGAACCATCCTCTATGACAAAACACCTTCAAAAAGTGTCAACGATTTTTTAAAAATTAGGTATGAATTTTTGAAGTGGCAAAAACATGCCCCACTAACAATTAACACCGATTCGACTTTTGTAATGAATTAGGAATTCAATCATTCTGAAAGTTCGTGTACATGATAAAAACAATATACCCTACCTCAGAGTTCAATCAAAAAGTGGCGATCCTGATTCGTTGAGTTCTGGTGAATTATCAAACTTAACTACTTTTTCCACGTTAAGTATATGGGGGATAGTTCAAGTTCAAAAATTAGGAGAGATAATACATATTTTTTCTCGTTATTCAAATTCAACTTAATTTGAACCGTCACACGTTCAAAAAGTGTCTACAGTTTTTTAAAAATTAGTTATGAATTTTTGAAGTGGCAACCACATGCCATACTAGCAGCGAACACCGATTCAACTTTTGTATTGAATAAGGAATTCAATCATTCTGAAAGTGCGTGTATATGATGAGAACAATATACCCTACCTCAGAGTTCAATAAAAAAGTGGCGATTTCGATTCATTTCATTCTGTTGAATTTTCAAACTTAACTACTTTTCCCATGTTAAGTATACGGGGGATAGTTCAAATTCAAAAATAAGGAGATTTAATACATATTTTTTCTCGATATTCAAATTCAACTAAATTTGAACCGTCCTCTATGACAAAACACGTTCAAAAAGTGTCAACAATTTTTTAAAAATTAGTTATGAATTTTTGAAGTGGCAAACACATGCCCCATTAGCAGCGAACACAGAGTCAACTTTTGTATTGAATTAGGAATTCAATCATTCTGAAAGTGCGTATACATAATAGGAACAATACACCCTACCTCAGAGTTTAATCAAAAAGTGACGATCTCGATTCGTTGAATTCTGGTGAATTATCAAACTTAACTACTTTTCAGAAGTTAACTAAATAGGGGGATAGTTCAAATTCAAAAATAAGGAGAAATAATTCTTATTTTTTTTCGTTATTCAAATTTAACTTAATTTGAACTGTTTTCTATGAGAAAACAAGTATAAAAAGTGTCATCTATTTTTAAAAATTAGGTATGAATTTTTGAAGTGGCAAAAACATGCCCCACTAACAATTAACACCGATTCGACTTTTGTAATGAATTAGGAATTCAATCATTCTGAAAGTTCGTGTACATGATAAAAACAATATACCCTACCTCAGAGTTCAATCAAAAAGTGGCGATCCTGATTCGTTGAGTTCTGGTGAATTATCAAACTTAACTACTTTTTCCAAGTTAAGTATATGGGGGATAGTTCAAGTTCAAAAAGTAGGAGAGATAATACATATTTTTTCTCGTTATTCAAATTCAACTTAATTTGAACCGTCAAACGTTCAAAAAGTGTCTACGTTTTTTTTAAAAATTAGTTATGAATTTTTGAAGTGGCAACCACATGCCATACTAGCAGCGAACACCGATTCAACTATTGTATTGAATTAGGAATTCAATCATTCTGAAAGTGCGTGTACATGATGAGAACAATATACCCTACCTCAGAGTTCAATACAAAAGGGGCGATTTCGATTCATTTCATTCTGTTGAATTATCAAACTTAACTACTTTTCCCATGTTATGTATACGGGGGATAGTTCAAATTCAAAAATAAGGAGAGATAATACTTATTTTTTCTCGTTATTCAAATTCAACTTAATTTGAACCGTCCTCTATGAGAAAACACGTTCAAAAAGTGTCAACGATTTTTTTAAAATTAGTTAAGAATTTTTGAAGTGGCAAACACATGCCCCATTAGCAGCGAACACAGAGTCAACTTTTGTATTGAATTAGGAATTCAATCATTCTGAAAGTGCGTGTACATGATAAGAACAATATACCCTACCTAAGGGTTTAATTAAAAAGTGGCAATTCGATTCATTGAATTCTGTTGAATTATCAAACTTAACTACTTTTCCCATGTTAAGTACATGGGGGATAGTTCAAATTTAAAAATATGGAGAGATAATACACATTTTTTCTCGATATTCAAATTCAACTTAATTTGAACCATCCTCTATGACAAAACACCTTCAAAAAGTGTCAACGATTTTTTTAAAATTAGTTAAGAATTTTTGAAGTGGCAAACACATGCCCCATTAGCAGCGAACACAGAGTCAACTTTTGTATTGAATTAGGAATTCAATCATTCTGAAAGTGCGTGTACATGATAAGAACAATATACCCTACCTCAGGGTTTAATAAAAAAGTGGCAATTCGATTCATTGAATTCTGTTGAATTATCAAACTTAACTACTTTTTCCATTTTAAGTATATGGGGGATAGTTCAAGTTCCAAAATTAGGAGAGATAATACATATTTTTTCTCGTTATTCAAATTCAAGTTAATTTGAACCATCCTCTATGACAAAACACCTTCAAAAAGTGTCAACGATTTTTTAAAAATTAGGTATGAATTTTTGAAGTGGCAAAAACATGCCCCACTAACAATTAACACCGATTCGACTTTTGTAATGAATTAGGAATTCAATCATTCTGAAAGTTCGTGTACATGATAAAAACAATATACCCTACCTCAGAGTTCAATCAAAACGTGGCGATCCTGATTCGTTGAGTTCTGGTGAATTATCAAACTTAACTACTTTTTCCACGTTAAGTATATGGGGGATAGTTCAAGTTCAAAAATTAGGAGAGATAATACATATTTTTTCTCGTTATTCAAATTCAACTTAATTTGAACCGTCACACGTTCAAAAAGTGTCTACAGTTTTTTAAAAATTAGTTATGAATTTTTGAAGTGGCAACCACATGCCATACTAGCAGCGAACACCGATTCAACTTTTGTATTGAATAAGGAATTCAATCATTCTGAAAGTGCGTGTATATGATGAGAACAATATACCCTACCTCAGAGTTCAATAAAAAAGTGGCGATTTCGATTCATTTCATTCTGTTGAATTTTCAAACTTAACTACTTTTCCCATGTTAAGTATACGGGGGAAAGTTCAAATTCAAAAATAAGGAGATTTAATACATATTTTTTCTCGATATTCAAATTCAACTTAATTTGAACCGTCCTCTATGAGAAAACACGTTCAAAAAGTGTCAACGATTTTTTTAAAATTAGTTAAGAATTTTTGAAGTGGCAAACACATGCCCCATTAGCAGCGAACACAGAGTCAACTTTTGTATTGAATTAGGAATTCAATCATTCTGAAAGTGCGTGTACATGATAAGAACAATATACCCTACCTCAGGGTTTAATAAAAAAGTGGCAATTCGATTCATTGAATTCTGTTGAATTATCAAACTTAACTACTTTTTCCATTTTAAGTATATGGGGGATAGTTCAAATTCAAAAATATGGAGCGATAATACATATTTTTTCTCGTTATTCAAATTCAACTTAATTTGATCCGACTTCTATGAGAAAACACGTTCAAAAAGTGTCAACGGTTTTTTAAAAATTAGTTATGAAATTTTGATGTGGCAAACACATGCCCCATTAGGAACGAACACAGTCAACTTTTGTATTAAATTAGGAATTCAATCATTCTGAAAGTGCGTGTACATAATAGGAACAATACACCCTACCTCAGATTTTAATCAAAAAGTGGCGATCTCGATTCGTTGAATTCTGTTGAATTATCAAACTTAACTACTTTTCCCATTTTAAGTATATGGGGGATAGTTCAAGTTCAAAAATTATGAGAGATAATACATATTTTTTCTCGTTATTCAAATTCAACTTAATTTGAACCATCCTCTATGACAAAACACCTTCAAAAAGTGTCAACGATATTTTTAAAATAAGTTAAGAATTTTTGAAGTGGCAAACACATGCCCCATTAGCAGCGAACACAGAGTCAACTTTTGTATTGAATTAGGAATTCAATCATTCTGAAAGTGCGTGTACATGATAAGAACAATATACCCTACCTCAGGGTTTAATAAAAAAGTGGCAATTCGATTCATTGAATTCTGTTGAATTATCAAACTTAACTACATTTTCCATTTAAAGTATATGGGGGATAGTTCAAATTCAAAAATATGGAGCGATAATACATATTTTTTCTCGTTATTCAAATACAACTTAATTTGAACCGACTTCTATGAGAAAACACGTTCAAAAAGTGTCAACGGTTTCTTAAAAATTAGTTATGAAATTTTGATGTGGCAAACACATGCCCCATTAGCAACGAACACAGTCAACTTTTGTATTAAATTAGGAATTCAATCATTCTGAAAGTGCGTGTACATAATAGGAACAATACACCCTACCTCAGAGTTTAATCAAAAAGTGGCGATCTCGATTCGTTGAATTCTGTTGAATTATCAAACTTAACTACTTTTCCCATTTTAAGTATATGGGGGATAGTTCAAGTTCAAAAATTATGAGAGATTATACATATTTTTTCTCGATATTTAAATTCAACATAATTTGAACCATCTTCTATGAGAAAACACGTTCAAAAAGTGTCAACGATTTTTTAAAAATTTGGTATGAATTTTTGAAGTGGCAAAAACATGCCCCACTAACAATTAACACCGATTCGACTTTTGTAATGAATTAGGAATTCAATCATTCTGAAAGTTCGTGTACATGATAAAAACAATATACCCTACCTCAGAGTTCAATCAAAACGTGGCGATCCTGATTCGTTGAGTTCTGGTGAATTATCAAACTTAACTACTTTTTCCACGTTAAGTATATGGGGGATAGTTCAAGTTCAAAAATTAGGAGAGATAATACATATTTTTTCTCGTTATTCAAATTCAACTTAATTTGAACCGTCACACGTTCAAAAAGTGTCTACAGTTTTTTAAAAATTAGTTATGAATTTTTGAAGTGGCAACCACATGCCATACTAGCAGCGAACACCGATTCAACTTTTGTATTGAATAAGGAATTCAATCATTCTGAAAGTGCGTGTATATGATGAGAACAATATACCCTACCTCAGAGTTCAATAAAAAAGTGGCGATTTCGATTCATTTCATTCTGTTGAATTTTCAAACTTAACTACTTTTCCCATGTTAAGTATACGGGGGAAAGTTCAAATTCAAAAATAAGGAGATTTAATACATATTTTTTCTCGATATTCAAATTCAACTTAATTTGAACCGTCCTCTATGAGAAAACACGTTCAAAAAGTGTCAACGATTTTTTTAAAATTAGTTAAGAATTTTTGAAGTGGCAAACACATGCCCCATTAGCAGCGAACACAGAGTCAACTTTTGTATTGAATTAGGAATTCAATCATTCTGAAAGTGCGTGTACATGATAAGAACAATATACCCTACCTCAGGGTTTAATAAAAAAGTGGCAATTCGATTCATTGAATTCTGTTGAATTATCAAACTTAACTACTTTTTCCATTTTAAGTATATGGGGGATAGTTCAAATTCAAAAATATGGAGCGATAATACATATTTTTTCTCGTTATTCAAATTCAACTTAATTTGATCCGACTTCTATGAGAAAACACGTTCAAAAAGTGTCAACGGTTTTTTAAAAATTAGTTATGAAATTTTGATGTGGCAAACACATGCCCCATTAGGAACGAACACAGTCAACTTTTGTATTAAATTAGGAATTCAATCATTCTGAAAGTGCGTGTACATAATAGGAACAATACACCCTACCTCAGATTTTAATCAAAAAGTGGCGATCTCGATTCGTTGAATTCTGTTGAATTATCAAACTTAACTACTTTTCCCATTTTAAGTATATGGGGGATAGTTCAAGTTCAAAAATTATGAGAGATAATACATATTTTTTCTCGTTATTCAAATTCAACTTAATTTGAACCATCCTCTATGACAAAACACCTTCAAAAAGTGTCAACGATATTTTTAAAATAAGTTAAGAATTTTTGAAGTGGCAAACACATGCCCCATTAGCAGCGAACACAGAGTCAACTTTTGTATTGAATTAGGAATTCAATCATTCTGAAAGTGCGTGTACATGATAAGAACAATATACCCTACCTCAGGGTTTAATAAAAAAGTGGCAATTCGATTCATTGAATTCTGTTGAATTATCAAACTTAACTACATTTTCCATTTAAAGTATATGGGGGATAGTTCAAATTCAAAAATATGGAGCGATAATACATATTTTTTCTCGTTATTCAAATACAACTTAATTTGAACCGACTTCTATGAGAAAACACGTTCAAAAAGTGTCAACGGTTTCTTAAAAATTAGTTATGAAATTTTGATGTGGCAAACACATGCCCCATTAGCAACGAACACAGTCAACTTTTGTATTAAATTAGGAATTCAATCATTCTGAAAGTGCGTGTACATAATAGGAACAATACACCCTACCTCAGAGTTTAATCAAAAAGTGGCGATCTCGATTCGTTGAATTCTGTTGAATTATCAAACTTAACTACTTTTCCCATTTTAAGTATATGGGGGATAGTTCAAGTTCAAAAATTATGAGAGATTATACATATTTTTTCTCGATATTTAAATTCAACATAATTTGAACCATCTTCTATGAGAAAACACGTTCAAAAAGTGTCAACGATTTTTTAAAAATTTGGTATGAATTTTTGAAGTGGCAAAAACATGCCCCACTAACAATTAACACCGATTCGACTTTTGTAATGAATTAGGAATTCAATCATTCTGAAAGTTCGTGTACATGATAAAAACAATATATCCTACCTCAGAGTTCAATCAAAAAGTGGCGATCCTGATTCGTTGAGTTCTGGTGAATTATCAAACTTAACTACTTTTTCCACGTTAAGTATATGGGGGATAGTTCAAGTTCAAAAATTAGGAGAGATAATACATATTTTTCTCGTTATTCAAATTCAACTTAATTTGAACCGTCACACGTTCAAAAAGTCTCTACAGTTTTTTAAAAATTAGTTATGAATTTTTGAAGTGGCAACCACATGCCATACTAGCAGCGAACACCGATTCAACTTTTGTATTGAATAAGGAATTCAATCATTCTGAAAGTGCGTGTATATGATGAGAACAATATACCCTACCTCAGAGTTCAATAAAAAAGTGGCGATTTCGATTCATTTCATTCTGTTGAATTATCAAACTTAACTACTTTTCCCATGTTAAGTATACGGGGGATAGTTCAAATTCAAAAATAAGGAGATTTAATACATATTTTTTCTCGATATTCAAATTCAACTTAATTTGAACCATCCTCTATGACAAAACACGTTCAAAAAGTGTCAACAATTTTTTAAAAATTATTTATGAATTTCTGAAGTGGCAAAAACATGCCCCACTAACAACGAACACTGAATCAACATTTGTATTGAATTTGAAATTCAATCATTCTGAAAGTGCGTGTACATGATAAGAACAATAGATAAGAACAATATACCCTACCTCAGAGTTTAATAAAAAAGTGGCAATCTCGATTCATTGAATTCTGTTGAATTTCAAACTTAACTACTTTTTCCATTTTAAGTATATGGGGGATAGTTCAAATTCAAAAATATGGAGAGATAATACATATTTTTTCTCGTTATTCAAATTCAACTTAATTTGAACCGACTTCTATGAGAAAACACGTTCAAAAAGTGGCGATACTGATTCGTTGAGTTCTGGTGAATTATCAAACTTAACTACTTTTCCCACGTTAAGTATATATACTTAACGTGGGAAAAGTAGTTAAGTTTGATAATTCACAAAAATTCAACGAATCAAGATAGCCACTTTTTGATTAAACTCTGAGGTAGGATATATTGTTTTTATCATGTACACGAACTTTCAGAATGATTGAATTCTTAATTCAATACAAAAGTCGAATCGGTGTTAATTTTTAGTGGGGCATGTTTTTGCTTCTTTAAAAATTCATAACTAATTTTTAAAAAATCGTTGACACTTTTTAAACGTGTTTTCTCATAGAAAACAGTTCAAATTAAGTTAAATTTGAAAAACGAAAAAAAATAAGTATTATCTCTCCTTTTTTTTGAATTTGAACTATCCCCCGTATACTTAACATGGGAAAAGTAGTTAAGTTTGATAATTCAACAGAATGAAATGAATCAAAATCGCCACTTTTTTATTGAACTCTGAGGTAGGGTATATTGTTCTCATCATGTACACGCACTTTCAAAATGATTGAATTTCTAATTCAATACAAAAGTTGAATCGGTGTTCGATGCTAGTATTGCATGTGGTTGCCACTTCAAAAATTCATAATTAATTTTTAAAAAAACTGTAGACACTTTTAGAACGTGTGACGGTTCAAATTAAGTTGAATTTGAATAACGAGAAAAAATATGAATTTTCTCTCCTAATTTTTGAACTTGAACTATCCCCCATATACTTAACATGGGAAAAGTAGTTAAGTTTGATAATTCACCAGGATTCAACGAATCAAGATCATCACTTTTTGATTAAAGTCTGAGGTAGGGTATATTGTTTTTATCATGTACACGCACTTTCAGAATGATTGAATTTCTAATTCAATACAAAAGTTGAATCGGTGTTCGATGCTAGTATTGCTTGTGGTTGCCACTTCAAAAATTCATAACTAATTTTTAAAAAACTGTAGACACTTTTAGAACGTGTGACGGTTCAAATTAAGTTGAATTTGAATAACGAGAAAAAATATTAATTATCTCTCCTAATTTTTGAACTTGAACTATCCCCCATATACTTAACGTGGGAAAAGTAGTTAAGTTTGATAATTCACCAGAACTCAACGAATCAGTATCGCCACTTTTTTATTAAACTCTGAGGTAGGGTATATTGTTCTTATCATGTACACGCACTTTCAAAATGATTGAATTTCATATTCAATACAAAAGTTGAATCGGTGTTCGATGCTAGTATTGCATGTGGTTGCCACTTCAAAATTTCATAACTAATTTTTAAAAAATCGTTGACACTTTTTAAACGTGTTTTCTTATGGAGGACAGTTCAAATTAAGTTGAATTTGAATAACGAGAAATAATATGTATTATCTCTCCTTATTTTTGAATTTGAACTTTCTCCCATATACTTAACATGGGAAAAGTAGTTAAGTTTGATAATTCACCAGGATTCAACGAATCAAGATCATCACTTTTTGATTAAAGTCTGAGGTAGGGTATATTGTTTTTATCATGTACACGAACTTTCAGAATGATTGAATTCCTAATTCAATACAAAAGTCGAATCGGTGTTAATTGTTAGTGGGGCATGTTTTTGCCAATTTAAAAATTCATAACTTATTTTTAAAAAATCGTTGACACTATTTAAACGTGTTTTCTTATAGAAGACAGTTCAAATTAAGTTGAATTTGAATAACGAGACAAAATATGTATTATCTCTCCTTATTTTTGAATTTGAACTATCCCCCATATATTTAACATGGGAAAAGTAGTTAAGTTTGATAATTCACAAAAATTCAACGAATCAAGATCGCCACTTTTTGATTAAACTCTGAGGTAGGTTATATTGTTTTTATCATGTACACGAACTTTCAGAATGATTGAATTCCTAATTCAATACAAAAGTCGAATCGGTGTTAATTGTTAGTGGGGCATGTTTTTGCCAATTTAAAAATTCATAACTAATTTTTAAAAAATCGTTGACACTTTATAAACGTGTTTTCTAATAGAAAACAGATCAAATTAAGTTGAATTTGAATAACGAAAAAAAATAGGTATTATCTCTCCTTATTTTTGAATTTGAACTATCCCCCTATTTAGTTAACACTTGAAAAGTAGTTAAGTTTGATAATTCACCAGAATTCAACGAATCGAGATCGCCACTTTTTGATTAAACTCTGAGGTAGAGTGTATTGTTCCTATTATGTATACGCACTTTCAGAATGATTGAATTCCTAATTCAATACAAAAGTTGAATCGGTGTTCACTGCTAGTATGGCATGTGGTTGCCACTTCAAAAATTTATAACTAATTTTTAAAAAACCGTAGACACTTTTTGAACGTGTGACGGTTCAAATTAAGTTGAATTTGAATAACGAGAAAAAATATGTATTATCTCTCCTAATTTTTGAACTTAAACTATCCCTCATATACTTAACGTGGGAAAAGTAATTAAGTTTGATAATTCACCAGAACTCAACGAATCAGGATCGCCACTTTTTGATTGAACTCTGAGGTAGGGTATATTGTTTTAATCATGAACCCGCACTTTCTGAATGATTGAACTCCTAACTCAATACAAAAATTGAATCGTTGTTCGTTGTTAGTGGGGCATGTTTTTGCCAATTCAGAAATTCATAACTAATTTTTAAAAAATCGTTGACACTTTTTGAATGTGTTTTCACATAGAGGATGTTTCAAATTAAGTTGAATTTGAATATCGAGAAAAAATATGTATTATCTCTCCATAATTTTGAATTTGAACTATCCTCCATATACATGGGAAAAGTAGTTAAGTTTGATAATTCAACAGAATAAAATGAATCGAAATCGCCAGTTTTTTATTGAACTCTGAGGTAGGGTATATTGTTCTCATCATGTACATGCACTTTCAAAATGATTGAATTCCTAATTCAATACAAAAGTTGAATCGGTGTTCGCTGCTAGTATGGCATGTGGTTGCCACTTCAAAAATTCATAACTAATTTTTAAAAAACTGTAGACACTTTTAGAACGTATAACGGTTCAAATTAAGTTGAATTTGAATAACGAGAAAAAATATGAATTATCTCTCCTAATTTTTTAACTTGAACTATCCCCCATATACTTAACGTGGGAAAAGTAGTTATGTTTGATAAATCACCAGAACTCAATGAATCAGTATCGCCACTTTTTTATTAAACTCTGAGGTAGGGTATATTGTTCTTATCATGTACACGCACTTTCAAAATGATTGAATTTCTAATTCAATACAAAAGTTGAATCGGTGTTCGATGCTAGTATTGCATGTGGTTGCCACTTCAAAAATTCATAACTAATTTTTAAAAAAACTGTAGACACTTTTAGAACGTGTGACGGTTCAAATTAAGTTGAATTTGAATAACGAAAAAAAATATGAATTATCTCTCCTAATTTTTGAACTTGAACTATCCCCCATATACTTAACATGGGAAAAGTAGTTAAGTTTGATAATTCACCAGTATTCAACGAATCAAGAACATCACTTTTTGATTAAAGTTTGAGGTAGGGTATATTGTTTTTATCATGTACACGCACTTTCAGAATGATTGATATCCTAATTCAACACAAAATTCGAATCGATGTTCATTGTTAGTGGGGCATGTTTTTGCCACTTCAAAATTTCATAACTAATTTTTAAAAAATCGTTGACACTTTTTAAACGTGTCTTCTTATGGAGGACAGTTCAAATTAAGTTGAATTTGAATAACGAGAAATAATATGTATTATCTCTCCTTATTTTTGAATTTGAACTTTCCCCCATATACTTAACATGGGAAAAGTAGTTAAGTTTGATAATTCACAAAAATTCAACGAATCAAGATCGCCACTTTTTGATTAAACTCTGAGGTAGGGTATATTGTTTTTATCATGTACACGAACTTTCAGAATGATTGAATTCCTAATTCAATACAAAAGTCGAATCGGTGTTAATTGTTAGTGGGGCATGTTTTTGCCAATTTAAAAATTCATAACTAATTTTTAAAAAATCGTTGACACTTTATAAACGTGTTTTCTAATAGAAAACAGATCAAATTAAGTTGAATTTGAATAACGAAAAAAAATAGGTATTATCTCTCCTTATTTTTGAATTTGAACTATCCCCCTATTTAGTTAACACTTGAAAAGTAGTTAAGTTTGATAATTCACCAGAATTCAACGAATCGAGATCGCCACTTTTTAAATAAACTCTGAGGTAGAGTGTATTGTTCCTATTATGTATACGCACTTTCAGAATGATTGAATTCCTAATTCAATACAAAAGTTGAATCGGTGTTCACTGCTAGTATGGCATGTGGTTGCCACTTCAAAAATTTATAACTAATTTTTAAAAAACCGTAGACACTTTTTGAACGTGTGACGGTTCAAATTAAGTTGAATTTGAATAACGAGAAAAAATATGTATTATCTCTCCTAATTTTTGAACTTAAACTATCCCTCATATACTTAACGTGGGAAAAGTAATTAAGTTTGATAATTCACCAGAACTCAACGAATCAGGATCGCCACTTTTTGATTGAACTCTGAGGTAGGGTATATTGTTTTAATCATGAACCCGCACTTTCTGAATGATTGAACTCCTAACTCAATACAAAAATTGAATCGTTGTTCGTTGTTAGTGGGGCATGTTTTTGCCAATTCAGAAATTCATAATTAATTTTTAAAAAATCGTTGACACTTTTTGAATGTGTTTTCTCATAGAGGATGTTTCAAATTAAGTTGAATTTGAATATCGAGAAAAAATATGTATTATCTCTCCATAATTTTGAATTTGAACTATCCCCCATATACATGGGAAAAGTAGTTAAGTTTGATAATTCAACAGAATAAAATGAATCGAAATCGCCAGTTTTTTATTGAACTCTGAGGTAGGGTATATTGTTCTCATCATGTACATGCACTTTCAAAATGATTGAATTCCTAATTCAATACAAAAGTTGAATCGGTGTTCGCTGCTAGTATGGCATGTGGTTGCCACTTCAAAAATTCATAACTAATTTTTAAAAAACTGTAGACACTTTTAGAACGTATGACGGTTCAAATTAAGTTGAATTTGAATAACAAGAAAAAATATGAATTATCTCTCCTAATTTTTTAACTTGAACTATCCCCCATATACTTAACGTGGGAAAAGTAGTTAAGTTTGATAAATCACCAGAACTCAACGAATCAGTATCGCCACTTTTTTATTAAAGTCTGAGGTAGGGTATATTGTTCTTATCATGTACACGCACTTTCAAAATGATTGAATTTCTAATTCAATACAAAAGTTGAATCGGTGTTCGATGCTAGTATTGCATGTGGTTGCCACTTCAAAAATTCATAACTAATTTTTAAAAAAACTGTAGACACTTTTAGAACGTGTGACGGTTCAAATTAGGTTGAATTTGAATAACGAAAAAAAATATGAATTATCTCTCCTAATTTTTGAACTTGAACTATCCCCCATATACTTAACATGGGAAAAGTAGTTAAGTTTGATAATTCACCAGTATTCAACGAATCAAGAACATCACTTTTTGATTAAAGTTTGAGGTAGGGTATATTGTTTTTATCATGTACACGCACTTTCAGAATGATTGATATCCTAATTCAACACAAAATTCGAATCGATGTTCATTGTTAGTGGGGCATGTTTTTGCCACTTCAAAATTTCATAACTAATTTTTAAAAAATCGTTGACACTTTTTAAACGTGTCTTCTTATGGAGGACAGTTCAAATTAAGTTGAATTTGAATAACGAGAAATAATATGTATTATCTCTCCTTATTTTTGAATTTGAACTTTCCCCCATATACTTAACATGGGAAAAGTAGTTAAGTTTGATAATTCACCAGGATTCAACGAATCAAGATCATCACTTTTTGATTAAAGTCTGAAGTAGGGTATATTGTTTTTATCATGTACACGCACTTTCAGAATGATTGAATTTCTAATTCAATACAAAAGTTGAATCGGTGTTCGATGCTAGTATTGCATGTTTTTGCCACTTCAAAAATTCATAACTAATTTTTAAAAAACTGTAGACACTTTTAGAACGTGTGACGGTTCAAATTAAGTTGAATTTGAATAACGAGAAAAAATATGAAATATCTCTCCTAATTTTTGAACTTGAACTATCCCCCATATACTTAACGTGGGAAAAGTAGTTAAGTTTGATAATTCACCAGAACTCAACGAATCAGTATCGCCACTTTTTTATTAAACTCTGAGGTAGGGTATATTGTTCTTATCATGTACACGCACTTTCAAAATGATTGAATTTCTAATTCAATACAAAAGTTGAATCGGTGTTCGATGCTAGTATTGCATGTGGTTGCCACTTCAAAAATTCATAACTAATTTTTAAAAAACTGTAGACACTTTTAGAACGTGTGACGGTTCAAATTAAGTTGAATTTGAATAACGAGAAAAAATATGAATTATCTCTCCTAATTTTTGAACTTGAACTATCCCCCATATACTTAACATGGGAAAAGTAGTTAAGTTTGATAATTCACCAGTATTCAACGAATCAAGAACATCACTTTTTGATTAAAGTTTGAGGTAGGGTATATTGTTTTTATCATGTACACGCACTTTCAGAATGATTGATATCCTAATTCAACACAAAATTTGAATCGGTGTTCATTGTTAGTGGGGCATGTTTTTGCCACTTCAAAATTTCATAACTAATTTTTAAAAAATCTTTGACACTTATTAAACGTGTTTTCTTTTGGAGGACAGTTCAAATTAAGTTGAATTTGAATAACGAGAAATAATATGTATTATCTCTCCTTATTTTTGAATTTGAACTTTCCCCCATATACTTAACATGGGAAAAGTAGTTAAGTTTGATAATTCACCAGGATTCAACGAATCAAGATCATCACTTTTTGATTAAAGTCTGAGGTAGGGTATATTGTTTTTATCATGTACACGCACATTCAGAATGATTGAATTTCTAATTCAATACAAAAGTTGAATCGGTGTTAATTGTTAGTGGGGCATGTTTTTGCCAATTTAAAAATTCATAACTAATTTTTAAAAAATCGTTGACACTTTATAAACGTGTTTTCTAATAGAAAACAGTTCAAATTAAGTTGAATTTGAATAACGAAAAAAAATAGGTATTATCTCTCCTTATTTTTGAATTTGAACTATCCCCCTATTTAGTTAACACTTGAAAAGTAGTTAAGTTTGATAATTCACCAGAACTCAACGAATCAGGATCGCCACTTTTTGATTGAACTCTGAGGTAGGGTATATTGTTTTAATCATGAACCCGCACTTTCTGAATGATTGAACTCCTAACTCAATACAAAAATTGAATCGGTGTTCGTTGTTAGTGGGGCATGTTTTTGCCAATCCAGAAATTCATAATTAATTTTTAAAAAATCGTTGACACTTTTTGAATGTGTTTTCACATAATGGATGTTTCAAATTAAGTTGAATTTGAATATCGAGAAAAAATATGTATTATCTCTCCATAATTTTGAATTTGAACTATCCCCCATATACATGGGAAAAGTAGTTAAGTTTGATAATTCAACAGAATGAAATGAATCGAAATCGCCAGTTTTTTATTGAACTCTGAGGTAGGGTATATTGTTCTCATCATGTACATGCACTTTCAAAATGATTGAATTCCTAATTCAATACAAAAGTTGAATCGGTGTTCGCTGCTAGTATGGCATGTGGTTGCCACTTCAAAAATTCATAACTAATTTTTAAAAAAACTGTAGACACTTTTAGAACGTGTGACGGTTCAAATTAAGTTGAATTTGAATAACGAAAAAAAATATGAATTATCTCTCCATAATTTTGAATTTGAACTATCCCCCATATACATGGGAAAAGTAGTTAAGTTTGATAATTCAACAGAATGAAATGAATCAAAATCGCCACTTTTTTATTGAACTCTGAGGTAGGGTATATTGTTCTTATCATGTACACGCACTTTCAAAATGATTGAATTTCTAATTCAATACAAAAGTTGAATCGGTGTTCGATGCTAGTATTGCATGTGGTTGCCACTTCAAAAATTCATAATTAATTTTTAAAAAAACTGTAGACACTTTTAGAACGTGTGACGGTTCAAATTAAGTTGAATTTGAATAACGAGAAAAAATATGAATTATCTCTCCTAATTTTTGAACTTGAACTATCCCCTATATACTTAACATGGGAAAAGTAGTTAAGTTTGATAATTCACCAGTATTCAACGAATCAAGAACATCACTTTTTGATTAAAGTTTGAGGTAGGGTATATTGTTTTTATCATGTACACGCACTTTCAGAATGATTGATATCCTAATTCAACACAAAATTCCAATCGGTATTCATTGTTAGTGGGGCATGTTTTTGCCACTTCAAAATTTCATAACTAATTTTTAAAAAATCGTTGACACTTTTTAAACGTGTTTTCTTATGGAGGACAGTTCAAATTAAGTTGAATTTGAATAACGAGAAATAATATGTATTATCTCTCCTTATTTTTGAATTTGAACTTTCCCCCATATACTTAACATGGGAAAAGTAGTTAAGTTTGATAATTCACCAGGATTCAACGAATCAAGATCATCACTTTTTGATTAAAGTCTGAGGTAGGGTATATTGTTTTTATCATGTACACGCCCTTTCAGAATGATTGAATTTCTAATTCAATACAAAAGTTGAATCGGTGTTCGATGCTAGTATTGCTTGTGGTTGCCACTTCAAAAATTCATAACTAATTTTTAAAAAACTGTAGACACTTTTAGAACGTGTGACGGTTCAAATTAAGTTGAATTTGAATAACGAGAAAAAATATGAATTATCTCTCCTAATTTTTGAATTTGAACTATCCCCCATATACTTAACGTGGGAAAAGTAGTTAAGTTTGATAATTCACCAGAACTCAACGAATCAGTATCGCCACTTTTTTATTAAACTCTGAGGTAGGGTATATTGTTCTTATCATGTACACGCACTTTCAAAATGATTGAATTTCAAATTCAATACAAAAGTTGAATCGGTGTTCGATGCTAGTATTGCATGTGGTTGCCACTTCAAAATTTCATAACTAATTTTTAAAAAATCGTTGACACTTTTTAAACGTGTTTTCTTATGGAGGACAGTTCAAATTAAGTTGAATTTGAATAACGAGAAATAATATGTATTATCTCTCCTTATTTTTGAATTTGAACTTTCCCCCATATACTTAACATGGGAAAAGTAGTTAAGTTTGATAATTCACCAGGATTCAACGAATCAAGATCATCACTTTTTGATTAAAGTCTGAGGTAGGGTATATTGTTTTTATCATGTACACGAACTTTCAGAATGATTGAATTCCTAATTCAATACAAAAGTCGAATCGGTGTTAATTGTTAGTGGGGCATGTTTTTGCCAATTTAAAAATTCATAACTAATTTTTAAAAAATCGTTGACACTATTTAAACGTGTTTTCTTATAGAAGACAGTTCAAATTAAGTTGAATTTGAATAACGAGACAAAATATGTATTATCTCTCCTTATTTTTGAATTTGAACTATCCCCCATATATTTAACATGGGAAAAGTAGTTAAGTTTGATAATTCACAAAAATTCAACGAATCAAGATCGCCACTTTTTGATTAACCTCTGAGGTAGGGTATATTGTTTTTATCATGTACACGAACTTTCAGAATGATTGAATTCCTAATTCAATACAAAAGTCGAATCGGTGTTAATTGTTAGTGGGGCATGTTTTTGCCAATTTAAAAATTCATAACTAATTTTTAAAAAATCGTTGACACTTTATAAACGTGTTTTCTAATAGAAAACAGATCTAATTAAGTTGAATTTGAATAACGAAAAAAAATAGGTATTATCTCTCCTTATTTTTGAATTTGAACTATCCCCCTATTTAGTTAACACTTGAAAAGTAGTTAAGTTTGATAATTCACCAGAATTCAACGAATCGAGATCGCCACTTTTTGATTAAACTCTGAGGTAGAATGTATTGTTCATATTATGTATACGCACTTTCAGAATGATTGAATTCCTAATTCAATACAAAAGTTGAATCGGTGTTCACTGCTAGTATGGCATGTGGTTGCCACTTCAAAAATTTATAACTAATTTTTAAAAAACCGTAGACACTTTTTGAACGTGTGACGGTTCAAATTAAGTTGAATTTGAATAACGAGAAAAAATATGTATTATCTCTCCTAATTTTTGAACTTAAACTATCCCTCATATACTTAACGTGGGAAAAGTAATTAAGTTTGTTAATTCACCAGAACTCAACGAATCAGGATCGCCACTTTTTGATTGAACTCTGAGGTAGGGTATATTGTTTTAATCATGAACCCGCACTTTCTGAATGATTGAACTCCTAACTCAATACAAAAATTGAATCGTTGTTCGTTGTTAGTGGGGCATGTTTTTGCCAATTCAGAAATTCATAATTAATTTTTAAAAAATCGTTGACACTTTTTGAATGTGTTTTCACATAGAGGATGTTTCAAATTAAGTTGAATTTGAATATCGAGAAAAAATATGTATTATCTCTCCATAATTTTGAATTTGAACTATCCCCCATATACATGGGAAAAGTAGTTAAGTTTGATAATTCAACAGAATAAAATGAATCGAAATCGCCAGTTTTTTATTGAACTCTGAGGTAGGGTATATTGTTCTCATCATGTACATGCACTTTCAAAATGATTGAATTCCTAATTCAATACAAAAGTTGAATCGGTGTTCGCTGCTAGTATGGCATGTGGTTGCCACTTCAAAAATTCATAACTAATTTTTAAAAAACTGTAGACACTTTTAGAACGTATGACGGTTCAAATTAAGTTGAATTTGAATAACGAGAAAAAATATGAATTATCTCTCCTAATTTTTTAACTTGAACTATCCCCCATATACTTAACGTGGGAAAAGTAGTTAAGTTTGATAAATCACCAGAACTCAACGAATCAGTATCGCCACTTTTTTATTAAACTCTGAGGTAGGGTATATTGTTCTTATCATGTACACGCACTTTCAAAATGATTGAATTTCTAATTCAATACAAAAGTTGAATCGGTGTTCGATGCTAGTATTGCATGTGGTTGCCACTTCAAAAATTCATAACTAATTTTTAAAAAAACTGTAGACACTTTTAGAACGTGTGACGGTTCAAATTAAGTTGAATTTGAATAACGAAAAAAAATATGAATTATCTCTCCTAATTTTTGAACTTGAACTATCCCCCATATACTTAACATGGGAAAAGTAGTTAAGTTTGATAATTCACCAGTATTCAACGAATCAAGAACATCACTTTTTGATTAAAGTTTGAGGTAGGGTATATTGTTTTTATCATGTACACGCACTTTCAGAATGATTGATATCCTAATTCAACACAAAATTCCAATCGGTTTTCATTGTTAGTGGGGCATGTTTTTGCCACTTCAAAATTTCATAACTAATTTTTAAAAAATCGTTGACACTTTTTAAACGTGTTTTCTTATGGAGGACAGTTCAAATTAAGTTGAATTTGAATAACGAGAAATAATATGTATTATCTCTCCTTATTTTTGAATTTGAACTTTCCCCCATATACTTAACATGGGAAAAGTAGTTAAGAGTGATAATTCACCAGGATTCAACGAATCAAGATCATCACTTTTTGATTAAAGTCTGAGGTAGGGTATATTGTTTTTATCATGTACACGCACTTTCAGAATGATTGAATTTCTAATTCAATACAAAAGTTGAATCGGTGTTCGATGCTAGTATTGCTTGTGGTTGCCACTTCAAAAATTCATAACTAATTTTTAAAAAACTGTAGACACTTTTAGAACGTGTGACGGTTCAAATTAAATTGAATTTGAATAACGAGAAAAAATATGAATTATCTCTCCTAATTTTTGAACTTGAACTATCCCCCATATACTTAACGTGGGAAAAGTAGTTAAGTTTGATAATTCACCAGAACTCAACGAATCAGTATCGCCACTTTTTTATTAAACTCTGAGGTAGGGTATATTGTTCTTATCATGTACACGCACTTTCAAAATGATTGAATTTCAAATTCAATAAAAAAGTTGAATCGGTGTTCGATGCTAGTATTGCATGTGGTTGCCACTTCAAAATTTCATAACTAATTTTTAAAAAATCGTTGACACTTTTTAAACGTGTTTTCTTATGGAGGACAGTTCAAATTAAGTTGAATTTGAATAACGAGAAATAATATGTATTATCTCTCCTTATTTTTGAATTTGAACTTTCCCCCATATACTTAACATGGGAAAAGTAGTTAAGAGTGATAATTCACCAGGATTCAACGAATCAAGATCATCACTTTTTGATTAAAGTCTGAGGTAGGGTATATTGTTTTTATCATGTACACGCACTTTCAGAATGATTGAATTTCTAATTCAATACAAAAGTTGAATCGGTGTTCGATGCTAGTATTGCTTGTGGTTGCCACTTCAAAAATTCATAACTAATTTTTAAAAAACTGTAGACACTTTTAGAACGTGTGACGGTTCAAATTAAGTTGAATTTGAATAACGAGAAAAAATATGAATTATCTCTCCTAATTTTTGAACTTGAACTATCCCCCATATACTTAACGTGGGAAAAGTAGTTAAGTTTGATAATTCACCAGAACTCAACGAATCAGTATCGCCACTTTTTTATTAAACTCTGAGGTAGGGTATATTGTTCTTATCATGTACACGCACTTTCAAAATGATTGAATTTCAAATTCAATAAAAAAGTTGAATCGGTGTTCGATGCTAGTATTGCATGTGGTTGCCACTTCAAAATTTCATAACTAATTTTTAAAAAATCGTTGACACTTTTTAAACGTGTTTTCTTATGGAGGACAGTTCAAATTAAGTTGAATTTGAATAACGAGAAATAATATGTATTATCTCTCCTTATTTTTGAATTTGAACTTTCCCCCATATACTTAACATGGGAAAAGTAGTTAAGTTTGATAATTCACCAGGATTCAACGAATCAAGATCATCACTTTTTGATTAATGTCTGAGGTAGGGTATATTGTTTTTATCATGTACACGAACTTTCAGAATGATTGAATTCCTAATTCAATACAAAAGTCGAATCGGTGTTAATTGTTAGTGGGGCATGTTTTTGCCAATTTAAAAATTCATAACTAATTTTTAAAAAATCGTTGACACTATTTAAACGTGTTTTCTTATTGAAGACAGTTCAAATTAAGTTGAATTTGAATATCGAGACAAAATATGTATTATCTCTCCTTATTTTTGAATTTGAACTATCCCCCATATATTTAACATGGGAAAAGTAGTTAAGTTTGATAATTCACAGAAATTCAACGAATCAAGATCGCCACTTTTTGATTAAACTCTGAGGTAGGGTATATTGTTTTTATCATGTACACGAACTTTCAGAATGATTGAATTCCTAATTCAATACAAAAGTCGAATCGGTGTTAATTTTAGTGGGGCATGTTTTTGCCAATTTAAAAATTCATAACTAATTTTTAAAAAATCGTTGACACTTTATAAACGTGTTTTCTAATAGAAAACAGATCTAATTAAGTTGAATTTGAATAACGAAAAAAAATAGGTATTATCTCTCCTTATTTTTGAATTTGAACTATCCCCCTATTTAGTTAACACTTGAAAAGTAGTTAAGTTTGATAATTCACCAGAATTCAACGAATCAAGATCGCCACTTTTTGATTAAACTCTGAGGTAGAGTGTATTGTTCCTATTATGTATACGCACTTTCAGAATGATTGAATTCCTAATTCAATACAAAAGTTGAATCGGTGTTCACTGCTTGTATGGCATGTGGTTGCCACTTCAAAAATTTATAACTAATTTTTAAAAAACCGTAGACACTTTTTGAACGTGTGACGGTTCAAATTAAGTTGAATTTGAATAACGAGAAAAAATATGTATTATCTCTCCTAATTTTTGAACTTAAACTATCCCTCATATACTTAACGTGGGAAAAGTAATTAAGTTTGATAATTCACCAGAACTCAACGAATCAGGATCGCCACTTTTTGATTGAACTCTGAGGTAGGGTATATTGTTTTAATCATGAACCCGCACTTTCTGAATGATTGAACTCCTAACTCAATACAAAAATTGAAACGTTGTTCGTTGTTAGTGGGGCATGTTTTTGCCAATTCAGAAATTCATAATTAATTTTTAAAAAATCGTTGACACTTTTTGAATGTGTTTTCACATAGAGGATGTTTCAAATTAAGTTGAATTTGAATATCGAGAAAAAATATGTATTATCTCTCCATAATTTTGAATTTGAACTATCCCCCATATACATGGGAAAAGTAGTTAAGTTTGATAATTCAACAGAATAAAATGAATCGAAATCGCCAGTTTTTTATTGAACTCTGAGGTAGGGTATATTGTTCTCATCATGTACATGCACTTTCAAAATGATTGAATTCCTAATTCAATACAAAAGTTGAATCGGTGTTCGCTGCTAGTATGGCATGTGGTTGCCACTTCAAAAATTCATAACTAATTTTTAAAAAACTGTAGACACTTTTAGAACGTATGATGGTTCAAATTAAGTTGAATTTGAATAACGAGAAAAAATATGAATTATCTCCCCTAATTTTTTAACTTGAACTATCCCCCATATACTTAACGTGGGAAAAGTAGTTAAGTTTGATAAATCACCAGAACTCAACGAATCAGTATCGCCACTTTTTTATTAAACTCTGAGGTAGGGTATATTGTTCTTATCATGTACACGCACTTTCAAAATGATTGAATTTCTAATTCAATACAAAAGTTGAATCGGTGTTCGATGCTAGTATTGCATGTGGTTGCCACTTCAAAAATTCATAACTAATTTTTAAAAAAACTGTAGACACTTTTAGAACGTGTGACGGTTCAAATTAAGTTGAATTTGAATAACGAAAAAAAATATGAATTATCTCTCCTAATTTTTGAACTTGAACTATCCCCCATATACTTAACATGGGAAAAGTAGTTAAGTTTGATAATTCACCAGTATTCAACGAATCAAGAACATCACTTTTTGATTAAAGTTTGAGGTAGGGTATATTGTTTTTATCATGTACACGCACTTTCAGAATGATTGATATCCTAATTCAACACAAAATTCGAATCGATGTTCATTGTTAGTGGGGCATGTTTTTGCCACTTCAAAATTTCATAACTAATTTTTAAAAAATCGTTGACACTTTTTAAACGTGTCTTCTTATGGAGGACAGTTCAAATTAAGTTGAATTTGAATAACGAGAAATAATATGTATTATCTCTCCTTATTTTTGAATTTGAACTTTCCCCCATATACTTAACATGGGAAAAGTAGTTAAGTTTGATAATTCACAAAAATTCAACGAATCAAGATCGCCACTTTTTGATTAAACTCTGAGGTAGGGTATATTGTTTTTATCATGTACACGAACTTTCAGAATGATTGAATTCCTAATTCAATACAAAAGTCGAATCGGTGTTAATTGTTTGTGGGGCATGTTTTTGCCAATTTAAAAATTCATAACTAATTTTTAAAAAATCGTTGACACTTTATAAACGTGTTTTCTAATAGAAAACAGATCAAATTAAGTTGAATTTGAATAAGGAAAAAAAATAGGTATTATCTCTCCTTATTTTTGAATTTGAACTATCCCCCTATTTAGTTAACACTTGAAAAGTAGTTAAGTTTGAAAATTCACCAGAATTCAACGAATCGAGATCGCCACTTTTTGATTAAACTCTGAGGTAGAGTGTATTGTTCCTATTATGTATACGCACTTTCAGAATGATTGAATTCCTAATTCAATACAAAAGTTGAATCGGTGTTCACTGCTAGTATGGCATGTGGTTGCCACTTCAAAAATTTATAACTAATTTTTAAAAAACCGTAGACACTTTTTGAACGTGTGACGGTTCAAATTAAGTTGAATTTGAATAACGAGAAAAAATATGTATTATCTCTCCTAATTTTTGAACTTAAACTATCCCTCATATACTTAACGTGGGAAAAGTAATTATGATTGATAATTCACCAGAACTCAACGAATCAGGATCGCCACTTTTTGATTGAACTCTGAGGTAGGGTATATTGTTTTAATCATGAACCCGCACTTTCTGAATGATTGAACTCCTAACTCAATACAAAAATTGAATCGTTGTTCGTTGTTAGTGGGGCATGTTTTTGCCAATTCAGAAATTCATAATTAATTTTTAAAAAATCGTTGACACTTTTTGAATGTGTTTTCACATAGAGGATGTTTCAAATTAAGTTGAATTTGAATATCGAGAAAAAATATGTATTATCTCTCCATAATTTTGAATTTGAACTATCCCCCATATACATGGGAAAAGTAGTTAAGTTTGATAATTCAACAGAATAAAATGAATCGAAATCGCCAGTTTTTTATTGAACTCTGAGGTAGGGTATATTGTTCTCATCATGTACATGCACTTTCAAAATGATTGAATTCCTAATTCAATACAAAAGTTGAATCGGTGTTCGCTGCTAGTATGGCATGTGGTTGCCACTTCAAAAATTCATAACTAATTTTTAAAAAAACTGTAGACACTTTTAGAACGTGTGACGGTTCAAATTAAGTTGAATTTGAATAACGAAAAAAAATATGAATTATCTCTCCTAATTTTTGAACTTGAACTATCCCCCATATACTTAACATGGGAAAAGTAGTTAAGTTTGATAAATCACCAGAACTCAACGAATCAGTATCGCCACTTTTTTATTAAAGTCTGAGGTAGGGTATATTGTTCTTATCATGTACACGCACTTTCAAAATGATTGAATTTCTAATTCAATACAAAAGTTGAATCGGTGTTCGATGCTAGTATTGCATGTGGTTGCCACTTCAAAAATTCATAACTAATTTTTAAAAAAACTGTAGACACTTTTAGAACGTGTGACGGTTCAAATTAAGTTGAATTTGAATAACGAAAAAAAATATGAATTATCTCTCCTAATTTTTTAACTTGAACTATCCCCCATATACTTAACATGGGAAAAGTAGTTAAGTTTGATAATTCACCAGTATTCAACGAATCAAGAACATCACTTTTTGATTAAAGTTTGAGGTAGGGTATATTGTTTTTATCATGTACACGCACTTTCAGAATGATTGATATCCTAATTCAACACAAAATTCGAATCGATGTTCATTGTTAGTGGGGCATGTTTTTGCCACTTCAAAATTTCATAACTAATTTTTAAAAAATCGTTGACACTTTTTAAACGTGTCTTCTTATGGAGGACAGTTCAAATTAAGTTGAATTTGAATAACGAGAAATAATATGTATTATCTCTCCTTATTTTTGAATTTGAACTTTCCCCCATATACTTAACATGGGAAAAGTAGTTAAGTTTGATAATTCACCAGGATTCAACGAATCAAGATCATCACTTTTTGATTAAAGTCTGAGGTAGGGTATATTGTTTTTATCATGTACACGCACTTTCAGAATGATTGAATTTCTAATTCAATACAAAAGTTGAATCGGTGTTCGATGCTAGTATTGCATGTTTTTGCCACTTCAAAAATTCATAACTAATTTTTAAAAAACTGTAGACACTTTTAGAACGTGTGACGGTTCAAATTAAGTTGAATTTGAATAACGAGAAAAAATATGAAATATCTCTCCTAATTTTTGAACTTGAACTATCCCCCATATACTTAACGTGGGAAAAGTAGTTAAGTTTGATAATTCACCAGAACTCAACGAATCAGTATCGCCACTTTTTTATTAAACTCTGAGGTAGGGTATATTGTTCTTATCATGTACACGCACTTTCAAAATGATTGAATTTCTAATTCAATACAAAAGTTGAATCGGTGTTCTATGCTAGTATTGCATGTGGTTGCCACTTCAAAAATTCATAACTAATTTTTAAAAAACTGTAGACACTTTTAGAACGTGTGACGGTTCAAATTAAGTTGAATTTGAATAACGAGAAAAAATATGAATTATCTCTCCTAATTTTTGAACTTGAACTATCCCCCATATACTTAACATGGGAAAAGTAGTTAAATTTGATAATTCACCAGTATTCAACGAATCAAGAACATCACTTTTTGATTAAAGTTTGAGGTAGGGTATATTGTTTTTATCATGTACACGCACTTTCAGAATGATTGATATCCTAATTCAACACAAAATTTGAATCGGTGTTCAATGTTAGTGGGGCATGTTTTTGCCACTTCAAAATTTCATAACTAATTTTTAAAAAATCTTTGACACTTTTTAAACGTGTTTTCTTTTGGAGGACAGTTCAAATTAAGTTGAATTTGAATAACGAGAAATAATATGTATTATCTCTCCTTATTTTTGAATTTGAACTTTCCCCCATATACTTAACATGGGAAAAGTAGTTAAGTTTGATAATTCACCAGGATTCAACGAATCAAGATCATCACTTTTTGATTAAAGTCTGAGGTAGGGTATATTGTTTTTATCATGTACACGCACTTTCAGAATGATTGAATTTCTAATTCAATACAAAAGTTGAATCGGTGTTCGATGCTAGTATTGCATGTTTTTGCCACTTCAAAAATTCATAACTAATTTTTAAAAAACTGTAGACACTTTTAGAACGTGTGACGGTTCAAATTAAGTTGAATTTGAATAACGAGAAAAAATATGAAATATCTCTCCTAATTTTTGAACTTGAACTATCCCCCATATACTTAACGTGGAAAAATAGTTAAGTTTGATAATTCACCAGAACTCAACGAATCAGTATCGCCACTTTTTTATTAAACTCTGAGGTAGGGTATATTGTTCTTATCATGTACACGCACTTTCAAAATGATTGAATTTCTAATTCAATACAAAAGTTGAATCGGTGTTCGATGCTAGTATTGCATGTGGTTGCCACTTCAAAAATTCATAACTAATTTTTAAAAAACTGTAGACACTTTTAGAACGTGTGACGGTTCAAATTAAGTTGAATTTGAATAACGAGAAAAAATATGAATTATCTCTCCTAATTTTTGAACTTGAACTATCCCCCATATACTTAACATGGGAAAAGTAGTTAAGTTTGATAATTCACCAGTATTCAACGAATCAAGAACATCACTTTTTGATTAAAGTTTGAGGTAGGGTATATTGTTTTTATCATGTACACGCACTTTCAGAATGATTGATATCCTAATTCAACACAAAATTTGAATCGGTGTTCATTGTTAGTGGGGCATGTTTTTGCCACTTCAAAATTTCATAACTAATTTTAAAAAAATCTTTGACACTTTTTAAACGTGTTTTCTTATAGAAGACAGTTCAAATTAAGTTGAATTTGAATAACGAGAAATAATATGTATTATCTCTCCTTATTTTTGAATTTGAACTTTCCCCCATATACTTAACATGGGAAAAGTAGTTAAGTTTGATAATTCACCAGGATTCAACGAATCAAGATCATCACTTTTTGATTAAAGTCTGAGGTAGGGTATATTGTTTTTATCATGTACACGCACTTTCAGAATGATTGAATTTCTAATTCAATACAAAAGTTGAATCGGTGTTAATTGTTAGTGGGGCATGTTTTTGCCAATTTAAAAATTCATAACTAATTTTTAAAAAATCGTTGACACTTTATAAACGTGTTTTCTAATAGAAAACAGTTCAAATTAAGTTGAATTTGAATAACGAAAAAAAATAGGTATTATCTCTCCTTATTTTTGAATTTGAACTATCCCCCTATTTAGTTAACACTTGAAAAGTAGTTAAGTTTGATAGTTCACCAGAACTCAACGAATCAGGATCGCCACTTTTTGATTGAACTCTGAGGTAGGGTATATTGTTTTAATCATGAACCCGCACTTTCTGAATGATTGAACTCCTAACTCAATACAAAAATTGAATCGGTGTTCGTTGTTAGTGGGGCATGTTTTTGCCAATTCAGAAATTCATAATTAATTTTTAAAAAATCGTTGACACTTTTTGAATGTGTTTTCACATAGAGGATGTTTCAAATTAAGTTGAATTTGAATATCGAGAAAAAATATGTATTATCTCTCCATAATTTTGAATTTGAACTATCCCCCATATACATGGGAAAATTAGTTAAGTTTGATAATTCAACAGAATGAAATGAATTGAAATCGCCAGTTTTTTATTGAACTCTGAGGTAGGGTATATTGTTCTCATCATGTACATGCACTTTCAAAATGATTGAATTCCTAATTCAATACAAAAGTTGAATCGGTGTTCGCTGCTAGTATGGCATGTGGTTGCCACTTCAAAAATTCATAACTAATTTTTAAAAAACTGTAGACACTTTTAGAACGTATGACGGTTCAAATTAAGTTGAATTTAAATATCGAGAAAAAATATGTATTATCTCTCCATAATTTTGAATTTGAACTATCCCCCATATACATGGGAAAAGTAGTTAAGTTTGATAATTCAACAGAATGAAATGAATCGAAATCGCCAGTTTTTTATTGAACTCTGAGGTAGGGTATATTGTTCTCATCATGTACATGCACTTTCAAAATGATTGAATTTCTAATTCAATACAAAAGTTGAATCGGTGTTCGATGCTAGTATTGCATGTGGTTGCCACTTCAAAATTTCATAACTAATTTTTAAAAAATCGTTGACACTTTTTAAACGTGTTTTCTTATGGAGGACAGTTCAAATTAAGTTGAATTTGAATAACGAGAAATAATATGTATTATCTCTCCTTATTTTTGAATTTGAACTTTCCCCCATATACTTAACATGGGAAAAGTAGTTAAGTTTGATAATTCACCAGGATTCAACGAATCAAGATCATCACTTTTTGATTAAAGTCTGAGGTAGGGTATATTGTTCTTATCATGTACACGCACTTTCAAAATGATTGAATTTCTAATTCAATACAAAAGTTGAATCGGTGTTCGATGCTAGTATTGCATGTGGTTGCCACTTCAAAAATTCATAACTAATTTTTAAAAAACTGTAGACACTTTTAGAACGTGTGACGGTTCAAATTAAGTTGAATTTGAATAACGAGAAAAAATATGAATTATCTCTCCTAATTTTTGAACTTGAACTATCCCCCATATACTTAACGTGGGAAAAGTAGTTAAGTTTGATAATTCACCAGAACTCAACGAATCAGTATCGCCACTTTTTTATTAAACTCTGAGGTAGGGTATATTGTTCTTATCATGTACACGCACTTTCAAAATGATTGAATTTCAAATTCAATACAAAAGTTGAATCGGTGTTCGATGCTAGTATTGCATGTGGTTGCCACTTCAAAATTTCATAACTAATTTTTAAAAAATCGTTGACACCATTTAAACGTGTTTTCTTATGGAGGACAGTTCAAATTAAGTTGAATTTGAATAACGAGAAATAATATGTATTATCTCTCCTTATTTTTGAATTTGAACTTTCCCCCATATACTTAACATGGGAAAAGTAGTTAAGTTTGATAATTCACCAGGATTCAACGAATCAAGATCATCACGTTTTGATTAAAGTCTGAGGTAGGGTATATTGTTTTTATCATGTACACGAACTTTCTGAATGATTGAACTCCTAACTCAATACAATAATTGAATCGGTGTTCGTTGTTAGTGGGGCATGTTTTTGCCAATTCAGAAATTCAAAATTAATTTTTAAAAAATCGTTGACACTTTTTGAATGTGTTTTCACATAGAGGATGTTTCAAATTAAGTTGAATTTGAATATCGAGAAAAAATATGTATTATCTCTCCATAATTTTGAATTTGAACTATCCCCCATATACATGGGAAAAGTAGTTAAGTTTGATAATTCAACAGAATGAAATGAATCGAAATCGCCAGTTTTTTATTGAACTCTGAGGTAGGGTATATTGTTCTCATCATGTACACGCACTTTCAAAATGTTTGAATTCCTAATTCAATACAAAAGTTGAATCTGTGTTCGCTGCTAGTATTGCATGTGGTTGCCACTTCAAAAATTCATAACTAATTTTTAAAAAACTGTAGAAACTTTTAGAACGTGTGACGGTTCAAATTAAGTTGAATTTGAATAACGAGAAAAAATATGAATTATCTCTCCTAATTTTTGAACTTGAACTATCCCCCATATACTTAACGTTTGAAAAGTAGTTAAGTTTGATAATTCACCAGAACTCAACGAATCAGTATCGCCACTTTTTTATTAAACTCTGAGGTAGGGTATATTGTTCTTATCATGTACACGCACTTTCAAAATGATTGAATTTCTAATTCAATACAAAAGTTGAATCGGTGTTCGATGCTAGTATTGCATGTGGTTGCCACTTCAAAAATTCATAATTAATTTTTAAAAAAACTGTAGACACTTTTAAAACGTGTGACGGTTCAAATTAAGTTGAATTTGAATAACGAGAAAAAATATGAATTATCTCTCCTAATTTTTGAACTTAAACTATCCCCCATATACTTAACATGGGAAAAGTAGTTAAGTTTGATAATTCACCAGTATTCAACGAATCAAGAACATCACTTTTTGATTAAAGTTTGAGGTAGGGTATATTGTTTTTATCATGTACACGCACTTTCAGAATGATTGATATCCTAATTCAACACAAAATTCCAATCGGTATTCATTGTTAGTGGGGCATGTTTTTGCCACTTCAAAATTTCATAACTAATTTTTAAAAAATCGTTGACACTTTTTAAACGTGTTTTCTTATGGAGGACAGTTCAAATTAAGTTGAATTTGAATAACGAGAAATAATATTTATTTATTTATTATGCATATATTTACTCCCATTTGGCTTATGGTATTATTCACTGGGGAAGTAAGGCAGCCCTACTAAATAGATGCTTTGTTTTGCAGAAACGAGCTCTCCGTACTATATTAAAGCTGCCTAAGGGACAGTCCTGTGTATCTCATTTTAGAAATCTAAATATGCTCACTGTTCCGTCTATTTACATCTTAAACTGTGCTTCATTTAAAAAATCCCACCCTAACCTTTATTTGCAGAATGATAATGTTCATAATTACAATACCAGGAATAAATCCAATGTTGTTACAGACAAATTGAACTCTAATTTATACAAATCTTGTGCAATGTATCAAACGGCCAAAATATATGAATTTCTGCCAAAATGCCTAAAAGATATAAATGATTGTAAATTGTTCCGAAAGAAGCTAAAAAATGTCCTTATAAGTAAAGAGTTCTATTCAGTTAAAGCTTTTGAGAGCAATAAATTGCCTGAGAGTATTGTATCCTTATGATTTAAAACCTGGTTCATATTTTTTGTTAATATTGTGGTTAATTTTTTTATACTTATTTTTTTCCTTTGTTATATTTATAAAGTGTTGCGTTTTGATGTTATGTATGTTTGTTAATATTAAGTTTTTTTGACATGAACATATGTTGTCTTGTACAATCGAAAAAGTTCGAATAAAGAAAATAAAATAAAAATAAAAATAAAAATATGTATTATCTCTCCTTATTTTTGAATTTGAACTTTCCCCCATATACTTAACATGGGAAAAGTAGTTAAGTTTGATAATTCACCAGGATTCAACGAATCAAGATCATCACTTTTTGATTAAAGTCTGAGGTAGGGTATATTGTTTTTATCATGTACACGCACTTTCAGAATGATTGAATTTCTAATTCAATACAAAAGTTGAATCGGTGTTCGATGCTAGTATTGCTTGTGGTTGCCACTTCAAAAATTCATAACTAATTTTTAAAAAACTGTAGACACTTTTAGAACGTGTGACGGTTCAAATTAAGTTGAATTTGAATAATGAGAAAAAATATGAATTATCTCTCCTAATTTTTGAACTTGAACTATCCCCCATATACTTAACGTGGGAAAAGTAGTTAAGTTTGATAATTCACCAGAACTCAACGAATCAGTATCGCCACTTTTTTATTAAACTCTGAGGTAGGGTATATTGTTCTTATCATGTACACGCACTTTCAAAATGATTGAATTTCAAATTCAATACAAAAGTCGAATCGGTGTTAATTGTTAGTGGGGCATGTTTTTGCCAATTTAAAAATTCATAACTAATTTTTAAAAAATCGTTGACACTATTTAAACGTGTTTTCTTATAGAAGACAGTTCAAATTAAGTTGAATTTGAATAACGAGACAAAATATGTATTATCTCTCCTTATTTTTGAATTTGAACTATCCCCCATATATTTAACATGGGAAAAGTAGTTAAGTTTGATAATTCACAAAAATTCAACGAATCAAGATCGCCACTTTTTGATTAAACTCTGAGGTAGGGTATAGTGTTTTTATCATGTACACGAACTTTCAGAATGATTGAATTCCTAATTCAATACAAAAGTCGAATCGGTGTTAATTGTTAGTGGGGCATGTTTTTGCCAATTTAAAAATTCATAACTAATTTTTAAAAAATCGTTGACACTTTATAAACGTGTTTTCTAATAGAAAACAGATCTAATTAAGTTGAATTTGAATAACGAAAAAAAATAGGTATTATCTCTCCTTATTTTTGAATTTGAACTATCCCCCTATTTAGTTAACACTTGAAAAGTAGTTAAGTTTGATAATTCACCAGAATTCAACGAATCGAGATCGCCACTTTTTGATTAAACTCTGAGGTAGAGTGTATTGTTCCTATTATGTATACGCACTTTCAGAATGATTGAATTCCTAATTCAATACAAAAGTTGAATCGGTGTTCACTGCTAGTATGGCATGTGGTTGCCACTTCAAAAATTTATAACTAATTTTTAAAAAACCGTAGACACTTTTTGAACGTGTGACGGTTCAAATTAAGTTGAATTTGAATAACGAGAAAAAATATGTATTATCTCTCCTAATTTTTGAACTTAAACTATCCCTCATATACTTAACGTGGGAAAAGTAATTAAGTTTGATAATTCACCAGAACTCAACGAATCAGGATCGCCACTTTTTGATTGAACTCTGAGGTAGGGTATATTGTTTTAATCATGAACCCGCACTTTCTGAATGATTGAACTCCTAACTCAATACAAAAATTGAATCGTTGTTCGTTGTTAGTGGGGCATGTTTTTGCCAATTCAGAAATTCATAATTAATTTTTAAAAAATCGTTGACACTTTTTGAATGTGTTTTCACATAGAGGATGTTTCAAATTAAGTTGAATTTGAATATCGAGAAAAAATATGTATTATCTCTCCATAATTTTGAATTTGAACTATCCCCCATATACATGGGAAAAGTAGTTAAGTTTGATAATTCAACAGAATAAAATGAATCGAAATCGCCAGTTTTTTATTGAACTCTGAGGTAGGGTATATTGTTCTCATCATGTACATGCACTTTCAAAATGATTGAATTCCTAATTCAATACAAAAGTTGAATCGGTGTTCGCTGCTAGTATGGCATGTGGTTGCCACTTCAAAAATTCATAACTAATTTTTAAAAAACTGTAGACACTTTTAGAACGTATGACGGTTCAAATTAAGTTGAATTTGAATAACGAGAAAAAATATGAATTATCTCTCCTAATTTTTTAACTTGAACTATCCCCCATATACTTAACGTGGGAAAAGTAGTTAAGTTTGATAAATCACCAGAACTCAACGAATCAGTATCGCCACTTTTTTATTAAACTCTGAGGTAGGGTATATTGTTCTTATCATGTACACGCACTTTCGAAATGATTGAATTTCTAATTCAATACAAAAGTTGAATCGGTGTTCGATGCTAGTATTGCATGTGGTTGCCACTTCAAAAATTCATAACTAATTTTTAAAAAAACTGTAGACACTTTTAGAACGTGTGACGGTTCAAATTAAGTTGAATTTGAATAACGAAAAAAAATATGAATTATCTCTCCTAATTTTTGAACTTGAACTATCCCCCATATACTTAACATGGGAAAAGTAGTTAAGTTTGATAATTCACCAGTATTCAACGAATCAAGAACATCACTTTTTGATTAAAGTTTGAGGTAGGGTATATTGTTTTTATCATGTACACGCACTTTCAGAATGATTGATATCCTAATTCAACACAAAATTCGAATCGATGTTCATTGTTAGTGGGGCATGTTTTTGCCACTTCAAAATTTCATAACTAATTTTTAAAAAATCGTTGACACTTTTTAAACGTGTCTTCTTATGGAGGACAGTTCAAATTAAGTTGAATTTGAATAACGAGAAATAATATGTATTATCTCTCCTTATTTTTGAATTTGAACTTTCCCCCATATACTTAACATGGGAAAAGTAGTTAAGTTTGATAATTCACAAAAATTCAACGAATCAAGATCGCCACTTTTTGATTAAACTCTGAGGTAGGGTATATTGTTTTTATCATGTACACGAACTTTCAGAATGATTGAATTCCTAATTCAATACAAAAGTCGAATCGGTGTTAATTGTTAGTGGGGCATGTTTTTGCCAATTTAAAAATTCATAACTAATTTTTAAAAAATCGTTGACACTTTATAAACGTGTTTTCTAATAGAAAACAGATCAAATTAAGTTGAATTTGAATAACGAAAAAAAATAGGTATTATCTCTCCTTATTTTTGAATTTGAACTATCCCCCTATTTAGTTAACACTTGAAAAGTAGTTAAGTTTGATAATTCACCAGAATTCAACGAATCGAGATCGCCACTTTTTGATTAAACTCTGAGGTAGAGTGTTTTGTTCCTATTATGTATACGCACTTTCAGAATGATTGAATTCCTAATTCAATACAAAAGTTGAATCGGTGTTCACTGCTAGTATGGCATGTGGTTGCCACTTCAAAAATTTATAACTAATTTTTAAAAAACCGTAGACACTTTTTGAACGTGTGACGGTTCAAATTAAGTTGAATTTGAATAACGAGAAAAAATATGTATTATCTCTCCTAATTTTTGAACTTAAACTATCCCTCATATACTTAACGTGGGAAAAGTAATTAAGTTTGATAATTCACCAGAACTCAACGAATCAGGATCGCCACTTTTTGATTGAACTCTGAGGTAGGGTATATTGTTTTAATCATGAACCCGCACTTTCTGAATGATTGAACTCCTAACTCAATACAAAAATTGAATCGTTGTTCGTTGTTAGTGGGGCATGTTTTTGCCAATTCAGAAATTCATAATTAATTTTTAAAAAATCGTTGACACTTTTTGAATGTGTTTTCACATAGAGGATGTTTCAAATTAAGTTGAATTTGAATATCGAGAAAAAATATGTATTATCTCTCCATAATTTTGAATTTGAACTATCCCCCATATACATGGGAAAAGTAGTTAAGTTTGATAATTCAACAGAATAAAATGAATCGAAATCGCCAGTTTTTTATTGAACTCTGAGGTAGGGTATATTGTTCTCATCATGTACATGCACTTTCAAAATGATTGAATTCCTAATTCAATACAAAAGTTGAATCGGTGTTCGCTGCTAGTATGGCATGTGGTTGCCACTTCAAAAATTCATAACTAATTTTTAAAAAAACTGTAGACACTTTTAGAACGTGTGACGGTTCAAATTAAGTTGAATTTGAATAACGAAAAAAAATATGAATTATCTCTCCTAATTTTTGAACTTGAACTATCCCCCATATACTTAACATGGGAAAAGTAGTTAAGTTTGATAAATCACCAGATCTCAACGAATCAGTAACGCCACTTTTTTATTAAAGTCTGAGGTAGGGTATATTGTTCTTATCATGTACACGCACTTTCAAAATGATTGAATTTCTAATTCAATACAAAAGTTAAATCGGTGTTCGATGCTAGTATTGCATGTGGTTGCCACTTCAAAAATTCATAACTAATTTTTAAAAAAACTGTAGACACTTTTAGAACGTGTGACGGTTCAAATTAAGTTGAATTTGAATAACGAAAAAAAATATGAATTATCTCTCCTAATTTTTGAACTTGAACTATCCCCCATATACTTAACATGGGAAAAGTAGTTAAGTTTGATAATTCACCAGTATTCAACGAATCAAGAACATCACTTTTTGATTAAAGTTTGAGGTAGGGTATATTGTTTTTATCATGTACACGCACTTTCAGAATGATTGATATCCTAATTCAACACAAAATTCGAATCGATGTTCATTGTAAGTGGGGCATGTTTTTGCCACTTCAAAATTTCATAACTAATTTTTAAAAAATCGTTGACACTTTTTAAACGTGTCTTCTTATGGAGGACAGTTCAAATTAAGTTGAATTTGAATAACGAGAAATAATATGTATTATTTATTTATTTATTTTTATTTTGGAACTTCTTTTTGGTTGTACAAGACAAACATATGTTCAAGTCAAAATTGGACAAAATACATCATAAAAACATCAAACTTAAATACATTTACATAAGTTATTTAACACTATCAAACACAATCACTGACAATAATAATAAAAACAAAATACAAGCCAAAGTCACCATTAATACTGATAAATTTTAGTTTATGTGGAACATATATATATACATATATATATACATATACATACATATATATATACATACATACACACACACACACACACACACATATATATATATATATATACATACATATACACATATATATACATACATATACATATATATACATACATATACATACATACATATACACATACATATACATACACATATACATATATATATATATATCAGTCAATACAATGTATATGTAAATTTATAATTTTGTTTATTTTATAATCCTGATAATACTTTTTCAGACATTTTATTACTCTCAAAAGCTTTAATAGAGTAAAACTCTTTATTAATCAATACATTCTTTAATTTTGTGCGAAAAAGTTTACTGGTTTTTATTTCTTTCAAACATGCTGGTAAAAATTCATAAAATTTTGCTGTTTGATACATTGCACAGTTTTTGAAAAATTGTGTGTTATGTCTTTCAGTAACTACATTCGATTTATTCCTAGTATTATAGTCATGATAGCCATCATTCTGAACATAAAAATTTGGATGATTTTTTTTGAATTATCTCTCCTTATTTTTGAATTTGAACTTTCCCCCATATACTTAACATGGGAAAAGTAGTTAAGTTTGATAATTCACCAGGATTCAACGAATCAAGATCATCACTTTTTGATTAAAGTCTGAGGTAGGGTATATTGTTTTTATCATGTACACGCACTTTCAGAATGATTGAATTTCTAATTCAATACAAAAATTGAATCGGTGTTAATTGTTAGTGGGGCATGTTTTTGCCAATTTAAAAATTCATAACTAATTTTTAAAAAATCGTTGACACTTTATAAACGTGTTTTCTAATAGAAAACAGTTCAAATTAAGTTGAATTTGAATAACGAAAAAAAATAGGTATTATCTCTCCTTATTTTTGAATTTGAACTATCCCCCTATTTAGTTAACACTTGAAAAGTAGTTAAGTTTGATAATTCACCAGAACTCAACGAATCAGGATCGCCACTTTTTGATTGAACTCTGAGGTAGGGTATATTGTTTTAATCATGAACCCGCACTTTCTGAATGATTGAACTCCTAACTCAATACAAAAATTGAATCGTTGTTCGTTGTTAGTGGGGCATGTTTTTGCCAATTCAGAAATTCATAATTAATTTTGAAAAAATCGTTGACACTTTTTGAATGTGTTTTCACATAGAGGATGTTTCAAATTAAGTTGAATTTGAATATCGAGAAAAAATATGTATTATCTCTCCATAATTTTGAATTTGAACTATCCCCCATATACATGGGAAAAGTAGTTAAGTTTGATAATTCAACAGAATAAAATGAATTGAAATCGCCAGTTTTTTATTGAACTCTGAGGTAGGGTATATTGTTCTCATCATGTACATGCACTTTCAAAATGATTGAATTCCTAATTCAATACAAAAGTTGAATCGGTGTTCGCTGCTAGTATGGCATGTGGTTGCCACTTCAAAAATTCATAACTAATTTTTAAAAAACTGTAGACACTTTTAGAACGTATGACGGTTCAAATTAAGTTGAATTTGAATAACGAGAAAAAATATGAATTATCTCTCCTAATTTTTTAACTTGAACTATCCCCCATATACTTAACGTGGGAAAAGTAGTTAAGTTTGATAAATCACCAGAACTCAACGAATCAGTATCGCCACTTTTTTATTAAACTCTGAGGTAGGGTATATTGTTCTTATCATGTACACGCACTTTCAAAATGATTGAATTTCTAATTCAATACAAAAGTTGAATCGGTGTTCGATGCTAGTACTGCATGTAGTTGCCACTTCAAAAATTCATAACTAATTTTTAAAAAAACTGTAGACACTTTTAGAACGTGTGACGGTTCAAATTAAGTTGAATTTGAATAACGAAAAAAAATATGAATTATCTCTCCTAATTTTTGAACTTTAACTATCCCCCATATACTTAACATGGGAAAAGTAGTTAAGTTTGATAATTCACCAGTATTCAACGAATCAAGAACATCACTTTTTGATTAAAGTTTGAGGTAGGGTATATTGTTTTTATCATGTACACGCACTTTCAGAATGATTGATATCCTAATTCAACACAAAATTCGAATCGATGTTCATTGTTAGTGGGGCATGTTTTTGCCACTTCAAAATTTTATAACTAATTTTTAAAAAATCGTTGACACTTTTTAAACGTGTCTTCTTATGGAGGACAGTTCAAATTAAGTTGAATTTGAATAACGAGAAATAATATGTATTATCTCTCCTTATTTTTGAATTTGAACTTTCCCCCATATACTTAACATGGGAAAAGTAGTTAAGTTTGATAATTCACCAGGATTCAACGAATCAAGATCATCACTTTTTGATTAAAGTCTGAGGTAGGGTATATTGTTTTTATCATGTACACGAACTTTCAGAATGATTGAATTTCTAATTTAATACAAAAGTTGAATCGGTGTTCGATGCTAGTATTGCATGTTTTTGCCACTTCAAAAATTCATAACTAATTTTTAAAAAACTGTAGACACTTTTAGAATGTGTGACGGTTCAAATTAAGTTGAATTTGAATAACGAGAAAAAATATGAAATATCTCTCCTAATTTTTGAACTTGAACTATCCCCCATATACTTAACGTGGGAAAAGTAGTTAAGTTTGATAATTCACCAGAACTCAACGAATCAGTATCGCCACTTTTTTATTAAACTCTGAGGTAGGGTATATTGTTCTTATCATGTACACGCACTTTCAAAATGATTGAATTTCTAATTCAATACAAAAGTTGAATCGGTGTTCGATGCTAGTATTGCATGTGGTTGCCACTTCAAAAATTCATAACTAATTTTTAAAAAAACTGTAGACACTTTTAGAACGTGTGACGGTTCAAATTAAGTTGAATTTGAATAACGAGAAAAAATATGAATTATCTCTCCTAATTTTTGAACTTGAACTATCCCCCATATACTTAACATGGGAAAAGTAGTTAAGTTTGATAATTCACCAGTATTCAACGAATCAAGAACATCACTTTTTGATTAAAGTTTGAGGTAGGGTATATTGTTTTTATCATGTACACGCACTTTCAGAATGATTGATATCCTAATTCAACACAAAATTTGAATCGGTGTTCATTGTTAGTGGGGCATGTTTTTGCCACTTCAAAATTTCATAACTAATTTTTAAAAAATCTTTGACACTTTTTAAACGTGTTTTCTTATGGAGGACAGTTCAAATTAAGTTGAATTTGAATAACGAGAAATAATATGTATTATCTCTCCTTATTTTTGAATTTGAACTTTCCCCCATATACTTAACATGGGAAAAGTAGTTAAGTTTGATAATTCACCAGGATTCAACGAATCAAGATCATCACTTTTTGATTAAAGTCTGAGGTAGGGTATATTGTTTTTATCATGTACACGCACTTTCAGAATGATTGAATTTCTAATTCAATACAAAAGTTGAATCGGTGTTAATTGTTAGTGGGGCATGTTTTTGCCAATTTAAAAATTCATAACTAATTTTTAAAAAATCGTTGACACTTTATAAACGTGTTTTCTAATAGAAAACAGTTCAAATTAAGTTGAATTTGAATAACGAAAAAAAATAGGTATTATCTCTCCTTATTTTTGAATTTGAACTATCCCCCATATACATGGGAAAAGTAGTTAAGTTTGATAATTCAACAGAATGAAATGAATCGAAATCGCCAGTTTTTTATTGAACTCTGAGGTAGGGTATATTGTTCTCATCATGTACATGCACTTTCAAAATGATTGAATTCCTAATTCAATACAAAAATTGAATCGGTGTTCGCTGCTAGTATGGCATGTGGTTGCCACTTCAAAAATTCATAACTAATTTTTAAAAAACTGTAGACACTTTTAGAACGTATGACGGTTCAAATTAAGTTGAATTTGAATATCGAGAAAAAATATGTATTATCTCTCCATAATTTTGAATTTGAACTATCCCCCATATACATGGGAAAAGTAGTTAAGTTTGATAATTCAACAGAATGAAATGAATCGAAATCGCCAGTTTTTTATTGAACTCTGAGGTAGGGTATATTGTTCTCATCATGTACATGCACTTTCAAAATGATTGAATTTCTAATTCAATACAAAAGTTGAATCGGTGTTCGATGCTAGTATTGCATGTGGTTGCCACTTCAAAATTTCATAACTAATTTTAAAAAATCGTTGACACTTTTTAAACGTGTTTTCTTATGGAGGACAGTTCAAATTAAGTTGAATTTGAATAACGAGAAATAATATGTATTATCTCTCCTTATTTTTGAATTTGAACTTTCCCCCATATACTTAACATGGGAAAAGTAGTTAAGTTTGATAATTCACCAGGATTCAACGAATCAAGATCATCACTTTTTGATTAAAGTCTGAGGTAGGGTATATTGTTCTTATCATGTACACGCACTTTCAAAATGATTGAATTTCTAATTCAATACAAAATTTGAATCGGTGTTCGATGCTAGTATTGCATGTGGTTGCCACTTCAAAAATTCATAACTAATTTTTAAAAAACTGTAGACACTTTTAGAACGTGTGACGGTTCAAATTAAGTTGAATTTGAATAACGAGAAAAAATATGAATTATCTCTCCTAATTTTTGAACTTGAACTATCCCCCATATACTTAACGTGGGAAAAGTAGTTAAGTTTGATAATTCACCAGAACTCAACGAATCAGTATCGCCACTTTTTTATTAAACTCTGAGGTAGGGTATATTGTTCTTATCATGTACACGCACTTTCAAAATGATTGAATTTCAAATTCAATACAAAAGTTGAATCGGTGTTCGATGCTAGTATTGCATGTGGTTGCCACTTCAAAATTTCATAACTAATTTTTAAAAAATCGTTGACACTTTTAAAACGTGTTTTCTTATGGAGGACAGTTCAAATTAAGTTGAATTTGAATAACGAGAAATAATATGTATTATCTCTCCTTATTTTTGAATTTGAACTTTCACCCATATACTTAACATGGGAAAAGTAGTTAAGTTTGATAATTCACCAGGATTCAACGAATCAAGATCATCACTTTTTGATTAAAGTCTGAGGTAGGGTATATTGTTTTTATCATGTACACGAACTTTCAGAATGATTGAATTCCTAATTCAATACAAAAGTCGAATCGGTGTTAATTGTTAGTGGGGCATGTTTTTGCCAATTTAAAAATTCATAACTAATTTTAAAAAATCGTTGACACTATTTAAACGTGTTTTCTTATAGTAGACAGTTAAAATTAAGTTGAATTTGAATAACGAGAAAAAATATGTATTATCTCTCCTTATTTTTGAATTTGAACTTTCCCCCATATACTTAACATGGGAAAAGTAGTTAAGTTTGATAATTCACCAGGATTCAACGAATCAAGATCATCACTTTTTGATTAAAGTCTGAGGTAGGGTATATTGTTTTTATCATGTACACGCACTTTCAGAATGATTGAATTTCTAATTCAATACAAAAGTTGAATCGGTGTTCGATGCTAGTATTGCATGTGGTTGCCACTTCACAAATTCATAACTAATTTTTAAAAAACTGTAGACACTTTTAGAACGTGTGACGGTTCAAATTAAGTTGAATTTGAATAACGAGAAAAAATATGAATTATCTCTCCTAATTTTTGAACTTGAACTATCCCCCATATACTTAACATGGGAAAAGTAGTTAAGTTTGATAATTCACCAGTATTCAACGAATCAAGAACATCACTTTTTGATTAAAGTTTGAGGTAGGGTGTATTGTTTTTATCATGTACACGCACTTTCAGAATGATTGATATCCTAATTCAACACAAAATTCGAATCAGTATTCATTGTTAGTGGGGCATGTTTTTGCCACTTCAAAATTTCATAACTAATTTTTAAAAAATCGTTGACACTTTTTAATCGTGTTTTCTTATGGAGGACAGTTCAAATTAAGTTGAATTTGAATAACGAGAAATAATATGTATTATCTCTCCTTATTTTTGAATTTGAACTTTCCCCCATATACTTAACATCGGAAAAGTAGTTAAGTTTGATAATTCACCAGGATTCAACGAATCAAGATCATCACTTTTTGATTAAAGTCTGAGGTAGGGTATATTGTTTTTATCATGTACACGCACTTTCAGAATGATTGAATTTCTAATTCAATACAAAAGTTGAATCGGTGTTCGATGCTAGTATGGCATGTGGTTGCCACTTCAAAAATTTATAACTAATTTTTAAAAAACCGTAGACACTTTTTGAACGTGTGACGGTTCAAATTAAGTTGAATTTGAATAACGAGAAAAAATATGTATTATCTCTCCTAATTTTTGAACTTAAACTATCCCTCATATACTTAACGCGGGAAAAGTAATTAAGTTTGATAATTCACCAGAACTCAACGAATCAGGATCGCCACTTTTTGATTGAACTCTGAGGTAGGGTATATTGTTTTAATCATGAACCCGCACTTTCTGAATGATTGAACTCCTAACTCAATACAAAAATTGAATCGGTGTTCGTTGTTAGTGGGGCATGTTTTTGCCAATTCAGAAATTCATAATTAATTTTTAAAAAATCGTTGACACTTTTTGAATGTGTTTTCACATAGAGGATGGTTCAAATTAAGTTGAATTTGAATATCGAGAAAAAATATGTATTATCTCTCCATAATTTTGAATTTGAACTATCCCCCATATACATGGGAAAAGTAGTTAAGTTTGATAATTCAACAGAATGAAATGAATCGAAATCGCCAGTTTTTTATTGAACTCTGAGGTAGGGTATATTGTTCTCATCATGTACATGCACTTTCAAAATGATTGAATTCCTAATTCAATAAAAAAGTTGAATCGGTGTTCGCTGCTAGTATGGCATGTGGTTGCCACTTCAAAAATTCATAACTAATTTTTAAAAAACTGTAGACACTTTTAGAACGTATGACGGTTCAAATTAAGTTGAATTTGAATAACGAGAAAAAATATGAATTATCTCTCCTAATTTTTGAACTTGAACTATCCCCCATATACTTAACATGGGAAAAGTAGTTAAGTTTGATAATTCACCAGTATTCAACGAATCAAGAACATCACTTTTTGATTAAAGTTTGAGGTAGGGTGTATTGTTTTTATCATGTACACGCACTTTCAGAATGATTGATATCCTAATTCAACACAAAATTCGAATCGATGTTCATTGTTAGTGGGGCATGTTTTTGCCACTTCAAAATTTCATAACTAATTTTTAAAAAATCGTTGACACTTTTTAAACGTGTCTTCTTATGGAGGACAGTTCAAATTAAGTTGAATTTGAATAACGAGAAATAATATGTATTATCTCTCCTTATTTTTGAATTTGAACTTTCCCCCATATACTTAACATCGGAAAAGTAGTTAAGTTTGATAATTCACCAGGATTCAACGAATCAAGATCATCACTTTTTGATTAAAGTCTGAGGTAGGGTATATTGTTTTTATCATGTACACGCACTTTCAGAATGATTGAATTTCTAATTCAATACAAAAGTTGAATCGGTGTTCGATGCTAGTATTGCATGTTTTTGCCACTTCAAAAATTCATAACTAATTTTTAAAAAACTGTAGACACTTTTAGAACGTGTGACGGTTCAAATTAAGTTGAATTTGAATAACGAGAAAAAATATGAATTATCTCTCCTAATTTTTGACTTGAACTATCCCCCATATACTTAACGTGGGAAAAGTAGTTAAGTTTGATAATTCACCAGAACTCAACGAATCAGTATCGCCACTTTTTTATTAAACTCTGAGGTAGGGTATATTGTTCTTATCATGTACACGCACTTTCAAAATGATTTAATTTCAAATTCAATACAAAAGTTGAATCGGTGTTCGATGCTAGTATTGCATGTGGTTGCCACTTCAAAATTTCATAACTAATTTTTAAAAAATCGTTGACGCTTTTTAAACGTGTTTTCTTATGGAGGACAGTTCAAATTAAGTTGAATTTGAATAACGAGAAATAATATGTATTATCTCTCCTAATTTTTGAACTTGAACTATCCCCCATATACTTAACGTGGGAAAAGTAGTTAAGTTTGATAATTCACCAGAACTCAACGAATCAGTATCGCCACTTTTTTATTAAACTCTGAGGTAGGGTATATTGTTCTTATCATGTACACGAACTTTCAGAATGATTGAATTCCTAATTCAATACAAAAGTCGAATCGGTGTTAATTGTTAGTGGGGCATGTTTTTGCCAATTTAAAAATTCATAACTAATTTTTAAAAAATCGTTGACACTTTATAAACGTGTTTTCTAATAGAAAACAGTTCAAATTAAGTTGAATTTGAATAACGAAAAAAATTAGGTATTATCTATCCTTATTTTTGAATTTGAACTATCCCCCTATTTAGTTAACACTTGAAAAGTAGTTAAGTTTGATAATTCACCAGAATTCAACGAATCGAGATCGCCACTTTTTGATTAAACTCTGAGGTAGAGTGTATTGTTCATATTATGTATACGCACTTTCAGAATGATTGAAATCCTAATTCAATACAAAAGTTGAATCGGTGTTCACTGCTAGTATGGCATGTGGTTGCCACTTCAAAAATTTATAACTAATTTTTAAAAAACCGTAGACACTTTTTGAACGTGTGACGGTTCAAATTAAGTTGAATTTGAATAACGAGAAAAAATATGTATTATCTCTCCTAATTTTTGAACTTAAACTATCCCTCATATACTTAACGTGGGAAAAGTAATTAAGTTTGATAATTCACCAGAACTCAACGAATCAGGATCGCCACTTTTTGATTGAACTCTGAGGTAGGGTATATTGTTTTAATCATGAACCCGCACTTTCTGAATGATTGAACTCCTAACTCAATACAAAAATTGAATTGGTGTTCGTTGTTAGTGGGGCATGTTTTTGCCAATTCAGAAATTCATAATTAATTTTTAAAAAATCGTTGACACTTTTTGAATGTGTTTTCACATAGAGGATGGTTCAAATTAAGTTGAATTTGAATATCGAGAAAAAATATGTATTATCTCTCCATAATTTTGAATTTGAACTATCCCCCATATACATGGGAAAAGTAGTTAAGTTTGATAATTCAACAGAATGAAATGAATCGAAATCGCCAGTTTTTTATTGAACTCTGAGGTAGGGTATATTGTTCTCATCATGTACATGCACTTTCAAAATGATTGAATTCCTAATTCAATAAAAAAGTTGAATCGGTGTTCGCTGCTAGTATGGCATGTGGTTGCCACTTCAAAAATTCATAACTAATTTTTAAAAAACTGTAGACACTTTTAGAACGTATGACGGTTCAAATTAAGTTGAATTTGAATAACGAGAAAAAATATGAATTATCTCTCCTAATTTTTGAACTTGAACTATCCCCCATATACTTAACGTGGGAAAAGTAGTTAAGTTTGATAAATCACCAGAACTCAACGAATCAGTATCGCCACTTTTTTATTAAACTCTGAGGTAGGGTATATTGTTCTTATCATGTACACGCACTTTCAAAATGATTGAATTTCTAATTCAATACAAAAGTTGAATCGGTGTTCGATGCTAGTATTGCATGTGGTTGCCACTTCAAAAATTCATAACTAATTTTTAAAAAAACTGTAGACACTTTTAGAACGTGTGACGGTTCAAATTAAGTTGAATTTGAATAACGAGAAAAAATATGAATTATCTCTCCTAATTTTTGAACTTGAACTATCCCCCATATACTTAACATGGGAAAAGTAGTTAAGTTTGATAATTCACCAGTATTCAACGAATCAAGAACATCACTTTTTGATTAAAGTTTGAGGTAGGGTATATTGTTTTTATCATGTACACGCACTTTCAGAATGATTGATATCCTAATTCAACACAAAATTCGAATCGGTGTTCATTGTTATTGGGGCATGTTTTTGCCACTTCAAAATTTCATAACTAATTTTTAAAAAATCGTTGACACTTTTTAAACGTGTTTTCTTATGGAGGACAGTTCAAATTAAGTTGAATTTGAATAACGAGAAATAATATGTATTATCTCTCCTTATTTTTGAATTTGAACTTTCCCCCATATACTTAACATGGGAAAAGTAGTTAAGTTTGATAATTCACCAGGATTCAACGAATCAAGATCATCACTTTTTGATTAAAGTCTGAGGTAGGGTATATTGTTCTTATCATGTACACGCACTTTCAAAATGATTGAATTTCTAATTCAATACAAAAGTTGAATCGGTGTTCGATGCTAGTATTGCATGTGGTTGCCACTTCAAAAATTCATAACTAATTTTTAAAAAACTGTAGACACTTTTAGAACGTGTGACGGTTCAAATTAAGTTGAATTTGAATAACGAGAAAAAATATGAATTATCTCTCCTAATTTTTGAACTTGAACTATCCCCCATATACTTAACATGGGAAAAGTAGTTAAGTTTGATAATTCACCAGTATTCAACGAATCAAGAACATCACTTTTTGATTAAAGTTTGAGGTAGGGTATATTGTTTTTATCATGTACACGCACTTTCAGAATGATTGATATCCTAATTCAACACAAAATTCGAATCGGTGTTCATTGTTAGTGGGGCATGTTTTTGCCACTTCAAAATTTCATAACTAATTTTTAAAAAATCGTTGACACTTTTTAAACGTGTTTTCTTATGGAGGACAGTTCAAATTAAGTTGAATTTGAATAACGAGAAATAATATGTATTATCTCTCCTTATTTTTGAATTTGAACTTTCCCCCATATACTTAACATGGGAATAGTAGTTAAGTTTGATAATTCACCAGGATTCAACGAATCAAGATCATCACTTTTTGATTAAAGTCTGAGGTAGGGTATATTGTTTTTATCATGTACACGCACTTTCAGAATGATTGAATTTCTAATTCAATACAAAAGTTGAATCGGTGTTCGATGCTAGTATTGCATGATTTTGCCACTTCAAAAATTCATAACTAATTTTTAAAAAACTGTAGACACTTTTAGAACGTGTGACGGTTCAAATTAAGTTGAATTTGAATAACGAGAAAAAATATGAATTATCTCTCCTAATTTTTGAACTTGAACTATCCCCCATATACTTAACGTGGGAAAAGTAGTTAAGTTTGATAATTCACCAGAACTCAACGAATCAGTATCGCCACTTTTTTATTAAACTCTGAGGTAGGGTATATTGTTCTTATCATGTACACGCACTTTCAAAATGATTGAATTTCAAATTCAATACAAAAGTTGAATCGGTGTTCGATGCTAGTATTGCATGTGGTTGCCACTTCAAAATTTCATAACTAATTTTTAAAAAATCGTTGACACTTTTTAAACGTGTTTTCTTATGGAGGACAGTTCAAATTAAGTTGAATTTGAATAACGAGAAATAATATGTATTATCTCTCCTTATTTTTGAATTTGAACTTTCCCCCATATACTTAACATGGGAAAAGTAGTTAAGTTTGATAATTCACCAGGATTCAACGAATCAAGATCATCTCTTTTTGATTAAAGTCTGAGGTAGGGTATATTGTTTTTATCATGTACACGAACTTTCAGAATGATTGAATTCCTAATTCAATACAAAAGTCGAATCGGTGTTAATTGTTAGTGGGGCATGTTTTTGCCAATTTAAAAATTCATAACTAATTTTAAAAAATCGTTGACACTATTTAAACGTGTTTTCTTATTGTAGACAGTTAAAATTAAGTTGAATTTGTATAACGAGAAAAAATATGTATTATCTCTCCTTATTTTTGAATTTGAACTATCCCCCATATATTTAACATGTGAAAAGTAGTTAAGTTTGATAATTCACAAAAATTCAACGAATCAAGATCGCACTTTTTGATTAAAATCTGAGGTAGGGTATATTGATTTTATCATGTACACGCACTTTCAGAATGATTGATATCCTAATTCAACACAAAATTCGAATCGGTGTTCATTGTTAGTGGGGCATGTTTTTGCCACTTCAAAATTTCATAACTAATTTTTAAAAAATCGTTGACACTTTTTAAACGTGTTTTCTTAAGGACAGTTCAAATTAAGTTGAATTTGAATAACGAGAAATAATATGTATTATCTCTCCTTATTTTTGAATTTGAACTTTCCCCCATATACTTAACATGGGAAAAGTAGTTAAGTTTGATAATTCACCAGGATTCAACGAATCAAGATCATCACTTTTTGATTAAAGTCTGAGGTAGGGTATATTGTTTTTATCATGTACACGCACTTTCAGAATGATTGAATTTCTAATTCAATACAAAAGTTGAATCGGTGTTCGATGCTAGTATTGCATGATTTTGCCACTTCAAAAATTCATAACTAATTTTTAAAAAACTGTAGACACTTTTAGAACGTGTGACGGTTCAAATTAAGTTGAATTTGAATAACGAGAAAAAATATGAATTATCTCTCCTAATTTTTGAACTTGAACTATCCCCCATATACTTAACGTGGGAAAAGTAGTTAAGTTTGATAATTCACCAGAACTCAACGAATCAGTATCGCCACTTTTTTTATTAAACTCTGAGGTAGGGTATATTGTTCTTATCATGTACACGCACTTTCAAAATGATTGAATTTCAAATTCAATACAAAAGTTGAATCGGTGTTCGATGCTAGTATTGCATGTGGTTGCCACTTCAAAATTTCATAACTAATTTTTAAAAAATCGTTGACACTTTTTAAACGTGTTTTCTTATGGAGGACAGTTCAAATTAAGTTGAATTTGAATAACGAGAAATAATATGTATTATCTCTCCTTATTTTTGAATTTGAACTTTCCCCCATATACTTAACATGGGAAAAGTAGTTAAGTTTGATAATTCACCAGGATTCAACGAATCAAGATCATCACTTTTTGATTAAAGTCTGAGGTAGGGTATATTGTTTTTATCATGTACACGAACTTTCAGAATGATTGAATTCCTAATTCAATACAAAAGTCGAATCGGTGTTAATTGTTAGTGGGGCATGTTTTTGCCAATTTAAAAATTCATAACTAATTTTAAAAAATCGTTGACACTATTTAAACGTGTTTTCTTATAGTAGACAGTTAAAATTAAGTTGAATTTGTATAACGAGAAAAAATATGTATTATCTCTCCTTATTTTTGAATTTGAACTATCCCCCATATATTTAACATGTGAAAAGTAGTTAAGTTTGATAATTAACAAAAATTCAACGAATCAAGATCGCACTTTTTGATTAAAATCTGAGGTAGGGTATATTGATTTTATCATGTACACGCACTTTCAGAATGATTGATATCCTAATTCAACACAAAATTCGAATCGGTGTTCATTGTTAGTGGGGCATGTTTTTGCCACTTCAAAATTTCATAACTAATTTTTAAAAAATCGTTGACACTTTTTAAACGTGTTTTCTTAAGGACAGTTCAAATTAAGTTGAATTTGAATAACGAGAAATAATATGTATTATCTCTCCTTATTTTTGAATTTGAACTTTCCCCCATATACTTAACATGGGAAAAGTAGTTAAGTTTGATAATTCACCAGGATTCAACGAATCAAGATCATCACTTTTTGATTAAAGTCTGAGGTAGGGTATATTGTTTTTATCATGTACACGCACTTTCAGAATGATTGAATTTCTAATTCAATACAAAAGTTGAATCGGTGTTCGATGCTAGTATTGCATGTTTTTGCCACTTCAAAAATTCATAACTAATTTTTAAAAAACTGTAGACACTTTTAGAACGTGTGACGGTTAAAATTAAGTTGAATTTGAATAACGAGAAAAAATATGAATTATCTCTCCTAATTTTTGAACTTGAACTATCCCCCATATACTTAACGTGGGAAAAGTAGTTAAGTTTGATAATTCACCAGAACTCAACGAATCAGTATCGCCACTTTTTTATTAAACTCTGAGGTAGGGTATATTGTTCTTATCATGTACACGCACTTTCAAAATGATTGAATTTCTAATTCAATACAAAAGTTGAATCGGTGTTCGATGCTAGTATTGCATGTGGTTGCCACTTCAAAAATTCATAACTAATTTTTAAAAAAACTGTAGACACTTTTAGAACGTGTGACGGTTCAAATTAAGTTGAATTTGAATAACGAGAAAAAATATGAATTATCTCTCCTAATTTTTGAACTTGAACTATCCCCCATATACTTAACATGGGAAAAGTAGTTAAGTTTGATAATTCACCAGTATTCAACGAATCAAGAACATCACTTTTTGATTAAAGTTTGAGGTAGGGTATATTGTTTTTATCATGTACACGCACTTTCAGAATGATTGATATCCTAATTCAACACAAAATTCGAATCGGTGTTCATTGTTATTGGGGCATGTTTTTGCCACTTCAAAATTTCATAACTAATTTTTAAAAAATCGTTGACACTTTTTAAACGTGTTTTCTTATGGAGGACAGTACAAATTAAGTTGAATTTGAATAACGAGAAATAATATGTATTATCTCTCCTTATTTTTGAATTTGAACTTTCCACCGTATACTTAACATGGGAAAAGTAGTTAAGTTTGATAATTCACCAGGATTCAACGAATCAAGATCATCACTTTTTGATTAAAGTCTGAGGTAGGGTATATTGTTTTTATCATGTACACGCACTTTCAGAATGATTGAATTTCTAATTCAATACAAAAGTTGAATCGGTGTTCGATGCTAGTATTGCATGTGGTTGCCACTTCAAAAATTCAGAACTAATTTTTAAAAAACTGTAGACACTTTTAGAACGTGTGACGGTTCAAATTAAGTTGAATTTGAATAACGAGAAATAATATGTATTATCTCTCCTTATTTTTGAATTTGAACTTTCCCCCATATACTTAACATGGGAAAAGTAGTTAAGTTTGATAATTCACCAGGATTCAACGAATCAAGATCATCACTTTTTGATTAAAGTCTGAGGTAGGGTATATTGTTTTTATCATGTACACGCACTTTCAGAATGATTGAATTTCTAATTCAATACAAAAGTTGAATCGGTGTTCGATGCTAGTATTGCATGTTTTTGCCACTTCAAAAATTCATAACTAATTTTTAAAAAACTGTAGACACTTTTAGAACGTGTGACGGTTCAAATTAAGTTGAATTTGAATAACGAGAAAAAATATGAATTATCTCTCCTAATTTTTGAACTTGAACTATCCCCCATATACTTAACGTGGGAAAAGTAGTTAAGTTTGATAATTCACCAGAACTCAACGAATCAGTATCGCCACTTTTTTATTAAACTCTGAGGTAGGGTATATTGTTCTTATCATGTACACGCACTTTCAGAATGAATGAATTTCTAATTCAATACAAAAGATGAATCGGTGTTCGATGCTAGTATTGCATGTGGTTGCCACTTCAAAAATTCATAACTAATTTTTAAAAAACTGTAGACACTTTTAGAACGTGTGACGGTTCAAATTAAGTTGAATTTGAATAACGAGAAAAAATATGAATTATCTCTCCTAATTTTTGAACTTGAACTATCCCCCATATACTTAACAGGGGAAAAGTAGTTAAGTTTGATAATTCACCAGTATTCAACGAATCAAGAACATCACTTTTTGATTAAAGTTTGAGGTAGGGTATATTGTTTTTATCATGTACACGCACTTTCAGAATGATTGATATCCTAATTCAACACAAAATTCGAATCGGTGTTCATTGTTAGTGGGGCATGTTTTTGCCACTTCAAAATTTCATAACTAATTTTTAAAAAATCGTTGACACTTTTTAAACGTGTTTTCTTATGGAGGACAGTTCAAATTATGTTGAATTTGAATAACGAGAAATAATATGTATTATCTCTCCTTATTTTTGAATTTGAACTATCCCCCATATATTTAACATGGGAAAAGTAGTTAAGTTTGATAATTCACAAAAATTCAACGAATCAAGATCGCTACTTTTTGATTAAACTCTGAGGTAGGGTATATTGTTCTTATCATGTACACGCACTTTCAAAATGATTGAATTTCTAATTCAATACAAAAGTTGAATCGGTGTTCGATGCTAGTATTGCATGTGGTTGCCACTTCAAAAATTCATAACTAATTTTTAAAAAAACTGTAGACACTTTTAGAACGTGTGACGGTTCAAATTAAGTTGAATTTGAATAACGAGAAAAAATATGAATTATCTCTCCTAATTTTTGAACTTGAACTATCCCCCATATACTTAACATGGGAAAAGTAGTTAAGTTTGATAATTCACCAGTATTCAACGAATCAAGAACATCACTTTTTGATTAAAGTTTGAGGTAGGGTATATTGTTTTTATCATGTACACGCACTTTCAGAATGATTGATATCCTAATTCAACAAAAAATTCGAATCGGTGTTCATTTGTTTGTGGGGCATGTTTTTGCCACTTCAAAATTTCATAACTAATTTTTAAAAAATCGTTGACACTTTTTAAACGTGTTTTCTTATGGAGGACAGTTCAAATTAAGTTGAATTTGAATAACGAGAAATAATATGTATTATCTCTCCTTATTTTTGAATTTGAACTTTCCACCATATACTTAACATGGGAAAAGTAGTTAAGTTTGATAATTCACCAGGATTCAACGAATCAAGATCATCACTTTTTGATTAAAGTCTGAGGTAGGGTATATTGTTTTTATCATGTACACGCACTTTCAGAATGATTGAATTTCTAATTCAATACAAAAGTTGAATCGGTGTTCGATGCTAGTATTGCATGTGGTTGCCACTTCAAAAATTCAGAACTAATTTTTAAAAAACTGTAGACACTTTTAGAACGTGTGACGGTTCAAATTATGTTGAATTTGAATAACGAGAAAAAATATGAATTATCTCTCCTAATTTTTGAACTTGAACTATCCCCCAAATACTTAACGTGGGAAAAGTAGTTAAGTTTGATAATTCACCAGAACTCAACGAATCAGTATCGCCACTTTTTTATTAAACTCTGAGGTAGGGTATATTTTTCTTATCATGTACACGCACTTTCAGAATGATTGAATTTCTAATTCAATACAAAAGATGAATCGGTGTTCGATGCTAGTATTGCATGTGGTTGCCACTTCAAAAATTCATAACTAATTTTTAAAAAACTGTAGACACTTTTAGAACGTGTGACGGTTCAAATTAAGTTGAATTTGAATAACGAGAAAAAATATGAATTATCTCTCCTAATTTTTGAACTTGAACTATCCCCCATATATTTAACATGGGAAAAGTAGTTAAGTTTGATAATTCACCAGTATTCAACGAATCAAGAACATCACTTTTTGATTAAAGTTTGAGGTAGGGTATATTGTTTTTATCATGTACACGCACTTCCAGAATGATTGATATCCTAATTCAACACAAAATTCGAATCGGTGTTCATTGTTAGTGGGGCATGTTTTTGCCACTTCAAAATTTCATAACTAATTTTTAAAAAATCGTTGACACTTTTTAAATGTGTTTTCTTATGGAGGACAGTTCAAATTAAGTTGAATTTGAATAACGAGAAATAATATGTATTATCTCTCCTTATTTTTGAATTTGAACTATCCCCCATATATTTAACATGGGAAAAGTAGTTAAGTTTGATAATTCACAAAAATTCAACGATTCAAGATCGCCACTTTTTGATTAAACTCTGAGGTAGGGTATATTGTTTTTATCATGTACACGAACTTTCAGAATGATTGAATTCCTAATTCAATACAAAAGTCGAATCGGTGTTAATTGTTAGTGGGGCATGTTTTTGCCAATTTAAAAATTCATAACTAATTTTTAAAAAATCGTTGATACTTTATAAACGTGTTTTCTAATAGAAAACAGTTCAAATTAAGTTGAATTTGAATAACGAAAAAAAATAGGTATTATCTCTCCTTATTTTTGAATTTGAACTATCCCCCTATTTAGTTAACACTTGAAAAGTAGTTAAGTTTGATAATTCACCAGAATTCAACGAATCGAGATCGCCTCTTTTTGATTAAATTCTGAGGTAGAGTGCATTGTTCCTATTATGTATACGCACTTTCAGAATGATTGAATTCCTAATTCAATACAAAAGTTGAATCGGTGTTCACTGCTAGTATGGCATGTGGTTGCCACTTCAAAAATTTATAACTAATTTTTAAAAAACCGTAGACACTTTTTGAACGTGTGACGGTTCAAATTAAGTTGAATTTGAATAACGAGAAAAAATATGTATTATCTCTCCTAATTTTTGAATTTAAACTATCCCTCATATACTTAACGTGGGAAAAGTAATTAAGTTTGATAATTCACCAGAACTCAACGAATCAGGATCGCCACTTTTTCATTGAACTCTGAGGTAGGGTATATTGTTTCAATCATGAACCCGCACTTTCAGAATGATTGAACTCCTAACTCAATACAAAAATTGAATCGGTGTTCGTTGTTAGTGGGGCATGTTTTTGCCAATTCAGAAATTCATAATTAATTTTTAAAAAATCGTTGACACTTTTTGAACGTGTTTTCACATAGAGGATGGTTCAAATTAAGTTAAATTTGAATATCGAGAAAAAATATGTATTATCTCTTCATAATTTTGAATTTGAACTATCCCCCATATACATGGGAAAAGTAGTTAAGTTTGATAATTCAACAGAATGAAATGAATCGAAATCGCCAGTTTTTTATTGAACTCTGAGGTAGGGTATATTGTTCTCATCATGTACATGCACTTTCAAAATGATTGAATTCCTAATTCAATACAAAAGTTGAATGGGTGTTCGCTGCTAGTATGGCATGTGGTTGCCATTTCAAAAATTCATAACTAATTTTTAAAAAACTGTAGACACTTTTAGAACGTATGACGGTTCAAATTAAGTTGAATTTGAATAACGAGAAAAAATATGAATTATCTCTCCTAATTTTTGAACTTGAACTATCCCCCATATACTTAACGTGGGAAAAGTAGTTAAGTTTGATAAATCACCAGAACTCAACGAATCAGTATCGCCACTTTTTTATTGAACTCTGAGGTAGGGTATATTGTTCTCATCATGTACACGCACTTTCAGAATGATTGAATTCCTAACTCAGTACAAAAATTGAATCGGTGTTCGTTGTTAGTGGGGCATGTTTATGCCAATTCAGAAATTCATAATTAATTTTTAAAAAATCGTTGACACTTTTTGAACGTGTTTTCTCATAGAGGACGGTTCAAACTAAGTTGAATTTGAATATCGAGAAATAAGTATGTATTATCTCTCCATATTTTTGATTTTGAACTATCCCCCATATACTTAACATGGGAAAAGTAGTTAAGTTTGATAATTCACCAGGATTCAACGAATCAAGATCATCACTTTTTGATTAAAGTCTGAGGTAGGGTATGTTGTTTTTATCATGTACACGCACTTTCAGAATGATTGATATCTTAATTCAATACAAAATTCGAATCGGTGTTCATTGTTAGTGGGGCATGTTTTTGCCACTTCAAAATTTCATAACTAATTTTTAAAAAATCGTTGACACTTTTTAAACGTGTTTTCTTATAGAAGACAGTTCAAATTAAGTTGAATTTGAATAACGAGAAAAAATATGTATTATCTCTCCTTTTTTTGAATTTGAACTATCCCCCATATATTTAACATGGGAAAAGTAGTTAAGTTTGATAATTCACAAAAATTCAACGAATCAAGATAGCCACTTTTTGATTAAACTCTGAGGTAGAATATATTGTTTTTATCATGTACACGAACTTTCAGAATGATTGAATTCTTAATTCAATACAAAAGTCGAATCGGTGTTAATTATTAGTGGGGCATGTTTTTGCTTCTTTAAAAATTCATAACTAATTTTTAAAAAATCGTTGACACTTTTTAAACGTGTTTTCTCATAGAAAACAGTTCAAATTAAGTTGAATTTGAAAAACGAAAAAAAATAAGTATTATCTCTCCTTTTTTTTGAATTTGAACTATCCCCCGTATACTTAACGTGGGAAAAGTAATTAAGTTTGATAATTCACCAGAACTCAACGAATCAGGATCGCCACTTTTTGATTGAGCTCTGAGGTAGGGTATATTGTTTTAATCATGAACCCGCACTTTCAGAATGATTGAACTCCTAACTCAATACAAAAATTGAATCGGTGTTCGTTGTTAGTGGGGCATGTTTTTGCCAATTCAGAAATTCATAATTAATTTTTAAAAAATCGTTGACACTTTTTGAACGTGTTTTCACATAGAGGATGGTTCAAATTAAGTTAAATTTGAATATCGAGAAAAAATATGTATTATCTCTTCATAATTTTGAATTTGAACTATCCCCCATATACATGGGAAAAGTAGTTAAGTTTGATAATTCAACAGAATGAAATGAATCGAAATCGCCAGTTTTTTATTGAACTCTGAGGTAGGGTATATTGTTCTCATCATGTACACGCACTTTCAAAATGATTGAATTCCTAATTCAATACAAAAGTTGAATCTGTGTTCGCTGCTAGTATTGCATGTGGTTGCCACTTCAAAAATTCATAACTAATTTTTAAAAAAATGTAGAAACTTTTAGAACGTGTGACGGTTCAAATTAAGTTGAATTTGAATAACGAGAAAAAATATGAATTATCTCTCCTAATTTTTGAACTTGAACTATCCCCATATACTTAACGTTTGAAAAGTAGTTAAGTTTGATAATTCACCAGAACTCAACGAATCAGTATCGCCACTTTTTTATTAAACTCTGAGGTAGGGTATATTGTTCTTATCATGTACACGCACTTTCAAAATGATTGAATTTCTAATTCAATACAAAAGTTGAATCGGTGTTCGATGCTAGTATTGCATGTGGTTGCCACTTCAAAAATTCATAACTAATTTTTAAAAAAACTGTAGACACTTTTAGAACGTGTGACGGTTCAAATTAAGTTGAATTTGAATAACGAGAAAAAATATGAATTATCTCTCCTAATTTTTGAACTTGAACTATCCCCCATATACTTAACATGGGATAAGTAGTTAAGTTTGATAATTCACCAGTATTCAACGAATCAAGAACATCACTTTTTGATTAAAGTTTGAGGTAGGGTATATTGTTTTTACCATGTACACGCACTTTCAGAATGATTGAATTTCTAATTCAATACAAAAGTTGAATCGGTGTTCGATGCTAGTATTGCATGTGGTTGCCACTTCAAAAATTCATAACTAATTTTTAAAAAACTGTAGACACTTTTAGAACGTGTGACGGTTCAAATTAAGTTGAATTTGAATAACGAGAAAAAATATGAATTATCTCTCCTAATTTTTGAACTTGAACTATCCCCCATATACTTAACATGGGAAAAGTAGTTAAGTTTGATAATTCACCAGTATTCAACGAATCAAGAACATCACTTTTTGATTAAAGTTTGAGGTAGGGTATATTGTTTTTATCATGTACACGCACTTTCAGAATGATTGATATCTTAATTCAACACAAAATTCGAATCGGTGTTCATTGTTAGTGGGGCATGTTTTTGCCACTTCAAAATTTCATAACTAATTTTTAAAAAATCGTTGACACTTTTTAAACGTGATTTCTTATGGAGGACAGTTCAAATTAAGTTGAATTTGAATAACGAGAAATAATATGTATTATCTCTCCTTATTTTTGAATTTGAACTTTCCCCCATATACTTAACATGGGAAAAGTAGTTAAGTTTGATAATTCACCAGGATTCAACGAATCAAGATCATCACTTTTTGATTAAAGTCTGAGGTAGGGTATATTGTTTTTATCATGTACACGAACTTTCAGAATGATTGAATTCCTAATTCAATACAAAAGTCGAATCGGTGTTAATTGTTAGTGGGGCATGTTTTTGCCAATTTAAAAATTCATAACTAATTTTTAAAAAATCGTTGACACTATTTAAACGTGTTTTCTTATAGAAGACAGTTCAAATTAAGTTGAATTTGAATAACAAGAAAAAATATGTATTATCTCTCCTTATTTTTGAATTTGAACTATCCCCCATATATTTAACATGGGAAAAGTAGTTAAGTTTGATAATTCACAAAAATTCAACGAATCAAGATCGCCACTTTTTGATTAAACTCTGAGGTAGGGTATATTGTTTTTATCATGTACACGAACTTTCAGAATGATTGAATTCCTAATTCAATACAAAAGTCGAATCGGTGTTAATTGTTAGTGAGGCATGTTTTTGCCAATTTAAAAATTCATAACTAATTTTTAAAAAATCGTTGACACTTTATAAACGTGTTTTCTAATAGAAAACAGTTCAAATTAAGTTGAATTTGAATTACGAAAAAAAATAGGTATTATCTCTCCTTATTTTTGAATTTGAACTATCCCCCTATTTAGTTAACACTTGAAAAGTAGTTAAGTTTGATAATTCACCAGAATTCAACGAATCGAGATCGCCACTTTTTGATTAAATTCTGAGGTAGAGTGCATTGTTCCTATTATGTATACGCACTTTCAGAATGATTGAATTCCTAATTCAATACAAAAGTTGAATCGGTGTTCACTGCTAGTATGGCATGTGGTTGCCACTTCAAAAATTTATAACTAATTTTTAAAAAACCGTAGACACTTTTTGAACGTGTGACGGTTCAAATTAAGTTGAATTTGAATAACGAGAAAAAATATGTATTATCTCTCCTAATTTTTGAACTTAAACTATCCCTCATATACTTAACGTGGGAAAAGTAATTAAGTTTGATAATTCACCAGAACTCAACGAATCAGGATCGCCACTTTTTCATTGAACTCTGAGGTAGGGTATATTGTTTTAATCATGAACCCGCACTTTCAGAATGATTGAACTCCTAACTCAATACAAAAATTGAATCGGTGTTCGTTGTTAGTGGGGCATGTTTTTGCCAATTCAGAAATTCATAATTAATTTTTAAAAAATCGTTGACACTTTTTGAACGTGTTTTCACATAGAGGATGGTTCAAATTAAGTTAAATTTGAATATCGAGAAAAAATATGTATTATCTCCTCATAATTTTGAATTTGAACTATCCCCCATATACATGGGAAAAGTAGTTAAGTTTGATAATTCAACAGAATGAAATGAATCGAAATCGCCAGTTTTTTATTGAACTCTGAGGTAGGGTATATTGTTCTCATCATGTACATGCACTTTCAAAATGATTGAATTCCTGACTCAGTACAAAAATTGAATCGGTGTTCGTTGTTAGTGGGGCATGTTTATGCCACTTCAGAAATTCATAATTAATTTTTAAAAAATCGTTGACACTTTTTGAACGTGTTTTCTCATAGAGGACGGTTCAAACTAAGTTGAATTTGAATATCGAGAAATAAGTATGTATTATCTCTCCATATTTTTGATTTTGAACTATCCCCCATATACTTAACATGGGAAAAGTAGTTAAGTTTGATAATTCACCAGGATTCAACGAATCAAGATCATCACTTTTTGATTAAAGTCTGAGGTAGGGTATGTTGTTTTTATCATGTACACGCACTTTCAGAATGATTGATATCTTAATTCAATACAAAATTCGAATCGGTGTTCATTGTTAGTGGGGCATGTTTTTGCCACTTCAAAATTTCATAACTAATTTTTAAAAAATCGTTGACACTTTTTAAACGTGTTTTCTTATAGAAGACAGTTCAAATTAAGTTGAATTTGAATAACGAGAAAAAATATGTATTATCTCTCCTTTTTTTGAATTTGAACTATCCCCCATATATTTAACATGGGAAAAGTAGTTAAGTTTGATAATTCACAAAAATTCAACGAATCAAGATAGCCACTTTTTGATTAAACTCTGAGGTAGAATATATTGTTTTTATCATGTACACGAACTTTCAGAATGATTGAATTCTTAATTCAATACAAAAGTCGAATCGGTGTTAATTATTAGTGGGGCATGTTTTTGCTTCTTTAAAAATTCATAACTAATTTTTAAAAAATCGTTGACACTTTTTAAACGTGTTTTCTCATAGAAAACAGTTCAAATTAAGTTGAATTTGAAAAACGAAAAAAAATAAGTATTATCTCTCCTTTTTTTTGAATTTGAACTATCCCCCGTATACTTAACGTGGGAAAAGTAATTAAGTTTGATAATTCACCAGAACTCAACGAATCAGGATCGCCACTTTTTGATTGAGCTCTGAGGTAGGGTATATTGTTTTAATCATGAACCCGCACTTTCAGAATGATTGAACTCCTAACTCAATACAAAAATTGAATCGGTGTTCGTTGTTAGTGGGGCATGTTTTTGCCAATTCAGAAATTCATAATTAATTTTTAAAAAATCGTTGACACTTTTTGAACGTGTTTTCACATAGAGGATGGTTCAAATTAAGTTAAATTTGAATATCGAGAAAAAATATGTATTATCTCTTCATAATTTTGAATTTGAACTATCCCCCATATACATGGGAAAAGTAGTTAAGTTTGATAATTCAACAGAATGAAATGAATCGAAATCGCCAGTTTTTTATTGAACTCTGAGGTAGGGTATATTGTTCTCATCATGTACACGCACTTTCAAAATGATTGAATTCCTAATTCAATACAAAAGTTGAATCTGTGTTCGCTGCTAGTATTGCATGTGGTTGCCACTTCAAAAATTCATAACTAATTTTTAAAAAAATGTAGAAACTTTTAGAACGTGTGACGGTTCAAATTAAGTTGAATTTGAATAACGAGAAAAAATATGAATTATCTCTCCTAATTTTTGAACTTGAACTATCCCCATATACTTAACGTTTGAAAAGTAGTTAAGTTTGATAATTCACCAGAACTCAACGAATCAGTATCGCCACTTTTTTATTAAACTCTGAGGTAGGGTATATTGTTCTTATCATGTACACGCACTTTCAAAATGATTGAATTTCTAATTCAATACAAAAGTTGAATCGGTGTTCGATGCTAGTATTGCATGTGGTTGCCACTTCAAAAATTCATAACTAATTTTTAAAAAAACTGTAGACACTTTTAGAACGTGTGACGGTTCAAATTAAGTTGAATTTGAATAACGAGAAAAAATATGAATTATCTCTCCTAATTTTTGAACTTGAACTATCCCCCATATACTTAACATGGGGTAAGTAGTTAAGTTTGATAATTCACCAGTATTCAACGAATCAAGAACATCACTTTTTGATTAAAGTTTGAGGTAGGGTATATTGTTTTTACCATGTACACGCACTTTCAGAATGATTGAATTTCTAATTCAATACAAAAGTTGAATCGGTGTTCGATGCTAGTATTGCATGTGGTTGCCACTTCAAAAATTCATAACTAATTTTTAAAAAACTGTAGACACTTTTAGAACGTGTGACGGTTCAAATTAAGTTGAATTTGAATAACGAGAAAAAATATGAATTATCTCTCCTAATTTTTGAACTTGAACTATCCCCCATATACTTAACATGGGAAAAGTAGTTAAGTTTGATAATTCACCAGTATTCAACGAATCAAGAACATCACTTTTTGATTAAAGTTTGAGGTAGGGTATATTGTTTTTATCATGTACACGCACTTTCAGAATGATTGATATCTTAATTCAACACAAAATTCGAATCGGTGTTCATTGTTAGTGGGGCATGTTTTTGCCACTTCAAAATTTCATAACTAATTTTTAAAAAATCGTTGACACTTTTTAAACGTGATTTCTTATGGAGGACAGTTCAAATTAAGTTGAATTTGAATAACGAGAAATAATATGTATTATCTCTCCTTATTTTTGAATTTGAACTTTCCCCCATATACTTAACATGGGAAAAGTAGTTAAGTTTGATAATTCACCAGGATTCAACGAATCAAGATCATCACTTTTTGATTAAAGTCTGAGGTAGGGTATATTGTTTTTATCATGTACACGAACTTTCAGAATGATTGAATTCCTAATTCAATACAAAAGTCGAATCGGTGTTAATTGTTAGTGGGGCATGTTTTTGCCAATTTAAAAATTCATAACTAATTTTTAAAAAATCGTTGACACTATTTAAACGTGTTTTCTTATAGAAGACAGTTCAAATTAAGTTGAATTTGAATAACAAGAAAAAATATGTATTATCTCTCCTTATTTTTGAATTTGAACTATCCCCCATATATTTAACATGGGAAAAGTAGTTAAGTTTGATAATTCACAAAAATTCAACGAATCAAGATCGCCACTTTTTGATTAAACTCTGAGGTAGGGTATATTGTTTTTATCATGTACACGAACTTTCAGAATGATTGAATTCCTAATTCAATACAAAAGTCGAATCGGTGTTAATTGTTAGTGAGGCATGTTTTTGCCAATTTAAAAATTCATAACTAATTTTTAAAAAATCGTTGACACTTTATAAACGTGTTTTCTAATAGAAAACAGTTCAAATTAAGTTGAATTTGAATTACGAAAAAAAATAGGTATTATCTCTCCTTATTTTTGAATTTGAACTATCCCCCTATTTAGTTAACACTTGAAAAGTAGTTAAGTTTGATAATTCACCAGAATTCAACGAATCGAGATCGCCACTTTTTGATTAAATTCTGAGGTAGAGTGCATTGTTCCTATTATGTATACGCACTTTCAGAATGATTGAATTCCTAATTCAATACAAAAGTTGAATCGGTGTTCACTGCTAGTATGGCATGTGGTTGCCACTTCAAAAATTTATAACTAATTTTTAAAAAACCGTAGACACTTTTTGAACGTGTGACGGTTCAAATTAAGTTGAATTTGAATAACGAGAAAAAATATGTATTATCTCTCCTAATTTTTGAACTTAAACTATCCCTCATATACTTAACGTGGGAAAAGTAATTAAGTTTGATAATTCACCAGAACTCAACGAATCAGGATCGCCACTTTTTCATTGAACTCTGAGGTAGGGTATATTGTTTTAATCATGAACCCGCACTTTCAGAATGATTGAACTCCTAACTCAATACAAAAATTGAATCGGTGTTCGTTGTTAGTGGGGCATGTTTTTGCCAATTCAGAAATTCATAATTAATTTTTAAAAAATCGTTGACACTTTTTGAACGTGTTTTCACATAGAGGATGGTTCAAATTAAGTTAAATTTGAATATCGAGAAAAAATATGTATTATCTCCTCATAATTTTGAATTTGAACTATCCCCCATATACATGGGAAAAGTAGTTAAGTTTGATAATTCAACAGAATGAAATGAATCGAAATCGCCAGTTTTTTATTGAACTCTGAGGTAGGGTATATTGTTCTCATCATGTACATGCACTTTCAAAATGATTGAATTCCTAACTCAGTACAAAAATTGAATCGGTGTTCGTTGTTAGTGGGGCATGTTTATGCCACTTCAGAAATTCATAATTAATTTTTAAAAAATCGTTGACACTTTTTGAACGTGTTTTCTCATAGAGGACGGTTCAAACTAAGTTGAATTTGAATATCGAGAAATAAGTATGTATTATCTCTCCATATTTTTGATTTTGAACTATCCCCCATATACTTAACATGGGAAAAGTAGTTAAGTTTGATAATTCACCAGGATTCAACGAATCAAGATCATCACTTTTTGATTAAAGTCTGAGGTAGGGTATGTTGTTTTTATCATGTACACGCACTTTCAGAATGATTGATATCTTAATTCAATACAAAATTCGAATCGGTGTTCATTGTTAGTGGGGCATGTTTTTGCCACTTCAAAATTTCATAACTAATTTTTAAAAAATCGTTGACGCTTTTTAAACGTGTTTTCTTATAGAAGTCAGTTCAAATTAAGTTGAATTTGAATAACGAGAAAAAATATGTATTATCTCTCCTTTTTTTGAATTTGAACTATCCCCCATATATTTAACATGGGAAAAGTAGTTAAGTTTGATAATTCACAAAAATTCAACGAATCAAGATAGCCACTTTTTGATTAAAATCTGAGGTAGGATATATTGTTTTTATCATGTACACGAACTTTCAGAATGATTGAATTCTTAATTCAATACAAAAGTCGAATCGGTGTTAATTTTTAGTGGGGCATGTTTTTGCTTCTTTAAAAATTCATAACTAATTTTTAAAAAATCGTTGACACTTTTTAAACGTGTTTTCTCATAGAAAACAGTTCAAATTAAGTTGAATTTGAAAAACGAAAAAAAAATAAGTATTATCTCTCCTTTTTTTTGAATTTGAACTATCCCCCGTATACTTAACGTGGGAAAAGTAATTAAGTTTGATAATTCACCAGAACTCAACGAATCAGGATCGCCACTTTTTTATTGAACTCTGAGGTAGGGTATATTGTTTTAATCATGAACCCGCACTTTCAGAATGATTGAACTCCTAACTCAATACAAAAATTGAATCGGTGTTCGTTGTTAGTGGGGCATGTTTTTGCCAATTCAGAAATTCATAATTAATTTTTAAAAAATCGTTGACACTTTTTGAACGTGTTTTCACATACAAGATGGTTCAAATTAAGTTAAATTTGAATATCGAGAAAAAATATGTATTATCTCTTCATAATTTTGAATTTGAACTATCCCCCATATACATGGGAAAAGTAGTTAAGTTTGATAATTCAACAGAATGAAATGAATCGAAATCGCCAGTTTTTTATTGAACTCTGAGGTAGGGTATATTGTTCTCATCATGTACACGCACTTTCAAAATGATTGAATTCCTAATTCAATACAAAAGTTGAATCTGTGTTCGCTGCTAGTATTGCATGTGGTTGCCACTTCAAAAATTCATAACTAATTTTTAAAAAACTGTAGAAACTTTTAGAACGTGTGACGGTTCAAATTAAGTTGAATTTGAATAACGAGAAAAAATATGAATTATCTCTCCTAATTTTTGAACTTGAACTATCCCCCATATACTTAACGTTTGAAAAGTAGTTGAGTTTGATAATTCACCAGAACTCAACGAATCAGTATCGCCAGTTTTTTATTAAACTCTGAGGTAGGGTATATTGTTCTTATCATGTACACGCACTTTCAAAATGATTGAATTTCTAATTCAATACAAAAGTTGAATCGGTGTTCGATGCTAGTATTGCATGTGGTTGCCACTTCAAAAATTCATAACTAATTTTTAAAAAAACTGTAGACACTTTTAGAACGTGTGACGGTTCAAATTAAGTTGAATTTGAATAACGAGAAAAAATATGAATTATCTCTCCTAATTTTTGAACTTGAACTATCCCCCATATACTTAACATGGGAAAAGTAGTTAAGTTTGATAATTCACCAGTATTCAACGAATCAAGAACATCACTTTTTGATTAAAGTTTGAGGTAGGGTATATTGTTTTTATCATGTACACGCACTTTCAGAATGATTGAATTTCTAATTCAATACAAAAGTTGAATCGGTGTTCGATGCTAGTATTGCATGTGGTTGCCACTTCAAAAATTCATAACTAATTTTTAAAAAACTGTAGACACTTTTAGAACGTGTGACGGTTCAAATTAAGTTGAATTTGAATAACGAGAAAAAATATGAATTATCTCTCCTAATTTTTGAACTTGAACTATCCCCCATATACTTAACATGGGAAAAGTAGTTAAGTTTGATAATTCACCAGTATTCAACGAATCAAGAACATCACTTTTTGATTAAAGTTTGAGGTAGGGTATATTGTTTTTATCATGTACACGCACTTTCAGAATGATTGATATCCTAATTCAACACAAAATTCGAATCGGTGTTCATTGTTAGTGGGGCATGTTTTTGCCACTTCAAAATTTCATAACTAATTTTTAAAAAATCGTTGACACTTTTTAAACGTGTTTTCTTATGGAGGACAGTTCAAATTAAGTTGAATTTGAATAACGAGAAATAATATGTATTAACTCTCCTTATTTTTGAATTTGAACTTTCCCCCATATACTTAACATGGGAAAAGTAGTTAAGTTTGATAATTCACCAGGATTCAACGAATCAAGATCATCACTTTTTGATTAAAGTCTGAGGTAGGGTATATTGTTTTTATCATGTACACGAACTTTCAGAATGATTGAATTCCTAATTCAATACAAAAGTCGAATCGGTGTTAATTGTTAGTGGGGCATGTTTTTGCCAATTTAAAAATTCATAACTAATTTTTAAAAAATCGTTGACACTATTTAAACGTGTTTTCTTATAGAAGACAGTTCAAATTAAGTTGAATTTGAATAACGAGAAAAAATATGTATTATCTCTCCTTATTTTTGAATTTGAACTATCCCCCATATATTTAACATGGGAAAAGTAGTTAAGTTTGATAATTCACAAAAATTCAACGAATCAAGATCGCCACTTTTTGATTAAACTCTAAGGTAGGGTATATTGTTTTTATCATGTACACGAACTTTCAGAATGATTGAATTCCTAATTCAATACAAAAGTCGAATCGGTGTTAATTGTTAGTGGGGCATGTTTTTGCCAATTTAAAAATTCATAACTAATTTTTAAAAAATCGTTGACACTATTTAAACGTGTTTTCTTATAGAAGACAGTTCAAATTAAGTTGAATTTGAATAACGAGAAAAAATATGTATTATCTCTCCTTATTTTTGAATTTGAACTATCCCCCATATATTTAACATGGGAAAAGTAGTTAAGTTTGATAATTCACAAAAATTCAACGAATCAAGATCGCCACTTTTTGATTAAACTCTGAGGTAGGGTATATTGTTTTTATCATGTACACGAACTTTCAGAATGATTGAATTCTTAATTCAATACAAAAGTCGAATCGGTGTTAATTGTTAGTGGGGCATGTTTTTGCCAATTTAAAAATTCATAACTAATTTTTAAAAAATCGTTGACACTTTATAAACGTGTTTTCTAATAGAAAACAGTTCAAATTAAGTTGAATTTGAATAACGAAAAAAAATAGGTATTATCTCTCCTTATTTTTGAATTTGAACTATCCCCCTATTTAGTTAACACTTGAAAAGTAGTTAAGTTTGACAATTCACCAGAATTCAACGAATCGAGATCGCCACTTTCTGATTAAACTCTGAGGTAGAGTGTATTGTTCCTATTATGTATACGCACTTTCAGAATGATTGAATTCCTAATTCAATACAAAAGTTGAATCGGTGTTCACTGCTAGTATGGCATGTGGTTGCCACTTCAAAAATTTATAACTAATTTTTAAAAACCCGTACACACTTTTTGAACGTGTGACGGTTCAAATTAAGTTGAATTTGAATAACGAGAAAAAATATGTATTATCTCTCCTAATTTTTGAACTTAAACTATCCCTCATATACTTAACGTGGGAAAAGTAATTAAGTTTGATAATTCACCAGAACTCAACGAATCAGGATCGCCATTTTTTGATTGAACTCTGAGGTAGGGTATATTGTTTTAATCATGAACCCGCACTTTCAGAATGATTGAACTCCTAACTCAATACAAAAATTGAATCGGTGTTCGTTGTTAGTGGGGCATGTTTTTGCCAATTCAGAAATTCATAATTAATTTTTAAAAATTCGTTGACACTTTTTGAATGTGTTTTCACATAGAGGATGGTTCAAATTAAGTTGAATTTGAATATCGAGAAAAAATATGTATTTTCTCTCCATAATTTTGAATTTGAACTATCCCCCATATACATGGGAAAAGTAGTTAAGTTTGATAATTCAACAGAATGAAATGAATCGAAATCGCCAGTTTTTTATTGAACTCTGAGGTAGGGTATATTGTTCTCATCATGTACATGCACTTTCAAAATGATTGAATTCCTAATTCAATACAAAAGTTGAATCGGTGTTCGCTGCTAGTATGGCATGTGGTTGCCACTTCAAAAATTCATAACTAATTTTTAAAAAACTGTAGACACTTTTAGAACGTATGACGGTTCAAATTAAGTTGAATTTGAATAACGAGAAAAAATATGAATTATCTCTCCTAATTTTTGAACTTGAACTATCCCCCATATACTTAACGTGGGAAAAGTAGTTAAGTTTGATAAATCACCAGAACTCAACGAATCAGTATCGCCACTTTTTTATTAAACTCTGAGGTAGGGTATATTGTTCTTATCATGTACACGCACTTTCAAAATGATTGAATTTCTAATTCAATACAAAAGTTGAATCGGTGTTCGATGCTAGTATTGCATGTTTTTGCCACTTCAAAAATTCATAACTAATTTTTAAAAAACTGTAGACACTGTTAGAACGTGTGACGGTTCAAATTAAGTTGAATTTGAATAACGAGAAAAAATATGAATTATCTCTCCTAATTTTTGAACTTGAACTATCCCCCATATACTTAACGTGGGAAAAGTAGTTAAGTTTGATAATTCACCAGAACTCAACGAATCAGTATCGCCACTTTTTTATTAAACTCTGAGGTAGGGTATATTGTTCTTATCATGTACACGCACTTTCAGAATGATTGAATTCCTAACTCAGTACAAAAATTGAATCGGTGTTCGTTGTTAGTGGGGCATGTTTATGCCACTTCAGAAATTCATAATTAATTTTTAAAAAATCGTTGACACTTTTTGAACGTGTTTTCTCATAGAGGACGGTTCAAACTAAGTTGAATTTGAATATCGAGAAATAAGTATGTATTAACTCTCCATATTTTTGATTTTGAACTATCCCCCATATACTTAACATGGGAAAAGTAGTTAAGTTTGATAATTCATCAGGATTCAACGAATCAAGATTATCACTTTTTGATTAATGTCTGAGGTAGGGTATATTGTTTTTATCATGTACACGCACTTTCAGAATGATTGAATTTCTAATTCAATACAAAAGTTGAATCGGTGTTTGATGCTAGTATTGCATGTTTTTGCCACTTCAAAAATTCATAACTAATTTTTAAAAAACTGTAGACACTTTTAGAACGTGTGACGGTTCAAATTAAGTTGAATTTGAATAACGAGAAAAAATATGAATTATCTCTCCTAATTTTTGAACTTGAACTATCCCCCATATACTTAACGTGGGAAAAGTAGTTAAGTTTGATAATTCACCAGAACTCAACGAATCAGTATCGCCACTTTTTTATTAAACTCTGAGGTAGGGTATATTGTTCTTATCATGTACACGCACTTTCAAAATGATTGAATTTCTAATTCAATACAAAAGTTGAATCGGTGTTCGATGCTAGTATTGCATGTTTTTGCCACTTCAAAAATTCATAACTAATTTTTAAAAAACTGTAGACACTTTTAGAACGTGTGACGGTTCAAATTAAGTTGAATTTGAATAACGAGAAAAAATTTGAATTATCTCTCCTAATTTTTGAACTTGAACTATCCCCCATATACTTAACATGGGAAAAGTAGTTAAGTTTGATAATTCACCAGTATTCAACGAATCAAGAACATCACTTTTTGATTAAAGTTTGAGGTAGGGTATATTGTTTTTATCATGTACACGCACTTTCAGAATGATTGATATCCTAATTCAACACAAAATTCTAATCGGTGTTCATTGTTAGTGGGGCATGTTTTTGCCACTTCAAAATTTCATAACTAATTTTTAAAAAATCGTTGACACTTTTTAAACGTGTTTTCTTATGGAGGACAGTTCAAATTAAGTTGAATTTGAATAACGAGAAATAATATGTATTATCTCTCCTTATTTTTGAATTTGAACTTTCCCCCATATACTTAACATGGGAAAAGTAGTTAAGTTTGATAATTCACCAGGATTCAACGAATCAAGATCATCACTTTTTGATTAAAGTCTGAGGTAGGGTATATTGTTTTTATCATGTACACGCACTTTCAGAATGATTGAATTTCTAATTCAATACAAAAGTTGAATCGGTGTTCGATGCTAGTATTGCATGTGGTTGCCACTTCAAAAATTCATAACTAATTTTTAAAAAACTGTAGACACTTTTAGAACGTGTGACGGTTCAAATTAAGTTGAATTTGAATAACGAGAAAAAATATGAATTATCTCTCCTAATTTTTGAACTTGAACTATCCCCCATATACTTAACGTGGGAAAAGTAGTTAAGTTTGATAATTCACCAGAACTCAACGAATCAGTATCGCCACTTTTTTATTAAACTCTGAGGTAGGGTATATTGTTCTTATCATGTACACGCACTTTCAAAATGATTGAATTTCAAATTCAATACAAAAGTTGAATCGGTGTTCGATGCTAGTATTGCATGTGGTTGCCACTTCAAAATTTCATAACTAATTTTTAAAAAATCGTTGACACTTTTTAAACGTGTTTTCTTATGGAGGACAGTTCAAATTAAGTTGAATTTGAATAACGAGAAATAATATGTATTATCTCTCCTTATTTTTGAATTTGAACTTTCCCCCATATACTTAACATGGGAAAAGTAGTTAAGTTTGATAATTCACCAGGATTCAACGAATCAAGATCGCCACTTTTTGATTAAACTCTGAGGTAGGGTATATTGTTTTTATCATGTACACGAACTTTCAGAATGATTGAATTCCTAATTCAATACAAAAGTCGAATCGGTGTTAATTGTTAGTGGGGCATGTTTTTGCCAAATTAAAAATTCATAACTAATTTTTAAAAAATCGTTGATACTTTATAAACGTGTTTTCTAATAGAAAACAGTTCAAATTAAGTTGAATTTGAATAACGAAAAAAAATAGGTATTATCTCTCCTTATTTTTGAATTTGAACTATCCCTCTATTTAGTTAACACTTGAAAAGTAGTTAAGTTTGATAATTCACCAGAATTCAACGAATCGAGATCGCCACTTTTTGATTAAACTCTGAGGTAGAGTGTATTGTTCCTATTATGTATACGCACTTTCAGAATGATTGAATTCCTAATTCAATACAAAAGTCGAATCGGTGTTAATTGTTAGTGGGGCATGTTTTTGCCACTTCAAAAATTCATAACTAATTTTTAAAAAATCGATGACACTTTTTATACGTGTTTTCTCATAGAAAACAGTTCAAATTAAGTTTAATTTGAATAACGAAAAAAAATAAGTATTATCTCTCCTTATTTTTGAATTTGAACTATCCCCCTATTTAGTTAACATCTGAAAAGTAGTTAAGTTTGATAATTCACCAGAATTCAACGAATCGAGACCACCACTTTTTGATTAAACTCTGAGGTAGGGTGTATTGTTCCTATTATGTATACGCACTTTCAGAATGATTGAATTCCTAATTCAATACAAAAGTTGACTCTGTGTTCGCTGCTAATGGGGCATGTGTTTGCCACTTCAAAAATTCATAACTTATTTTTAAAAAATCGTTGACACTTTTTGAACGTGTTTTCTCATAAAGGACGGTTCAAATTAAGTTGAATTTGAATAACGAGAAAAAATAAGTATTATTTCTCCTTATTTTTGAATTTGAACTATCCCCCGTATACATAACATGGGAAAAGTAGTTAAGTTTGATAATTCAACAGAATGAAATGAATCGAAATCGCCACTTTTTTATTGAACTCTGAGGTAGGGTATATTGTTCTCATCATGTACACGCACTTTCAGAATGATTGCATTCCTAATTCAATACAATAGTTGAATCGGTGTTCGCTGCTAGTATGGCATGTGGTTGCCACTTCAAAAATTCATAACTAATATAAAAAAAACCGTAGACACTTTTTGAACGTTTGACGGTTCAAATTAAGTTGAATTTGAATAACGAGAAAAAATATGTATTATCTCTCCTAAATTTTGAACTTGAACTATCCCCCATATACTTAAAATGGAAAAAATAGTTAAGTTTGATAATTCAACAGAATTCAATAAACTGAGATTGCCACTTTTTTATTAAACTCTGAGGTAGGGTATATTGTTCTTATCATGTACACGCACTTTCAGAATGATTGAATTTCAAATTCAATACAAATGTTGAATCGGTGTTCGTTGTTAGTGGGGCATGTTTTTGCCAATTCAGAAATTCATAATTAATTTTTAAAAAATCGTTGACACTTTTTGAATGTGTTTTCACATAGAGGATGGTTCAAATTAAGTTGAATTTGAATATCGAGAAAAAATATGTATTTTCTCTCCATTATTTTGAATTTGAACTATCCCCCATATACATGGGAAAAGTAGTTAAGTTTGATAATTCAACAGAATGAAATGAATCGAAATCGCCAGTTTTTTATTGAACTCTGAGGTAGGGTATATTGTTCTCATCATGTACATGCACTTTCAAAATGATTGAATTCCTAATTCAATACAAAAGTTGAATCGGTGTTCGCTGCTAGTATGGCATGTGGTTGCCACTTCAAAAATTCATAACTAATTTTTAAAAAACTGTAGACACTTTTAGAACGTATGACGGTTCAAATTAAGTTGAATTTGAATAACGAGAAAAAATATGAATTATCTCTCCTAATTTTTGAACTTGAACTATCCCCCATATACTTAACGTGGGAAAAGTAGTTAAGTTTGATAATTCACCAGAACTCAACGAATCAGTATCGCCACTTTTTTATTAAACTCTGAGGTAGGGTATATTGTTCTTATCATGTACACGCACTTTCAGAATGATTGAATTCCTAACTCAGTACAAAAATTGAATCGGTGTTCGTTGTTAGTGGGGCATGTTTATGCCACTTCAGAAATTCATAATTAATTTTTAAAAAATCGTTGACACTTTTTGAACGTGTTTTCTCATAGAGGACGGTTCAAACTAAGTTGAATTTGAATATCGAGAAATAAGTATGTATTAACTCTCCATATTTTTGATTTTGAACTATCCCCCATATACTTAACATGGGAAAAGTAGTTAAGTTTGATAATTCACCAGGATTCAACGAATCAAGATTATCACTTTTTGATTAAAGTCTGAGGTAGGGTATATTGTTTTTATCATGTACACGCACTTTCAGAATGATTGAATTTCTAATTCAATACAAAAGTTAAATCGGTGTTCGATGCTAGTATTGCATGTTTTTGCCACTTCAAAAATTCATAACTAATTTTTAAAAAACTGTAGACACTTTTAGAACGTGTGACGGTTCAAATTAAGTTGAATTTGAATAACGAGAAAAAATATGAATTATCTCTCCTAATTTTTGAACTTGAACTATCCCCCATATACTTAAAATGGAAAAAATAGTTAAGTTTGATAATTCAACAGAATTCAATAAACTGAGATTGCCACTTTTTTATTAAACTCTGAGGTAGGGTATATTGTTCTTATCATGTACACGCACTTTCAGAATGATTGAATTTCAAATTCAATACAAATGTTGAATCGGTGTTCGTTGTTAGTGGGGCATGTTTTTGCCAATTCAGAAATTCATAATTAATTGTTAAAAAATCGTTGACACTTTTTGAATGTGTTTTCACATAGAGGATGGTTCAAATTAAGTTGAATTTGAATATCGAGAAAAAATATGTATTATCTCTCCATAATTTTGAATTTGAACTATCCCCCATATACATGGGAAAAGTAGTTAAGTTTGATAATTCAACAGAATAAAATGAATCGAAATCGCCAGTTTTTTATTGAACTCTGAGGTAGGGTATATTGTTCTCATCATGTACATGCACTTTCAAAATGATTGAATTCCTAATTCAATACAAAAGTTGAATCGGTGTTCGCTGCTAGTATGGCATGTGGTTGCCACTTCAAAAATTCATAACTAATTTTTAAAAACTGTAGACACTTTTAGAACGTATGACGGTTCAAATTAAGTTGAATTTGAATAACGAGAAAAAATATGAATTATCTCTCCTAATTTTTTAACTTGAACTATCCCCCATATACTTAACGTGGGAAAAGTAGTTAAGTTTGATAAATCACCAGAACTCAACGAATCAGTATCGCCACTTTTTTATTAAACTCTGAGGTAGGGTATATTGTTCTTATCATGTACACGCACTTTCAAAATGATTGAATTTCTAATTCAATACAAAAGTTGAATCGGTGTTCGATGCTAGTATTGCATGTGGTTGCCACTTCAAAAATTCATAACTAATTTTTAAAAAAACGTTAGACACTTTTAGAACGTGTGACGGTTCAAATTAAGTTGAATTTGAATAACGAGAAAAAATATGAATTATCTCTCCTAATTTTTGAACTTGAACTATCCCCCATATACTTAACATGGGAAAAGTAGTTAAGTTTGATAATTCACCAGTATTCAACGAATCAAGAACATCACTTTTTGATTAAAGTTTGAGGTATGGTATATTGTTTTTATCATGTACACGCACTTTCAGAATGATTGATATCCTAATTCAACACAAAATTCGAATCGGTGTTCATTGTTATTGGGGCATGTTTTTGCCACTTCAAAATTTCATAACTAATTTTTAAAAAATCGTTGACACTTTTTAAACGTGTTTTCGTATGGAGGACAGTTCAAATTAAGTTGAATTTGAATAACGAGAAATAATATGTATTATCTCTCCTTATTTTTGAATTTGAACTTTCCACCGTATACTTAACATGGGAAAAGTAGTTAAGTTTGATAATTCACCAGGATTCAACGAATCAAGATCATCACTTTTTGATTAAAGTCTGAGGTAGGGTATATTGTTTTTATCATGTACACGCACTTTCAGAATGATTGAATTTCTAATTCAATACAAAAGTTGAATCGGTGTTCGATGCTAGTATTGCATGTGGTTGCCACTTCAAAAATTCAGAACTAATTTTTAAAAAACTGTAGACACTTTTAGAACGTGTGACGGTTCAAATTAAGTTGAATTTGAATAACGAGAAATAATATGTATTATCTCTCCTTATTTTTGAATTTGAACTTTCCCCCATATACTTAACATGGGAAAAGTAGTTAAGTTTGATAATTCACCAGGATTCAACGAATCAAGATCATCACTTTTTGATTAAAGTCTGAGGTAGGGTATATTGTTTTTATCATGTACACGCACTTTCAGAATGATTGAATTTCTAATTCAATACAAAAGTTGAATCGGTGTTCGATGCTAGTATTGCATGTGGTTGCCACTTCAAAAATTCATAACTAATTTTTAAAAAACTGTAGACACTTTTAGAACGTGTGACGGTTCAAATTAAGTTGAATTTGAATAACGAGAAAAAATATGAATTATCTCTCCTAATTTTTGAACTTGAACTATCCCCCATATACTTAACGTGGGAAAGGTAGTTAAGTTTGATAATTCACCAGAACTCAACGAATCAGTATCGCCACTTTTTTATTAAACTCTGAGGTAGGGTATATTGTTCTTATCATGTACACGCACTTTCAAAATGATTGAATTTCTAATTCAATACAAAAGTTGAATCGGTGTTCGATGCTAGTATTGCATGTTTTTGCCACTTCAAAAATTCATAACTAATTTTTAAAAAACTGTAGACACTTTTAGAACGTGTGACGGTTCAAATTAAGTTGAATTTGAATAACGAGAAAAAATTTGAATTATCTCTCCTAATTTTTGAACTTGAACTATCCCCCATATACTTAACATGGGAAAAGTAGTTAAGTTTGATAATTCACCAGTATTCAACGAATCAAGAACATCACTTTTTGATTAAAGTTTGAGGTAGGGTATATTGTTTTTATCATGTACACGCACTTTCAGAATGATTGATATCCTAATTCAACACAAAATTCTAATCGGTGTTCATTGTTTGTGGGGCATGTTTTTGCCACTTCAAAATTTCATAACTAATTTTTAAAAAATCGTTGACACTTTTTAAATGTGTTTTCTTATGGAGGACAGTTCAAATTAAGTTGAATTTGAATAACGAGAAATAATATGTATTATCTCTCCTTATTTTTGAATTTGAACTATCCCCCATATATTTAACATGGGAAAAGTAGTTAAGTTTGATAATTCACAAAAATTCAACGAATCAAGATCGCCACTTTTTGATTAAACTCTGAGGTAGGGTATATTGTTTTTATCATGTACACGAACTTTCAGAATGATTGAATTCCTAATTCAATACAAAAGTCGAATCGGTGTTAATTGTTAGTGGGGCATGTTTTTGCCAATTTAAAAATTCATAACTAATTTTTAAAAAATCGTTGATACTTTATAAACGTGTTTTCTAATAGAAAACAGTTCAAATTAAGTTGAATTTGAATAACGAAAAAAAATAGGTATTATCTCTCCTTATTTTTGAATTTGAACTATCCCCCTATTTAGTTAACACTTGAAAATTAGTTAAGTTTGATAATTCACCAGAATTCAACGAATCGAGATCGCCACTTTTTGATTAAATTCTGAGGTAGAGTGCATTGTTCCTATTATGTATACGCACTTTCAGAATGATTGAATTCCTAATTCAATACAAAAGTTGAATCGGTGTTCACTGCTAGTATGGCATGTGGTTGCCACTTCAAAAATTTATAACTAATTTTTAAAAAACCGTAGACACTTTTTGAACGTGTGACGGTTCAAATTAAGTTGAATTTGAATAACGAGAAAAAATATGTATTATCTCTCCTAATTTTTGAACTTAAACTATCCCTCATATACTTAACGTGGGAAAAGTAATTAAGTTTGATAATTCACCAGAACTCAACGAATCAGGATCGCCACTTTTTATTTGAACTCTGAGGTAGGGTATATTGTTTTAATCATGAACCCGCACTTTCAGAATGATTGAACTCCTAACTCAATACAAAAATTGAATCGGTGTTCGTTGTTAGTGGGGCATGTTTTTGCCAATTCAGAAATTCATAATTAATTTTTAAAAAATCGTTGACACTTTTTGAATGTGTTTTCACATAGAGGATGGTTCAAATTAAGTTGAATTTGAATATCGAGAAAAAATATGTATTTTCTCTCCATAATTTTGAATTTGAACTATCCCCCATATACATGGGAAAAGTAGTTAAGTTTGATAATTCAACAGAATGAAATGAATCGAAATCGCCAGTTTTTTATTGAACTCTGAGGTAGGGTATATTGTTCTCATCATGTACATGCACTTTCAAAATGATTGAATTCCTAATTCAATACAAAAGTTGAATCAGTGTTCGCTGCTAGTATGGCATGTGGTTGCCACTTCAAAAATTCATAACTAATTTTTAAAAAACTGTAGACACTTTTAGAACGTATGACGGTTCAAATTAAGTTGAATTTGAATAACGAGAAAAAATATGAATTATCTCTCCTAATTTTTGAACTTGAACTATCCCCCATATACTTAACGTGGGAAAAGTAGTTAAGTTTGATAAATCACCAGAACTCAACGAATCAGTATCGCCACTTTTTTATTAAACTCTGAGGTAGGGTATATTGTTCTTATCATGTACACGCACTTTCAAAATGATTGAATTTCTAATTCAATACAAAAGTTGAATCGGTGTTCGATGCTAGTATTGCATGTTTTTGCCACTTCAAAAATTCATAACTAATTTTTAAAAAACTGTAGACACTGTTAGAACGTGTGACGGTTCAAATTAAGTTGAATTTGAATAACGAGAAAAAATATGAATTATCTCTCCTAATTTTTGAACTTGAACTATCCCCCACATACTTAACGTGGGAAAAGTAGTTAAGTTTGATAATTCACCAGAACTCAACGAATCAGTATCGCCACTTTTTTATTAAACTCTGAGGTAGGGTATATTGTTCTTATCATGTACACGCACTTTCAGAATGATTGAATTCCTAACTCAGTACAAAAATTGAATCGGTGTTCGTTGTTAGTGGGGCATGTTTATGCCACTTCAGAAATTCTTAATTAATTTTTAAAAAATCGTTGACACTTTTTGAACGTGTTTTCTCATAGAGGACGGTTCAAACTAAGTTGAATTTGAATATCGAGAAATAAGTATGTATTAACTCTCCATATTTTTGATTTTGAACTATCCCCCATATACTTAACATGGGAAAAGTAGTTAAGTTTGATAATTCATCAGGATTCAACGAATCAAGATTATCACTTTTTGATTAAAGTCTGAGGTAGGGTATATTGTTTTTATCATGTACACGCACTTTCAGAATGATTGAATTTCTAATTCAATACAAAAGTTGAATCGGTGTTTGATGCTAGTATTGCATGTTTTTGCCACTTCAAAAATTCATAACTAATTTTTAATAAACTGTAGACACTTTTAGAACGTGTGACGGTTCAAATTAAATTGAATTTAAATAACGAGGAAAAATTAGAATTATCTCTCCTAATTTTTGAACTTGAACTATCCCCCATATACTTAACGTGGGAAAAGTAGTTAAGTTTGATAATTCACCAGAACTCAACGAATCAGTATCGCCACTTTTTTATTAAACTCTGAGGTAGGGTATATTGTTCTTATCATGTACACGCACTTTCAAAATGATTGAATTTCTAATTCAATACAAAAGTTGAATTGGTGTTCGATGCTAGTATTGCATGTGGTTGCCACTTCAAAAATTCATAACTAATTTTTAAAAAACTGTAGACACTTTTAGAACGTGTGACGGTTCAAATTAAGTTGAATTTGAATAACGAGAAAAAATATGAATTATCTCTCCTAATTTTTGAACTTGAACTATCCCCCATATACTTAACGTGGGAAAGGTAGTTAAGTTTGATAATTCACCAGAACTCAACGAATCAGTATCGCCATTTTTTTATTAAACTCTGAGGTAGGGTATATTGTTCTTATCATGTACACGCACCTTCAAAATAATTGAATTTCTAATTCTATACAAAAGTTGAATCGGTGTTCGATGCTAGTATTGCATGTGGTTGCCACTTCAAAAATTCATAACTAATTTTTAAAAAACTGTAGACACTTTTAGAACGTGTGACGGTTCAAATTAAGTTGATTTTGAATAACGAGAAAAAATATGAATTATCTCTCCTAATTTTTGAACTTGAACTATCCCCCATATACTTAACGTGGGAAAAGTAGTTAAGTTTGATAATTCACCAGAACTCAACGAATCAGTATCGCCACTTTTTTATTAAACTCTGAGGTAGGGTATATTGTTCTTATCATGTACACGCACTTTCAAAATGATTGAATTTCAAATTCAATACAAAAGTTGAATCGGTGTTCGATGCTAGTATTGCATGTGGTTGCCACTTCAAAATTTCATAACTAATTTTTAAAAAATCGTTGACACTTTTTAAACGTGTTTTCTTATGGAGGACAGTTCAAATTAAGTTGAATTTGAATAACGAGAAATAATATGTATTATCTCTCCTTATTTTTGAATTTGAACTTTCCCCCATATACTTAACATGGGAAAAGTAGTTAAGTTTGATAATTCACCAGGATTCAACGAATCAAGATCGCCACTTTTTGATTAAACTCTGAGGTAGGGTATATTGTTTTTATCATGTACACGAACTTTCAGAATGATTGAATTCCTAATTCAATACAAAAGTCGAATCGGTGTTAATTGTTAGTGGGGCATGTTTTTGCCAATTTAAAAATTCATAACTAATTTTTAAAAAATCGTTGATACTTTATAAACGTGTTTTCTAATAGAAAACAGTTCAAATTAAGTTGAATTTGAATAACGAAAAAAAATAGGTATTATCTCTCCTTATTTTTGAATTTGAACTATCCCCCTATTTAGTTAACACTTGAAAAGTAGTTAAGTTTGATAATTCACCAGAATTCAACGAATCGAGATCGCCACTTTTTGATTAAACTCTGAGGTAGAGTGTATTGTTCCTATTATGTATACGCACTTTCAGAATGATTGAATTCCTAATTCAATACAAAAGTCGAATCGGTGTTAATTGTTAGTGGGGCATGTTTTTGCCAATTTAAAAATTCATAACTAATTTTTAAAAAATCGTTGATACTTTATAAACGTGTTTTCTAATAGAAAACAGTTCAAATTAAGTTGAATTTGAATAACGAAAAAAAATAAGTATTATCTCTCCTTATTTTTGAATTTGAACTATCCCCCTATTTAGTTAACATCTGAAAAGTAGTTAAGTTTGATAATTCACCAGAATTCAACGAATCGAGACCACCACTTTTTGATTAAACTCTGAGGTAGGGTGTATTGTTCCTATTATGTATACGCACTTTCAGAATGATTGAATTCCTAATTCAATACAAAAGTTGACTCTGTGTTCGCTGCTAATGGGGCATGTGTTTGCCACTTCAAAAATTCATAACTTATTTTTAAAAAATCGTTGACACTTTTTGAACGTGTTTTCTCATGGAGGACGGTTCAAATTAAGTTGAATTTGAATAACGAGAAAAAATAAGTATTATTTCTCCTTATTTTTGAATTTGAACTATCCCCCGTATACATAACATGGGAAAAGTAGTTAAGTTTGAAAATTCAACAGAATGAAATGAATCGAAATCGCCACTTTTTTATTGAACTCTGAGGTAGGGTATATTGTTCTCATCATGTACACGCACTTTCAGAATGATTGCATTCCTAATTCAATACAATAGTTGAATCGGTGTTCGCTGCTAGTATGGCATGTGGTTGCCACTTCAAAAATTCATAACTAATATAAAAAAAACCGTAGACACTTTTTGAACGTTTGACGGTTCAAATTAAGTTGAATTTGAATAACGAGAAAAAATATGTATTATCTCTCCTATATTTTGAACTTGAACTATCCCCCATATACTTAAAATGGAAAAAATAGTTAAGTTTGATAATTCAACAGAATTCAATAAACTGAGATTGCCACTTTTTTATTAAACTCTGAGGTAGGGTATATTGTTCTTATCATGTACACGCACTTTCAGAATGATTGAATTTCAAATTCAATACAAATGTTTAATCGGTGTTCGTTGTTAGTGGGGCATGTTTTTGCCAATTCAGAAATTCATAATTAATTTTTAAAAAATCGTTGACACTTTTTGAATGTGTTTTCACATAGAGGATGGTTCAAATTAAGTTGAATTTGAATATCGAGAAAAAATATGTATTTTCTCTCCATAATTTTGAATTTGAACTATCCCCCATATACATGGGAAAAGTAGTTAAGTTTGATAATTCAACAGAATGAAATGAATCGAAATCGCCAGTTTTTTATTGAACTCTGAGGTAGGGTATATTGTTCTCATCATGTACATGCACTTTCAAAATGATTGAATTCCTAATTCAATACAAAAGTTGAATCGGTGTTCGCTGCTAGTATGGCATGTGGTTGCCACTTCAAAAATTCATAACTAATTTTTAAAAAACTGTAGACACTTTTAGAACGTATGACGGTTCAAATTAAGTTGAATTTGAATAACGAGAAAAAATATGAATTATCTCTCCTAATTTTTGAACTTGAACTATCCCCCATATACTTAACGTGGGAAAAGTAGTTAAGTTTGATAAATCACCAGAACTCAACGAATCAGTATCGCCACTTTTTTATTAAACTCTGAGGTAGGGTATATTGTTCTTATCATGTACACGCACTTTCAAAATGATTGAATTTCTAATTCAATACAAAAGTTGAATCGGTGTTCGATGCTAGTATTGCATGTTTTTGCCACTTCAAAAATTCATAACTAATTTTTAAAAAACTGTAGACACTGTTAGAACGTGTGACGGTTCAAATTAAGTTGAATTTGAATAACGAGAAAAAATATGAATTATCTCTCCTTATTTTTGAACTTGAACTATCCCCCATATACTTAACGTGGGAAAAGTAGTTAAGTTTGATAATTCACCAGAACTCAACGAATCAGTATCGCCACTTTTTTATTAAACTCTGAGGTAGGGTATATTGTTCTTATCATGTACACGCACTTTCAGAATGATTGAATTCCTAACTCAGTACAAAAATTGAATCGGTGTTCGTTGTTAGTGGGGCATGTTTATGCCACTTCAGAAATTCATAATTAATTTTTAAAAAATCGTTGACACTTTTTGAACGTGTTTTCTCATAGAGGACGGTTCAAACTAAGTTGAATTTGAATATCGAGAAATAAGTATGTATTAACTCTCCATATTTTTGATTTTGAACTATCCCCCATATACTTAACATGGGAAAAGTAGTTAAGTTTGATAATTCACCAGGATTCAACGAATCAAGATTATCACTTTTTGATTAAAGTCTGAGGTAGGGTATATTGTTTTTATCATGTACACGCACTTTCAGAATGATTGAATTTCTAATTCAATACAAAAGTTAAATCGGTGTTCGATGCTAGTATTGCATGTTTTTGCCACTTCAAAAATTCATAACTAATTTTTAAAAAACTGTAGACACTTTTAGAACGTGTGACGGTTCAAATTAAGTTGAATTTGAATAACGAGAAAAAATATGTATTATCTCTCCTAAATTTTGAACTTGAACTATCCCCCATATACTTAAAATGGAAAAAATAGTTAAGTTTGATAATTCAACAGAATTCAATAAACTGAGATTGCCACTTTTTTATTAAACTCTGAGGTAGGGTATATTGTTCTTATCATGTACACGCACTTTCAGAATGATTGAATTCCAAATTCAATACAAATGTTGAATCGGTGTTCGTTGTTAGTGGGGCATGTTTTTGCCAATTCAGAAATTCATAATTAATTTTTAAAAAATCGTTGACACTTTTTGAATGTGTTTTCACATAGAGGATGGTTCAAATTAAGTTGAATTTGAATATCGAGAAAAAATATGTATTATCTCTCGATAATTTTGAATTTGAACTATCCCCCATATACATGGGAAAAGTAGTTAAGTTTGATAATTCAACAGAATAAAATGAATCGAAATCGCCAGTTTTTTATTGAACTCTGAGGTAGGGTATATTGTTCTCATCATGTACATGCACTTTCAAAATGATTGAATTCCTAATTCAATACAAAAGTTGAATCGGTGTTCGCTGCTAGTATGGCATGTGGTTGCCACTTCAAAAATTCATAACTAATTTTTAAAAACTGTAGACACTTTTAGAACGTATGACGGTTCAAATTAAGTTGAATTTGAATAACGAGAAAAAATATGAATTATCTTTCCTAATTTTTTAACTTGAACTATCCCCCATATACTTAACGTGGGAAAAGTAGTTAAGTTTGATAAATCACCAGAACTCAACGAATCAGTATCGCCACTTTTTTATTAAACTCTGAGGTAGGGTATATTGTTCTTATCATGTACACGCACTTTCAAAATGATTGAATTTCTAATTCAATACAAAAGTTGAATCGGTGTTCGATGCTAGTATTGCATGTGGTTGCCACTTCAAAAATTCATAACTAATTTTTAAAAAAACTGTAGACACTTTTAGAACGTGTGACGGATTAAATTAAGTTGAATTTGAATAACGAGAAAAAATATGAATTATCTCTCCTAATTTTTGAACTTGAACTATCCCCCATATACTTAACGTGGGAAAAGTAGTTAAGTTTGATAATTCACCAGAACTCAACGAATCAGTATCGCCACTTTTTTATTAAACTCTGAGGTAGGGTATATTGTTCTTATCATGTACACGCACTTTCAGAATGATTGAATTCCTAACTCAGTACAAAAATTGAATCGGTGTTCATTGTTAGTGGGGCATGTTTTTGCCACTTCAAAATTTCATAACTAATTTTTAAAAAATCGTTGACACTTTTTAAACAAGTTTTCTTATGGAGGACAGTTCAAATTAAGTTGAATTTGAATAACGAGAAATAATATGTATTATCTCTCCTTATTTTTGAATTTGAACTTTCCCCCATATACTAAACATGGGAAAAGTAGTTAAGTTTGATAATTCACCAGGATTCAACGAATCAAGATCATCACTTTTTGATTAAAGTCTGAGGTAGGGTATATTGTTTTTATCATGTACACGCACTTTCAGAATGATTGAATTTCTAATTCAATACAAAAGTTGAATCGGTGTTCGATGCTAGTATTGCATGTTTTTGCCACTTCAAAAATTCATAACTAATTTTTAAAAAACTGTAGACACTTTTAGAACGTGTGACGGTTCAAATTAAGTTGAATTTGAATAACGAGAAAAAATATGAATTATCTCTCCTAATTTTTGAACTTGAACTATCCCCCATATACTTAACGTGGGAAAGGTAGTTAAGTTTGATAATTCACCAGAACTCAACGAATCAGTATCGCCATTTTTTTATTAAACTCTGAGGTAGGGTATATTGTTCTTATCATGTACACGCACCTTCAAAATAATTGAATTTCTAATTCTATACAAAAGTTGAATCGGTGTTCGATGCTAGTATTGCATGTGGTTGCCACTTCAAAAATTCATAACTAATTTTTAAAAAACTGTAGACACTTTTAGAACGTGTGACGGTTCAAATTAAGTTGATTTTGAATAACGAGAAAAAATATGAATTATCTCTCCTAATTTTTGAACTTGAACTATCCCCCATATACTTAACGTGGGAAAAGTAGTTAAGTTTGATAATTCACCAGAACTCAACGAATCAGTATCGCCACTTTTTTATTAAACTCTGAGGTAGGGTATATTGTTCTTATCATGTACACGCACTTTCAGAATGATTGATATCCTAATTCAACACAAAATTCGAATCGGTGTTCATTGTTAGTGGGGCATGTTTTTGCCACTTCAAAATTTCATAACTAATTTATAAAAAATCGTTGACACTTTTTAAACGTGTTTTCTTATGGAGGACAGTTAAAATTAAGTTGAATTTGAATAACGAGAAATAATATGTATTATCTCTCCTTATTTTTGAATTTGAACTTTCCCCCATATACTTAACATGGGAAAAGTAGTTAAGTTTGATAATTCACCAGGATTCAACGAATCAAGATCATCACTTTTTGATTAAAGTCTGAGGTAGGGTATATTGTTTTTATCATGTACACGCACTTTCAGAATGATTGAATTTCTAATTCAATACAAAAGTTGAATCGGTGTTCGATGCTAGTATTGCATGTGGTTGCCACTTCAAAAATTCATAACTAATTTTTAAAAAACTGTAGACACTTTTAGAACGTGTGACGGTTCAAATTAAGTTGAATTTGAATAACGAGAAAAAATATGAATTATCTCTCCTAATTTTTGAACTTGAACTATCCCCCATATACTTAACGTGGGAAAAGTAGTTAAGTTTGATAATTCACCAGAACTCAACGAATCAGTATCGCCACTTTTTATTAAACTCTGAGGTAGGGTATATTGTTCTTATCATGTACACGCACTTTCAAAATGATTGAATTTCAAATTCAATACAAAAGTTGAATCGGTGTTCGATGCTAGTATTGCATGTGGTTGCCACTTCAAAATTTCATAACTAATTTTTAAAAAATCGTTGACACTTTTTAAACGTGTTTTCTTATGGGGGACAGTTCAAATTAAGTTGAATTTGAATAACGAGAAATAATATGTATTATCTCTCCTTATTTTTGAATTTGAACTTTCCCCCATATACTTAACATGGGAAAAGTAGTTAAGTTTGATAATTCACCAGGATTCAACGAATCAAGATCATCACTTTTTGATTAAAGTCTGAGGTAGGGTATATTGTTTTTATCATGTACACGAACTTTCAGAATGATTGAATTCCTAATTCAATACAAAAGTCGAATCGGTGTTAATTGTTAGTGGGGCATGTTTTTGCCAATTTAAAAATTCATAACTAATTTTTAAAAAATCGTTGACACTATTTAAACGTGTTTTCTTATAGAAGACAGTTCAAATTAAGTTGAATTCGAATAACGAGAAAAAATATGTATTATCTGTCCTTATTTTTGAATTTGAACTATCCCCCATATATTTAACATGGGAAAAGTAGTTAAGTTTGATAATTCACAAAAATTCAACGAATCAAGATCGCCACTTTTTGATTAAACTCTGTGGTAGGGTATATTGTTTTTATCACAAACAATGTAAAATCATTACCTTGGATTAAACGTGATATAATATTGATGTTAAAAGAAAAAGATGCATTGTATAAGAAATGGAAAAGTACTAAGGATCCATCTGATCGTGAATTGTTTGTAAAAAGTAGAAATGCTGTTAAGTATAAAATTAAAAATGCTGAAGAAAACTATATGTGGGAGTTGGGGAGCAGTAAGGATGGTAATAAAAAATTTTGGAAACACATTCATTCTCATAGAAAAAATAAAAAACAAGTACCTGTATTTAATATTAATAATAAAATTGAAAGTGATCCAGCAAGAATTTCAGAAGCATTCAATCAAGATTTTAAATGTAATTTCAATGCTGGCTTAACTGTTAGTGATTTCAGTAGACGACCATCCAAGCAGTTCCCTCCACTCACCGACATTGTGGTCAATGTACATCAGGTACGGGGGTTGCTGCGCAACACGCGAGCGAACTCGGCCCCTGGGCCAGATGGTATTCCACCTAGAGTTCTGCGCGAGTGCGCGGCAGCTCTCGCACCATCGCTTACTTGTATATTTAACCTATCATTGCAAGCTGGTAAGATTCCTGTTGACTGGAAGAAAGCTATTGTTGTGCCTGTATATAAGAGTGGAGACAAAAAGGATATACGCAATTACCGTCCCATCTCATTAACGTCAGCTGTTGGTAAGATTTTAGAGAGAATTGTTAATAATAAAATTTATGATCATCTTTCTAATTGCAACCTGATCCCACCTAATCAACATGGCTTCCTCCCAGGACGTTCTTGTACCACCATGTTATTTAAAACTGTGGATGACTGGCTCACGTTTTTGGATAATAATAGTGGATCTCATGTCATTGCGGTGTTCTTAGACTGGTGTAAAGCTTTCGATCAAGTACCGCATAACCGCTTGGTCCAAAAACTAGACTATGTTTTTGTCCGTGGGTCAGTCAAGTGTTGGCTGGCAGACTTCCTGTCTGGCCGTACACAACAAGTTGTGTATCAGGGAGCGTGTTCAGGTAGTAGTGATGTCACTTCCGGTGTGATCCAAGGGTCAGTTCTTGGACCCCTATTGTTCAATATATTTATGATTGACCTACCTCAAACATTTTCTTCTGACCTTACACAGTATGCAGATGACTCCACCCTGTATCGTAAAATCAAATCTTTGGCTGACATTCAAATTTTACAGCAGGACCTTGACAATTTATCGATTTGGTGTGATAATAATGATATGAAGCTTAACGAAAGTAAGTGCAAGGTCATGGATGTCACCCTTTCTAAGGACAACTTGAATGTCCCGTTTCATATAAACGGTAAAGTACTGGAATTCTGTGATACAGAAAAATTACTTGGAGTCCATGTCTCGTCTAACTAAAAGTGGAATGTTCAGTCAGAAGCAGTGCGCGCAAAAGCGTCAAAGTTGCTAGGGTTTGTCAGTAGAAATGTGAGAGGCTGTTCACAAAAAATTAAAAAATTAGCCTATGTTACATTAATTAGACCAATATTAACATATGGTACCCCGGCGTGGCATCCTACTACCAAGTCAAACATACATTGCCTTCAGGCTATACAAAATCGTGCTATTAAAATCATTTATGGAAGTAGCAAACCCTCTGTGGGTAAGTCCAAGCTGTTACCCCTTGGTATGCAGCTTTTGTACAATGATCTTTCATTTTTTAATAGTTGTTTGTCTGGACGAACCGATGTTAATATTATGCAAAATATTCGTCATGGTGTATCTGTGCGTGGTGAGGGCGGGCAGAAACTCATTCCGCCTAAGCCCAGAACGACTGCATTCAAAAATGGTTATGTGTATCGTAGTGTGATGAGCTGGAATACACTCCCGCCCAGCCTCAAGATCGTCCACCCCCCTGTGGTGTTTAAGCGTTTATGCAAGACATATTTGGTTGACTTATGTTCGCAGAACCAATAATTTTATAATCAAAAGTGCTATTTAATTTTACTTTAATTTTGACAATGTTAATAATAACAGACTTATTATTCTATTTTATTAACTTTAATCATTATGCATTTGTTTTGTTTTTGTTCTTCTTATAAATTGGATATAATACCACATACTGTGTTATGGTGCTGCTTGTGCCGTGTATTTTATCCTTTTCACCTCAATTGTTTGTCATATATGTTTTTTTTTTTGTATATGTACTTGGGTGAATAAAAAATAAAAATAAATAAATATCATGTACACGAACTTTCAGAATGATTGAATTCCTAATTCAATACAAAAGTCGAATCGGTGTTAATTGTTAGTGGGGCATGTTTTTGCCAATTTAAAAATTCATAAATAATTTTTAAAAAATCGTTGACACTTTATAAACGTGTTTTCTAATAGAAAACAGTTCAAATTAAGTTGAATTTGAATAACGAAAAAAAATAGGTATTATCTCTCCTTATTTTTGAATTTGAACTATCCCCCTATTTAGTTAACACTTGAAAAGTAGTTAAGTTTGATAATTCACCAGAATTCAACGAATCAAGATCGCCACTTTTTGATTAAACTCTGAGGTAGAGTGTATTGTTCCTATTATGTATACGCACTTTCAGAATGATTGAATTCCTAATTCAATACAAAAGTCGAATCGGTGTTAATTGTTAGTGGGGCATGTTTTTGCCACTTCAAAAATTCATAACTAATTTTTAAAAAATCGATGACACTTTTTATACGTGTTTTCTCATAGAAAACAGTTCAAATTAAGTTTAATTTGAATAACGAAATAAAACAAGTATTATCTCTCCTTATTTTTGAATTTGAACTATCCCCCTATTTAGTTAACATCTGAAAAGTAGTTAAGTTTGATAATTCACCAGAATTCAACGAATCGAGATCACCACTTTTTGATTAAACTCTGAGGTAGGGTGTATTGTTCCTATTATGTATACGCACTTTCAGAATGATTGAATTCCTAATTCAATACAAAAGTTGACTCTGTGTTCGCTGCTAATGGGGCATGTGTTTGCCACTTCAAAAATTCATAACTTATTTTTAAAAAATCGTTGACACTTTTTGAACGTGTTTTCTCATAGAGGACGGTTCAAATTAAGTTGAATTTGAATAACGAGAAAAAATAAGTATTTTTTCTCCTTATTTTTGAATTTGAACTATCCCCCGTATACATAACATGGGAAAAGTAGTTAAGTTTGATAATTCAACAGAATGAAATGAATCGAAATCGCTACTTTGTTATTGAACTCTGAGGTAGGGTATATTGTTTTCATCATGTACACGCACTTTCAGAATGATTGCATTCCTAATTCAATACAATAGTTGAATCGGTGTTCGCTGCTAGTATGGCATGTGGTTGCCACTTCAAAAATTCATAACTAATATTTAAAAAACCGTAGACACTTTTTGAACGTGTGACGGTTCAAATTAAGTTGAATTTGAATAACGAGAAAAAATATGTATTATCTCTCCTAAATTTTGAACTTGAACTATCCCCCATATACTTAAAATGGAAAAAGTAGTTAAGTTTGATAATTCAACAGAATTCAATAAACTGAGATTGCCACTTTTTTTATTAAACTCTGAGGTAGGGTATATTGTTCTTATCATGTACACGCACTTTCAGAATGATTGAATTTCAAATTCAATACAAATGTTGAATCGGTGTTCGTTGTTAGTGGGGCATGTTTTTGCCATTTCAGAAATTCATAACTAATATTTAAAAAATCGTTGACACTTTTTGAAGGTGTTTTGTCATAGAGGATGGTTCAAATTAAGTTGAATTTGAATATCGAGAAAAAATATGTATTATCTCTCCATATTTTTAAATTTGAACTATCCCCCATATACTTAACATGGGAAAAGTAGTTAAGTTTGATAATTCAACAGAATTCAATGAATCAAGATCACCACTTTATGATTAAAGTCTGATGTAGGGTATATTGTTTTTATCGTTTACACGCACTTTCAGAATGATTGAATTCCTAATTGAACACAATAGTCGGATCGGTGTTAATTATTAGTGGGGCATGTTTTTGCCACTTCAAAAAATCATAACTAATTTTTAAAAAATCGTTGACATTTTTTAAACGTGTTTTTTCATAGAAGACAGTTCAAATTAAGTTGAATTTGAATAAGAGAAAAAATTAGTATTATCTCTCCTTATTTTTGAATTTGAACTATCCCCATATATAGTTAACATCTGAAAAGTAGTTAAGTTTATTAATTCACTAGAATTCAACTAATCGAGATCGCCCCTTTTTGATTAAATTCTGAGGTTGGGTGTATTGTTCCTATTATGTACACGCACTTTCAAAATGATTGAATTCCTAATTCAATACAAAAGTTGAATCGGTGTTCGCTGCTAGTATTGCATGTGGTTGCCACTTCAAAAATTCATAACTAATTTTTAAAAAACTGTAGACACCTTTTGAACGTGTGACGGTTCAAATTAAGTTGAATTTGAATACCGAGAAAAAATATGAATTATCTTTCCTAATTTTTGAACTTGAACTATCCCCCATATACTTAACATGGGTAAAATATTTATGTTTGATAAATCACCAGAATTCAATGAATCGAGATCGCCACTTTGTTATTGAACTCTTAGGTAGGGTATATTGTTCTAATCATGCACACGCACTTTCAGAATGATTGAATTCCTAATTCAATACAAAAATTGAATTGGTGTTCGTTGCTAGTATGGCATGTGTTTTGCCACTTCAAAAATTCATAACTAATTTTTAAAAAACCATTGACACTTTTTGAACGTGTTTTCTCATAGAAGTCGTTTCAAATTAAGTTGAATTTGAATAACGAGAAAAAATATGTATTATCTCTCCATATTTTTGAATTTGAACTATCCCCCATATACTTAAAATGGAAAAATTAGTTAAGTTTGATAATTCAACAGAATACAATGAATCGAGATTGCCACTTTTTTATTAAACTCTGAGGTAGGGTATATTGTTCTTATCTTGTACACGCACTTTCAGAATGATTGAATTATTAATTCAATACAAAAGTTTGATAATTCAACTGAATGAAATGAATCGAAATCGCCAATTTTTTATTGAAATCTGAGGTAGGGTATATTGTTCTCATCATGTACACGCACTTTCAGAATGATTGAATTCCTAACTCAATACAAAAATTGAATCGGTGTTCGTTGTTAGTGGGGCATGTTTTTGCCAATTCAGAAATTCATAATTAATTTTTAAAAAACCGTTGACACTTTTTGAACGTGTTTTCTCATAGAAGTCGTTTCAAATTAAGTTGAATTTGAATAACGAGAAAAAATATGTATTATCTCTCCATATTTTTGAATTTGAACTATCCCCCATATACTTAAAATGGAAAAATTAGTTAAGTTTGATAATTCAACAGAATACAATGAATCGAGATTGCCACTTTTTTATTAAACTCTGAGGTAGGGTATATTGTTCTTAACATGTACACGCACTTTCAGAATGATTGAATTTCAAATTCAATACAAATGTTGAATCGGTGTTCGTTGTTAGAGGGGCATATTTTTGCCACTTCAGAAATTCATAACTAATTTTTAAAAAATCGTTGACACTTTTTGAAGGTGTTTTGTCATAGAGGATGGTTTAAATTAAGTTGAATTTGAATATCGAGAAAAAATATGTATTATCTCTCCATATTTTTGAATTTGAACTATCCCCCATATACTTAAAATGGAAAAAGTAGTTAAGTTTGATAATTCACCAGAATTCAATGAATCGAGATTGCCACTTTTTTACTGAACTCTGAGGTAGGGTATATTGTTCTCATCATATACACGCACTTTTAGAATGATTGACTTCCTAATTCAATACAAAAGTGGAATCGGTGTTCGCTGCTAGTATGGCATGTGGTTGCCACTTAAAAAATTCATAACTAATTTTTAAAAAACCGTAGACACTTTTTGAACGTGTGACGGTTCAAATTAAGTTGAATTTGAATAACGAGAAAAAATATGATATATTTCACCTAATTTTTGAACTTGAACTACCCCCATATACTTAACGTGGGAAAAGTAGTTGAGTTTGATAATTCACCAGAACTCAACGAATCAGTATCGCCACTTTTTGATTGAAATCTGAGGTAGGGTATATTGTTTTAATCATGAACCCGCTCTTTCAGAATTATTGAATTCCTAACTCAATACAAAAATTGAATCGGTGTTCATTGTTAGTGGGGCATGTTTTTGCCACTTCAGAAATTCATAACTAATTTTTAAAAAACCGTTGACACTTTTTGAACGTGTTTTCTCATAGAAGTCGGTTCAAATTAAGTTGAATTTGAATAACGAGAAAAAATATGTATTATCTCTCCATATTTTTGAATTTGAACTATCCCCCATATACTTAAAATGGAAAAAAGTAGTTATGTTTGATAATTCAACAGAATTCAATGAATCGAGATTGCCACTTTTTTATTAAACTCTGAGGTAGGGTATATTGTTTTTATCATGTACACGAACTTTCAGAATGATTGAATTCCTAATTCATTACAAAAGTCGAATTGGTGTTAATTGTTAGTGGGGCATGTTTTTGCCACTTCAAAAATTCATAACTAATTTTTAAAAAATTGATGACACTTTTTTTACGTTTTTTCTCATAGAAAACAGTTCAAATTAGGTTGAATTTGAATAACGAGAAAAAATAAGTATTATCTCTCCTTATTTTTGAATTTGAACTATCCCCCGTATACATAACATGGGAAAAGTAGTTAAGTTTGATAATTCAACAGAATGAAATGAATCGAAATCGCCACTTTTTTATTGAACTCTGACGTAGGGTATATTGTTCTCATCATGTACACGCACTTTCAGAATGATTGAATTCCTAATTCAACACAAAAGTCGAATCGGTGTTAATTATTTGTGGGGCATGTTTTTGCCACTTCAAAAAATCATAACTAATTTTTAAAAAATCGTTGACATTTTTTAAACGTGTTTTCTCATAGAAGACAGTCCAAATTAAGTTGAATTTGAATAACGAGAAAAAATAAGTATTATCTCTCCTTATTTTTGAATTTGAACTATCCCCATATATAGTTATCATCTGAAAAGTAGTTAAGTTTGATAATTCACCAGAATTCAGCTAATCGAGATCGCCACTTTTTGATTAAATTCTGAGCTAGGGTGTATTGTTCCTATTATGTACACGCACTTTCAAAATGATTGAATTCCTAATTCAGTACAAAAGTTGAATCGGTGTTCGCTGCTAGTATGGCATGTGGTTGCCAATTCAAAAATTCATAACTAATTTTTAAAAAACAATTGACACTTTTTGAACGTGTTTTCTCAAAGAGGAAGGTTCAAATTAAGTTGATTTTGAATAACGAGAAAAAATATATATAATCTCTCCATATTTTTGAATTTGAACTATCCCCCATATACTTAAATTGGAAAAAGTAGTTAAGTTTGATAATTCAACAGAATTCAATGAATTGAGAATGCCACTTTTTTATTAAACTCTGAGGTAGGGTATATTGTTCATATCATGTACACGCACTTTCAGAATGATTGAATTCCTAATTCAATACAAATGTTGAATCGGTGTTCGTTGTTAGTGGGGCTTGTTTTTGCCACTTCAGAAATTCAAAAATAATTTTTAAAAAATCGATGACACTTTTTGAAGGTGTTTTGTCATAGAGGACGGTCAAATTAAGTTGAATTTGAATATCGAGAAAAAATATGTATTATCTCTCCATATTTTTGAATTTGAACTATCCCCCATATACTTAACATGGGAAAAGTAGTTAAGTTTGATAATTCAACAGAATGAAATGAATCGAAATCGCCACTTTTTTATTGAACTCTGAGGTAGGGTATATTGTTCTAATCATGTACACGCACTTTCAGAATGATTGAATTCCTAGTTCAATACAAAAGTTGAATCGGTGTTCGCTGCTAGTATGGCCTGTGGTTGCCACTTCAAAAATTCATAACTAATTTTTAAAAAACTGTAGACACTTTTTGAACGTGTGACGGTTCAAATTAAGTTGAATTTGAATAACGAGAAAAAATATGAATTATCTCTCCTAATTTTTGAACTTGAACTATCCCCCATATACTTAACATGGGTATAATAGTTATGTTTGATAATTCACCAGAATTCAATGAATCGAGATCGCCACTTTTTTATTAAACTCTGAGGTAGGGTATATTGTTCTTATCTTGTACACGCACTTTCAGAATGATTGAATTCCTAATTCAATACAAATGTTGAATCGGTGTTCGTTGTTAGTGGGGCATATTTTTGCAACTTCAAAAATTCATAAATAATTTTAAAAAAATCTGTGACACTTTTTGAAGGTGTTTTGTCATAGAGGACGGTTCAAATTAAGTTGAATTTGAATATCGAGAAATAATATGTAATATCTCTCCATATTTTTGAATTTGAACTATCCCCCATATACTTAACATGGGAAAAGTAGTTAAGTTTGATAATTCACAAAAATTCAACGAATCAAGATCGCCACTTTTTGATTAAACTCTGAGGTAGGGTATTTTGTTTTTATCATGTACACGAACTTTCAGAATGATTGAATTCCTAATTTAATAAAGAAGTCGAATCGGTGTTAGTTGTTAGTGGGGCATGTTTTTGCCACTTCAGAAATTCATAATTAATTTTTAAAAAATCGTTGACACTTTTTGAACGTGTTTTCTCATAGAAGATGGTTCAAATTAAGTTGAATTTGAATATCGAGAAAAAATATGTGTAATCTCTCCTTATTTTTGAATTTGAACTATCCCCCGTATACTTAAAATGGAAAAATTAGTTAAGTTTGATAATTCAACTGAATGAAATGAATCGAAATCGCCACTTTTTTATTGAACTCTGAGGTAGGGTATATTGTTCTCATCATGTACACGCACTTTCAGAATGATTGAATTCCTAACCCAATACAAAAATTGAATCGGTGTTCGTTGTTAGTGGGGCATGTTTTTGCCAATTCAGAAATTCATAATTAATTTTTAAAAAACCGTTGACACTTTTTGAACGTGTTTTCTCATAGAAGTCGTTTCAAATTAAGTTGAATTTGAATAACGAGAAAAAATATGTATTATCTCTCCATATTTTTGAATTTGAACTATCCCCCATATACTTAAAATGGAAAAATTAGTTAAGTTTGATAATTCAACAGAATACAATGAATCGAGATTGCCACTTTTTTATTAAACTCTGAGGTAGGGTATATTGTTCTTATCATGTACACGCACTTTCAGAATGATTGAATTTCAAATTCAATACAAATGTTGAATCGGTGTTCGTTGTTAGTGAGGCATGTTTTTGCCACTTCAGAAATTCATAACTAATTTTTAAAAAATCGTTGACACTTTTTGAAGGTGTTTTGTCATAGAGGATGGTTTAAATTAAGTTGAATTTGAATATCGAGAAAAAATATGTATTATCTCTCCATATTTTTGAATTTGAACTATCCCCCATATACTTAAAATGGAAAAAGTAGTTAAGTTTGATAATTCACCAAAATTCAATGAATCGAGATTGCCACTTTTTTACTGAACTCTGAGGTAGGGTATATTGTTCTCATCATATACACGCACTTTCAGAATGATTGACTTCCTAATTCAATACAAAAGTGGAATCGGTGTTCGCTGCTAGTATGGCATGTGGTTGCCACTTAAAAAATTCATAACTAATTTTTAAAAAACCGTAGACACTTTTTGAACGTGTGACGGTTCAAATTAAGTTGAATTTGAATAACGAGAAAAAATATGATATATTTCACCTAATTTTTGAACTTGAACTATCCCCCATATACTTAACGTGGGAAAAGTAGTTAAGTTTGATAATTCACCAGAACTCAACGAATCAGTATCGCCACTTTTTGATTGAAATCTGAGGTAGGGTATATTGTTTTAATCATGAACCCGCTCTTTCAGAATTATTGAATTCCTAACTCAATAAAAAAATTGAATCGGTGTTCATTGATAGTGGGGCATGTTTTTGCCACTTCAAAAAATCATAACTAATTTTTAAAAAATCGTTGACATTTTTTAAACATGTTTTTTCATAGAAGACAGTTCAAATTAAGTTGAATTTGAATAAGAGAAAAAATTAGTATTATCTCTCCTTATTTTTGAATTTGAACTATCCCCATATATAGTTAACATCTGAAAAGTAGTTAAGTTTATTAATTCACCAGAATTCAACTAATCGAGATCGCCACTTTTTGATTAAATTCTGAGGTAGGGTGTATTGTTCCTATTATGTACACGCACTTTCAAAATGATTGAATTCCTAATTCAATACAAAAGTTGAATCGGTGTTCGCTGCTAGTATTGCATGTGGTTGCCACTTCAAAAATTCATAACTAATTTTTAAAAAACTGTAGACACCTTTTGAACGTGTGACGGTTCAAATTAAGTTGAATTTGAATAACGAGAAAAAATATGAATTATCTTTCCTAATTTTTGAACTTGAACTATCCCCCATATACTTAACATGGGTAAAATATTTATGTTTGATAAATCACCAGAATTCAATAAATCGAGATCGCCACTTTGTTATTGAACTCTTAGGTAGGGTATATTGTTCTAATCATGCACACGCACTTTCAGAATGATTGAATTCCTAATTCAATCCAAAAATTGAATTGGTGTTCGTTGCTAGTATAGCATGTGTTTTGCCACTTCAAAAATTCATAACTAATTTTTAAAAAACCATTGACACTTTTTGAACGTGTTTTCTCATAGAGGACGGTTCAAATTAAGTTGATTTTGAATAACGAGAAAAAATATGTATAATCACTCCATATTTTTGAATTTGAACTATCCCCCATATACTTAAAATGGAAAAAGTAGTTAAGTTTGATAATTCAACAGAATTCAATGAATTGAGATTGCCACTTTTTTATTAAACTCTGAGGTAGGGTATATTGTTCTTATCTTGTACACGCACTTTCAGAATGATTGAATTATTAATTCAATACAAAAGTTTGATAATTCAACTGAATGAAATGAATCGAAATCGCCATTTTTTTATTGAACTCTGAGGTAGGGTATATTGTTCTCATCATGTACACGCACTTTCAGAATGATTGAATTCCTAACTCAATACAAAAATTGAATCGGTGTTCGTTGTTAGTGGGGCATGTTTTTGCCAATTCAGAAATTCATAATTAATTTTTAAAAAACCGTTGACACTTTTTGAACGTGTTTTCTCATAGAAGTCGTTTCAAATTAAGTTGAATTTGAATAACGAGAAAAAATATGTATTATCTCTCCATATTTTTGAATTTGAACTATCCCCCATATACTTAAAATGGAAAAATTAGTTAAGTTTGATAATTCAACAGAATACAATGAATCGAGATTGCCACTTTTTTATTAAACTCTGAGGTAGGGTATATTGTTCTTATCATGTACACGCACTTTCAGAATGATTGAATTTCAAATTCAATACAAATGTTGAATCGGTGTTCGTTGTTAGTGGGGCATGTTTTTGCCACTTCAGAAATTCATAACTAATTTTTAAAAAATCGTTGACACTTTTTGAAGGTGTTTTGTCATAGAGGTTGGTTTAAATTAAGTTGAATTTGAATATCGAGAAAAAATATGTATTATCTCTCCATATTTTTGAATTTGAACTATCCCCCATATACTTAAAATGGAAAAAGTAGTTAAGTTTGATAATTCACCAGAATTCAATGAATCGAGATTGCCACTTTTTTACTGAACTCTGAGGTAGGGTATATTGTTTTTATCATGTACACGAACTTTCAGAATGATTGAATTCCTAATTCATTACAAAAGTCGAATTGGTGTTAATTGTTAGTGGGGCATGTTTTTGCCACTTCAAAAATTCATAACTAATTTTTAAAAAATTGATGACACTTTTTTTACGTTTTTTCTCATAGAAAACAGTTCAAATTAGGTTGAATTTGAATAACGAGAAAAAATAAGTATTATCTCTCCTTATTTTTGAATTTGAACTATCCCCCGTATACATAACATGGGAAAAGTAGTTAAGTTTGATAATTCAACAGAATGAAATGAATCGAAATCGCCACTTTTTTATTGAACTCTGACGTAGGGTATATTGTTCTCATCATGTACACGCACTTTCAGAATGATTGAATTCCTAATTCAACACAAAAGTCGAATCGGTGTTAATTATTTGTGGGGCATGTTTTTGCCACTTCAAAAAATCATAACTAATTTTTAAAAAATCGTTGACATTTTTTAAACGTGTTTTCTCATAGAAGACAGTCCAAATTAAGTTGAATTTGAATAACGAGAAAAAATAAGTATTATCTCTCCTTATTTTTGAATTTGAACTATCCCCATATATAGTTATCATCTGAAAAGTAGTTAAGTTTGATAATTCACCAGAATTCAGCTAATCGAGATCGCCACTTTTTGATTAAATTCTGAGCTAGGGTGTATTGTTCCTATTATGTACACGCACTTTCAAAATGATTGAATTCCTAATTCAGTACAAAAGTTGAATCGGTGTTCGCTGCTAGTATGGCATGTGGTTGCCAATTCAAAAATTCATAACTAATTTTTAAAAAACAATTGACACTTTTTGAACGTGTTTTCTCAAAGAGGAAGGTTCAAATTAAGTTGATTTTGAATAACGAGAAAAAATATATATAATCTCTCCATATTTTTGAATTTGAACTATCCCCCATATACTTAAATTGGAAAAAGTAGTTAAGTTTGATAATTCAACAGAATTCAATGAATTGAGAATGCCACTTTTTTATTAAACTCTGAGGTAGGGTATATTGTTCTTATCATGTACACGCACTTTCAGAATGATTGAATTCCTAATTCAATACAAATGTTGAATCGGTGTTCGTTGTTAGTGGGGCTTGTTTTTGCCACTTCAGAAATTCAAAAATAATTTTTAAAAAATCGTTGACACTTTTTGAAGGTGTTTTGTCATAGAGGACGGTCAAATTAAGTTGAATTTGAATATCGAGAAAAAATATGTATTATCTCTCCATATTTTTGAATTTGAACTATCCCCCATATACTTAACATGGGAAAAGTAGTTAAGTTTGATAATTCAACAGAATGAAATGAATCGAAATCGCCACTTTTTTATTGAACTCTGAGGTAGGGTATATTGTTCTAATCATGTACACGCACTTTCAGAATGATTGAATTCCTAGTTCAATACAAAAGTTGAATCGGTGTTCGCTGCTAGTATGGCCTGTGGTTGCCACTTCAAAAATTCATAACTAATTTTTAAAAAACTGTAGACACTTTTTGAACGTGTGACGGTTCAAATTAAGTTGAATTTGAATAACGAGAAAAAATATGAATTATCTCTCCTAATTTTTGAACTTGAACTATCCCCCATATACTTAACATGGGTATAATAGTTATGTTTGATAATTCACCAGAATTCAATGAATCGAGATCGCCACTTTTTTATTAAACTCTGAGGTAGGGTATATTGTTCTTATCTTGTACACGCACTTTCAGAATGATTGAATTCCTAATTCAATACAAATGTTGAATCGGTGTTCGTTGTTAGTGGGGCATATTTTTGCAACTTCAAAAATTCATAAATAATTTTAAAAAAATCTGTGACACTTTTTGAAGGTGTTTTGTCATAGAGGACGGTTCAAATTAAGTTGAATTTGAATATCGAGAAATAATATGTAATATCTCTCCATATTTTTGAATTTGAACTATCCCCCATATACTTAACATGGGAAAAGTAGTTAAGTTTGATAATTCACAAAAATTCAACGAATCAAGATCGCCACTTTTTGATTAAACTCTGAGGTAGGGTATTTTGTTTTTATCATGTACACGAACTTTCAGAATGATTGAATTCCTAATTTAATAAAGAAGTCGAATCGGTGTTAGTTGTTAGTGGGGCATGTTTTTGCCACTTCAGAAATTCATAATTAATTTTTAAAAAATCGTTGACACTTTTTGAACGTGTTTTCTCATAGAAGATGGTTCAAATTAAGTTGAATTTGAATATCGAGAAAAAATATGTGTAATCTCTCCTTATTTTTGAATTTGAACTATCCCCCGTATACTTAAAATGGAAAAATTAGTTAAGTTTGATAATTCAACTGAATGAAATGAATCGAAATCGCCACTTTTTTATTGAACTCTGAGGTAGGGTATATTGTTCTCATCATGTACACGCACTTTCAGAATGATTGAATTCCTAACCCAATACAAAAATTGAATCGGTGTTCGTTGTTAGTGGGGCATGTTTTTGCCAATTCAGAAATTCATAATTAATTTTTAAAAAACCGTTGACACTTTTTGAACGTGTTTTCTCATAGAAGTCGTTTCAAATTAAGTTGAATTTGAATAACGAGAAAAAATATGTATTATCTCTCCATATTTTTGAATTTGAACTATCCCCCATATACTTAAAATGGAAAAATTAGTTAAGTTTGATAATTCAACAGAATACAATGAATCGAGATTGCCACTTTTTTATTAAACTCTGAGGTAGGGTATATTGTTCTTATCATGTACACGCACTTTCAGAATGATTGAATTTCAAATTCAATACAAATGTTGAATCGGTGTTCGTTGTTAGTGAGGCATGTTTTTGCCACTTCAGAAATTCATAACTAATTTTTAAAAAATCGTTGACACTTTTTGAAGGTGTTTTGTCATAGAGGATGGTTTAAATTAAGTTGAATTTGAATATCGAGAAAAAATATGTATTATCTCTCCATATTTTTGAATTTGAACTATCCCCCATATACTTAAAATGGAAAAAGTAGTTAAGTTTGATAATTCACCAAAATTCAATGAATCGAGATTGCCACTTTTTTACTGAACTCTGAGGTAGGGTATATTGTTCTCATCATATACACGCAGTTTCAGAATGATTGACTTCCTAATTCAATACAAAAGTGGAATCGGTGTTCGCTGCTAGTATGGCATGTGGTTGCCACTTAAAAAATTCATAACTAATTTTTAAAAAACCGTAGACACTTTTTGAACGTGTGACGGTTCAAATTAAGTTGAATTTGAATAACGAGAAAAAATATGATATATTTCACCTAATTTTTGAACTTGAACTATCCCCCATATACTTAACGTGGGAAAAGTAGTTAAGTTTGATAATTCACCAGAACTCAACGAATCAGTATCGCCACTTTTTGATTGAAATCTGAGGTAGGGTATATTGTTTTAATCATGAACCCGCTCTTTCAGAATTATTGAATTCCTAACTCAATACAAAAATTGAATCGGTGTTCATTGATAGTGGGGCATGTTTTTGCCACTTCAAAAAATCATAACTAATTTTTAAAAAATCGTTGACATTTTTTAAACATGTTTTTTCATAGAAGACAGTTCAAATTAAGTTGAATTTGAATAAGAGAAAAAATTAGTATTATCTCTCCTTATTTTTGAATTTGAACTATCCCCATATATAGTTAACATCTGAAAAGTAGTTAAGTTTATTAATTCACCAGAATTCAACTAATCGAGATCGCCACTTTTTGATTAAATTCTGAGGTAGGGTGTATTGTTCCTATTATGTACACGCACTTTCAAAATGATTGAATTCCTAATTCAATACAAAAGTTGAATCGGTGTTCGCTGCTAGTATTGCATGTGGTTGCCACTTCAAAAATTCATAACTAATTTTTAAAAAACTGTAGACACCTTTTGAACGTGTGACGGTTACAATTAAGTTGAATTTGAATAACGAGAAAAAATATGAATTATCTTTCCTAATTTTTGAACTTGAACTATCCCCCATATACTTAACATGGGTAAAATATTTATGTTTGATAAATCACCAGAATTCAATAAATCGAGATCGCCACTTTGTTATTGAACTCTTAGGTAGGGTATATTGTTCTAATCATGCACACGCACTTTCAGAATGATTGAATTCCTAATTCAATCCAAAAATTGAATTGGTGTTCGTTGCTAGTATAGCATGTGTTTTGCCACTTCAAAAATTCATAACTAATTTTTAAAAAACCATTGACACTTTTTGAACGTGTTTTCTCATAGAGGACGGTTCAAATTAAGTTGATTTTGAATAACGAGAAAAAATATGTATAATCACTCCATATTTTTGAATTTGAACTATCCCCCATATACTTAAAATGGAAAAAGTAGTTAAGTTTGATAATTCAACAGAATTCAATGAATTGAGATTGCCACTTTTTTATTAAACTCTGAGGTAGGGTATATTGTTCTTATCTTGTACACGCACTTTCAGAATGATTGAATTATTAATTCAATACAAAAGTTTGATAATTCAACTGAATGAAATGAATCGAAATCGCCATTTTTTTATTGAACTCTGAGGTAGGGTATATTGTTCTCATCATGTACACGCACTTTCAGAATGATTGAATTCCTAACTCAATACAAAAATTGAATCGGTGTTCGTTGTTAGTGGGGCATGTTTTTGCCAATTCAGAAATTCATAATTAATTTTTAAAAAACCGTTGACACTTTTTGAACGTGTTTTCTCATAGAAGTCGTTTCAAATTAAGTTGAATTTGAATAACGAGAAAAAATATGTATTATCTCTCCATATTTTTGAATTTGAACTATCCCCCATATACTTAAAATGGAAAAATTAGTTAAGTTTGATAATTCAACAGAATACAATGAATCGAGATTGCCACTTTTTTATTAAACTCTGAGGTAGGGTATATTGTTCTTATCATGTACACGCACTTTCAGAATGATTGAATTTCAAATTCAATACAAATGTTGAATCGGTGTTCGTTGTTAGTGGGGCATGTTTTTGCCACTTCAGAAATTCATAACTAATTTTTAAAAAATCGTTGACACTTTTTGAAGGTGTTTTGTCATAGAGGTTGGTTTAAATTAAGTTGAATTTGAATATCGAGAAAAAATATGTATTATCTCTCCATATTTTTGAATTTGAACTATCCCCCATATACTTAAAATGGAAAAAGTAGTTAAGTTTGATAATTCACCAGAATTCAATGAATCGAGATTGCCACTTTTTTACTGAACTCTGAGGTAGGGTATATTGTTCTCATCATATACACGCACTTTCAGAATGATTGACTTCCTAATTCAATACAAAAGTGGAATCGGTGTTTGCTGCTAGTATGGCATGTGGTTGCCACTTAAAAAATTCATAACTAATTTTAAAAAAACCGTAGACACTTTTTGAACGTGTGACGGTTCAAATTAAGTTGAATTTGAATAACGAGAAAAAATATGATATATTTCACCTAATTTTTGAACTTGAACTATCCCCCATATACTTAACGTGGGAAAAGTAGTTAAGTTTGATAATTCACCAGAACTCAACGAATCAGTATCGCCACTTTTTGATTGAAATCTGAGGTAGGGTATATTGTTTTAATCATGAACCCGCTCTTTCAGAATTATTGAATTCCTAACTCAATACAAAAATTGAATCGGTGTTCATTGATAGTGGGGCATGGTTTTGCCACTTCAGAAATTCATAACTAATTTTTAAAAAACCGTTCACACTTTTTGAACGTGTTTTCTCATAGAAGTCGGTTCAAATTAAGTTGAATTTGAATAACGAGAAAAAATATGTATTATCTCTCCATATTTTTGAATTTGAACTATCCCCCATATACTTAAAATGGAAAAAGTAGTTAAGTTTGATAATTCAACAGAATTCAATGAATCGAGATTGCCACTTTTTTATTAAACTCTGAGGTAGGGTATATTGTTTTTATCATGTACACGAACTTTCAGAATGATTGAATTACTAATTCATTACAAAAGTCGAATCGGTGTTAATTGTTAGTGGGGCATGTTTTTGCCACTTCAAAAATTCATAACTAATTTTTAAAAAATTGATGACACTTTTTTTACGTGTTTTCTCATAGAAAACAGTTCAAATTAGGTTGAATTTGAATAACGAGAAAAAATAAGTATTATCTCTCCTTATTTTTGAATTTGAACTATCCCCCGTATACATAACATGGGAAAAGTAGTTAAGTTTGATAATTCAACAGAATGAAATGAATCGAAATCGCCACTTTTTTATTGAACTCTGACGTAGGGTATATTGTTCTCATCATGTACACGCACTTTCAGAATGATTGAATTCCTAATTCAACACAAAAGTCGAATCGGTGTTAATTATTTGTGGGGCATGTTTTTGCCACTTCAAAAAATCATAACTAATTTTTAAAAAATCGTTGACATTTTTTAAACGTGTTTTCTCATAGAAGACAGTCCAAATTAAGTTGAATTTGAATAACGAGAAAAAATAAGTATTATCTCTCCTTATTTTTGAATTTGAACTATCCCCATATATAGTTATCATCTGAAAAGTAGTTAAGTTTGATAATTCACCAGAATTCAGCTAATCGAGATCGCCACTTTTTGATTAAATTCTGAGCTAGGGTGTATTGTTCCTATTATGTACACGCACTTTCAAAATGATTGAATTCCTAATTCAGTACAAAAGTTGAATTGGTGTTCGCTGCTAGTATGGCATGTGGTTGCCAATTCAAAAATTCATAACTAATTTTTAAAAAACAATTGACACTTTTTGAACGTGTTTTCTCATAGAGGAAGGTTCAAATTAAGTTGATTTTGAATAACGAGAAAAAATATATATAATCTCTCCATATTTTTGAATTTGAACTATCCCCCATATACTTAAATTGGAAAAAGTAGTTAAGTTTGATAATTCAACAGAATTCAATGAATTGAGATTGCCACTTTTTTATTAAACTCTGAGGTAGGGTATATTGTTTTCATCATGCACACGCACTTTCAGAATGATTGAATTTCAAATTCAATACAAATGTTGAATCGGTGTTCGTTGTTAGTGGGGCTTGTTTTTGCCACTTCAAAAATTCATAACTAATTTTTAAAAAACTGTAGACACTTTTTGAACGTGTGACGGTTCAAATTAAGTTGAATTTGAATAACGAGAAAAAATATGAATTATCTCTCCTAATTTTTGAACTTGAACTATCCCCCATATACTTAACATGGGTATAATAGTTATGTTTGATAATTCACCAGAATTCAATGAATCGAGATCGCCAATTTTTTATTAAACTCTGAGGTAGGGTATATTGTTCTTATCTTGTACACGCACTTTCAGAATGATTGAATTCCTAATTCAATACAAATGTTGAATCGGTGTTCGTTGTTAGTGGGGCATATTTTTGCAACTTCAAAAATTCATAAATAATTTTTAAAAAATCTGTGACACTTTTTGAAGGTGTTTTGTCATAGAGGACGGTTCAAATTAAGTTGAATTTGAATATCGAGAAATAATATGTAATATCTCTCCATATTTTTGAATTTGAACTATCCCCCATATACTTAACATGGGAAAAGTAGTTAAGTTTGATAATTCACAAAAATTCAACGAATCAAGATCGCCACTTTTTGATTAAACTCTGAGGTAGGGTATTTTGTTTTTATCATGTACACGAACTTTCAGAATGATTGAATTCATAATTTAATAAAGATGTCGAATTGGTGTTAGTTGTTAGTGGGGCATGTTTTTGCCACTTCAGAAATTCATAATTAATTTTTAAAAAATCGTTGACACTTTTTGAACGTGTTTTCTCATAGAAGATGGTTCAAATTAAGTTGGATTTGAATATCGAGAAAAAATATGTGTAATCTCTCCTTATTTTTGAATTTGAACTATCCCCCGAATACTTAACATGGGAAAAGTAGTTAAGTTTGATAATTCAACTGAATGAAATGAATCGAAATCGCCACTTTTTTATTGAACTCTGAGGTAGGGTATATTGTTCACATCATGTACACGCACTTTCAGAATGATTGAATTCCTAATTCAATACAAAAATTGAATCGGTGTTCGTTGTTAGTGGGGCATGTTTTTGCCAATTCAGAAATTCATAATTAATTTTTAAAAAACCGTTGACACTTTTTGAACGTGTTTTCTCATAGAAGTCGTTTCAAATTAAGTTGAATTTGAATAACGAGAAAAAATATGTATTATCTCTCCATATTTTTGAATTTGAACTATCCCCCATATACTTAAAATGGAAAAATTAGTTAAGTTTGATAATTCAACAGAATACAATGAATCGAGATTGCCACTTTTTTATTAAACTCTGAGGTAGGGTATATTGTTCTTATCATGTACACGCACTTTCAGAATGATTGAATTTCAAATTCAATACAAATGTTGAATCGGTGTTCGTTGTTAGTGGGGCATGTTTTTGCCACTTCAGAAATTCATAACTAATTTTTAAAAAATCGTTGACACTTTTTGAAGGTGTTTTGTCATAGAGGTTGGTTTAAATTAAGTTGAATTTGAATATCGAGAAAAAATATGTATTATCTCTCCATATTTTTGAATTTGAACTATCCCCCATATACTTAAAATGGAAAAAGTAGTTAAGTTTGATAATTCACCAGAATTCAATGAATCGAGATTGCCACTTTTTTACTGAACTCTGAGGTAGGGTATATTGTTCTCATCATATACACGCACTTTCAGAATGATTGACTTCCTAATTCAATACAAAAGTGGAATCGGTGTTTGCTGCTAGTATGGCATGTGGTTGCCACTTAAAAAATTCATAACTAATTTTAAAAAAACCGTAGACACTTTTTGAACGTGTGACGGTTCAAATTAAGTTGAATTTGAATAACGAGAAAAAATATGATATATTTCACCTAATTTTTGAACTTGAACTATCCCCCATATACTTAACGTGGGAAAAGTAGTTAAGTTTGATAATTCACCAGAACTCAACGAATCAGTATCGCCACTTTTTGATTGAAATCTGAGGTAGGGTATATTGTTTTAATCATGAACCCGCTCTTTCAGAATTATTGAATTCCTAACTCAATACAAAAATTGAATCGGTGTTCATTGATAGTGGGGCATGGTTTTGCCACTTCAGAAATTCATAACTAATTTTTAAAAAACCGTTCACACTTTTTGAACGTGTTTTCTCATAGAAGTCGGTTCAAATTAAGTTGAATTTGAATAACGAGAAAAAATATGTATTATCTCTCCATATTTTTGAATTTGAACTATCCCCCATATACTTAAAATGGAAAAAGTAGTTAAGTTTGATAATTCAACAGAATTCAATGAATCGAGATTGCCACTTTTTTATTAAACTCTGAGGTAGGGTATATTGTTTTTATCATGTACACGAACTTTCAGAATGATTGAATTACTAATTCATTACAAAAGTCGAATCGGTGTTAATTGTTAGTGGGGCATGTTTTTGCCACTTCAAAAATTCATAACTAATTTTTAAAAAATTGATGACACTTTTTTTACGTGTTTTCTCATAGAAAACAGTTCAAATTAGGTTGAATTTGAATAACGAGAAAAAATAAGTATTATCTCTCCTTATTTTTGAATTTGAACTATCCCCCGTATACATAACATGGGAAAAGTAGTTAAGTTTGATAATTCAACAGAATGAAATGAATCGAAATCGCCACTTTTTTATTGAACTCTGACGTAGGGTATATTGTTCTCATCATGTACACGCACTTTCAGAATGATTGAATTCCTAATTCAACACAAAAGTCGAATCGGTGTTAATTATTTGTGGGGCATGTTTTTGCCACTTCAAAAAATCATAACTAATTTTTAAAAAATCGTTGACATTTTTTAAACGTGTTTTCTCATAGAAGACAGTCCAAATTAAGTTGAATTTGAATAACGAGAAAAAATAAGTATTATCTCTCCTTATTTTTGAATTTGAACTATCCCCATATATAGTTATCATCTGAAAAGTAGTTAAGTTTGATAATTCACCAGAATTCAGCTAATCGAGATCGCCACTTTTTGATTAAATTCTGAGCTAGGGTGTATTGTTCCTATTATGTACACGCACTTTCAAAATGATTGAATTCCTAATTCAGTACAAAAGTTGAATTGGTGTTCGCTGCTAGTATGGCATGTGGTTGCCAATTCAAAAATTCATAACTAATTTTTAAAAAACAATTGACACTTTTTGAACGTGTTTTCTCATAGAGGAAGGTTCAAATTAAGTTGATTTTGAATAACGAGAAAAAATATATATAATCTCTCCATATTTTTGAATTTGAACTATCCCCCATATACTTAAATTGGAAAAAGTAGTTAAGTTTGATAATTCAACAGAATTCAATGAATTGAGATTGCCACTTTTTTATTAAACTCTGAGGTAGGGTATATTGTTTTCATCATGCACACGCACTTTCAGAATGATTGAATTTCAAATTCAATACAAATGTTGAATCGGTGTTCGTTGTTAGTGGGGCTTGTTTTTGCCACTTCAAAAATTCATAACTAATTTTTAAAAAACTGTAGACACTTTTTGAACGTGTGACGGTTCAAATTAAGTTGAATTTGAATAACGAGAAAAAATATGAATTATCTCTCCTAATTTTTGAACTTGAACTATCCCCCATATACTTAACATGGGTATAATAGTTATGTTTGATAATTCACCAGAATTCAATGAATCGAGATCGCCAATTTTTTATTAAACTCTGAGGTAGGGTATATTGTTCTTATCTTGTACACGCACTTTCAGAATGATTGAATTCCTAATTCAATACAAATGTTGAATCGGTGTTCGTTGTTAGTGGGGCATATTTTTGCAACTTCAAAAATTCATAAATAATTTTTAAAAAATCTGTGACACTTTTTGAAGGTGTTTTGTCATAGAGGACGGTTCAAATTAAGTTGAATTTGAATATCGAGAAATAATATGTAATATCTCTCCATATTTTTGAATTTGAACTATCCCCCATATACTTAACATGGGAAAAGTAGTTAAGTTTGATAATTCACAAAAATTCAACGAATCAAGATCGCCACTTTTTGATTAAACTCTGAGGTAGGGTATTTTGTTTTTATCATGTACACGAACTTTCAGAATGATTGAATTCATAATTTAATAAAGATGTCGAATTGGTGTTAGTTGTTAGTGGGGCATGTTTTTGCCACTTCAGAAATTCATAATTAATTTTTAAAAAATCGTTGACACTTTTTGAACGTGTTTTCTCATAGAAGATGGTTCAAATTAAGTTGGATTTGAATATCGAGAAAAAATATGTGTAATCTCTCCTTATTTTTGAATTTGAACTATCCCCCGAATACTTAACATGGGAAAAGTAGTTAAGTTTGATAATTCAACTGAATGAAATGAATCGAAATCGCCACTTTTTTATTGAACTCTGAGGTAGGGTATATTGTTCACATCATGTACACGCACTTTCAGAATGATTGAATTCCTAATTCAATACAAAAATTGAATCGGTGTTCGTTGTTAGTGGGGCATGTTTTTGCCAATTCAGAAATTCATAATTAATTTTTAAAAAACCGTTGACACTTTTTGAACGTGTTTTCTCATAGAAGTCGTTTCAAATTAAGTTGAATTTGAATAACGACAAAAAATATGTATTATCTCTCCATATTTTTGAATTTGAACTATCCCCCATATACTTAAAATGGAAAAAGTAGTTAAGTTTGATAATTCAACAGAATACAATGAATCGAGATTGCCACTTTTTTATTAAACTCTGAGGTAGGGTATATTGTTCTTATCATGTACACGCACTTTCAGAATGATTGAATTTCAAATTCAATAAAAATGTTGAATCGGTGTTCGTTGTTAGTGGGGCATGTTTTTGCCACTTCAGAAATTCATAACTAAATTTTAAAAAATCGTTGACACTTTTTGAAGGTGTTTTGTCATAGAGGATGGTTTAAATTAAGTTGAATTTGAATATCGAGAAAAAATATATATTATCTCTCCATATTTTTGAATTTGAACTATCCCCCATATACTTAAATTGGAAAAAGTAGTTAAGTTTGATAATTCAACAGAATTCAATGAATTGAGATTGCCACTTTTTTATTAAACTCTGAGGTAGGGTATATTGTTTTCATCATGCACACGCACTTTCAGAATGATTGAATTTCAAATTCAATACAAATGTTGAATCGGTGTTCGTTGTTAGTGGGGCTTGTTTTTGCCACTTCAAAAATTCATAACTAATTTTTAAAAAACTGTAGACACTTTTTGAACGTGTGACGGTTCAAATTAAGTTGAATTTGAATAACGAGAAAAAATATGAATTATCTCTCCTAATTTTTGAACTTGAACTATCCCCCATATACTTAACATGGGTATAATAGTTATGTTTGATAATTCACCAGAATTCAATGAATCGAGATCGCCAATTTTTTATTAAACTCTGAGGTAGGGTATATTGTTCTTATCTTGTACACGCACTTTCAGAATGATTGAATTCCTAATTCAATACAAATGTTGAATCGGTGTTCGTTGTTAGTGGGGCATATTTTTGCAACTTCAAAAATTCATAAATAATTTTTAAAAAATCTGTGACACTTTTTGAAGGTGTTTTGTCATAGAGGACGGTTCAAATTAAGTTGAATTTGAATATCGAGAAATAATATGTAATATCTCTCCATATTTTTGAATCTGAACTATCCCCCATATACTTAACATGGGAAAAGTAGTTAAGTTTGATAATTCACAAAAATTCAACGAATCAAGATCGCCACTTTTTGATTAAACTCTGAGGTAGGGTATTTTGTTTTTATCATGTACACGAACTTTCAGAATGATTGAATTCATAATTTAATAAAGATGTCGAATTGGTGTTAGTTGTTAGTGGGGCATGTTTTTGCCACTTCAGAAATTCATAATTAATTTTTAAAAAATCGTTGACACTTTTTGAACGTGTTTTCTCATAGAAGATGGTTCAAATTAAGTTGGATTTGAATATCGAGAAAAAATATGTGTAATCTCTCCTTATTTTTGAATTTGAACTATCCCCCGAATACTTAACATGGGAAAAGTAGTTAAGTTTGATAATTCAACTGAATGAAATGAATCGAAATCGCCACTTTTTTATTGAACTCTGAGGTAGGGTATATTGTTCACATCATGTACACGCACTTTCAGAATGATTGAATTCCTAACTCAATACAAAAATTGAATCGGTGTTCGTTGTTAGTGGGGCATGTTTTTGCCAATTCAGAAATTCATAATTAATTTTTAAAAAACCGTTGACACTTTTTGAACGTGTTTTCTCATAGAAGTCGTTTCAAATTAAGTTGAATTTGAATAACGACAAAAAATATGTATTATCTCTCCATATTTCTGAATTTGAACTATCCCCCATATACTTAAAATGGAAAAAGTAGTTAAGTTTGATAATTCAACAGAATACAATGAATCGAGATTGCCACTTTTTTATTAAACTCTGAGGTAGGGTATATTGTTCTTATCATGTACACGCACTTTCAGAATGATTGAATTTCAAATTCAATACAAATGTTGAATCGGTGTTCGTTGTTAGTGGGGCTTGTTTTTGCCACTTCAGAAATTCATAAATAATTTTTAAAAAATCGTTGACACTTTTTGAAGGTGTTTTGTCATAGAGGACGGTTCAAATTAAGTTGAATTTGAATATCGAGAAAAAATATGTATTATCTCTCCATATTTTTGAATTTGAACTATCCCCCATATACTTAACATGGGAAAAGTAGTTAAGTTTGATAATTCAACAGAATGAAATGAATCGAAATCGCCACTTTTTTATTGAACTCTGAGGTAGGGTATATTGTTCTAATCATGTACACGCACTTTCAGAATGATTGAATTCCTAATTCAATACAAAAGTTGAATCGGTGTTCGCTGCTAGTATGGCATGTGGTTGCCACTTCAAAAATTCATAACTAATTTTTAAAAAACTGTAGACACTTTTTGAACGTGTGACGGTTCAAATTAAGTTGAATTTGAATAACGAGAAAAAATATGAATTATCTCTCCTAATTTTTGAACTTGAACTATCCCCCATATACTTAACATGGGTATAATAGTTATGTTTGATAATTCACCAGAATTCAATGAATCGAGATCGCCAATTTTTTATTAAACTCTGAGGTAGGGTATATTGTTCTTATCTTGTACACGCACTTTCAGAATGATTGAATTCCTAATTCAATACAAATGTTGAATCGGTGTTCGTTGTTAGTGGGGCATATTTTTGCAACTTCAAAAATTCATAAATAATTTTTAAAAAATCTGTGACACTTTTTGAACGTGTTTTGTCATAGAGGACGGTTCAAATTAAGTTGATTTTGAATATCGAGAAATAATATGTAATATCTCTCCATATTTTTGAATTTGAACTATCCCCCATATACTTAACATGGGAAAAGTAGTTAAGTTTGATAATTCACAAAAATTCAACGAATCAAGATCGCCACTTTTTGATTAAACTCTGAGGTAGGGTATTTTGTTCTTATCATGTACACGCACTTTCAGAATGATTGAATTTCAAATTCAATAAAAATGTTGAATCGGTGTTCGTTGTTAGTGGGGCATGTTTTTGCCACTTCAGAAATTCATAACTAAATTTTAAAAAATCGTTGACACTTTTTGAAGGTGTTTTGTCATAGAGGATGGTTTAAATTAAGTTGAATTTGAATATCGAGAAAAAATATGTATTATCTCTCCATATTTTTGAATTTGAACTATCCCCCATATACTTAAAATGGAAAAAGTAGTTAAGTTTGATAATTCACCAGAATTCAATGAATCGAGATTGCCACTTTTTTACTGAACTCTGAGGTAGGGTATATTGTTCTCATCATATACACGCACTTTCAGAATAATTGACTTCCTAATTCAATACAAAAGTGGAATCGGTGTTCGCTGCTAGTATGGCATGTGGTTGCCAATTCAAAAATTCATAACTAATTTTTAAAAAACAATTGACACTTTTTGAACGTGTTTTCTCATAGAGGAAGGTTCAAATTAAGTTGATTTTGAATAACGAGAAAAAATATATATAATCTCTCCATATTTTTGAATTTGAACTATCCCCCATATACTTAAATTGGAAAAAGTAGTTAAGTTTGATAATTCAACAGAATTCAATGAATTGAGATTGCCACTTTTTTATTAAACTCTGAGGTAGGGTATATTGTTCTCATCATGTACACGCACTTTCAGAATGATTGAATTTCAAATTCAATACAAATGTTGAATCGGTGTTCGTTGTTAGTGGGGCTTGTTTTTGCCACTTCAGAAATTCATAAATAATTTTTAAAAAATCGTTGACACTTTTTGAAGGTGTTTTGTCATAGAGGACGGTTCAAATTAAGTTGAATTTGAATATCGAGAAAAAATATGTATTATCTCTCCATATTTTTGAATTTGAACTATCCCCCATATACTTAACATGGGAAAAGTAGTTAAGTTTGATAATTCAACAGAATGAAATGAATCGAAATCGCCACTTTTTTATTGAACTCTGAGGTAGGGTATATTGTTCTAATCATGTACACGCACTTTCAGAATGATTGAATTCCTAATTCAATACAAAAGTTGAATCGGTGTTCGCTGCTAGTATGGCATGTGGTTGCCACTTCAAAAATTCATAACTAATTTTTAAAAAACTGTAGACACTTTTTGAACGTGTGACGGTTCAAATTAAGTTGAATTTGAATAACGAGAAAAAATATGAATTATCTCTCCTAATTTTTGAACTTGAACTATCCCCCATATACTTAACATGGGTATAATAGTTATGTTTGATAATTCACCAGAATTCAATGAATCGAGATCGCCAATTTTTTATTAAACTCTGAGGTAGGGTATATTGTTCTTATCTTGTACACGCACTTTCAGAATGATTGAATTCCTAATTCAATACAAATGTTGAATCGGTGTTCGTTGTTAGTGGGGCATATTTTTGCAACTTCAAAAATTCATAAATAATTTTTAAAAAATCTGTGACACTTTTTGAAGGTGTTTTGTCATAGAGGACGGTTCAAATTAAGTTGAATTTGAATATCGAGAAATAATATGTAATATCTCTCCATATTTTTGAATTTGAACTATCCCCCATATACTTAACATGGGAAAAGTAGTTAAGTTTGATAATTCACAAAAATTCAACGAATCAAGATCGCCACTTTTTGATTAAACTCTGAGGTAGGGTATTTTGTTTTTATCATGTACACGAACTTTCAGAATGATTGAATTCATAATTTAATAAAGATGTCGAATTGGTGTTAGTTGTTAGTGGGGCATGTTTTTGCCACTTCAGAAATTCATAATTAATTTTTAAAAAATCGTTGACACTTTTTGAACGTGTTTTCTCATAGAAGATGGTTCAAATTAAGTTGGATTTGAATATCGAGAAAAAATATGTGTAATCTCTCCTTATTTTTGAATTTGAACTATCCCCCGAATACTTAACATGGGAAAAGTAGTTAAGTTTGATAATTCAACTGAATGAAATGAATCGAAATCGCCACTTTTTTATTGAACTCTGAGGTAGGGTATATTGTTCACATCATGTACACGCACTTTCAGAATGATTGAATTCCTAACTCAATACAAAAATTGAATCGGTGTTCGTTGTTAGTGGGGCATGTTTTTGCCAATTCAGAAATTCATAATTAATTTTTAAAAAACCGTTGACACTTTTTGAACGTGTTTTCTCATAGAAGTCGTTTCAAATTAAGTTGAATTTGAATAACGACAAAAAATATGTATTATCTCTCCATATTTTTGAATTTGAACTATCCCCCATATACTTAAAATGGAAAAAGTAGTTAAGTTTGATAATTCAACAGAATACAATGAATCGAGATTGCCACTTTTTTATTAAACTCTGAGGTAGGGTATATTGTTCTTATCATGTACACGCACTTTCAGAATGATTGAATTTCAAATTCAATAAAAATGTTGAATCGGTGTTCGTTGTTAGTGGGGCATGTTTTTGCCACTTCAGAAATTCATAACTAAATTTTAAAAAATCGTTGACACTTTTTGAAGGTGTTTTGTCATAGAGGATGGTATAAATTAAGTTGAATTTGAATATCGAGAAAAAATATATATTATCTCTCCATATTTTTGAATTTGAACTATCCCCCATATACTTAAATTGGAAAAAGTAGTTAAGTTTGATAATTCAACAGAATTCAATGAATTGAGATTGCCACTTTTTTATTAAACTCTGAGGTAGGGTATATTGTTTTCATCATGCACACGCACTTTCAGAATGATTGAATTTCAAATTCAATACAAATGTTGAATCGGTGTTCGTTGTTAGTGGGGCTTGTTTTTGCCACTTCAAAAATTCATAACTAATTTTTAAAAAACTGTAGACACTTTTTGAACGTGTGACGGTTCAAATTAAGTTGAATTTGAATAACGAGAAAAAATATGAATTATCTCTCCTAATTTTTGAACTTGAACTATCCCCCATATACTTAACATGGGTATAATAGTTATGTTTGATAATTCACCAGAATTCAATGAATCGAGATCGCCAATTTTTTATTAAACTCTGAGGTAGGGTATATTGTTCTTATCTTGTACACGCACTTTCAGAATGATTGAATTCCTAATTCAATACAAATGTTGAATCGGTGTTCGTTGTTAGTGGGGCATATTTTTGCAACTTCAAAAATTCATAAATAATTTTTAAAAAATCTGTGACACTTTTTGAAGGTGTTTTGTCATAGAGGACGGTTCAAATTAAGTTGAATTTGAATATCGAGAAATAATATGTAATATCTCTCCATATTTTTGAATCTGAACTATCCCCCATATACTTAACATGGGAAAAGTAGTTAAGTTTGATAATTCACAAAAATTCAACGAATCAAGATCGCCACTTTTTGATTAAACTCTGAGGTAGGGTATTTTGTTTTTATCATGTACACGAACTTTCAGAATGATTGAATTCATAATTTAATAAAGATGTCGAATTGGTGTTAGTTGTTAGTGGGGCATGTTTTTGCCACTTCAGAAATTCATAATTAATTTTTAAAAAATCGTTGACACTTTTTGAACGTGTTTTCTCATAGAAGATGGTTCAAATTAAGTTGGATTTGAATATCGAGAAAAAATATGTGTAATCTCTCCTTATTTTTGAATTTGAACTATCCCCCGAATACTTAACATGGGAATAGTAGTTAAGTTTGATAATTCAACTGAATGAAATGAATCGAAATCGCCACTTTTTTATTGAACTCTGAGGTAGGGTATATTGTTCACATCATGTACACGCACTTTCAGAATGATTGAATTCCTAACTCAATACAAAAATTGAATCGGTGTTCGTTGTTAGTGGGGCATGTTTTTGCCAATTCAGAAATTCATAATTAATTTTTAAAAAACCGTTGACACTTTTTGAACGTGTTTTCTCATAGAAGTCGTTTCAAATTAAGTTGAATTTGAATAACGACAAAAAATATGTATTATCTCTCCATATTTTTGAATTTGAACTATCCCCCATATACTTAAAATGGAAAAAGTAGTTAAGTTTGATAATTCAACAGAATACAATGAATCGAGATTGCCACTTTTTTATTAAACTCTGAGGTAGGGTATATTGTTCTTATCATGTACACGCACTTTCAGAATGATTGAATTTCAAATTCAATAAAAATGTTGAATCGGTGTTCGTTGTTAGTGGGGCATGTTTTTGCCACTTCAGAAATTCATAACTAAATTTTAAAAAATCGTTGACACTTTTTGAAGGTGTTTTGTCATAGAGGATGGTTTAAATTAAGTTGAATTTGAATATCGAGAAAAAATATATATTATCTCTCCATATTTTTGAATTTGAACTATCCCCCATATACTTAAATTGGAAAAAGTAGTTAAGTTTGATAATTCAACAGAATTCAATGAATTGAGATTGCCACTTTTTTATTAAACTCTGAGGTAGGGTATATTGTTTTCATCATGCACACGCACTTTCAGAATGATTGAATTTCAAATTCAATACAAATGTTGAATCGGTGTTCGTTGTTAGTGGGGCTTGTTTTTGCCACTTCAAAAATTCATAACTAATTTTTAAAAAACTGTAGACACTTTTTGAACGTGTGACGGTTCAAATTAAGTTGAATTTGAATAACGAGAAAAAATATGAATTATCTCTCCTAATTTTTGAACTTGAACTATCCCCCATATACTTAACATGGGTATAATAGTTATGTTTGATAATTCACCAGAATTCAATGAATCGAGATCGCCAATTTTTTATTAAACTCTGAGGTAGGGTATATTGTTCTTATCTTGTACACGCACTTTCAGAATGATTGAATTCCTAATTCAATACAAATGTTGAATCGGTGTTCGTTGTTAGTGGGGCATATTTTTGCAACTTCAAAAATTCATAAATAATTTTTAAAAAATCTGTGACACTTTTTGAAGGTGTTTTGTCATAGAGGACGGTTCAAATTAAGTTGAATTTGAATATCGAGAAATAATATGTAATATCTCTCCATATTTTTGAATCTGAACTATCCCCCATATACTTAACATGGGAAAAGTAGTTAAGTTTGATAATTCACAAAAATTCAACGAATCAAGATCGCCACTTTTTGATTAAACTCTGAGGTAGGGTATTTTGTTTTTATCATGTACACGAACTTTCAGAATGATTGAATTCATAATTTAATAAAGATGTCGAATTGGTGTTAGTTGTTAGTGGGGCATGTTTTTGCCACTTCAGAAATTCATAATTAATTTTTAAAAAATCGTTGACACTTTTTGAACGTGTTTTCTCATAGAAGATGGTTCAAATTAAGTTGGATTTGAATATCGAGAAAAAATATGTGTAATCTCTCCTTATTTTTGAATTTGAACTATCCCCCGAATACTTAACATGGGAAAAGTAGTTAAGTTTGATAATTCAACTGAATGAAATGAATCGAAATCGCCACTTTTTTATTGAACTCTGAGGTAGGGTATATTGTTCACATCATGTACACGCACTTTCAGAATGATTGAATTCCTAACTCAATACAAAAATTGAATCGGTGTTCGTTGTTAGTGGGGCATGTTTTTGCCAATTCAGAAATTCATAATTAATTTTTAAAAAACCGTTGACACTTTTTGAACGTGTTTTCTCATAGAAGTCGTTTCAAATTAAGTTGAATTTGAATAACGACAAAAAATATGTATTATCTCTCCATATTTTTGAATTTGAACTATCCCCCATATACTTAAAATGGAAAAAGTAGTTAAGTTTGATAATTCAACAGAATACAATGAATCGAGATTGCCACTTTTTTATTAAACTCTGAGGTAGGGTATATTGTTCTTATCATGTACACGCACTTTCAGAATGATTGAATTTCAAATTCAATACAAATGTTGAATCGGTGTTCGTTGTTAGTGGGGCTTGTTTTTGCCACTTCAGAAATTCATAAATAATTTTTAAAAAATCGTTGACACTTTTTGAAGGTGTTTTGTCATAGAGGACGGTTCAAATTAAGTTGAATTTGAATATCGAGAAAAAATATGTATTATCTCTCCATATTTTTGAATTTGAACTATCCCCCATATACTTAACATGGGAAAAGTAGTTAAGTTTGATAATTCAACAGAATGAAATGAATCGAAATCGCCACTTTTTTATTGAACTCTGAGGTAGGGTATATTGTTCTAATCATGTACACGCACTTTCAGAATGATTGAATTCCTAATTCAATACAAAAGTTGAATCGGTGTTCGCTGCTAGTATGGCATGTGGTTGCCACTTCAAAAATTCATAACTAATTTTTAAAAAACTGTAGACACTTTTTGAACGTGTGACGGTTCAAATTAAGTTGAATTTGAATAACGAGAAAAAATATGAATTATCTCTCCTAATTTTTGAACTTGAACTATCCCCCATATACTTAACATGGGTATAATAGTTATGTTTGATAATTCACCAGAATTCAATGAATCGAGATCGCCAATTTTTTATTAAACTCTGAGGTAGGGTATATTGTTCTTATCTTGTACACGCACTTTCAGAATGATTGAATTCCTAATTCAATACAAATGTTGAATCGGTGTTCGTTGTTAGTGGGGCATATTTTTGCAACTTCAAAAATTCATAAATAATTTTTAAAAAATCTGTGACACTTTTTGAACGTGTTTTGTCATAGAGGACGGTTCAAATTAAGTTGATTTTGAATATCGAGAAATAATATGTAATATCTCTCCATATTTTTGAATTTGAACTATCCCCCATATACTTAACATGGGAAAAGTAGTTAAGTTTGATAATTCACAAAAATTCAACGAATCAAGATCGCCACTTTTTGATTAAACTCTGAGGTAGGGTATTTTGTTCTTATCATGTACACGCACTTTCAGAATGATTGAATTTCAAATTCAATAAAAATGTTGAATCGGTGTTCGTTGTTAGTGGGGCATGTTTTTGCCACTTCAGAAATTCATAACTAAATTTTAAAAAATCGTTGACACTTTTTGAAGGTGTTTTGTCATAGAGGATGGTTTAAATTAAGTTGAATTTGAATATCGAGAAAAAATATGTATTATCTCTCCATATTTTTGAATTTGAACTATCCCCCATATACTTAAAATGGAAAAAGTAGTTAAGTTTGATAATTCACCAGAATTCAATGAATCGAGATTGCCACTTTTTTACTGAACTCTGAGGTAGGGTATATTGTTCTCATCATATACACGCACTTTCAGAATAATTGACTTCCTAATTCAATACAAAAGTGGAATCGGTGTTCGCTGCTAGTATGGCATGTGGTTGCCAATTCAAAAATTCATAACTAATTTTTAAAAAACAATTGACACTTTTTGAACGTGTTTTCTCATAGAGGAAGGTTCAAATTAAGTTGATTTTGAATAACGAGAAAAAATATATATAATCTCTCCATATTTTTGAATTTGAACTATCCCCCATATACTTAAATTGGAAAAAGTAGTTAAGTTTGATAATTCAACAGAATTCAATGAATTGAGATTGCCACTTTTTTATTAAACTCTGAGGTAGGGTATATTGTTCTCATCATGTACACGCACTTTCAGAATGATTGAATTTCAAATTCAATACAAATGTTGAATCGGTGTTCGTTGTTAGTGGGGCTTGTTTTTGCCACTTCAGAAATTCATAAATAATTTTTAAAAAATCGTTGACACTTTTTGAAGGTGTTTTGTCATAGAGGACGGTTCAAATTAAGTTGAATTTGAATATCGAGAAAAAATATGTATTATCTCTCCATATTTTTGAATTTGAACTATCCCCCATATACTTAACATGGGAAAAGTAGTTAAGTTTGATAATTCAACAGAATGAAATGAATCGAAATCGCCACTTTTTTATTGAACTCTGAGGTAGGGTATATTGTTCTAATCATGTACACGCACTTTCAGAATGATTGAATTCCTAATTCAATACAAAAGTTGAATCGGTGTTCGCTGCTAGTATGGCATGTGGTTGCCACTTCAAAAATTCATAACTAATTTTTAAAAAACTGTAGACACTTTTTGAACGTGTGACGGTTCAAATTAAGTTGAATTTGAATAACGAGAAAAAATATGAATTATCTCTCCTAATTTTTGAACTTGAACTATCCCCCATATACTTAACATGGGTATAATAGTTATGTTTGATAATTCACCAGAATTCAATGAATCGAGATCGCCAATTTTTTATTAAACTCTGAGGTAGGGTATATTGTTCTTATCTTGTACACGCACTTTCAGAATGATTGAATTCCTAATTCAATACAAATGTTGAATCGGTGTTCGTTGTTAGTGGGGCATATTTTTGCAACTTCAAAAATTCATAAATAATTTTTAAAAAATCTGTGACACTTTTTGAAGGTGTTTTGTCATAGAGGACGGTTCAAATTAAGTTGAATTTGAATATCGAGAAATAATATGTAATATCTCTCCATATTTTTGAATTTGAACTATCCCCCATATACTTAACATGGGAAAAGTAGTTAAGTTTGATAATTCACAAAAATTCAACGAATCAAGATCGCCACTTTTTGATTAAACTCTGAGGTAGGGTATTTTGTTTTTATCATGTACACGAACTTTCAGAATGATTGAATTCATAATTTAATAAAGATGTCGAATTGGTGTTAGTTGTTAGTGGGGCATGTTTTTGCCACTTCAGAAATTCATAATTAATTTTTAAAAAATCGTTGACACTTTTTGAACGTGTTTTCTCATAGAAGATGGTTCAAATTAAGTTGGATTTGAATATCGAGAAAAAATATGTGTAATCTCTCCTTATTTTTGAATTTGAACTATCCCCCGAATACTTAACATGGGAAAAGTAGTTAAGTTTGATAATTCAACTGAATGAAATGAATCGAAATCGCCACTTTTTTATTGAACTCTGAGGTAGGGTATATTGTTCACATCATGTACACGCACTTTCAGAATGATTGAATTCCTAACTCAATACAAAAATTGAATCGGTGTTCGTTGTTAGTGGGGCATGTTTTTGCCAATTCAGAAATTCATAATTAATTTTTAAAAAACCGTTGACACTTTTTGAACGTGTTTTCTCATAGAAGTCGTTTCAAATTAAGTTGAATTTGAATAACGACAAAAAATATGTATTATCTCTCCATATTTTTGAATTTGAACTATCCCCCATATACTTAAAATGGAAAAAGTAGTTAAGTTTGATAATTCAACAGAATACAATGAATCGAGATTGCCACTTTTTTATTAAACTCTGAGGTAGGGTATATTGTTCTTATCTTGTACACGCACTTTCAGAATGATTGAATTTCAAATTCAATAAAAATGTTGAATCGGTGTTCGTTGTTAGTGGGGCATGTTTTTGCCACTTCAGAAATTCATAACTAAATTTTAAAAAATCGTTGACACTTTTTGAAGGTGTTTTGTCATAGAGGATGGTTTAAATTAAGTTGAATTTGAATATCGAGAAAAAATATGTATTATCTCTCCATATTTTTGAATTTGAACTATCCCCCATATACTTAAAATGGAAAAAGTAGTTAAGTTTGATAATTCACCAGAATTCAATGAATCGAGATTGCCACTTTTTTACTGAACTCTGAGGTAGGGTATATTGTTCTCATCATATACACGCACTTTCAGAATGATTGACTTCCTAATTCAATACAAAAGTGGAATCGGTGTTCGCTGCTAGTATGGCATGTGGTTGCCACTTCAAAAATTCATAACTAATTTTTAAAAACCGTAGACACTTTTTGAACGTGTGACGGTTCAAATTAAGTTGAATTTGAATAACGAGAAAAAATATGAATTATTTCTCCTAATTTTTGAACATGAACTATCCCCCATATACTTAACGTGGGAAAAGTAGTTAAGTTTGATAATTCACCAGTACTCAACGAATCAGTATCGCCACTTTTTGATTGAAATCTGAGGTAGGGTATATTGTTTTAATCATGAACCCTCACTTTCAGAATTATTGAATTCCTAACTCAATACAAAAATTGAATCGGTGTTCGTTGTTAGTGGGGCATGTTTTTGCCACTTCAGAAATTCATAACTAAATTTTAAAAAATCGTTGACACTTTTTGAAGGTGTTTTGTCATAGAGGATGGTTTAAATTAAGTTGAATTTGAATATCGAGAAAAAATATATATTATCTCTCCATATTTTTGAATTTGAACTATCCCCCATATACTTAAATTGGAAAAAGTAGTTAAGTTTGATAATTCAACAGAATTCAATGAATTGAGATTGCCACTTTTTTATTAAACTCTGAGGTAGGGTATATTGTTTTCATCATGCACACGCACTTTCAGAATGATTGAATTTCAAATTCAATACAAATGTTGAATCGGTGTTCGTTGTTAGTGGGGCTTGTTTTTGCCACTTCAAAAATTCATAACTAATTTTTAAAAAACTGTAGACACTTTTTGAACGTGTGACGGTTCAAATTAAGTTGAATTTGAATAACGAGAAAAAATATGAATTATCTCTCCTAATTTTTGAACTTGAACTATCCCCCATATACTTAACATGGGTATAATAGTTATGTTTGATAATTCACCAGAATTCAATGAATCGAGATCGCCAATTTTTTATTAAACTCTGAGGTAGGGTATATTGTTCTTATCTTGTACACGCACTTTCAGAATGATTGAATTCCTAATTCAATACAAATGTTGAATCGGTGTTCGTTGTTAGTGGGGCATATTTTTGCAACTTCAAAAATTCATAAATAATTTTTAAAAAATCTGTGACACTTTTTGAAGGTGTTTTGTCATAGAGGACGGTTCAAATTAAGTTGAATTTGAATATCGAGAAATAATATGTAATATCTCTCCATATTTTTGAATCTGAACTATCCCCCATATACTTAACATGGGAAAAGTAGTTAAGTTTGATAATTCACAAAAATTCAACGAATCAAGATCGCCACTTTTTGATTAAACTCTGAGGTAGGGTATTTTGTTTTTATCATGTACACGAACTTTCAGAATGATTGAATTCATAATTTAATAAAGATGTCGAATTGGTGTTAGTTGTTAGTGGGGCATGTTTTTGCCACTTCAGAAATTCATAATTAATTTTTAAAAAATCGTTGACACTTTTTGAACGTGTTTTCTCATAGAAGATGGTTCAAATTAAGTTGGATTTGAATATCGAGAAAAAATATGTGTAATCTCTCCTTATTTTTGAATTTGAACTATCCCCCGAATACTTAACATGGGAAAAGTAGTTAAGTTTGATAATTCAACTGAATGAAATGAATCGAAATCGCCACTTTTTTATTGAACTCTGAGGTAGGGTATATTGTTCACATCATGTACACGCACTTTCAGAATGATTGAATTCCTAACTCAATACAAAAATTGAATCGGTGTTCGTTGTTAGTGGGGCATGTTTTTGCCAATTCAGAAATTCATAATTAATTTTTAAAAAACCGTTGACACTTTTTGAACGTGTTTTCTCATAGAAGTCGTTTCAAATTAAGTTGAATTTGAATAACGACAAAAAATATGTATTATCTCTCCATATTTTTGAATTTGAACTATCCCCCATATACTTAAAATGGAAAAAGTAGTTAAGTTTGATAATTCAACAGAATACAATGAATCGAGATTGCCACTTTTTTATTAAACTCTGAGGTAGGGTATATTGTTCTTATCATGTACACGCACTTTCAGAATGATTGAATTTCAAATTCAATACAAATGTTGAATCGGTGTTCGTTGTTAGTGGGGCTTGTTTTTGCCACTTCAGAAATTCATAAATAATTTTTAAAAAATCGTTGACACTTTTTGAAGGTGTTTTGTCATAGAGGACGGTTCAAATTAAGTTGAATTTGAATATCGAGAAAAAATATGTATTATCTCTCCATATTTTTGAATTTGAACTATCCCCCATATACTTAACATGGGAAAAGTAGTTAAGTTTGATAATTCAACAGAATGAAATGAATCGAAATCGCCACTTTTTTATTGAACTCTGAGGTAGGGTATATTGTTCTAATCATGTACACGCACTTTCAGAATGATTGAATTCCTAATTCAATACAAAAGTTGAATCGGTGTTCGCTGCTAGTATGGCATGTGGTTGCCACTTCAAAAATTCATAACTAATTTTTAAAAAACTGTAGACACTTTTTGAACGTGTGACGGTTCAAATTAAGTTGAATTTGAATAACGAGAAAAAATATGAATTATCTCTCCTAATTTTTGAACTTGAACTATCCCCCATATACTTAACATGGGTATAATAGTTATGTTTGATAATTCACCAGAATTCAATGAATCGAGATCGCCAATTTTTTATTAAACTCTGAGGTAGGGTATATTGTTCTTATCTTGTACACGCACTTTCAGAATGATTGAATTCCTAATTCAATACAAATGTTGAATCGGTGTTCGTTGTTAGTGGGGCATATTTTTGCAACTTCAAAAATTCATAAATAATTTTTAAAAAATCTGTGACACTTTTTGAACGTGTTTTGTCATAGAGGACGGTTCAAATTAAGTTGATTTTGAATATCGAGAAATAATATGTAATATCTCTCCATATTTTTGAATTTGAACTATCCCCCATATACTTAACATGGGAAAAGTAGTTAAGTTTGATAATTCACAAAAATTCAACGAATCAAGATCGCCACTTTTTGATTAAACTCTGAGGTAGGGTATTTTGTTCTTATCATGTACACGCACTTTCAGAATGATTGAATTTCAAATTCAATAAAAATGTTGAATCGGTGTTCGTTGTTAGTGGGGCATGTTTTTGCCACTTCAGAAATTCATAACTAAATTTTAAAAAATCGTTGACACTTTTTGAAGGTGTTTTGTCATAGAGGATGGTTTAAATTAAGTTGAATTTGAATATCGAGAAAAAATATGTATTATCTCTCCATATTTTTGAATTTGAACTATCCCCCATATACTTAAAATGGAAAAAGTAGTTAAGTTTGATAATTCACCAGAATTCAATGAATCGAGATTGCCACTTTTTTACTGAACTCTGAGGTAGGGTATATTGTTCTCATCATATACACGCACTTTCAGAATAATTGACTTCCTAATTCAATACAAAAGTGGAATCGGTGTTCGCTGCTAGTATGGCATGTGGTTGCCAATTCAAAAATTCATAACTAATTTTTAAAAAACAATTGACACTTTTTGAACGTGTTTTCTCATAGAGGAAGGTTCAAATTAAGTTGATTTTGAATAACGAGAAAAAATATATATAATCTCTCCATATTTTTGAATTTGAACTATCCCCCATATACTTAAATTGGAAAAAGTAGTTAAGTTTGATAATTCAACAGAATTCAATGAATTGAGATTGCCACTTTTTTATTAAACTCTGAGGTAGGGTATATTGTTCTCATCATGTACACGCACTTTCAGAATGATTGAATTTCAAATTCAATACAAATGTTGAATCGGTGTTCGTTGTTAGTGGGGCTTGTTTTTGCCACTTCAGAAATTCATAAATAATTTTTAAAAAATCGTTGACACTTTTTGAAGGTGTTTTGTCATAGAGGACGGTTCAAATTAAGTTGAATTTGAATATCGAGAAAAAATATGTATTATCTCTCCATATTTTTGAATTTGAACTATCCCCCATATACTTAACATGGGAAAAGTAGTTAAGTTTGATAATTCAACAGAATGAAATGAATCGAAATCGCCACTTTTTTATTGAACTCTGAGGTAGGGTATATTGTTCTAATCATGTACACGCACTTTCAGAATGATTGAATTCCTAATTCAATACAAAAGTTGAATCGGTGTTCGCTGCTAGTATGGCATGTGGTTGCCACTTCAAAAATTCATAACTAATTTTTAAAAAACTGTAGACACTTTTTGAACGTGTGACGGTTCAAATTAAGTTGAATTTGAATAACGAGAAAAAATATGAATTATCTCTCCTAATTTTTGAACTTGAACTATCCCCCATATACTTAACATGGGTATAATAGTTATGTTTGATAATTCACCAGAATTCAATGAATCGAGATCGCCAATTTTTTATTAAACTCTGAGGTAGGGTATATTGTTCTTATCTTGTACACGCACTTTCAGAATGATTGAATTCCTAATTCAATACAAATGTTGAATCGGTGTTCGTTGTTAGTGGGGCATATTTTTGCAACTTCAAAAATTCATAAATAATTTTTAAAAAATCTGTGACACTTTTTGAAGGTGTTTTGTCATAGAGGACGGTTCAAATTAAGTTGAATTTGAATATCGAGAAATAATATGTAATATCTCTCCATATTTTTGAATTTGAACTATCCCCCATATACTTAACATGGGAAAAGTAGTTAAGTTTGATAATTCACAAAAATTCAACGAATCAAGATCGCCACTTTTTGATTAAACTCTGAGGTAGGGTATTTTGTTTTTATCATGTACACGAACTTTCAGAATGATTGAATTCATAATTTAATAAAGATGTCGAATTGGTGTTAGTTGTTAGTGGGGCATGTTTTTGCCACTTCAGAAATTCATAATTAATTTTTAAAAAATCGTTGACACTTTTTGAACGTGTTTTCTCATAGAAGATGGTTCAAATTAAGTTGGATTTGAATATCGAGAAAAAATATGTGTAATCTCTCCTTATTTTTGAATTTGAACTATCCCCCGAATACTTAACATGGGAAAAGTAGTTAAGTTTGATAATTCAACTGAATGAAATGAATCGAAATCGCCACTTTTTTATTGAACTCTGAGGTAGGGTATATTGTTCACATCATGTACACGCACTTTCAGAATGATTGAATTCCTAACTCAATACAAAAATTGAATCGGTGTTCGTTGTTAGTGGGGCATGTTTTTGCCAATTCAGAAATTCATAATTAATTTTTAAAAAACCGTTGACACTTTTTGAACGTGTTTTCTCATAGAAGTCGTTTCAAATTAAGTTGAATTTGAATAACGACAAAAAATATGTATTATCTCTCCATATTTTTGAATTTGAACTATCCCCCATATACTTAAAATGGAAAAAGTAGTTAAGTTTGATAATTCAACAGAATACAATGAATCGAGATTGCCACTTTTTTATTAAACTCTGAGGTAGGGTATATTGTTCTTATCATGTACACGCACTTTCAGAATGATTGAATTTCAAATTCAATAAAAATGTTGAATCGGTGTTCGTTGTTAGTGGGGCATGTTTTTGCCACTTCAGAAATTCATAACTAAATTTTAAAAAATCGTTGACACTTTTTGAAGGTGTTTTGTCATAGAGGATGGTTTAAATTAAGTTGAATTTGAATATCGAGAAAAAATATATATTATCTCTCCATATTTTTGAATTTGAACTATCCCCCATATACTTAAATTGGAAAAAGTAGTTAAGTTTGATAATTCAACAGAATTCAATGAATTGAGATTGCCGCTTTTTTATTAAACTCTGAGGTAGGGTATATTGTTTTCATCATGCACACGCACTTTCAGAATGATTGAATTTCAAATTCAATACAAATGTTGAATCGGTGTTCGTTGTTAGTGGGGCTTGTTTTTGCCACTTCAAAAATTCATAACTAATTTTTAAAAAACTGTAGACACTTTTTGAACGTGTGACGGTTCAAATTAAGTTGAATTTGAATAACGAGAAAAAATATGAATTATCTCTCCTAATTTTTGAACTTGAACTATCCCCCATATACTTAACATGGGTATAATAGTTATGTTTGATAATTCACCAGAATTCAATGAATCGAGATCGCCAATTTTTTATTAAACTCTGAGGTAGGGTATATTGTTCTTATCTTGTACACGCACTTTCAGAATGATTGAATTCCTAATTCAATACAAATGTTGAATCGGTGTTCGTTGTTAGTGGGGCATATTTTTGCAACTTCAAAAATTCATAAATAATTTTTAAAAAATCTGTGACACTTTTTGAAGGTGTTTTGTCATAGAGGACGGTTCAAATTAAGTTGAATTTGAATATCGAGAAATAATATGTAATATCTCTCCATATTTTTGAATCTGAACTATCCCCCATATACTTAACATGGGAAAAGTAGTTAAGTTTGATAATTCACAAAAATTCAACGAATCAAGATCGCCACTTTTTGATTAAACTCTGAGGTAGGGTATTTTGTTTTTATCATGTACACGAACTTTCAGAATGATTGAATTCATAATTTAATAAAGATGTCGAATTGGTGTTAGTTGTTAGTGGGGCATGTTTTTGCCACTTCAGAAATTCATAATTAATTTTTAAAAAATCGTTGACACTTTTTGAACGTGTTTTCTCATAGAAGATGGTTCAAATTAAGTTGGATTTGAATATCGAGAAAAAATATGTGTAATCTCTCCTTATTTTTGAATTTGAACTATCCCCCGAATACTTAACATGGGAAAAGTAGTTAAGTTTGATAATTCAACTGAATGAAATGAATCGAAATCGCCACTTTTTTATTGAACTCTGAGGTAGGGTATATTGTTCACATCATGTACACGCACTTTCAGAATGATTGAATTCCTAACTCAATACAAAAATTGAATCGGTGTTCGTTGTTAGTGGGGCATGTTTTTGCCAATTCAGAAATTCATAATTAATTTTTAAAAAACCGTTGACACTTTTTGAACGTGTTTTCTCATAGAAGTCGTTTCAAATTAAGTTGAATTTGAATAACGACAAAAAATATGTATTATCTCTCCATATTTTTGAATTTGAACTATCCCCCATATACTTAAAATGGAAAAAGTAGTTAAGTTTGATAATTCAACAGAATACAATGAATCGAGATTGCCACTTTTTTATTAAACTCTGAGGTAGGGTATATTGTTCTTATCATGTACACGCACTTTCAGAATGATTGAATTTCAAATTCAATACAAATGTTGAATCGGTGTTCGTTGTTAGTGGGGCTTGTTTTTGCCACTTCAGAAATTCATAAATAATTTTTAAAAAATCGTTGACACTTTTTGAAGGTGTTTTGTCATAGAGGACGGTTCAAATTAAGTTGAATTTGAATATCGAGAAAAAATATGTATTATCTCTCCATATTTTTGAATTTGAACTATCCCCCATATACTTAACATGGGAAAAGTAGTTAAGTTTGATAATTCAACAGAATGAAATGAATCGAAATCGCCACTTTTTTATTGAACTCTGAGGTAGGGTATATTGTTCTAATCATGTACACGCACTTTCAGAATGATTGAATTCCTAATTCAATACAAAAGTTGAATCGGTGTTCGCTGCTAGTATGGCATGTGGTTGCCACTTCAAAAATTCATAACTAATTTTTAAAAAACTGTAGACACTTTTTGAACGTGTGACGGTTCAAATTAAGTTGAATTTGAATAACGAGAAAAAATATGAATTATCTCTCCTAATTTTTGAACTTGAACTATCCCCCATATACTTAACATGGGTATAATAGTTATGTTTGATAATTCACCAGAATTCAATGAATCGAGATCGCCAATTTTTTATTAAACTCTGAGGTAGGGTATATTGTTCTTATCTTGTACACGCACTTTCAGAATGATTGAATTCCTAATTCAATACAAATGTTGAATCGGTGTTCGTTGTTAGTGGGGCATATTTTTGCAACTTCAAAAATTCATAAATAATTTTTAAAAAATCTGTGACACTTTTTGAACGTGTTTTGTCATAGAGGACGGTTCAAATTAAGTTGATTTTGAATATCGAGAAATAATATGTAATATCTCTCCATATTTTTGAATTTGAACTATCCCCCATATACTTAACATGGGAAAAGTAGTTAAGTTTGATAATTCACAAAAATTCAACGAATCAAGATCGCCACTTTTTGATTAAACTCTGAGGTAGGGTATTTTGTTCTTATCATGTACACGCACTTTCAGAATGATTGAATTTCAAATTCAATAAAAATGTTGAATCGGTGTTCGTTGTTAGTGGGGCATGTTTTTGCCACTTCAGAAATTCATAACTAAATTTTAAAAAATCGTTGACACTTTTTGAAGGTGTTTTGTCATAGAGGATGGTTTAAATTAAGTTGAATTTGAATATCGAGAAAAAATATGTATTATCTCTCCATATTTTTGAATTTGAACTATCCCCCATATACTTAAAATGGAAAAAGTAGTTAAGTTTGATAATTCACCAGAATTCAATGAATCGAGATTGCCACTTTTTTACTGAACTCTGAGGTAGGGTATATTGTTCTCATCATATACACGCACTTTCAGAATAATTGACTTCCTAATTCAATACAAAAGTGGAATCGGTGTTCGCTGCTAGTATGGCATGTGGTTGCCAATTCAAAAATTCATAACTAATTTTTAAAAAACAATTGACACTTTTTGAACGTGTTTTCTCATAGAGGAAGGTTCAAATTAAGTTGATTTTGAATAACGAGAAAAAATATATATAATCTCTCCATATTTTTGAATTTGAACTATCCCCCATATACTTAAATTGGAAAAAGTAGTTAAGTTTGATAATTCAACAGAATTCAATGAATTGAGATTGCCACTTTTTTATTAAACTCTGAGGTAGGGTATATTGTTCTCATCATGTACACGCACTTTCAGAATGATTGAATTTCAAATTCAATACAAATGTTGAATCGGTGTTCGTTGTTAGTGGGGCTTGTTTTTGCCACTTCAGAAATTCATAAATAATTTTTAAAAAATCGTTGACACTTTTTGAAGGTGTTTTGTCATAGAGGACGGTTCAAATTAAGTTGAATTTGAATATCGAGAAAAAATATGTATTATCTCTCCATATTTTTGAATTTGAACTATCCCCCATATACTTAACATGGGAAAAGTAGTTAAGTTTGATAATTCAACAGAATGAAATGAATCGAAATCGCCACTTTTTTATTGAACTCTGAGGTAGGGTATATTGTTCTAATCATGTACACGCACTTTCAGAATGATTGAATTCCTAATTCAATACAAAAGTTGAATCGGTGTTCGCTGCTAGTATGGCATGTGGTTGCCACTTCAAAAATTCATAACTAATTTTTAAAAAACTGTAGACACTTTTTGAACGTGTGACGGTTCAAATTAAGTTGAATTTGAATAACGAGAAAAAATATGAATTATCTCTCCTAATTTTTGAACTTGAACTATCCCCCATATACTTAACATGGGTATAATAGTTATGTTTGATAATTCACCAGAATTCAATGAATCGAGATCGCCAATTTTTTATTAAACTCTGAGGTAGGGTATATTGTTCTTATCTTGTACACGCACTTTCAGAATGATTGAATTCCTAATTCAATACAAATGTTGAATCGGTGTTCGTTCTTAGTGGGGCATATTTTTGCAACTTCAAAAATTCATAAATAATTTTTAAAAAATCTGTGACACTTTTTGAAGGTGTTTTGTCATAGAGGACGGTTCAAATTAAGTTGAATTTGAATATCGAGAAATAATATGTAATATCTCTCCATATTTTTGAATTTGAACTATCCCCCATATACTTAACATGGGAAAAGTAGTTAAGTTTGATAATTCACAAAAATTCAACGAATCAAGATCGCCACTTTTTGATTAAACTCTGAGGTAGGGTATTTTGTTTTTATCATGTACACGAACTTTCAGAATGATTGAATTCATAATTTAATAAAGATGTCGAATTGGTGTTAGTTGTTAGTGGGGCATGTTTTTGCCACTTCAGAAATTCATAATTAATTTTTAAAAAATCGTTGACACTTTTTGAACGTGTTTTCTCATAGAAGATGGTTCAAATTAAGTTGGATTTGAATATCGAGAAAAAATATGTGTAATCTCTCCTTATTTTTGAATTTGAACTATCCCCCGAATACTTAACATGGGAAAAGTAGTTAAGTTTGATAATTCAACTGAATGAAATGAATCGAAATCGCCACTTTTTTATTGAACTCTGAGGTAGGGTATATTGTTCACATCATGTACACGCACTTTCAGAATGATTGAATTCCTAACTCAATACAAAAATTGAATCGGTGTTCGTTGTTAGTGGGGCATGTTTTTGCCAATTCAGAAATTCATAATTAATTTTTAAAAAACCGTTGACACTTTTTGAACGTGTTTTCTCATAGAAGTCGTTTCAAATTAAGTTGAATTTGAATAACGACAAAAAATATGTATTATCTCTCCATATTTTTGAATTTGAACTATCCCCCATATACTTAAAATGGAAAAAGTAGTTAAGTTTGATAATTCAACAGAATACAATGAATCGAGATTGCCACTTTTTTATTAAACTCTGAGGTAGGGTATATTGTTCTTATCTTGTACACGCACTTTCAGAATGATTGAATTTCAAATTCAATAAAAATGTTGAATCGGTGTTCGTTGTTAGTGGGGCATGTTTTTGCCACTTCAGAAATTCATAACTAAATTTTAAAAAATCGTTGACACTTTTTGAAGGTGTTTTGTCATAGAGGATGGTTTAAATTAAGTTGAATTTGAATATCGAGAAAAAATATGTATTATCTCTCCATATTTTTGAATTTGAACTATCCCCCATATACTTAAAATGGAAAAAGTAGTTAAGTTTGATAATTCACCAGAATTCAATGAATCGAGATTGCCACTTTTTTACTGAACTCTGAGGTAGGGTATATTGTTCTCATCATATACACGCACTTTCAGAATGATTGACTTCCTAATTCAATACAAAAGTGGAATCGGTGTTCGCTGCTAGTATGGCATGTGGTTGCCACTTCAAAAATTCATAACTAATTTTTAAAAACCGTAGACACTTTTTGAACGTGTGACGGTTCAAATTAAGTTGAATTTGAATAACGAGAAAAAATATGAATTATTTCTCCTAATTTTTGAACATGAACTATCCCCCATATACTTAACGTGGGAAAAGTAGTTAAGTTTGATAATTCACCAGTACTCAACGAATCAGTATCGCCACTTTTTGATTGAAATCTGAGGTAGGGTATATTGTTTTAATCATGAACCCTCACTTTCAGAATTATTGAATTCCTAACTCAATACAAAAATTGAATCGGTGTTCGTTGTTAGTGGGGCATGTTTTTGCCACTTCAGAAATTCATAACTAATTTTTAAAAAACCGTTGACACTTTTTGAACGTGTTTTCTCATAGAAGTCGGTTCAAATTAAGTTGAATTTGAATAACGAGAAAAAATATGTATTATCTCTCCATATTTTTGAATTTGAACTATCCCCCGTATACATAACATGGGAAAAGTAGTTAAGTTTGATAATTCAACAGAATGAAATGAATCGAAATCGCCACTTTTTTATTGAACTCTGAGGTAGGGTATATTGTTCTCATCATGTACACGCACTTTCAGAATGATTGAATTCCTAATTCAACACAAAAGTCGAATCGGTGTTAATTATTAGTGGGGCATGTTTTTGCCACTTCAAAAAATCATAACTAATTTTTAAAAAATCGTTGACATTTTTTAAACGTGTTTTCTCATAGAAGACAGTCCAAATTAAGTTGAATTTGAATAACGAGAAAAAATAAGTATTATCTCTCCTTATTTTTGAATTTGAACTATCCCCATGGGGATAGTTCAAATTCAAAAATATCCCAGGTAGAAAATATCCATTGAAGCCCATGGGCACCAATTGAAAACTATAGAAAATTGGCGCTCAAAAAGGCCAATTGGCACCAATGGGTGCCGATTGGTGCCGATGGGCTTCAATGGGCGAAGGGCCATGGGTGCCGATGGGTTTCAATGGGCGAAAGGCCATGGGTTCCGATGGGCTTCAATGGGCGAAAGGCCATGGGTTCCGATGGGCTTCAATGGGCGAAAGGCCATGGGTTCCGATGGGCTTCAATGGGCGAAAGGCCATGTGTGCCGATGGGCTTCAATGGGCGAAAGGCCATTGGTTCCCATGGGCCTCAATGAGCCTCTATAGAAATGTAACCAATGGGTTCCATTGGGTTCCAATGGGCTTTTTTCAGTTTTCATACTGTATAATATGCATGGCCTCGATCCGCTAGATCTGCGTAGTGCCGCAGGTCCGCCCTGAAATTGCTGAAATCCTCGTTTTGACATTTGATCGAAATTGGGCGCTATCAATGAAGGCATAAAAATCAAGCGTCCTCAATCTACGCAGCAATAGCTGTCGACGGACATTGCTACATTGATTTCTTTTGTATTCGGTCTGCAATGAGGACGAGGAGGGACTGGCGGGGTCTGTTTTTGAATCTCAATTCTGATCCACGACAAAATTCACTTTCACTTTTTTAAAAGAAAAAAAATATAATTAATACTAGATACGAGACCATATTATAGAGATTCGACTGAACGTCCTGCAACAACCTAGAGGTACAGCAACTACCTATACATATCGTCCCTTGTCCGGAATATTAAAAAATAATCTGCCTACCATGAATCCGTTGCAATAATGAGGTATCTGCTTTTTCAGGAGAATACAACTATGAGCTATATTGGTATATTATTATAACCTATAGACTATAAAGCTCATTGTCGCGCTTCGCGCTCACCTGAAAAGAAGATAAGAGATCATCATACATTGTAACAAAATCATGGTAGGCAGATTATTCGTTATTCCGGATGAGGGACGATATAGTGCTAGTTTCAGACGCTCGGCTTCTAACTATTCCGTTGAATCGATAGGGCAACAGAATAAGCAGGAAATTAAGGAGTTCTATTGATAATTAATACCAATATAAATTGCCAACATTGAAACACTCAAAACATTTTCTGTCGTTAAGTTTGAATACATGCTTACCAATATATTGCAGAATATGCTGTAGTAAGCTAACATTGTAAATATAATAAATGATATGAAAATCCACTGAATTATTGAATTATCTACAAAGTTAGGTATTTTGTATTAACTTTTTTTCGAGTTTTTTAGCCTTAAATTTAGAAGATTTCTATTGGTCTACTTTCAATGTAAATGATAGTATAACTGATTACATTGTGAATTTAAGCTGCAAAAGATATTATAGGAAAGTTGGTAGAGTTAGTTAATTAATGCTGTAATTATTAAGACACAATTTATTGAATAAAAAGAAAAGTTGAACATTAAATGACAAGTTGTAAGAAAAAATGTAAATTGTAATGCAACATGCAAATGCATAAAATATAAATAAAAATATTTTTTATAAAAAAATATGGTATTTTGTAAACAGCAGACAGTGAAGATACGAGAGGACGGGGGTAGTATCATAATTATAACACTTACATTGTTCAGGTGTTGGTTCGTTGGGTGTTCGAACCTCAATGTAGATAATAGCACTTACACCGTGACTTAAGAATAATTATATTAAAATGCAGATAATGTCAATGCATTTTTAATATGAATATATTTAATTGTACTGACACATTTTTTCACTAGTATTGCACTTATGTCATAACTTAAGATTTTAAAGCAGACATGCTAATAATAATAATAATGTAAGGCAGAACAATATTATTTACCAGTAATACAAAGGAACAAAAATTAAAACATTTCACTAGTATTGCAGTTATATCATGACTAAAGATTATCTTAATGCAGACATTCCAATAGTAATAGTTAACGCACAACAAAAATTTACCAGTAATACAAAGGAACAAAAATTAAAACATTTCACTATAATAACAGTCATATTTAACTTAATGTGCCATGACCAAATATAGTGTTAAAGCAGAATACTATAATGCACAACACAAATTTATAGCAAAGAAAAAAGAATCAACAAAATAGTTATTACTAGGCAGAAAGCTTTCGGGATATCCGTATCGGGTGTTGTTCAACTCCTCGTTGGTCTTGAAACGTTGCAAGACCAACGAGGAGCTAGAAGAACAACGCCCGCTGCGGATATCCCGAAAGAGTTCTGCCTCGTAATAACCATTTATCGCACCGTGAAAACCTTCATCAATACAATCAACAAAAATTTCCCTATAAATAAGAAGAAAGGGTAGGAGGTTGTTATCATTAATCACTCACCAATTGTTTAGGTTGGGTTGTTTACAGGTTCAGTACACTAAACATTGTACTGCACAAAAGTCTTGATCAAAGATTAATTTAAATTGCAAACACTACACATTATAATAAAATTACATAAAAAAATAATAATAATAATAATAATAATAAAATTAAAGTTAATAAAAAAAGTTAATAATTAATAAATTATTTGCCATAAAATGTTAATGTTATGATTAAAAAAACAACCTTTTTAATCTTCATGTGGCGAGGCTGGCAGGATCAGCTGCAACAGTTAATAACATTAAAATACAAGTAATTCAGGCAACAGCAAAAGAGAGAGAGAGAGAGAGTTGATTTATTTTTGAAGGCTAGAAGGCCCCTTGGTCCTGCAAGGCAAGGCCCTTTGGTCTAGCTAAATCAAATTTAATATTATCATATTCTGTTGCAGTATTTAATTTTTTTTAATATATATAGACATCATATTTTTATATTATAATATATTATAGTGATAAAAATAAGCCAGAACGGTCGGAAACGCCAATCCGGAAAGGTGCATGTATTATATTGAATTAAAAAAAAAAAAACAAAAATTATTTTTAAAAATACCTTAATCACAGATTAAATTTAAATTTTTTTTTTTGTTTTTTTACAAAATCTTCCGCTGGCTTTGCTTTTTCGTAATTCGTAGTCTTCTTCATATATAAGACAAAAAGATGTATAGCACGTACTTGTATTTTTCATTACATATTTTTGTTTGTTATTATATAGTATTTTTTTCTATTCATGCATGATTTAATGCTCAAAATAATGCTTAAATGAGGAACTGCATGGCCGGCCCAGAATGCAGTACAGCTACTTTTTTTAGGAAATGGGGGAAAAAAAAAGAACATAATTTTGGCCTGAAAATTAAAATATTTAACGTACCGTAATATATTTTGTAATGAATTCGGTAATTTTTCGAGCACGGTTAAGCAACTACACATAATACATGACACTGAAATATAAAAAAAAAAAAAAAATGAACGGGTGAAAATACGTGCATTGCGATAAAAAAAGGTTTGTTTGCCCTAATTTAATCTATTTTTAATTAAATAAGAAGTAAGAAATGTATCTGCTCTCTGGAAAAACATTTTTCGGGAAAATAAACAATCCATCCAAATTTAAGTAACAAAATATTTTCTGTGACTATATTTTTTATTCAAAGCTTTATTAATTAATTTTTTATCGTTTAACTGTTCAACGCCGGCTAAAGTTATACAAAATTATTTTAAAATTGATAAAGTTTCGTATAAAAAAAATATTATTCCCAACAAAAATTTTTGTTGGCAAATATTATTTTACGTTGGATATGCAATGATTTTTTTATTGTTTTTTTTTTTTTTCAGAAAAAAAGTTTCTCTATGGAGGAGATACACTTCTCACTTTCTATTTAATTAAAATTAATTATTCAAATTAGGACAAAATTACACTATTTTTATCGCAATTTACATATTTTCATTTGTTTAATTATTTCAGGGTCATAACCTCATAACATGTTTTGTTAATTTTATATGAATTTTTAAGTGCCATGTGCGCAAATCGGAAAAGTCATGAAAATCCATTGAAAGAACCCAAGGTTTTTCTGTCAAAAAAATTCACATAAATTAAATTTTTGCTTCAAAAATATGAAATTACTAATAAATATTAAGAAATAAATTTACTATGTGTCATTATGTTTTTTACAATATTCTGGCCGGGCTTATTGAAACCTGCAGAGCTACAACTCTCCAAAGTTCAGGTGACTCAATTTGTGAATCCGAGAGTAGTTATAATCCTTATTGAAAATCAAATTTAAAGGTGAACCAAAATTATCACTTTTTTTTTTTTACATATTCGGGTACATTAATTACTACAATTATTTTGGTAGATATGTTCCACAATAATTTGGTAAGATTATTTTCCTAAATGTGCATTTTTTGACCCAAAGTCACACAGAAAAATGTTCCAATTTAGGTTTTAGTTGTTACATTGGGACTTTATTCTTGCAAAACTCCTCGATTAAAAAAAAAAAAAAAAAAAATAGATGAAAGAAAAAAATGTACAGAAAATATGACTCGCGTTATCATTCACCAAAAAAGGTTTAAATTATTATTTTACCTTAGAATCCAAAATTTTACAAAAAATAATATAAAATCTCGCGATGTTTAGATATTTTTGTATTAAAAATATAAGCAAGCCACGCCCCTTTTTTGAAAAAAAATCGCGTCTGCGGCAAACTGCTTGGGGGGCTCCGCCCCCCAAACCCCCCGATGGTGTAGAGGCCCCCGCCTTTCATTGCTCAGTAGGCCTTTTCACCCCAGTCCGACCCTGCACATGTGATTCGTATTAATTATATTTTTTTTTTTCCTTTTTTAAAATACTGATTTAAATTTACTTAATTTACCGCAAAAAAGAGGAACTTTTTATAACAAATTAACAATACCATACGTACCCGATAGCTAACTGCGAGTACTCGACCTCAGACTTACCAAAACTAAAACAAAAAAAGTGATCCTGATGCAGGCTCTGCATGCATCACAATTTATACAAAATTTGAATCTGAATAAAGCAACATTTTCTTTTTCCTGCTAATAGGTTTATTTTTTAACTACATAGCTGCTGGCGTATTTATTAATTTGGCGTATTTCTAATCATTATCACTAAGCAAGTTTCAATTGAAAGAAGAATAAAAACATTTATAGCAGCAAGGAAATTGTCTTGCTTGAAACAAAGATTAAAAATTAGCATTAAAATTAACTGTTGCTTACAATCAAATACTTCATATCAGTAAATAAAAAATTCGCAGTAAAATACTTTGCATTTATCTTGCAAAAAGTTAGTATACTAAATAAGCAATTTGTAAGTATAAAAAACTTGAACTTAAATAAAGTACTGGAGAAAGAAAATTAATTAAACATTCTCTTAATTATCAGTTTGCTTGAAAAGTCCTGCTTTCTCAAACTCCTACAATAAATTAATTAACATTTTATTTATTTGGAATCCGAAATCTTTATATATTTCTCCAGTGAACAATTAACCTAATATATACACGATTCTCGAATATCTCGAGCTCTCGAAGGTATAATTCTGCTATTTTTTATTATTACTTCCCTCCCCATGCTGGTATTATGGTATTCTTCCGAGTCCAGGAAGGATTTTTATATTAATTCAGTGTAATTAAGTGCGGCCAAACTATTTGTTGGCTATTTTAAAAATCACGAATAATTATAATTTATACAACAATTTAACACAAAATTTTAAATTTAAGCAAATGCTAAATGCAGTAAATTTAGAAAAAAAAAAATGTTTAAGGAATCGAAATTAAGGATCGAGAGGATGAGTTCTATACTTCTTTCCTTTTTCAAAAAATATAAGAATTAAATTTATATAAGTAATATAAGTATAAGTATCACTAGAGTTGATTAATTAAGATTTAATACTTGGTATTATAATATAGTAAATATTAATTGCAGCTAAAATTAAAATTTAATTGAAGCTATTTAGTGTAATTTTTGAAAAATTTAGCGAAATTTAGTAAAAAAATTAGTGAAAATCCAAAAAAAATCGCGCCTGCGGCAGGCTACTGGGGGGCTCCGCCCCCCAGACCCCCCTTTAGAGTGTTAGCCCCCGCCTATGTGGGCCGTCATTCTTTCTCGCTCGGTGGGGCGTTTGGGCCCAGTCCGTGCCTGAATCCCGAGTGCACCCAGTTCTCAGCACGATGACTATAAGCCGAAGTCACTGCACCGGGATTCAAACTCATGACCTCCTGATTACAAGTCAGGAGCGCTACCACTGCGCCATCATGCACAACCCACAAACATACGCACCTTGGCTTTTTTGGGTTTCTTGTTTGGGGGTGGTGATGTCTCTTTTTCTCCATCAACTTGCTGAGAATACTTTTGATGCATAGCCGACGTAGTATATTCGCATGAGGATGACTCGCTGCCGCTACTCTCATCATCAGATGAATCACCCTCACTGGCAGACTCCTTGATTTTGGGGATTTTCAGGCGGCCTTGACTCTCTCTTTCTTTGGCCCCTTGCAATATTTCTAAAAAGAAACACATTAAAAATATTTATATAACTATACAATGCCCATACTATATGGGACCCATATAGGCAGATTGGAAAGAAGGAGTTGGAAAAGGTTCAGCGGAGGGCTGCTAGAAGAGTTATGGGTAGAATGAGAAAATGGAGATTAGTTGCAGATGACAAAAAGGTGTGGAAAGATTATGAAAGCGTGTCGAAAATGATTCAGACTTTGGAGTGGGAGCCACTCGAGGAAAGGAGAAGGTACAACCGATTAGGAAATTTGTTTAAAGTTAACAGGGAGATGGCAGGTTGGAGCGAGTTTAGCGATAGAACTAGGAAAGGTAGATACATTGGGAGGGGGGATCATCAGTGGAAGCTGGAGTTCAGGGGTAGTGGAAGCGATGTGGGAAAGTATTCCTTCATAAACCGAACAGTGAGGGAGTGGAACTCCCTGCCGTCCGAGGTGGTGGGGGCGGAGAGTTACGGGGGATTTAAGAGTGCGTTGAGCACTATATTGCGAGCCACCGTGGTTTAGCCACATTTGCCGCAGAGCGTTAAAATCTAAAATCTACATCTAAATGCCAATAAAAATCTTGAATAACGACGTACGGGACTCTGGATCATATATGATACATACTGGTATGCATCCTATATGATTACTAGGCATAAAACAGCCGTGTAAAACGGATCATAAAATTACATTTATTTTCTTTCATTGTACTTGTAACAATACATTGTGTGTATGCATACAAAATATAAACATACTCACCAGCAACATATAACACCGTAGCTTTGTCGTAGCCCTCCTCGGTATCTGTAGTTTTAACCTCCGCATCTTCCTTGTAGTACACTGCATAATACTGCTTATATTTGTTATATTTAAGTGGGTTAAATCTTTTAATCTTGTCTGATTTAACAATTTTGACTTTGCCATCGACTTGAAATTTCACAATCACAAAATATTGTCGTTGGCTCATTTTTAATGGTATGTATAATATACAGTATGCATATATAGTATGTATGCATACGTGATACGCTGGTATTTTTTTACAATAATTAAGCTATATATAAGTCAATTTTAAGAAACAAATTGTTCAGTATTTTAAGAAACCGTAATGTAAATTAGTTAAAAATCAAGGCCATAATATTAATATTAATAAAAAAAAATCACAATATCATATCATACTTTTGCTTCTTTTGTTGATGTCATGTTGTCCTAGGCTCTGCGCGTCTCTATGTTTCCCCCGTTTCCTGATTTCCGCTGGCTGAAAACCAACGCCGCCTACATTATCATATATTTTTCTCATCGTCCGTTGATAACCAGAGTCTGCAATAGTAGCGACATCACATCATTTCACGTTAAAAATTGTGGCAAATTTATCAACTATTATTCTTAATCTTAGTTTTATTTTATGACACTGCATTGTATCATACGCATAGTGGCGCTACACTCGTTTCAAAGTAACAACAGCATGGAGGGGGCTGGGGGGGAAGAAAGGAATGCGAGTGAGCCCAGTGTTGAAAACTTCCATCGAGCGATGCGTCATCCCGGCCAAATCCCGGCAAGCACCGAAGGGGCGGAAGGGGAATAATGCAAGCAAGGCAACGTTGCAAATTTGCGATTTGCATTGGTTTCATTGCGCGTTAAAATCTTTCTTGACCTAGCTGCTTAATATTGATTTTTTTTTAAATTTATACCATGAATTAGGCATATCATAAATAATTGAAATGCGTGCTACTATTATTAACCAAAATGTCCCTAAGAAAAGGCGGGAGTAAAAGTAACCCCCCCCTAACCCAGAGTGCCGCATGCTGCATGGATCCGCCCTGATGTAAATATATGCTATATATATATAAACATATATATATATATTATATTATATATATATATTATATTATATATATATATATATATATATATATATATATATATATATATATATATATATATATATATATATATATATTTCTTGGTCGATCGGTCTCGCCCGATGACTTCCAAGGGTATAATATTATTATATTGAAACCGATACATTCCAATGGGCCACTTATTTTGGCTGATAAGATTCAATGGTGAACTTAAAGGGTCTCTATAGTATCCAATGGGAAACAATTGGTGGATGATCACAAGCCATTGAAACCGTTAGGAATTTCAATGGGTTTCAATGTTTATCTATTGGATACCTTAAAAACCCGTCAAAAAAAAAAAACCCATAGACACACATTGAATTTTGAATGGGTTTCAATCAGCGGCAATGGGAATTTTCTACCTGGGCATATATAGTTATCATCTGAAAAGTAGTTAAGTTTGATAATTCACCAGAATTCAGCTAATCGAGATCGCCACTTTTTTATTAAATTCTGAGCTAGAGTGTATTGTTCCTATTATGTACACGCACTTTCAAAATGATTGAATTCCTAATTCAATACAAAAGTTGAATCGGTGTTCGCTGCTAGTATGGCATGTGGTTGCCACTTCAAAAATTCATAACTAATTTTTAAAAAACAATTGACACTTTTTGAACGTGTTTTCTCATGGAGAAAGGTTCAAATTAAGTTGATTTTGAATAACGAGAAAAAATATATATAATCTCTCCTTATTTTTGAATTTGAACTATCCCCCGTATACATAACATGGGAAAAGTAGTTAAGTTTGATAATTCAACAAAATGAAATGAATCGAAATCGCCACTTTTTTATTGAATTCTTAGGTAGGGTATATTGTTCTAATCATGTACACGCACTTTCAGAATGATTGAATTCCTAATTCAATACAAAAGTTGAATCGGTGTTCGCTGCTAGTATGGCATGTGGTTGCCACTTCAAAAATTCATAACTAATTTTTAAAAAACTGTAGACACTTTTTGAACGTGTGACGGTTCAAATTAAGTTGAATTTGAATAACGAGAAAAAATATGAATTATCTCTCCTAATTTTTGAACTTGAACTATCCCCCATATACTTAACATGGGTATAATAGTTATGTTTGATAATTCACCAGAATTCAATGAATCGAGATCGCCAATTTTTTATTAAACTCTGAGGTAGGGTATATTGTTCTTATCTTGTACACGCACTTTCAGAATGATTGAATTCCTAATTCAATACAAATGTTGAATCGGTGTTCGTTGTTAGTGGGGCATATTTTTGCAACTTCAAAAATTCATAAATAATTTTTAAAAAATCTGTGACACTTTTTGAAGGTGTTTTGTCATAGAGAACGGTTCAAATTAAGTTGAATTTGAATATCGAGAAATAATATGTAATATCTCTCCATATTTTTGAATTTGAACTATCCCCCATATACTTAACATGGGAAAAGTAGTTAAGTTTGATAATTCACAAAAATTCAACGAATCAAGATCGCCACTTTTTGATTAAACTCTGAGGTAGGGTATTTTGTTTTTATCATGTACACGAACTTTCAGAATGATTGAATTCATAATTTAATAAAGAAGTCGAATTGGTGTTAGTTGTTAGTGGGGCATGTTTTTGCCATTTCAGAAATTCATAATTAATTTTTAAAAAATCGTTGACACTTTTTGAACGTGTTTTCTCATAGAAGATGGTTCAAATTAAGTTGAATTTGAATATCGAGAAAAAATATGTGTAATCTCTCCTTATTTTTGAATTTGAACTATCCCCCGTATACTTAACATGGGAAAAGTAGTTAAGTTTGATAATTCAACTGAATGAAATGAATCAAAATCGCCACTTTTTTATTGAACTCTGAGGTAGGGTATATTGTTCTTATCATGTACACGCACTTTCAAAATGATTGAATTCCTATTTCAATACAAAAAATGAATCGGTGTTCACTGCTAGTATGGCATGTGGTTGCCAATTCAAAAATTCATAACCAATTTTTAAAAAACTGTAAACACTTTTAGAACGTGTGACGGTTCAAATTAAGTTGAATTTGAATAACGAGAAAAAATATGAATTATCTCTCTTAATTTTTGAACTTGAACTATTCTCCATATTCTAAACGTGGGAAAAGTAGTTAAGTTTGATAATTCACCAGAACTCAACGAATCAGTATCGCCACTTTTTTATTGCAGTTATATCATGACTAAAGATTATCTTAATGCAGACATTCCAATAGTAATAGTTAACGCACAACAAAAATTTACCAGTAATACAAAGGAACAAAAATTAAAACATTTCACTATTATTGCAGTTATATCATGACTAAAGATTATCTTAATGCAGACATTCCAATAGTAATAGTTAACGCACAACAAAAATTTACCAGTAATACAAAGGAACAAAAATTAAAACATTTCACTATAATAACAGTCATATTTAACTTAATGTGCCATGACCAAATATAGTGTTAAAGCAGAATACTATAATGCACAACACAAATTTATAGCAAAGAAAAAAGAATCAACAAAATAGTTATTACTAGGCAGAAAGCTTTCGGGATATCCGTATCGGGTGTTGTTCAACTCCTCGTTGGTCTTGAAACGTTGCAAGACCAACGAGGAGCTAGAAGAACAACGCCCGCTGCGGATATCCCGAAAGAGTTCTGCCTCGTAATAACCATTTATCGCACCGTGAAAACCTTCATCAATACAATCAACAAAAATTTCCCTATAAATAAGAAGAAAGGGTAGGAGGTTGTTATCATTAATCACTCACCAATTGTTTAGGTTGGGTTGTTTACAGGTTCAGTACACTAAACATTGTACTGCACAAAAGTCTTGATCAAAGATTAATTTAAATTGCAAACACTACACATTATAATAAAATTACATAAAAAAAAAATAATAATAATAATAATAATAAAATTAAAGTTAATAAAAAAAGTTAATAATTAATAAATTATTTGCCATAAAATGTTAATGTTATGATTAAAAAAACAACCTTTTTAATCTTCATGTGGCGAGGCTGGCAGGATCAGCTGCAACAGTTAATAACATTAAAATACAAGTAATTCAGGCAACAGCAAAAGAGAGAGAGAGAGAGAGTTGATTTATTTTTGAAGGCTAGAAGGCCCCTTGGTCCTGCAAGGCAAGGCCCTTTGGTCTAGCTAAATCAAATTTAATATTATCATATTCTGTTGCAGTATTTAATTTTTTTTAATATATATAGACATCATATTTTTATATTATAATATATTATAGTGATAAAAATAAGCCAGAACGGTCGGAAACGCCAATCCGGAAAGGTGCATGTATTATATTGAATTAAAAAAAAAAAACAAAAATTATTTTTAAAAATACCTTAATCACAGATTAAATTTAAATTTTTTTTTTTGTTTTTTTACAAAATCTTCCGCTGGCTTTGCTTTTTCGTAATTCGTAGTCTTCTTCATATATAAGACAAAAAGATGTATAGCACGTACTTGTATTTTTCATTACATATTTTTGTTTGTTATTATATAGTATTTTTTTCTATTCATGCATGATTTAATGCTCAAAATAATGCTTAAATGAGGAACTGCATGGCCGGCCCAGAATGCAGTACAGCTACTTTTTTTAGGAAATGGGGGAAAAAAAAAGAACATAATTTTGGCCTGAAAATTAAAATATTTAACGTACCGTAATATATTTTGTAATGAATTCGGTAATTTTTCGAGCACGGTTAAGCAACTACACATAATACATGACACTGAAATATAAAAAAAAAAAAAAAATGAACGGGTGAAAATACGTGCATTGCGATAAAAAAAGGTTTGTTTGCCCTAATTTAATCTATTTTTAATTAAATTAGAAGTAAGAAATGTATCTGCTCTCTGGAAAAACATTTTTCGGGAAAATAAACAATCCATCCAAATTTAAGTAACAAAATATTTTCTGTGACTATATTTTTTATTCAAAGCTTTATTAATTAATTTTTTATCGTTTAACTGTTCAACGCCGGCTAAAGTTATACAAAATTATTTTAAAATTGATAAAGTTTCGTATAAAAAAAATATTATTCCCAACAAAAATTTTTGTTGGCAAATATTATTTTACGTTGGATATGCAATGATTTTTTTATTGTTTTTTTTTTTTTTCAGAAAAAAAGTTTCTCTATGGAGGAGATACACTTCTCACTTTCTATTTAATTAAAATTAATTATTCAAATTAGGACAAAATTACACTATTTTTATCGCAATTTACATATTTTCATTTGTTTAATTATTTCAGGGTCATAACCTCATAACATGTTTTGTTAATTTTATATGAATTTTTAAGTGCCATGTGCGCAAATCGGAAAAGTCATGAAAATCCATTGAAAGAACCCAAGGTTTTTCTGTCAAAAAAATTCACATAAATTAAATTTTTGCTTCAAAAATATGAAATTACTAATAAATATTAAGAAATAAATTTACTATGTGTCATTATGTTTTTTACAATATTCTGGCCGGGCTTATTGAAACCTGCAGAGCTACAACTCTCCAAAGTTCAGGTGACTCAATTTGTGAATCCGAGAGTAGTTATAATCCTTATTGAAAATCAAATTTAAAGGTGAACCAAAATTATCACTTTTTTTTTTTTACATATTCGGGTACATTAATTACTACAATTATTTTGGTAGATATGTTCCACAATAATTTGGTAAGATTATTTTCCTAAATGTGCATTTTTCGACCCAAAGTCACACAGAAAAATGTTCCAATTAAAGTTTTGGTTGTTACATTGGGACTTTATTCTTGCAAAACTCCTCGATTAAAAAAAAAAAAAAAAAAAATAGATGAAAGAAAAAAATGTACAGAAAATATGACTCGCGTTATCATTCACCAAAAAAGGTTTAAATTATTATTTTTCCTTAGAATCCAAAATTTTACAAAAAATAATATAAAATCTCGCGATGTTTAGATATTTTTGTATTAAAAATATAAGCAAGCCACGCCCCTTTTTTGAAAAAAATCGCGCCTGCGGCAAACTGCTTGGGGGGCTCCGCCCCCCAAACCCCCCGATGGTGTAGAGGCCCCCGCCTTTCATTGCTCAGTAGGCCTTTTCACCCCAGTCCGACCCTGCACATGTGATTCGTATTAATTATATTTTTTTTTTTCCTTTTTTAAAATACTGATTTAAATTTACTTAATTTACCGCAAAAAAGAGGAACTTTTTATAACAAATTAACAATACCATACGTACCCAATAGCTAACTGCGAGTACTCGACCTCAGACTTACCAAAACTAAAACAAAAAAAGTGATCCTGATGCAGGCTCTGCATGCATCACAATTTATACAAAATTTGATTCTGAATAAAGCAACATTTTCTTTTTCCTGCTAATAGGTTTATTTTTTAACTACATAGCTGCTGGCGTATTTATTAATTTGGCGTATTTCTAATCATTATCACTAAGCAAGTTTCAATTGAAAGAAGAATAAAAACATTTATAGCAGCAAGGAAATTGTCTTGCTTGAAACAAAGATTAAAAATTAGCATTAAAATTAACTGTTGCTTACAATCAAATACTTCATATCAGTAAATAAAAATTCGCAGTAAAATACTTTGCCATTATCTTGCAAAAAGTTAGTATACTAAATAAGCAATTTGTAAGTATAAAAAACTTGAACTTAAATAAAGTACTGGAGAAAGAAAATTATTTAAACATTCTCTTAATTATCAGTTTGCTTGAAAAGTCCTGCTTTCTCAAACTCCTACAATAAATTAATTAACATTTTATTTATTTGGAATCCAAAATCTTTATATATTTCTCCAGTGAACAATTAACCTAATATATACACGATTCTCGAATATCTCGAGCTCTCGAAGGTATAATTCTGCTATTTTTTATTATTATTTCCCTCCCCATGCTGGTATTATGGTATTCTTCCGAGTCCAGGAAGGATTTTTATATTAATTCAGTGTAATTAAGTGCGGCCAAACTATTTGTTGGCTATTTTAAAAATCACGAATAATTATAATTTATACAACAATTTAACACAAAATTTTAAATTTAAGCAAATGCTAAATGCAGTAAATTTAGAAAAAAAAAATGTTTAAGGAATCGAAATTAAGGATCGAGAGGATGAGTTCTATACTTCTTTCCTTTTTCAAAAAATATAAGAATTAAATTTATATAAGTAATATAAGTATAAGTATCACTAGAGTTGATTAATTAAGATTTAATACTTGGTATTATAATATAGTAAATATTAATTGCAGCTAAAATTAAAATTTAATTGAAGCTATTTAGTGTAATTTTTGAAAAATTTAGCGAAATTTAGTAAAAAAATTAGTGAAAATCCAAAAAAAATCGCGCCTGCGGCAGGCTACTGGGGGGCTCCGCCCCCCAGACCCCCCTTTAGGGTGTTAGCCCCCGCCTATGTGGGCCGTCATTCTTTCTCGCTCGGTGGGCCGTTTGGGCCCAGTCCGTGCCTGAATCCCGAGTGCACCCAGTTCTCAGCACGATGACTATAAGCCGAAGTCACTGCACCGGGATTCAAACTCATGACCTCCTGATTACAAGTCAGTAGCGCTACCACTGCGCCATCATGCACAACCCACAAACATACGCACCTTGGCTTTTTTGGGTTTCTTGTTTGGGGGTGGTGATGTCTCTTTTTCTCCATCAACTTGCTGAGAATACTTTTGATGCATAGCCGACGTAGTATATTCGCATGAGGATGACTCGCTGCCGCTACTCTCATCATCAGATGAATCACCCTCACTGGCAGACTCCTTGATTTTGGGGATTTTCAGGCGGCCTTGACTCTCTCTTTCTTTGGCCCCTTGCAATGTTTCTAAAAAGAAACACATTAAAAATATTTATATAACTATACAATGCCCATACTATATGGGACCCATATAGGCAGATTGGAAAGAAGGAGTTGGAAAAGGTTCAGCGGAGGGCTGCTAGAAGAGTTATGGGTAGAATGAGAAAATGGAGATTAGTTGCAGATGACAAAAAGGTGTGGAAAGATTATGAAAGCGTGTCGAAAATGATTCAGACTTTGGAGTGGGAGCCACTCGAGGAAAGGAGAAGGTACAACCGATTAGGAAATTTGTTTAAAGTTAACAGGGAGATGGCAGGTTGGAGCGAGTTTAGCGATAGAACTAGGAAAGGTAGATACATTGGGAGGGGGGATCATCAGTGGAAGCTGGAGTTCAGGGGTAGTGGAAGCGATGTGGGAAAGTATTCCTTCATAAACCGAACAGTGAGGGAGTGGAACTCCCTGCCGTCCGAGGTGGTGGGGGCGGAGAGTTACGGGGGATTTAAGAGTGCGTTGAGCACTATATTGCGAGCCACCGTGGTTTAGCCACATTTGCCGCAGAGCGTTAAAATCTAAAATCTACATCTAAATGCCAATAAAAATCTTGAATAACGACGTACGGGACTCTGGATCATATATGATACATACTGGTATGCATCCTATATGATTACTAGGCATAAAACAGCCGTGTAAAACGGATCATAAAATTACATTTATTTTCTTTCATTGTACTTGTAACAATACATTGTGTGTATGCATACAAAATATAAACATACTCACCAGCAACATATAACACCGTAGCTTTGTCGTAGCCCTCCTCGGTATCTGTAGTTTTAACCTCCGCATCTTCCTTGTAGTACACTGCATAATACTGCTTATATTTGTTATATTTAAGTGGGTTAAATCTTTTAATCTTGTCTGATTTAACAATTTTGACTTTGCCATCGACTTGAAATTTCACAATCACAAAATATTGTCGTTGGCTCATTTTTAATGGTATGTATAATATACAGTATGCATATATAGTATGTATGCATACGTGATACGCTGGTATTTTTTTACAATAATTAAGCTATATATAAGTCAATTTTAAGAAACAAATTGTTCAGTATTTTATGAAACCGTAATGTAAATTAGTTAAAAATCAAGGCCATAATATTAATATTAATAAAAAAAAATCACAATATCATATCATACTTTTGCTTCTTTTGTTGATGTCATGTTGTCCTAGGCTCTGCGCGTCTCTATGTTTCCCCCGTTTCCTGATTTCCGCTGGCTGAAAACCAACGCCGCCTACATTATCATATATTTTTCTCATCGTCCGTTGATAACCAGAGTCTGCAATAGTAGCGACATCACATCATTTCACGTTAAAAATTGTGGCAAATTTATCAACTATTATTCTTAATCTTAGTTTTATTTTATGACACTGCATTGTATCATACGCATAGTGGCGCTACACTCGTTTCAAAGTAACAACAGCATGGAGGGGGCTGGGGGGGAAGAAAGGAATGCGAGTGAGCCCAGTGTTGAAAACTTCCATCGAGCGATGCGTCATCCCGGCCAAATCCCGGCAAGCACCGAAGGGGCGGAAGGGGAATAATGCAAGCAAGGCAACGTTGCAAATTTGCGATTTGCATTGGTTTCATTGCGCGTTAAAATCTTTCTTGACCTAGCTGCTTAATATTGATTTTTTTTTAAATTTATACCATGAATTAGGCATATCATAAATAATTGAAATGCGTGCTACTATTATTAACCAAAATGTCCCTAAGAAAAGGGAGTACAAGTAACCCCCCCCCCCTAACCCAGAGTGCCGCATGCTGCATGGATCCGCCCTGATGTAAATATATGCTATATATATAAATATATATATATATATATATATATATATATATATATATATATATATATATATATATATATATATATTTATAGATATAGATGTATATATATATATATATATATATATATATATATATATATATATATATATATATATATATATATATATATTTCTTGGTCGATCGGTCTCGCCCGATGACTTCCAAGGGTATAATTATATTGAAACCGATACATTCCAATGGGCCACTTATTTTGGCTGATAAGATTCAATGGTGAACTTAAAGGGTCTCTATAGTATCCAATGGGAAACAATTGGTGGATGATCACAAGCCATTGAAACCGTTAGGAATTTCAATGGGTTTCAATGTTTATCTATTGGATACCTTAAAAACCCGTCAAAAATGATCAAAACCCATAGACACACATTGAATTTTGAATGGGATTCAATCAGCGGCAATGGGAATTTTCTACCTGGGCCGGGGCATGTTTTTGCCACTTCAGAAATTCATAACTAATTTTTAAAAAACCGTTGACACTTTTTGAACGTGTTTTCTCATAGAAGTCGGTTCAAATTAAGTTGAATTTGAATAACGAGATAAAATAAGTATTATCTCTCCTTATTTTTGAATTTGAACTATCCCCATATATAGTTATCATCTGAAAAGTAGTTAAGTTTGATAATTCACCAGAATTCAGCTAATCGAGATCGCCACTTTTTGATTAAATTCTGAGCTAGGGTGTATTGTTCCTATTATGTACACGCACTTTCAAAATGATTGAATTCCTAATTCAATACAAAAGTTGAATCGGTGTTCGCTGCTAGTATGGCATGTGGTTGCCAATTCAAAAATTCATAACTAATTTTTAAAAAACAATTGACACTTTTTGAACGTGTTTTCTCATAGAGGAAGGTTCAAATTAAGTTGATTTTGAATAACGAGAAAAAATATATATAATCTCTCCTTATTTTTGAATTTGAACTATCCCCCGTATACATAACATGGGAAAAGTAGTTAAGTTTGATAATTCAACAGAATGAAATGAATCGAAATCGCCACTTTTTTATTGAACTCTGTGGTAGGGTATATTGTTCTCATCATGTACACGCACTTTCAGAATGATTGAATTTCAAATTCAATACAAATGTTGAATCGGTGTTCGTTGTTAGTGGGGCTTGTTTTTGCCACTTCAGAAATTCATAAATAATTTTTAAAAAATTGTTGACACTTTTTGAAGGTGTTTTGTCATAGAGGACGGTTCAAATTAAGTTGAATTTGAATATTGAGAAAAAATATGTATTATCTCTCCATATTTTTGAATTTGAACTATCCCCCATATACTTAACATCGAAAAAGTAGTTAAGTTTGATAATTCAACAAAATGAAATGAATCGAAATCGCCACTTTTTTATTGAACTCTGAGGTAGGGTATATTGTTCTAATCATGTACACGCACTTTCAGAATGATTGAATTCCTAATTCAATACAAAAGTTGAATCGGTGTTCGCTGCTAGTATGGCATGTGGTTGCCACTTCAAAAATTCATAACTAATTTTTAAAAAACTGTAGACACTTTTTGAACGTGTGACGGTTCAAATTAAGTTGAATTTGAATAACGAGAAAAAATATGAATTATCTCTCCTAATTTTTGAACTTGAACTATCCCCCATATACTTAACATGGGTATAATAGTTATGTTTGATAATTCACCAGAATTCAATGAATCGAGATCGCCAATTTTTTATTAAACTCTGAGGTAGGGTATATTGTTCTTATCTTGTACACGCACTTTCAGAATGATTGAATTCCTAATTCAATACAAATGTTGAATCGGTGTTCGTTGTTAGTGGGGCATATTTTTGCAACTTCAAAAATTCATAAATAATTTTTAAAAAATCTGTGACACTTTTTGAAGGTGTTTTGTCATAGAGGATGGTTCAAATTAAGTTGAATTTGAATATCGAGAAATAATATGTAATATCTCTCCATATTTTTGAATTTGAACTATCCCCCATATACTTAACATGGGAAAAGTAGTTAAGTTTGATAATTCACAAAAATTCAACGAATCAAGATCGCCACTTTTTGATTAAACTCTGAGGTAGGGTATTTTGTTTTTATCATGTACACGAACTTTCAGAATGATTGAATTCATAATTTAATAAAGAAGTCGAATTGGTGTTAGTTGTTAGTGGGGCATGTTTTTGCCACTTCAGAAATTCATAATTAATTTTTAAAAAATCGTTGACACTTTTTGAACGTGTTTTCTCATAGAAGATGGTTCAAATTAAGTTGAATTTGAATATCGAGAAAAAATATGTGTAATCTCTCCTTATTTTTGAATTTGAACTATCCCTCGTATACTTAACATGGGAAAAGTAGTTAAGTTTGATAATTCAACTGAATGAAATGAATCGAAATCGCCACTTTTTTATTGAAATCTGAGGTAGGGTATATTGTTCAGATCATGTACACGCACTTTCAGAATGATTGAATTCCTAACTCAATACAAAAATTGAATTGGTGTTCGTTGTTAGTGGGGCATGTTTTTGCCAATTCAGAAATTCATAATTAATTTTTAAAAAACCGTTGACACTTTTTGAACGTGTTTTCTCATAGAAGTCGTTTCAAATTAAGTTGAATTTGAATAACGAAAAAATTATGTATTATCTCTCCATATTTTTGAATTTGAACTATCCCCCATATACTTAAAATGGAAAAAGTAATTAAGTTTGATAATTCAACAGAATACAATGAATCGAGATTGCCACTTTTTTATTAAACTCTGAGGTAGGGTATATTGTTCTTATCATGTACACGCACTTTCAGAATGATTGAATTTCAAATTCAATAAAAATGTTGAATCGGTGTTCGTTGTTAGTGGGGCATGTTTTTGCCACTTCAGAAATTCATAACTAATTTTTAAAAAATCGTTGACACTTCTTGAAGGTGTTTTGTCATAGAGGATGGTTTAAATTAAGTTGAATTTGAATATCGAGAAAAAATATGTATTATCTCTCCATATTTTTGAATTTGAACTATCCCCCATATACTTAAAATGGAAAAAGTAGTTAAGTTTGATAATTCACCAGAATTCAATGAATCGAGATTGCCACTTTTTTACTGAACTCTGAGGTAGGGTATATTGTTCTCATCATATACACGCACTTTCAGAATGATTGACTTCCTAATTCAATACAAAAGTGGAATCGGTGTTCGCTGCTAGTATGGCATGTGGTTGCCACTTCAAAAATTCATAACTAATTTTTAAAAACCGTAGACACTTTTTGAACGTGTGACGGTTCAAATTAAGTTGAATTTGAATAACGAGAAAAAATATGAATTATTTCTCCTAATTTTTGAACTTGAACTATCCCCCATATACTTAACGTGGGAAAAGTAGTTAAGTTTGATAATTCACCAGTACTCAACGAATCAGTATCGCCACTTTTTGATTGAAATCTGAGGTAGGGTATATTGTTTTAATCATGAACCCGCACTTTCAGAATTATTGAATTCCTAACTCAATACAAAAATTGAATCGGTGTTCGTTGTAAGTGGGGCATGTTTTTGCCACTTCAGAAATTCATAACTAATTTTTAAAAAACCGTTGACACTTTTTGAACGTGTTTTCTCATAGAAGTCGGTTCAAATTAAGTTGAATTTGAATATCGAGAAAAAATATGTATTATCTCTCCATATTTTTGAATTTGAACTATCCCCCATATACTTAACATGGGAAAAGTAGTTAAGTTTGATAATTCAACAGAATGAAATGAATCGAAATCGCCACTTTTTTATTGAACTCTGAGGTAGGGTATATTGTTCTAATCATGTACACGCACTTCCAGAATGATTGAATTCCTAATTCAATACAAAAGTTGAATCGGTGTTCGCTGCTAGTATGGCATGTGGTTGCCACTTCAAAAATTCATAACTAATTTTTAAAAAACTGGAGACACTTTTTGAACGTGTGACGGTTCAAATTAAGTTGAATTTGAATAACGAGAAAAAATATGAATTATCACTCCTAATTTTTGAACTTGAACTATCCCCCATATACTTAACATGGGTATAATAGTTATGTTTGATAATTCACCAGAATTCAATGAATCGAGATCGCCAATTTTTTATTAAACTCTGAGGTAGGGTATATTGTTCTTATCTTGTACACGCACTTTCAGAATGATTGAATTCCTAATTCAATACCAATGTTGAATCGGTGTTTGTTGTTAGTGGGGCATATTTTTGCAACTTCAAAAATTCATAAATAATTTTTAAAAAATCTGTGACCCTTTTTGAAGGTGTTTTGTCATAGAGGACGGTTTAAATTAAGTTGAATTTGAATATCGAGAAATAATATGTAATATCTCTCCATATTTTTGAATTTGAACTATCCCCCATATACTTAACATGGGAAAAGTAGTTAAGTTTGATAATTCACAAAAATTCAACGAATCAAGATCGCCACTTTTTGATTAAACTCTGAGGTAGGGTATTTTGTTTTTATCATGTACACGAACTTTCAGAATGATTGAATTCATAATTTAATAAAGAAGTCGAATTGGTGTTAGTTGTTAGTGGGGCATGTTTTTGCCACTTCAGAAATTCATAATTAATTTTTAAAAAAAATCGTTGACACTTTTTGAACGTGTTTTCTCATAGAAGATGGTTCAAATTAAGTTGAATTTGAATATCGAGAAAAAATATGTGTAATCTCTCCTTATTTTTGAATTTGAACTATCCCCCGTATACTTAACATGGGAAAAGTAGTTAAGTTTGATAATTCAACTGAATGAAATGAATCGAAATCGCCACATTTTTATTGAACTCTGAGGTACGGTATATTGTTCACATCATGTACACGCACTTTCAGAATGATTGAATTCCTAACTCAATACAAAAATTGAATCGGTGTTCGTTGTTAGTGGGGCATGTTTTTGCCAATTCAGAAATTCATAATTAATTTTTAAAAAACCGTTGACACTTTTTGAACGTGTTTTCTCATAGAAGTCGTTTCAAATTAAGTTGAATTTGAATAACGACAAAAAATATGTATTATCTCTCCATATTTTTGAATTTGAACTATCCCCCATATACCTAAAATGGAAAAAGTAGTTAAGTTTGATAATTCAACAGAATACAATGAATCGAGATTGCCCCTTTTTAATTAACTCTGAGGTAGGGTATATTGTTCTTATCATGTACACGCACTTTCAGAATGATTGAATTCCTAATTCAATACAAATGCTGAATCGGTGTTCGTTGTTAGTGGGGCTTGTTTTTGCCACTTCAGAAATTCATAAATAATTTTTAAAAAATCGTTGACACTTTTTGAAGGTGATTTGTCATAGAGGACGGTTCAAATTAAGTTGAATTTGAATATCGAGAAAAAATATGTATTATCTCTCCATATTTTTGAATTTGAACTATCCCCCATATACTTAACATGGGAAAAGTAGTTAAGTTTGATAATTCAACAGAATGAAATGAATCGAAATCGCCACTTTTTTATTGAACTCTGAGGTAGGGTATATTGTTCTAATCATGTACACGCACTTTCAGAATGATTGAATTCCTAATTCAATACAAAAGTTGAATCGGTGTTCGCTGCTAGTATGGAATGTGGTTGCCACTTCAAAAATTCATAACTAATTTTTAAAAAACTGTAGACACTTTTTGAACGTGTGACGGTTCAAATTAAGTTGAATTTGAATAACGAGAAAAAATATGAATTATCTCTCCTAATTTTTGAACTTGAACTATCCCCCATATACTTAACATGGGTAAAATAGTTATGTTTGATAATTCACCAGAATTCAATGAATCGAGATCGCCACTTTTTTATTAAACTCTGAGGTAGGGTATATTGTTCTTATCTTGTACACGCACTTTCAGAATGATTGAATTCCTAATTCAATACTAATGTTGAATCGGTGTTCGTTGTTAGTGGGGCATATTTTTGCCACTTCAAAAATTCATATATAATTTTTAAAAAATCTTTGACACTTTTTGAAGGTGTTTTGTCATAGAGGACGGTTCAAATTAAGTTGAATTTGAATATCGAGAAATAATATGTAATATCTCTCCATATTTTTGAATTTGAACTATCCCCCATATACTTAACATGGGAAAAGTAGTTAAGTTTGATAATTCACAAAAATTCAACGAATCAAGATCGCCACTTTTTGATTAAACTCTGAGGTAGGGTATTTTGTTTTTATCATGTACACGAACTTTCAGAATGATTGAATTCCTAATTTATTAAAGAAGTCGAATCGGTGTTAGTTGTTAGTGGGGCATGTTTTTGCCACTTCAAAAATTCATAACTAATTTTTAAAAAATCAATGACACTTTTTAAACGTGTTTTCTCATAGAAAACAGTTCAAATTAAGTTGAATTTGAATAACGAAAAAAAATAAGTATTATCTCTCCTTATTTTTGAATTTGAACTTCTCCCCTATTTAATTAACATCTGAAAAGTAGTTAAGTTTGATAATTCACCAGAATTCAACGATTCGAGATCGCCACTTTTTGATTAAACTCTGAGGTAGGGTGTATTGTTCCGATTATGTATACGCACTTTCAGAATGATTGAATTCCTAATTCAATACAAAAGTTGACTCTGTGTTCGCTGCTAATGGGGCATGTGTTTGCCATTTCAAAAATTCATAACTAATTTTTAAAAAATCGTTGACACTTTTTGAACGTGTTTTCTCATAGAGGAGGGTTCAAATTAAGTTGAATTTGAATAACGAGAAAAAATAAGTATTATCTCTCCTTATTTTTGAATTTGAACTATCCCTCGTATACATAACATGGGAAAAGTAGTTAAGTTTGATAATTCAACAGAATGAAATGAATCGAAATCGCCACTTTTTTATTGAACTCTGAGGTAGGGTATATTGTTCTCATCATGTACACGCACTTTCAGAATGATTGAATTCCTAACTCAATACAAAAATTGAATCGGTGTTCGTTGTTAGTGGGGCATGTTTTTGCCAATTCAGAAATTCATAACTAATTTTTAAAAAACCGTAGACACTTTTTGAACGTGTGACGGTTCAAATTAAGTTGAATTTGAATAACGAGAAAAAATATGTATTATCTCTCCTAATTTTTGAACTTGAACTATCCCCCATATACTTAACGTGGAAAAAGTAGTTAACCCATTAGCGCCCAGAGGCTCCATGTGGGCTTGCAAAATTTGTTCAGGAATTAAAATAATTATAAATTCGGTTTTCAGAGTAAGAGCAAAACTGATGGTTTTAATCAAAAGTAAATAGTATGGGGATCATAATGAAAAAAAATTTTTGATCAAAAAACAAAATTTGAACTTACTAGGATAGTTCAAAATTTTTGCAGTTTTTTTAATGGCATTTTGGAAAAGTACTTTTTTTAACCATTCAAAATAAATTATGTAATATAAATAAAATTGAACAAAACTTATATTTCTATAACAACCAATGAACTCGGAATATGGCCATGTAATTTTTTGAGGGTGAAAATTTTTTTTTGGGCAGTAGAAACGCAATTCAAAATAGAAGTCCCGTATGGAGCCTCTGGGCGCTTACAGTGTGATTTTGCTTAAAAACAACAATTCAATATAAAACATCATATTTACACTTTTTAACTCCGCATTTTCCAGAAAAGGGTTAATTTGAATGATATTTAATTAAAAATCTTCCCCACCCCCAAATTTGATCCTTTTGGGGGTGGAGTAGTTTTTGAAAAAATCAAAATTTTGCTAATTTTTCATTTCATATATAGAAAACCTGTACTAAAGTTGGTTTAAAAATTAATTTGAAAGTACTTTTTCAGAGTCCTAAATTTGGGTTAATTTGGGGTTGCGGTAACACTAGAATATTTAATATATTTTACAAAATAATTTCTTTTTTTCTGTTTTTTATCCTATAAGGCATAGATAATTATTATTATAAGACACTAATAGGAACAAGGTATCCCTAATCTGGGTACCTTGCTAGTGTAAATACCATGATACAAAGGCTATTATAATAAAAGCAATGGCCGGGTTGTCCTATTTCTGTAGCTTCTTAGATTATTTCACAAAACTGAAAACAGTAGTAATTTTTTACGCATAGTTTAGGATTTTTTCGTGTCGAAATATCACCCCTGGTCCGCAATAATGAGATATCTGCTTCCCATAATCTCATTGCAATAATGAGCTATCTGCTTTTTCAGATGAGCGCAACAATGAGCTTTGTTTTATACCAATTTACGGCTCATGAAAGAGCAGATAGCTCATTATTGCAACAAAATCACGAAATCATGGTAAGCAGATGGCTAATTATTCCGGACAAGGGACAATATGCATCGGAGCAAGCTATAATGCTTGCGCTCCAGTGGAGTACACGTGGGGGGTTGCTCATCGTCTTGGCGACGGTGTTTAACTTCTGCATTGCAGCCCTCTTCAAAATTTTTATGTAGAAAAATAAAATGTTGCCCAAGAGAAGAACAATTATAAGCAACCACAAAAAAGAATCGCGCTATAGCTGCAAGCACTAGCAAGGACCATACCTGTGTCATTTCATTTATTTATATATCAATAAGTGAAAACCAAAAAACAAAGTGTATTCTTTTTACAGTACATAAGAACGATGCCATTTTCCTTACGGGGTAAGCCATAGCAAAGCACCATTACCGCGCCCTTCCACATATGGACCTCCACACCACTATGCTCTTCCACAAACCATATGAAATCTCTCAGAAACACTCATTATCGGACAAATCAAATCTAATTAAACTACATCACCAAAATTACCATTTTTTCTCAACATGCAATATTTTATAAGGTAATAAGAGCTCATGATATAGGAAAACATAGACCCTGAACTTGTCATAATAGCCTTTGTAACATATAATTTACCCTAACAAATGTACCCTATAGATTAGGGTAACCTTCTTCCTAGTGTGTTATATAATAATAATTATGCCTTATAAAATTAAAAACAGGAAAAGAAAAGATTTTGAGAAAATATACAATACATTCTATAGGGTTACCCCAACCCCAAAATTAACCCCAATTAGGGACTTTTGGCAAAATTACTTCAAAATAATTTTTTAAATCAATTTTTATATGGTTTTTCTATATTCAAACCATAAATTAGAATATATTATAATTTTAAAAAAATTGCCCCCACACCCAAAATTATAAAATTTGAAAGTTAGGGGGAATTATTACTATTTCAAACTTTAATTAACCCTTTCCAGCAAAAAAATAATTAAAAAAATTAATTAATATCGAAATGCTATTTTAAAGTAAAATGACACTGTAGGCGCCCAGAGGCTCCATATGGTACAAAAACTTCAAATGCCCATAAAAATTCGAATTTGATAAGAAAAAAATTTTTCTTTGTAAATTTGGGTTACATTTACTTAGCTTTATAAGAATTTCATACTTGCAAGAAAAAATTTTACCAAAAGTTTTTCTGGGCGCTAATGGGTTAAGTTTTATAATTCACCAGAACTCAACGAATCAGGATCGCCACTTTTTGATTGAACTCTGAGGAAGGGTATATTGTTTTAATCATGAACCCGCACTTTCAGAATGATTGAATTCCTAACTCAATACAAAAATTGAATCGGTGTTCGTTGTTAGTGGGGCATGTTTTTGCCACTTCAGAAATTCATAATTAATTTATAAAAAATCGTTGACACTTTTTGAACGTGTTTTCTCATAGAAGATGGTTCAAATTAAGTTGAATTTGAATATCGAGAAAAAATATGTATAATCGCTCCATATTTTTGAATTTGAACTATCCCCCATATACTTAAAATGGAAAAAGTAGTTAAGTTTGATAATTCAACAGAATTCAATGAATTGAGATTGCCACTTTTTTATTGAACTCTGAGGTAGGGTATATTGTTCTTATCATGAACACGCACTTTCAAAATGATTGAATTCCTATTTCAATACAAAAAATGAATCGGTGTTCACTGCTAGTATGGCATGTGGTTGCCAATTAAAAAATTCATAACTAATTTTTAAAAAACTGTAAACACTTTTAGAACGTGTGACGGTTCAAATTAAGTTGAATTTGAATAACGAGAAAAAATATGAATTATCTCTCTTAATTTTTGAACTTGAACTATCCCCCATATTCTAAACGTGGGAAAAGTAGTTAAGTTTGATAATTCACCAGAACTCAACGAATCAGTATCGCCACTTTTTTATTAAACTCTGAGGTAGGGTATATTGTTCTTATCATGTACACGCACTTTCAGAATGATTGAATTTCAAATTCAATACAAATGTTGAATCGGTGTTCTTTGTAAGTGGGGCATGTTTTTGCCACTTCAGAAATTCATAACTAATTTTTAAAAAATCGTTGACACTTTTTGAAGGTGTTTTGTCATAAAGGATGGTTCAAATTAAGATGAATTTGAATATCGATAAAAAATATGTATTAAATCTCCTTATTTTTGAATTTGAACTATCCCCCGTATACTTAACATGGAAAAAGTAGTTAAGTTTGATAATTACACAGAATGAAATGAATCGAAATCTCCACTTTTTTATTGAACTCTGAGGTAGGGTGTATTGTTCTCATCATATACACGCACTTTCAGAATGATTGAATTCTTAATTCAATACAAAAGTTGAATCGGTGTTCGCTGCTAGTATGGCATGTGGTTGCCACTTCAAAAATTCATAACTAATTTTTAAAAAACCGTAGACACTTTTTGAACTTGTGATGGTTCAAATTAAGTTGAATTTGAATAACGAGAAAAAATATGTATTATCTCTCATAAATTTTGAACTTGAACTATCCCCCATATACTTAAAATTGAAAAAGTAGTTAAGTTTGATAATTCAATAGAATTCAATGAATCGAGATTGCCACTTTTTTATTAAACTCTGAGGTAGGGTATACTGTTTTTATCATGTACACGAACTTTCAGAATGATTGAATTCCTATTTCATTACAAAAGTCGAATCGGTGTTAATTGTTAGTGGGGCATGTTTTTGTGTTTTTGCCACTTCAAAAATTCATAACTAATTTTTAAAAAATCCATGACACTTTTTATACGTGTTTTCTCATAGAAAACAGTTCAAATTAAGTTGAATTTGAATAACGAAAAAAAATAAGTATTATCTCTCCTTATTTTTGAATTTGAACTATCCCCCTATTTAGTTAACATCTGAAAAGTAGTTAAGTTTGATAATTCACCAGAATTCATCGAATCGAGATCGCCACTTTTTGATTAAACTCTGAGGTAGGGTGTATTGTTCCTATTATGTATACGCACTTTCAGAATGACTGAATTCCTAATTCAATACAAAAGTTGACTCTGTGTTCGCTGCTAATGGGGAATGTGTTTGCCACTTCAAAAATTCATAACTAATTTTTAAAAAATCGTTGACACTTTTTGAACGTGTTTTCTCATAGAGGACGGTTTAATTTAAGTTGAATTTGAATATCGAGAAAAAATAAGTATTATCTCTCCTTATTTTTGAATTTGAACAATCCCCCGTATACATAACATGGGAAAAGTAGTTAAGTTTGATAATTCAACAGAATGAAATGAATCGAAATCGCCACTTTTTTATTGAACTCTGAGGTAGGGTATATTGTTCTCATCATGTACACGCACTTTCAGAATGATTGAATTTCAAATTCAATACATATGTTGAATCGGTGTTCGTTGTTAGTGTGGCATGTTTTTGCCATTTCAGAAATTCATAACTAATATTTGAAAAATCGTTGACACTTTTTGAAGGTGTTTTGTCATAGAGCATGGTTCAAATTAAGTTGAATTTGAATATCGAGAAAAAATATGTATTATCTCTCCATATTTTTAATTTTGAACTATCCCCTATATACTTAACATGGGAAAAGTAGTTAAGTTTGATAATTTACCAGAATTCAACTAATCGAGACCGCCACTTTTTGAATAAATTCTGAGGTAGGGTGTACTGTTCCTATTATGTACACGCACTTTCAAAATGATTGAATTCCTAATTCAATACAAAAGTTGAATCGGTGTTCGCTGCTAGTATGGCATGTGGTTGCCACTTCAAAAATTAATAACTAATTTTTAAAAAACTGTAGACACTTTTTGAACGTGTGACGGTTCAAATTAAGTTGAATTTGAATAACGAGAAAAAACATGAATTATCTCTCCTAATTTTTGAATTTGAACTTTCCTTGATATACTTAACATGGGTAAAATAGTAATGTTTGATAATTCACCAGAATTCAATGAATCGAGATCGCCACTTTGTTATTGAACTCTTAGGTAGGGTATATTGTTCTAATCATGCACACGCACTTTCCGAATGATTGAATTCCTAATTCATTACAAAAGTCGAATCGGTGTTAATTGTTAGTGGGGCATGTTTTTGTGTTTTTGCCACTTCAAAAATTCATAACTAATTTTTAAAAAATCCATGACACTTTTTATACGTGTTTTCTCATAGAAAACAGTTCAAATTAAGTTGAATTTGAATAACGAAAAAAAATATGCATTATCTCTCCTTATTTTTGAATATGAACTATCCCCCTATTTAGTTAACATCTAAAAAGTAGTTAAGTTTGATAATTCACCAGAATTCAAAGAATCGAGATCGCCACTTTTTGATTAAACTCTGAGGTAGGGTGTATTGTTCCTATTATGTATACGCAGTTTCAGAATGATTGAATTCCTAATTCAATACAAAAGTTGACTCTGTGTTCGCTGCTAATGGGGCATGTGTTTGCCACTTCAAAAATTCAAAACTAATTTTTAAAAAATCGTTGACACTTTTTAAACGTGTTTTCTCATAGAGGACGGTTTAATTTAAGTTGAATGTGAATAACGAGAAAAAAAAGTATTATCTCTCCTTATTTTTGAATTTGAACTATCCCACGTATACTTAACATGGGAAAAGTAGTTAAGTTTGATAATTCAACAGAATGAAATGAATCGAAATCGCCACTTTTTTATTGAACTCTGAGGTAGGGTATATTGTTCTCATCATGTACACGCACTTTCAGAATGATTGAATTCCTAATTCAATACAAAAGTTGAATCGGTGTTCGCTGCTAGTATGGCATGTGGTTGCCACTTCAAAAATTCATAACTAATATTTAAAAAACCGTAGACATTTTTTGAACATGTGAGGGTTCAAATTAAGTTCAATTTGAATATCGATGTAATAGGCCTTTCCTATTACTTTATATGTTCGATGGGTTGCTGGAGTAATTATTACAATTAATAATTCGGTGTACGTGTATGGGTTTTATGGTTTTTATTTATGAACACAAGATTATAATAAAGTAAACCCCTTTATAAAATATGAGAATGTGTATTAGTAATTATGAATATTATTGTGCTCTAGTATAAGATGCTGTGTGGAGAGCAGGCTACAGCTCAGACTGCCCAACCACGAATGCCTCTCTCGCGGGCAGACGGGAGCGCGCGGCACAGCTCGCTCTTCTCGCTCCCCCTGCTGAGGTTGCATTTCCCACATGCAGCTAGCTGCCAGTAGTTTTCCACTGCCTGGCTGGCGTCTGCACGGCGGTAATAGGAGACTTGAATGCTCCGGTTGTGCGATACTCGCACTCATGTTGTCTGAGAGACAAAGTTCTACCAAGCATAGAACTAGCATCTTACACGTCCCCCTTCAGAAAAAATAGACCGTCCCGTGTCTATATAAATGTAAGGGTTAGTTTACAGACATAGTTATAAAATAATATCTTTGATTTTTTTTTTGTATTTAAAATTGAAATTTATTTATTTTTTATTTATTGATATAATTGTATAAATTATATTGATTGAATAATTGCTATTTCAAAGATATTATTTGTCACATTGCTTACAGTTGTATAAAATTAGATATTATGATAAAAAATTTAAATTTTTTTTTATAATTATTGCTTATAATACTATCAACATTTTTTGCATATATTATTAGATGAATATAGGCATTTCTTGGATTGCATAAACATATTTTGATTTAAAAAATTTTGTTGATATGTTATAGCCTTCATTTGACATTTTATGAAAAATTAATATAGAATGAATAAAAATATAAAATTTATAAGAGAAAAATGGTATGAAACTAAGATTTCTATTTATTACATGCTCACATATGGATTAACTGTTGCTATAATTCCTCAGATTATTGGAACATTTACACGTGGATTGTAACGCAGAGCCAATTTCTGCATGCACTCATTTTCTGGGCATGAGATCTTGTTGATCTCGCACTCCCAACAATCCGTGAGCTCGTAATTGTCACGGAGAAATTCAAGCATTGATTTTATCCCCTGTTTAAAATTGAGAAGGGGATTCTCCTCCTCTGCATTTGCACTATCATGCATGAGTTTACTGTAACACTCATCAGTGCTGCAGTTGGCATCTTGGCCTAGGAGGGATGATTCAAGGAGGAATTTAAGAAGTGATTTCATTCCGTTTTTATATTTAACCAGAGTTTCATTTTCATCAATATTTGAATGCATGAGTTTACGATAGTACGTGTTTAGCTCGAGTTGATTTTTATCATCCATTGTGAAATATATGTTAAAAATTAAATATGAAAAGAAAATAATTTTTTAATAATAAAATTTAATTAAGTGTCTTATATGCACCAACTCTTTTTATTGTTTATAGAAACCTTTCACTCGTCTCGCAGTTGTTTGTCGCAGGTTGTCGCGGGCTGTAGGCGCGCGGAGAGGGGGTGGGGCGGGGGCGGCTGGCTTGCTGGATGCTTGTGCGGGCAAGGTCGCGGCCGGCTGGGAGTCGGTCACAGCTGTGCTGGGTCGATGAACTCTCTCTCCTCTCTCTTGCGAGTCACTGCTTGCAGGCTGCTCGCGCTTGTTGTCTCGGCTAGCTGGGTGGGCGGGCTGTAAAGAAAGAGACTTTTCTGAGGTTGTTGCCTGCCGATTTTGTTTACAAGGGCGTAGCCGATTAGCGTGCACTGAGATTTTTGTATCTGGCAACTCTATTTCAATTGAGTATGGCTTATTAATTTTAGTGACCTGATATGGTCCCTTATTATTTGCCCTCAATTTCTTACTTTTCCCTTGTTCAATTATCGGGTTATTTAACCAAACAAAATCCCCAATTTTGAAGCTATGCTCATGTGCTTTTTTATTACATTGTTTCGCTTGCTGAATGAATGACTCGTGATTAGATAACTTCACATTGTCCCATATATCTCTGAGTTTTGTAGCGAGTTGCTGAGCATATACAGTATGTAATTTTGGGATTTTTGCTGGGTTTTTAACTGCGCTAAATGCAGAGTTCATTTTTGTGCCAAATACTATCTCATACGGGCTAAGACAAGTGCTTGTGTGGGGTTTCGAGTTGTATGCAGAAAGCACGTAAGGCAGCAATGTGTGCCAATTGTTTTGCTGGAAGTTTACATAATAAGACAACATTTTTTTAATAGTTTTGTGTACTCTCTCAGTACGGCCATTTTGAAAACTAGAATATGGCAAAATTTTGAGTTTTTTAATGCGCATAAGTTTACATATGTCTTGCATAAGAAATGAGACTAGATTCTGTCCATTATCGGATATAATGGCTTTTGGAACACCAAATGGTAAGAAGCAATTTTTTACAAGAGCAGCTGCAATTTCCTCTGTGGTCTGGGTTTTTAGGGGTACCATAATAAGATAGCGGGAAAAATGATCTAAAATTGTTAAGATATATTTGTGATTTTCAGTGGTACTAGGCAATTGTGTAATATCAATGCCTATTCTTTCCCATGGGCAGGTAGTTTCAGGTAGCTCATGTATTTTCATTTTAATTTTTCCTGTCTCTCTCCTCTTATCGCATGCCTTACATGTACTGACATAATAATCTACATGTTTTTTCCTGCCTTTCCACCAATATTCTGCTGCTATTTTCCTATTCATTGCATTTTTTCCTATATGACCTGACAATATTGAATCATGGTTTTGCTGTAATACTGTCTCTATGAGTGACTGAGGTAAAACTATTCTGTTCCCCAAAGGTGTTTTTTTATATAAAATTCCATTTTCAGTAACAAAATTTTCCTGTGTACTTAGTTCTCTACATTTCAAATCTTCCTCCTGCCTGCGCTGCAATTCACCTGGGGTAAATGTGTCTATTACATTTATTAATCTTGAACAACCATCGGCATTTCCGTGGAGGTACCCAGGTCGGTGCTTTATTTCGAACCTATAGTCCTGTAATCGGAGAATCCAGCGCATAATTCTAGCGCACGGATCGCGCATATTATATATATATTGAAGCGCTGCGAGGTCAGTGAGTAGGAGGAAGTCTTCTTGGTACTGTAAATAATACCTAAAGTGATGACAGCTCCATACTATAGACAAGAACTCCCTTTCTGTTGTGCTCATCCGCTGCTCTCGGGGGTTTAATTTGCGGGACGCATACCCAATCACCCTTTCTCTACCCTCGTCGTCCGTGAAACTTAATACGGAGCCTAGAGCATATGCGCTCGCGTCACATGCCAGCGTCATTCGCTTACTGAAATCGGGGTACATTAATATGGGTGCTGTGATGAGCTTTTCTTTCAGTGTATCTAGGGCTTTTTGGCATTCTTCTGTAAATTCAAATTTTACTTTTGGGCCTTTTGTCTTTAGCAAATCTGTAAGTGGTTTGGCTATCCTGGAATGTCCCTCAATCCACCTCCTGTAGTAATTAATTATTCCTAATATTGATTGCAGTTCTTTGACGTTTGTAGGGGTGGGAAAATTTTTTATTTTAGCTATGAGAGCTTCATCAGGCTCTACGCCCTGACTGCTTATTGTATGGCCTAAATACTTCGTTTTTTGTGTGGCAAATGAGCATTTTTGTAACTTACATGTTAAATTTGCATTTTTTAGCCTGGTAAATACTTCTCTCTGTCTCTCCATCAGCTGTTCAAATGAGGCCCCGTGTATTAAAATGTCGTCTAAGAAAACGCAGACCTGTGTGGGTTTGAGTCCAAACAGCAGACCGTCCATAAACCGCTGGAAGGTCGTGGAAGCGTTCCTGAGGCCCATGCCCATGTAATTATATTCATAACTTCCTGCGTATTTTCCTGAATCTACTACAAAGGCTGTTTTGTGCCTATGTTCTGGTGCTATGGGGATCTGATGGAATGCATCACGTAGATCTAATAGAGTGAAAAAGCAACTTTTACCCAAATTATCCACTGTAAATTGAATATTCGGTAGGGGGTATGTTTCGGGGACTGTTTTTTTATTCAAACCACGCCAGTCCACGCAAAACCTATACGTTATGTTAGCAGAGCCATCTGTGGCTTTTTTTTGAACTAACACTATACCTGCACCGAAAGCGCTGAAACTAGGCGAAATGATTTTTCGCTGCAGGTGATCCTCGATAGTGTTATCTAAGTGAGCTTGTAAGCCTTGTGGTGTTCTGTAGCCCTTCCTCCTAACTGGAATTTCATCATAAGTATCTATCCTATGTTGGACAATGTTAGGAGCAGTTGGCTTGTGTTCCTCACTGAAAAGAGTTTTAAATTCCTGTAATAATTTCCTCATTTCTGTTGCTTGTTCACTCGTAAGGTGGCTGAGCTTTGTTGATAAGATCTCCTCATTGAGCTGAAAATCTTTGCTACTTACTGTGGGAGGACGTGAATCAGCTGTCCTGCTGACGTCATGTGCGGTTTGCGTTACATTAATATTTTTGCTATGAAGCGAGTTTTGGGGTGTGGCATTATCATTTAAATTAATCTCAGATGTCTCACGAATAACAGCGTCGCTCGTTGTGCTAATCAGAGCGATGGGCGTCCCCTTGTATAGCTGTACTTTTATATTGCTCATATTGGCAAGTGTGACTGGTATGTACTGTACCTCATTTTTCATTATTACATGGCCTATGCTCCGAGCTACATAACATCTTTGCTCGTCTAAAGCATTATTTACTTCTATTGGCTCAACTAAGTACAAGTCACTGGGAGCTAACGATTTGGGAATCTGCATAAGGATTGTTTTGGCGGTCCCTGGCGGGACTGTCTCAGGTTGTCGAAGACGTAAAGTAGATTGTATGAGTCTATCAGCATCAGAGGGCCCGGGCGTTCCCTTATTGATTGCATTCACACGTTTCTGTACCTCGTGAGAGCAGATGATGAGCGGAGTTTTGATGCCCCCTATCTCTATTTGTCTGCCCCCCACGTCTATAATAGCCTGATTTTTCACCATCATGTCTAAGCCTAGTATTCCATCGTAAAGCTTGTGGAAATTATCCACTACGTGAGTTTCAATTACATATTTCTTATTATTTATTTTTATAGGAAGATCTGAGTAGCCATAACATTGAACTTTGTTACCCCCTAAGCCTTGAACATCGTATTTTTTCGATGTCAGATTCTTGGTACCGCAAGTATTTTTCCACATTACAGTAATTTGAGCAGCTGTGTCTACAAGAAATTTGTAGTTCCTCCCCTTATATTTGAAATCTAAGAGGAGACCATCAGCTTGCTCAGCACCTTGCACCTCACTTACTGGGATCTGGCGTGTGGGGAGCTCTGCCTCGCGGTTTGCCGAGCCCCCTGGCCGTTTGGGGATGCCGTGATTTGGCGGGTTTTCTCTACAGCGCTCTCGCGCTCCTGGTGACTGTTGGCACGTGTTGGCCCAGATTTATGCTGGAACCTGGGTACGTAGCTTCTCCTAGCGTCTTGCTGACGGTACTGGTCACTTTGATAGCGCTGATTATACCCCCCCTTGCTTGCGCGACTGTCATAGTACATGCGCCTAGGCTGTTGCATATTGCCAGCACCTTGCCTGGCTTGGTAACCCCCCTGATGAGGTTTTGACCTACAAAGAGATGCAGGATGATTTTCCCTGAAGCATTTGGTGCAAAACATAGCTCTATAGCATGGTGTGCTGTTGGTATCTTGGTGTCCTGCACGATTGCAGCGTGTGCATCTTCCTACCTCTAACGCTTCTGCCGTAAAAATACTCTTTGTGGTAGGGGCCTCTTTAGTTTTGCATCGACTCATAATCTCAACAATACTGACAGCAGCAGACACCGCGGCCTGGAAGCTCTCAGGCTTGCTGAGCCTCGTTTTCTCCTCTAGGGTGGGGTCACTGTTGAGCCCTCTTAAAAATGCATCTAAAGCTCGGTGGTCTGCCTCGGCCTTGATTGCAATGTTCATATCAGTGTTTTCCCCTAGTGTATATGTTTTCGCATTCACTTTCTTAACCCTGTCAGCATACACCTCAACTGTTTCATCGGCCTTCTTTGTAATGGATGACAGCTGTTCGCGATAATAACTTGTCGTGTTTTTATCAGAGTATCTCTCAAATAGTAAATTTTTGAAAACTGCATAAGTTTCAGCTACTTTACACTTGTCATCACTCATGACAAACTCCATCGCACCCCCATCTAATTTCTGCCTTGCTATTATTAGCAAATCCGCATCTGCCCATACCCCCAGCTGCGCTGCTTGCTCAAGTTTTGTAAAATATGACACAATGCTCTCTGAGCTAGTACCACTGAAATTTGGAACTGAAGTCATAACTGCGTAATTCTTTTTACTTTGAGGGACTCCCGACATCAGAGAATTTTGATTTAACTCTTGTTTCGCAGCGTCTAGTTCTATTTTTACTCTACGTTCTACTGCTTGATCAAAATTTGCCATTCTCTCCTTCAATTGGCCATTCTCAGCTTGTACAGCTGCTAAGGATTTAGTTAATGTATCTACAGCTTCCTGCAGCGTCACTGATCTACCCGCCACTAGACACTTTTCCGCCATTTTGTAGCTTTGTAACAGACTTCACTACTTCATGCACATCCATGCACTCTAACATGCATCATTATTTAAAAGGTTTTGGGGAGAATTTTAAAAAAAACATAAAATCGGCATACCTCGTCTCTTTAACTTCCTTGGAGTTTGCCCTTCCAACAGCCGATGGCAGCAAATGGTCCTTGAAGGCCTGGTAGTGGTCAGCGTGGGCCTGGTAATTGTCAACGATGTCCTGGTAGCAGCAGCGATGTGGCTGGTCAGCGGCAGCTCTCGTTGAAGATGCTCGTTGATTGCAAGGCGTGTAGACGATGAGGTTAGACGAGCGGCGAGTTGAAGTGTTAAAATATAGTTATAACCAACTATATATTTTTTTATTATTATTTATTATTGTCACTTCACTGGTCTCTTCCCGGCGTAGTCCGTTTTTTTTTCTGACACCACTTGTAATAGGCCTTTCCTATTACTTTATATGTTCGATGGGTTGCTGGAGTAATTATTACAATTAATAATTCGGTGTACGTGTATGGGTTTTATGGTTTTTATTTATGAACACAAGATTATAATAAAGTAAACCCCTTTATAAAATATGAGAATGTGTATTAGTAATTATGAATATTATTGTGCTCTAGTATAAGATGCTGTGTGGAGAGCAGGCTACAGCTCAGACTGCCCAACCACGAATGCCTCTCTCGCGGGCAGACGGGAGCGCGCGGCACAGCTCGCTCTTCTCGCTCCCCCTGCTGAGGTTGCATTTCCCACATGCAGCTAGCTGCCAGTAGTTTTCCACTGCCTGGCTGGCGTCTGCACGGCGGTAATAGGAGACTTGAATGCTCCGGTTGTGCGATACTCGCACTCATGTTGTCTGAGAGACAAAGTTCTACCAAGCATAGAACTAGCATCTTAACATAACATAAATTCATAACTAATATTTAAAAAACCGTAGACATTTTTTGAACATGTGAGGGTTCAAATTAAGTTGAATTTGAATATCGAGAAAAAATATGTATTATCTCTCCATATTTTTAAATTTGAACTATCCCCCATATACTTAACATGGGAAAAGTAGTTAAGTTTGATAATTCAACAGAATTCAATGAATCAAGATCACCACTTTTTGATTTAAGTCTGAGGTAGGGTATATTGTTTTTATCGTGTACACGCACTTTCAGAATGATTGAATTCCTAATTCAACACAAAAGTCGAATCGGTGTTAATTATTAGTGGGGCATGTTTTTGCCACTTTAAAAAATTCATAACTAATATTTAAAAAATCGTTGACACTTTTTGAAGGTGTTTTGTCATAGAGGATGGTTCAAATTAAGTTGAATTTGAATATCGAGAAAAAATATGTATTATCTCTCCATATTTTTAAATTTGAACTATCCCCCATATACTTAACATGGGAAAAGTAGCTAAGTTTGATAATTCACCAGAATTCAACTAATCGAGATCGCCACTTTTTGATTAAATTCTGAGGTAGATTGTATTGTTCCTATTATGTACACGCACTTTCAGAATGATTGAATTCCTAATTCAATACAAAAGTTGAATTGGTGTTCGTTGCTAGTATGGCATGTGTTTGCCACTTCAAAAAATCATAACTAATTTTTAAAAAACCATTGTCACTTTTTGAACGTGTTTTCTCATAGAAGACGGTTCAAATTAAGTTGAATTTAAATAACGAGTAAAAAAAAAGTATTATCTCTCCTTACTTTTGAATTTGAACTATCCCCCGTATACATAACATGGGAAAAGTAGTTAAGTTTGATAATTCAACAGAATGAAATGAATCGAAATCGCCACTTTTTTATTGAACTCTGTGGTAGGGTATATTGTTCTCATCATGTACACGCACTTTCAGAATGATTGAATTTCAAATTCAATACAAATGTTGAATCGGTGTTCGTTGTTAGTGGGGCATGTTTTTGCCACTTCAGAAATTCATAACTAATTTTTACAAAATCGTTGACACGTTTGAAGGTGTTTTGTCATAGAGGATGGTTCAAATTAAGTTGAATTTGAATATCGAGATAAAATATGTATTATCTCTCCATATTTTTAAATTTGAACTATCCCCCATATACTTAACATGGGAAAAGTAGTTAAGTTTGATAATTCAACAGAATTCAATGAATCAAAATCACCACTTTTTGATTTAAGTCTGAGGTAGGGTATATTGTTTTTATCGTGTACACGCACTTTCAGAATGATTGAATTCCAAATTCAACACAAAAGTCGAATCGGTGTTAATTATTAGTGGGGCATGTTTTTGCCACTTCAAAAATTCATAACTAATATTTAAAAAATCGTTGACACTTTTTGAAGGTGTTTTGTCATAGAGGATGGTTCAAATTAAGTTGAATTTAAATATCGAGAAAAAATATGTATTATCTCTCCATATTTTTAAATTTGAACTATTCCCTATATACTTAACATGGGAAAAGTAGTTAAGTTTGATAATTCACCAAAATTCAACTAATCGAGATCGCCACATTTTGATTAAATTCTGAGGTAGATTGTATTGTTCCTATTATGTACACGCACTTTCAAAATGATTGAATTCCTAATTCAATACAAAAGTTGAATCGGTGTTCGCTGCCAAATTTAACTACTTTTCCCATGTTAAGTATACGGGGGATAGTTCATATTCAAAAATAAGGAGAGATAATACTTATTTTTTCTCGTTATTCAAATTCAACTTAATTTGAACCGTCCTCTATGCGAAAACACGTTCAAAAAGTGTCAACGATTTTTTAAAAATTAGTTATGAAATTTTGAAGTGGCAAACACATGCCCCATTAGCAGCGAACACAGAGTCAACTTTTGTATTGAATTAGGAATTCAATCATTCTAGAAGTGCGTATACATAATAGGAACAATACACCCTACCTCAGAGTTTAATCATAAACTGGCGATCTCGATTCGTTGAATTCTGGTGAATTATCAAACTTAACTCCTTTTTCTATTTTAAGTATATGGGGATAGTTCAAATTAAAAAATATGGAGAGATAATACTTATATTTTCTCGTTATTCAAATTCAACTTAATTTGAACTGTCTTCTATGAGAAAACACGTTTAAAAAATTTCAACGATTTTTTAAAAATTAGTTATGAATTTTTGAAGTGGCAACCACATGCCATACGAGCAGCGAACACCGATTCAACTTTTGTATTGAATTAGGTATTCAATCATTCTGAAAGTGCGTGTACATGATTAGAACAATATATTCTACCTAAGAGTTCAATAAAAAAGTGGCGATCTCGATTCATTGAATTCTGGTGAATTATCAAACATAACTATTTTACCCATGTTAAGTATATGGGGGATAGTTCAAGTTCAAAAATTAGGAGAGATAATTCATTTTTTTTCTCGTTATTCAAATTCAACTTAATTTGAACCGTCACACGTTCAAAAAGTGTCAACAGTTTTTTAAAAATTAGTTATGAATATTTGAAGTGGCAACCACATCCCATACTATCAGCGAACACCGATTCAACTTTTGTATTGAATTAGGAATTCAATCATTTTGAAAGTGCGTGTACATAATAGGAACAATACACCCTACCTCAGACTTTAATCAAAATGTGGTGATCTTGATTCATTGAATTCTGTTGAATTATCAAACTTAACGACTTTTTCCATTTTAAGTATATTGGGGATAGTTCAAATTCAAAAATATGGAGAGATAATACATATTTTTTCTCGTTATTCAAATTCAACTTAATTTGAACCGACTTCTATGAGAAAACACGTTCAAAAAGTGTCAACGGTTTTTTAAAAATTTATTTATGAATTTCTGAAGTGGCAAAAACATGCCCCACTAACAACGAACACCGATTCAATTTTTGAATTGAGTTAGGAATTCAATCATTCTGAAAGTTCAAGTTCATGATTAAAACAATATACCCTACCTCAGAGTTCAATCAAAAAGTGGCGATACTGATTCGTTGAGTTCTGGTGAATTATCAAACTTAACTACTTTTCCCACGTTAAGTATATGGGGGATAGTTCAAGTTCAAAAATTAGGAGAGATAATTCATATTTTTTCTCGTTATTCAAATTCAACTTAATTTGAACCGTCACACGTTCTAAAAGTGTCTACAGTTTTTTAAAAATTAGTTATGAATATTTGAAGTGGCAACCACATGCCATACTAGCAGCGAACACCGATTCAACTTTTGTATTGAATTAGGAATTCAATCATTCTGAAAGTGCGTGTACATGATGAGAACAATATACCCTACCTCAGAGTTCAATAAAAATGTGGCGATTTCGATTCATTTCATTCTGTTGAATTATCAAACTTAACTACTTTTCCCATGTTAAGTATACGGGTGATAGTTCAAATTCAAAAATAAGGAGAGATAATACTTATTTTTTCTCGTTATTCAAATTCAACTTAATTTGAACCGTCTTCTATGCGAAAACACGTTCAAAAAGTGTCAACGATTTTTTAAAAATTAGTTATGAAATTTTGAAGTGGCAAACACATGCCCCATTAGCAGCGAACACAGAGTCAACTTTTGTATTGAATTAGGAATTCAATCATTCTGAAAGTGCGTATACATAATAGGAACAATACACCCTACCTCAGAGTTTAATCAGAAAGTGGCGATCTCGATTCGTTGAATTCTGGTGAATTATCAAACTTAACTACTTTTTCTATTTTAAGTATATGGGGATAGTTCAAATTAAAAAATATGGAGAGATAATACTTATATTTTCTCGATATTCAAATTCAACTTAATTTGAACTGTCTTCTATGAGAAAACACGTTTAAAAAATTTCAACGATTTTTTAAAAATTAGTTATGAATTTTTGAAGTCGCAACCACATGCCATACGAGCAGCGAACACCGATTCAACTTTTGTATTGAATTAGGAATTCAATCATTCTGAAAGTGCGTGTACATGATTAGAACAATATATTCTACCTAAGAGTTCAATAAAAAAGTGGCGATCTCGATTCATTGAATTCTGGTGAATTATCAAACATAACTATTTTACCCATGTTAAGTATATGGGGGATAGTTCAAGTTCAAAAATTAGAAGGGATAATTCATTTTTTTTTCTCGTTATTCAAATTCAACTTAATTTAAACCGTCACACGTTCAAAAAGTGTCAACAGTTTTTTAAAAATTAGTTATGAATATTTGAAGTGGCAACCACATGCCATACTATCAGCGAACACCGATTCAACTTTTGTATTGAATTAGGAATTCAATCATTTTGAAAGTGCGTGTACATAATAGGAACAATACACCCTACCTCAGACTTTAATCAAAATGTGATGATCTTGATTCATTGAATTCTGTTGAATTATCAAACTTAACTACTTTTCCCACGTTAAGTATATGGGGGATAGTTCAAGTTCAAAAATTAGGAGAGATAATTCATATTTTTTCTCGTTATTCAAATTCAACTTAATTTGAACCGTCACACGTTCAAAAAGTGTCAACGGTTTTTTAAAAATTATTTATGAATTTTTGAAGTGGCAACCACATGCCATACTAGCAGTGAACACCGATTCAACTTTTGTATTGAATTAGGAATTCAATCATTTTGAAAGTGCGTGTACATGATGAGAACAATATACCCTACCTCAGAGTTCAATAAAAAAGTGGCGATTTCGATTCATTTCATTCAGTTGAATGAAGTATTGTCCTCAATTTTTTTTATTGCAGAAATGGATAGAGGGTGAAAAGTTATGCTACCCTGATTTTTTTCAAATTTTTTAGAGCCCGGGAACTATTTTTAAAAAATTATTGAAAGTTCTTTTTGTGACGTCACGAGACGTCGCTCCTTAAGAAAAAGATAGGACTTGACGCCGCGTGACGTCACAAATAGGACTTTCAATAATTTTTTAAAAATACTTCCCGGGCTCTAAATAATAGGAAAAAAATCAGGATAGCATAACTTTTCACCCTCTATCCATTTTTGCAATAAAAAAAATTGAGGACAATACTTCATTATCAAACTTAACTACTTTTCCCATGGGGATGTAGCTTTGCCGGCGGCCCAAATATTTGTATTTTTTGCCCCCAAGCGGTAGTTTCAGGAAGATATAATAAAACTGTGCGTAATATTTTATGAGCTTTGGTGTAGAAACCCATGTGACCATTGTTAATCGGCATGGCGCGGTCTAGCGCGGTAAGAACCGGCAATGCAGCACCCATCACGGCACAGAATAACGATCGACGCGCTACTGGTGGCTATTTCAGGAAGGTTTTTCACACATTTTGTAAGTATTTCGTTACATAAAGAAGATACATCGCCTTTCTTTTCCCATGTTAAGTATACGGGGTATAGTTCAAATTCAAAAATTAGGAGAGATAATACATATTTTTACTCGTTATTCAAATTCAACTTAATTTGAACCGTCACACGTTCAAAAAGTGTCTACGGTTTTTTAAAAATTAGTTATGAATTTTTGAAGTGGCAACCACATGCCATACTAGCAGCGAGCACCGATTCAACTTTTGTATTGAATTAGGAATTCAAACATTCTGAAAGTGCGTGTACATGATGAGAACAATATACCCTACCTCAGAGTTCAATAAAAAAGTGGCGATTTCGATTCATTTCATTCTTTTTTTTTTTTTTATTTCACAAAATTTTTACACAATAATGTCCAGCCAAGATTATTATATCATAATCTTATTGGCTGGTGCATGAAATACAAAGTGTTTAATTTATTGAAAGCTCAAACATTAACTTTCTATGTTTTTATTTTCATTCAAATAAACATTTTAAAAACATACAATCAGCATGAGAACAAGAAGAATACGTACAATTCATTATAATTATGTATATATTTTTTATAAATAATTATAAATAATTATATTACTTCAGAAAACTGATAAAACAAAGCAACGTAAAAATTTCTATCACATATATTTAAAACAAACAAACAAAAAATTGAAAAATAAAGTTATTTTGTTTACAATTATTATATTTCTGTAAGAAAAGAAAAAGTTAGAAATCTGAAACGAAAGAAAACTCTAGAACAAAAAAAACACAAGATAACTTTAATATTATTATTATCTTTTTTAACACTGTTATTTTTGTTCTATACATATCATTATTATTTAATATTATTTAAAATTGCATTAACTTAACACTGACATTAACCAATTTTTGATATATTTTTTAACCAAGCTTTTAGATTCTAAATTTTTTAAATGTAAAGGTAATTCATTCCACAGCCTAGGCAATATATACTCCCAGGTTTTCTCACTGAATCTATTAACTCTTAGTGGTGTAAATAGTGGATCATTAAGAATAAGTCTGGTATCATAATTATGAATTCTATATTCACCATGATTTACAACAAAATATTTTTCAATAATTAAAGATTGTTTCGATTGTAAATTGACAGGTAAAATATTCCAATATTTAAACACATTCTCTCCTTCTTCAAATTTATCCCCCTTTTTCATTGATTTTAATACCCTTTTTTGCATTTTTATTAAATTTGTCATTGAACTAGATTGTGTAAAACCCCATCCTAAATTTCCATATAATATAAATGGATGTACCAAAGCAAAATATACATTTCTCAGTGTTTTTTCATTAACAATTTTTTTTAATTTATAAATTTGAGACATAACAGATCTTAATTTCATTATAATTTTGTTAATTTGCGGGTACCATTCAAAGTTATCATCAATGATTATTCCAAGATATTTATGTTCTCTAACTTGTTCAATAATGTTACAAGTACAGTCTTGTATAAAATTATGTAGACACATATTATTATGAATTATAATCTTAATTGACTCATTTTTTCTCAAGAATTTGTTGTAAATATGCATAACTTTAGTTTTATTTGTATTAATCACTAATCCATAACCATGGGCCCAATGTGCTAGTTGATTTGCATTAATTTGTAAATTTTTTTGAGCAATAGAAAAATCTTTGTTTGACACAAGTATCAAAAGGTCATCTGCAAACATAAATATTTTACAATTTTTCAAGACAGAAAATAAACTATTTACATAAACATTAAACAATATTGCAGAAATGGTACCTCCTTGAGGGGTTCCCCACTTAATTTCCCACGCATCACCTTGTACACTATTTATTTCTACAACCATGCTTCGATCTTTTAAATAATTTTTAATTAGCTCAAGCATTGGTCCTCTTATACCCACTTTCTCTAATTCAGCAAAAAGTATATCATGGTTCAGCGTATCAAACGCCTTAGAAAAATCCACAAATAATGCCAAAACATGTATATTTTCTTTTAACTCATTATTTATATAATTAGACATATCACCAATTAATTTATTAGTGGATTTTCCTTTCTGATATGCATATTGATTTTCATTTATTATTTTATATTTCTCAAGTATATATTCAGTTATGTACTTTTGGGGAAATTTATCTACTGTAGGTGACAACATAATTGGTCTATAGTTATTACAATTTTTATGACACCCATTTTTGTAAATAGGTCTACACACTCCTTTTTTTAAATTAATGGGAAATTGTTTTTGTATTATACATTGATTAATAAATAGGGTCAGTATTAAAATTAGTTCATCTCCCCCCATTTTGATGTGTTTAATTGTAATTTTATCGTAGCCTGGAGCTTTATTATCTTTACATGAATTTATTAATTTTTGCGTTCTTTCTACAGTTATTTTAGGTAAATATAATGTTTGATTTTGATATATATTATTTGTAATTGAAAACTTAATATCACATTTGTGAATAATTTTAGTAACTCCTTCTACAAATGTTTTGCTAAAACGATTCGTGACTTCATATAAATTTTCACCACCCATGTGTCTTACAATAACATCATCGATGCTAGATGTATATTTACCTAATATATTATTAATATAACTCCATGCTCTCCTCATATCAAACATTAATTTCTTAAATTCATCTTTTTCATACTTCTGTTTTCCTTTTTTTATTAATTGAATGACTTTATTACGCATTACTTTATATTCTTCCCTGTATATTTTATTTGTTGAGTTACCTTTATGTTTTTTAAATAATTTATCTCTAATTATCATGTATGATTTAATATATGGTGTCATCCAAGGTCTTCCAAGATTTTCATTTTTCACATTATTTTTTACCGTTACTGTACATATTTTAAAAAGATGATTGTAAACATTTTGAATTTTATCATAAATTTCATTTAAATCAGTTAAGCCTTTCAAATAACCCCATCGTATTTTAGTTAATTCTCTTTCAAGTTTTTTTTGATCAATAAATTTATATTCACAATTTATTTGAACGTTTTCTTTTTGCATTAAACCACCAATTATATAATGATCAGTTATCTTATTTTGTACCACACAAGACTCTACATTAGTGTTAATTTCTCTGACAAAAATGTGATCTATACAGGTTGAGGATAATTTGTCTTTTACAATTTCTTCCCTTGTTGGGATATTTATAAGACTATTGAGGCCATATTTTGACATCAAATTTTTATATTTATCAACAATATTACTTTTTTCAAGCAAGTTAATGTTAAAATCACCAATTAAAATTAATTTGTTATTGTTTTCTTTAATTATGTTATTTTTTAAATCTTTAATGAACATAGTTTATTTAAATTAGGTTGCCGGTATATTGCAAATAAATCAGTATCATTTATTTTAACAGCTACATGTTCATAAAATTCTGACTGTTTGCTTTCTATTATTCTAACATGTTCAGTTTTTTTTATAAATACAAGAATTCCACCTCCTTTTTTTAATTTATCAAATACTCTTGACTTTGCTATTTGATAAAAACCTGGAATATTATAATTATTTTCCTCACCTTCTTTTAAATGAGTTTCTGTTGAATTATCAAACTTAACTACTTTTCCCATGTTAAGTATATGGGGGATAGTTCAAATTCAAAAATATGGAGAGATTATACATATTTTTTTTCGTTATTCAAATTCAACTTAATTTGAACTGTTTTCTATGAGAAAACACGTTTAAAAAGTGTCATCGATTTTTTAAAAATTAGTTATGAATTTTTGAAGTGGCAAAAACATGCCCCACTAACAATTAACACCGATTCGACTTTTGTAATGAATTAGGAATTCAATCATTCTGAAAGTTCGTGTACATGATAAAAACAATATACCCTACCTCAGAGTTTAATCAAAAAGTGGCACTCTTGATTCGTTGAATTTTTGTGAATTATCAAACTTAACTACTTTTCCCATGTTAAGTATATGGGGGATAGTTCAAATTCAAAAATAAGGAGAGATAATACATATTTTTTCTCGATATTCAAATTCAACTTAATTTGAACCGTCCTCTATGACAAAACACCTTCAAAAAGTGTTAACGATTTTTTAAAAATTATTTATGAATTTCTGAATTGGAAAAAACATGCCCCACTAACAACGAAAACCGATTCAACATTTGTATTGAATTAGGAATTCAATCATTCTGAAAGTGCGTGTAAAAGATAAGAACAATATACCCTACCTCAGAGTTTAATAAAAAAGTGGCAATCTCAATTCATTGAATTCTGTTGAATTATCAAACTTAACTACTTTTTCCATTTTAAGTATATGGGGGATAGTTCAAATTCAAAAATATGGAGAGATTATACATATTTTTTCTCGTTATTCAAAATCAACTTAATTTGAACCGTCCTCTATGAGAAAACACGTTCAAAAAGTGTCAATGTTTTTTAAAAATTAGTTATGAATTTTTGAATTGGCAAACACATGCCATACTAACAACGAACACCAATTCAACTTTTGTATTGAAAAAGGAATTCAATCATTCTGAAAGTGCGTGTACATGATTAGAACAATATACCCTACCTAAGAGTTCAATAAAAAAGTGGCGATCTCGATTCATTGAATTCTGTTGAATTATCAAACATAACTATTTTAACCATGTTAAGTATATGGGGGATAGTTCAAGTTCAAAAATTAGGAGAGGTAATTCATATTTTTTCTCGTTATTCTAATTCAACTTAATTTGAACCGTCACACGTTCTAAAAGTGTCTACAGTTTTTTAAAAATTAGTTTTGAATTTTTGAAGTGGCAACCACATGCCCCATTAGCAGTGAACACAGAGTCAACTTTTGTATTGAATTAAGAATTCAATCATTCTGAAAGTGCGTATACATAATAGGAAGAATACACCCTACCTCAGAGTTTATTCAAAAAGTGGCAATCTCGATTCGTTGAATCCTGGTGAATTATCAAACTTAACTACTTTTTCCATTTTAAGAATATGGGGGATAGTTCAAATTCAAAAATATGGAGAGATTATACATATTTTTTCTCGATATTCAATTTCACCTTAATTTGAACCATCTTCTATGAGAAAACACGTTCAAAAAGTGTCAACGATTTTTTAAAAATTAATTATGAATTTCTGAAGTGGCAAAAACATGCCCCACTAACAACGAACACCGATTCAATTTTTGTATTGAGTTAGGAATTCAATCATTCTGAAAGTGCGGGTTCATGATTAAAACAATATACCCTACCTCAGAGTTCAATCAAAAAGTGGCCATACTGATTCGTTGAGTTCTGGTGAATTATCAAACTTAACAATTTTACCCATGTTAAGTATATGGGGGATAGTTCAAGTTCAAAAATTAGGAGAGATAATTCATATTTTTTCTCGTTATTCAAATTCAACTTAATTTGAACCGTCACACGTTCAAAAAGTGTCTACAGTTTTTTAAAAATTAGTTATGAATTTTTGAAGTGGCAACCACATGCCATACTAGCAGCGAACACCGATTCAACTTTTGTATTGAATTAGGAATTCAATCATTTTGGAAGTGCTTGTACATGATGAGAACAATATATCCTACCTCAGAACTCAATAAAAAAGTGGCGATTTCGATTCATTTCATTCAGTTGAATTATCAAACTTAACTAGATTTCCCATGTTATGTATACGGGGGATAGTTCAAATTCAAAAATTAGGAGAGATAATTCATATTTTTTCTCGATATTCTAATTCAACCTAATTTGAACCGTCCTCTATGAGAAAACACGTTCAAAAAGTGTCAATGTTTTTTAAAAATTAGTTATGAATTTTTGAATTGGCAAACACATGCCATACTAACAACGAACACCAATTCAACTTTTGTATTGAATTAGGAATTCAATCATTCTGAAAGTGCGTGTACATGATTAGAACAATATACCCTACCTAAGAGTTCAATAAAAAAGTTGCGATCTCGATTCATTGAATTCTGGTGAATTATCAAACATAACTATTTTAACCATGTTAAGTATATGGGGGATAGTTCAAGTTCAAAAATTAGGAGAGATAATTAATATTTTTTCTCGTTATTCTAATTCAAATTAATTTGAACCGTCACACGTTCTAAAAGTGTCTACAGTTTTTTAAAAATTAGTTATGAATTTTTGAAGTGGCAACCACATGCCATACTAGCAGTGAACACCGATTCAACTTTTGTATTGAATTAGGAATTCAATCATTTTGAAAGTGCGTGTACATATTGAGAACAATATATCCTACCTCAGAGTTCAATAAAAAAGTGGCGATTTCGATTCATTTCATTCATTTGAATTATCAAACTTAACTACTTTTCCCATGTTAAGTATACGGGGGATAGTTCAAATTCAAAAATAAGGAGAGATTATACATATTTTTTCTCGATATTCAAATACAACTTAATTTGAACTATCTTCTATGAGAAAACATGTTCAAAAAGTGTCAACGATTTTTTAAAAATTAGTTATGAATCTTTGAAGTGGCAAACACATGCCCCATTAGCAGTGAACACAGAGTCAACTTTTGTATTGAATTAAGAATTCAATCATTCTGAAAGTGCGCATACATAATAGGAACAATACACCCTACCTCAGAGTTTATTGAAAAAGTGGCAATCTCGATTCGTTGAATCCTGGTGAATTATCAAACATAAACACTTTTTCCATTTTAAGAATATGGGGGATAGTTCAAATTCAAAAATATGGAGAGATTATACATATTTTTTCTCGATATTCAAATTCAACTTAATTTGAACCATCTTCTATGAGAAAACACGTTCAAAAAGTGTCAACGATTTTTTAAAAATTAATTATGAATTTCTGAAGTGGCAAAAACATGCCCCACTAACAACGAACACCGATTCAATTTTTGTATTGAGTTAGGAATTCAATCATTCTGAAAGTGCGGGTTCATGATTAAAACAATATACCCTACCTCAGAGTTCAATCAAAAAGTGGCCATACTGATTCGTTGAGTTCTGGTGAATTATCAAACTTAACTATTTTACCCATGTTAAGTATAAGGGGGATAGTTCAAGTTCAAAAATTAGGAGAGATAATTCATATTTTTTCTCGTTATTCAAATTCAACTTAATTTGAACCGTCACACGTTCAAAAAGTGTCTACAGTTTTTTAAAAATTAGTTATGAATTTTTGAAGTGGCAACCACATGCCATACTAGCAGCGAACACCGATTCAACTTTTGTATTGAATTAGGAATTCAATCATTTTGGAAGTGCTTGTACATGATGAGAACAATATATCCTACCTCAGAACTCAATAAAAAAGTGGCGATTTCGATTCATTTCATTCAGTTGAATTATCAAACTTGACTAGATTTCCCATGTTAAGTATACGGGGATAGTTCAAATTCAAAAATAAGGAGAGATAATTCATATTTTTTCTCGTTATTCTAATTCAACTTAATTTGTACCGTCCTCTATGAGAAAACACGTTCAAAAAGTGTCAATGTTTTTTAAAAATTAGTTATGAATTTTTGAAGTGGCAACCACATGCCATACTAGCAGCGAACACCGATTCAACTTTTGTATTGAATTAGGAATTCAATCATTTTGGAAGTGCTTGTACATGATGAGAACAATATATCCTACCTCAGAACTCAATAAAAAAGTGGCGATTTCGATTCATTTCATTCAGTTGAATTATCAAACTTAACTAGATTTCCCATGTTAAGTATACGGGGGATAGTTCAAATTCAAAAATAAGGAGAGATTATACATATTTTTTCTCGATATTCAAATAAAACTTAATTTGAGCCATCTTCTATGAGAAAACACGTTCAAAAAGTGTCAACGATTTTTTAAAAATTAATTATGAATTTCTGAAGTGGCAAAAACATGCCCCACTAACAACGAACACCGATTCAACATTTGTATTGAATTAGGAATTCAATCATTTTGAAAGTGCGTGTACAAGATGAGAACAATATATCCTACCTCAGAATTTAATCAAAAAGTAGCGATCTTGATTCGTTTAATTTTTGTGAATTATCAAACTTAGCTACTTTTCCCATGTTAAGTATATGGGGGCTAGTTCAAATTCAAAAATAAGGAGAGATAATACATATTTTTTCTCGATATTCAAATTCAACTTAATTTGAACCGTCCTCTATGACAAAACACCTTCAAAAAGTGTCAACGATTTTTTAAAAATTATTTATGAATTTCTGAAGTGGCAACAACATGACCCACTAACAACGAACACCGATTCAATTTTTGAATTGAGTTAGGAATTCAATCATTCTGAAAGTTCGGGTTCATGATTAAAACAATATACCCTACCTCAGAGTTCAATCAAAAAGTGGTGATACTGATTCGTTGAGTTCTGGTGAATTATCAAACTTAACTACTTTTCCCACGTTAAGTATATGGGGGATAGTTCAAGTTCAAAAATTAGGAGAGATAATTCATATTTTTTCTCGGTATTCAAATTCAACTTAATTTGAACCGTCATACGTTCTAAAAGTGTCAACAGTTTTTTAAAAATTAGTTATGAATTATTGAAGTGGCAACCACATGCCATACTAGCAGTGAACACCGATTCAACTTTTGTATTGAATTAGGAATTCAATCATTTTGAAAGTGCGTGTACATATTGAGAACAATATATCCTACCTCAGAGTTCAATAAAAATGTGGCGATTTCGATTCATTTCATTCAGTTGAATTATCAAACTTAACTACTTTTCCCATGTTAAGTATACGGGGGATAGTTCAAATTCAAAAATAAGGAGAGATTATACATATTTTTTCTCGATATTCAAATACAACTTAATTTGAACTATCTTCTATGAGAAAACATGTTCAAAAAGTGTCAACGATTTTTTAAAAATTAGTTATGAATCTTTGAAGTGGCAAACACATGCCCCATTAGCAGTGAACACAGAGTCAACTTTTGTATTGAATTAAGAATTCAATCATTCTGAAAGTGCGTATACATAATAGGAACAATACACCCTACCTCAGAGTTTATTGAAAAAGTGTCAATCTCGATTCGTTGAATCCTGGTGAATTATCAAACTTAAACACTTTTTCCATTTTAAGAATATGGGGGATAGTTCAAATTCAAAAATATGGAGAGATTATACATATTTTTTCTCGATATTCAAATTCATCTTAATTTGAACCATCTTCTATGAGAAAACACGTTCAAAAAGTGTCAACGATTTTTTAAAAATTAATTATGAATTTCTGAAGTTGCAAAAACATGCCCCACTAACAACGAACACCGATTCAATTTTTGTATTGAGTTAGGAATTCAATCATTCTGAAAGTGCGGGTTCATGATTAAAACAATATACCCTACCTCAGAGTTCAATCAAAAAGTGGCCATACTGATTCGTTGAGTTCTGGTGAATTATCAAACTTAACTATTTTACCCATGTTAAGTATAAGGGGGATAGTTCAAGTTCAAAAATTAGGAGAGATAATTCATATTTTTTCTCGTTATTCAAATTCAACTTAATTTGAACCGTCACACGTTCAAAAAGTGTCTACAGTTTTTTAAAAATTAGTTATGAATTTTTGAAGTGGCAACCACATGCCATACTAGCAGCGAACACCGATTCAACTTTTGTATTGAATTAGGAATTCAATCATTTTGGAAGTGCTTGTACATGATGAGAACAATATATCCTACCTCAGAACTCAATAAAAAAGTGGCGATTTTGATTCATTTCATTCAGTTGAATTATCAAACTTAACTAGATTTCGAATGTTAAGTATACGGGGGATAGTTCAAATTCAAAAATAAGGAGAGATAATTCATATTTTTTCTCGTTATTCCAATTCAACTTAATTTGTACCGTCCTCTATGAGAAAACACGTTCAAAAAGTGTCAATGTTTTTTAAAAATTAGTTATGAATTTTTGAAGTGGCAACCACATGCCATACTAGCAGCGAACACCGATTCAACTTTTGTATTGAATTAGGAATTCAATCATTTTGGAAGTGCTTGTACATGATGAGAACAATATATCCTACCTCAGAACTCAATAAAAAAGTGGCGATTTCGATTCATTTCATTCAGTTGAATTATCAAACTTAACTAGATTTCCCATGTTAAGTATACGGGGGATAGTTCAAATTCAAAAATAAGGAGAGATTATACATATTTTTTCTCGATATTCAAATAAAACTTAATTTGAGCCATCTTCTATGAGAAAACACGTTCAAAAAGTGTCAACGATTTTTTAAAAATTAATTATGAATTTCTGAAGTGGCAAAAACATGCCCCACTAACAACGAACACCGATTCAACATTTGTATTGAATTAGGAATTTAATCATTTTGAAAGTGCGTGTACAAGATGAGAACAATATATCCTACCTCAGAATTTAATCAAAAAGTAGCGATCTTTATTCGTTTAATTTTTGTGAATTATCAAACTTAGCTACTTTTCCCATGTTAAGTATATGGGGGCTAGTTCAAATTCAAAAATAAGGAGAGATAATACATATTTTTTCTCGATATTCAAATTCAACTTAATTTGAACCGTCCTCTATGACAAAACACCTTCAAAAAGTGTCAACGATTTTTTAAAAATTATTTATGAATTTCTGAAGTGGCAACAACATGACCCACTAACAACAAACACCGATTCAATTTTTGAATTGAGTTAGGAATTCAATCATTCTGAAAGTTCGGGTTCATGATTAAAACAATATACCCTACCTCAGAGTTCAATCAAAAAGTGTCGATACTGATTCGTTGAGTTCTGGTGAATTATCAAACTTAACTACTTTTCCCACGTTAAGTATATGGGGGATAGTTCAAGTTCAAAAATTAGGAGAGATAATTCATATTTTTTCTCGGTATTCAAATTCAACTTAATTTGAACCGTCATACGTTCTAAAAGTGTCAACAGTTTTTTAAAAATTAGTTATGAATTATTGAAGTGGCAACCACATGCCATACTAGCAGTGAACACCGATTCAACTTTTGTATTGAATTAGGAATTCAATCATTTTGAAAGTGCGTGTACATATTGAGAACAATATATCCTACCTCAGAGTTCAATAAAAATGTGGCGATTTCGATTCATTTCATTCAGTTGAATTATCAAACTTAACTACTTTTCCCATGTTAAGTATACGGGGGATAGTTCAAATTCAAAAATAAGGAGAGATTATACATATTTTTTCTCGATATTCAAATACAACTTAATTTGAACTATCTTCTATGAGAAAACATGTTCAAAAAGTGTCAACGATTTTTTAAAAATTAGTTATGAATCTTTGAAGTGGCAAACACATGCCCCATTAGCAGTGAACACAGAGTCAACTTTTGTATTGAATTAAGAATTCAATCATTCTGAAAGTGCGTATACATAATAGGAACAATACACCCTACCTCAGAGTTTATTGAAAAAGTGGCAATCTCGATTCGTTGAATCCTGGTGAATTATCAAACTTAAACACTTTTTCCATTTTAAGAATATGGGGGATAGTTCAAATTCAAAAATATGGAGAGATTATACATATTTTTTCTCGATATTCAAATTCATCTTAATTTGAACCATCTTCTATGAGAAAACACGTTCAAAAAGTGTCAACGATTTTTTAAAAATTAATTATGAATTTCTGAAGTGGCAAAAACATGCCCCACTAACAACGAACACCGATTCAATTTTTGTATTGAGTTAGGAATTCAATCATTCTGAAAGTGCGGGTTCATGATTAAAACAATATACCCTACCTCAGAGTTCAATCAAAAAGTGGCCATACTGATTCGTTGAGTTCTGGTGAATTATCAAACTTAACTATTTTACCCATGTTAAAGTAGAGGCCGCATCAGCTGTTTTCAGGATGTCCAATTATTAAGGTTGATGCACGTTTGTGCTAATACTGCAATAAAAAATATTCCAAACACATAAATTTTTATTTCTGTACAATCCTTACATTTATTCTGCCCTCTAAATGACATAAATTAATAATACAAAATAAAATGTAAATTTGTCAAGTTTGCAAGTTTTCCGGCTCAGAAAACGATATGGCAACACCGTCAGCTGTTGTTCTAAATACGCGCCAAAAATTTACGTAATACAAAGATGGAAAATGCCGGGTAATCAAGGCAAGAATTTTACAACTTGTGCTGAAAAGGGTAATAGAAATGGTCATAAAGCTGAGCGTGGCTACTTCAGCACGAGGGGAAAAGCCAGACAAATTGCTAATTTGATTCCGGGGAGAAAAAATTTCAAAATTCGTCCTCCTAAGCCAGTGAACCCCAATGTTTCCAAGCTGAAAGCAATCATCCCAGGCAACAGAATCGTAAATTTGTCACATCTTGCAGAGCAATTAACATGTGAAAAGTGCCAGAAGGAAATAAAAATACAAAATATTGTTCATGAGACATTGTCTGGACTTTCATCCATTTTGACTGTAAAGTGTCAATCATGCCAATCAATGAAAAATGTTACCACCAGCAAAACTGCTAACTCTGGTGGGCTTGGAAGACCCTTGGCTGATATCAACAAAAAGGCGGTGTTAGGTTAGTATAAATACTATAAGTAATTTTGTTTAAAAATAAACAGTCTTCACTAAATTGTTTACAAATAAAAAGTTAAATGGATTCTTGCACCTGTAATTTCTGTATCAAATTTATTTACAGGAATGATTGATGCTGGCATAGGTCCTACCCACTTGAACGCTCTCATTACCACCATGAACATCCCTCGTATCCACCCTAGTACTTTGAAGCGCTACGAGGAAAAAGTGGGGCCAGCCATAGAAACAGTTGCTCAGAAGAGCTGTGTTGATGCTGCCCACCTGGAAAAGGCTTTGACAATGTAAGTCTCTATGCATAAATAAGTAACACAATTAATAGTGAAAAATTAAATATTAATGAAATAAATTGTTTAGTTCATCACTTAATTAAATATTATTTTATATTTCAACAACAGTAAATAAACAATTTGGTTGTTGCAATTTCATCTTATATCCGCAGAAAAAGATGGACACCATCTTAATTTTTTATATGCTGTCACTCGTCTATAATTTGTTATTTGTTGTTGCAGAGAACGTGAACAAGAGGTAACAGCAACTGCAGTCCAAGCTGTACCTGACTCTGTCCTATTACATCCAGTTATCTTACCAGATCCCGTGACGACAGCCGAGAAGTATGTATAAATTTAATACCATCTTTCGGGAATTTTTTTTGACAAACCCCTGCCTCCTTCTTTGTAATTTTTAATGCACATTTTTTTTTACATACACTACAACTTATTTGTTTATTTACTTATTTATATAGTAATTCAAATTCCTTAATTATTTTTTAAATGAAAACAATATGTAAGAACTTCTGTACAAATATTTTTATTCAGATACAAGTAAATTTATTCCAAGAGAACAACTAAACAATAAAAATATCTGTCTTTGCAGCCAGCTGCAAGAAGCAGTCGAAGCAGCAGCCCCTGATGTATGCGAATCCGGCTCGTCGTCCCCACCTCTAACCATTCAGCCAACAGAAATGACTCCTGTCATGTAAGTATCATGGCATACATCTCTCTCCCACATCTGGAAACAGAATAAAACTAAGTTAGTTTTTTTTTTTTCTTTCTTTTTTTTCTTTCTTTTTTTTTTTGTTTTTGTTTTTTTTTTGTTTTTTACTTGCTTTTTTAACTGAGTCGTTTTTTGTATGTTATTATAGGATATACCAGGCCAAGACCAAGAACTTCAAGCGTCTCATTGGTAAAATTGACATGGGGTGGCAGAAACGTGGGAACGGCCACTCGTATGACAGCTCAAGTGGGCACAGCACGCTAGTGGGAGAGCACAGCGGCAAGGTCATGGACTACGAGGTGAAAAGGAAGCACTGTTACCGATGTACAGTAAAAGGTGGATGGTGTCGGAGAGAAAATTGCAGAAGGAACTGGACGGGAAGTGCCAAAGCCATGGAGGCGGCTTCTGCAGTTCGGCTTGTGACGCAAAGTGCTTCACTCGATACTGCAAATGTAAAAATTGGGACTCTCATTGGTGATGAAGACTCAAGTACAGCTGCAGCCATCCGCAGATCAGTTGGTGGGGAAGTTACACAAGGTGCTGACATTACGCACGTAGAAAAAAATGTTAAGAAACATTTATACAAACTTCAGCCAAGTAACCCCAAGCTAACTCCATCGGTAATTAAAGTTGTCGTGAAACTAGTTGGCTGTGCCATTAAACAGAATAAAGGCAAAGCTGAAAAAATTGCTGCTGCATTGAATGCAATTCCTGAGCACATATTTAATAAACACGACGCTTGCGGAGAGTGGTGCACCTACGCAGAAGACCCTGTTGCATACAAATCAAAATACCTGAAAGATTCTTTAGGTGAACACGGCTGTGAATTATACAATGCTATCCGTCAAGAGTTATTGAATCTGATAAAAAAGTCCAAACAACTTGAACCGTGCGGTTCAACACAGAAGAACGAGTCCGTCAATAACATCATCGGAAGCAAAGCTTTGAAAATACGGCACTACGGAGGAAGTGAGTCGTTGAACTACCGTGTTGCTGCCGGTGTCAATCAAGCAAATATTGGAACATCTTATGTACTGGCAGTCAAAAGGGAGCTCAAGATTCCACCAGGTATTCATGCCAAAAGGTACAAAAAACAGCTTGAGAAAAAAAGAAAAAGAGAGGCGGAGGACAGCAAGAACCCTGAAAATAAGAAAAGAAGAAGGCTGCTGATAGACAATAGATACCAAAAGCTGATATCACTTGAACGAAAAGAAGGCGTCACTTACCAGTCAGGATTGGGCTTCGAAGATCCGGCACCGCTGTCGCTTGAAACCGAGGCAGCTCCGGTACGCAGGACTGTCGCGAAGAAAAAGCCGACACCAGTCCACTCAATTCCAATCTCAAAACTCCCACCTTTAAAACAAAATGACATTAGTCTGCTGTATTTTGACCTTGAAACTACAGGGTTTGACCCACAAAAAAATGAAATCATTCAAATTGCCTCACACTCTCAACAACATGGAACGTTTAATAGATATATCAAGCCAACATCATATATACCACGTAAAATAACTGAAGTCACAAGCTTATCTTTGAAACAAGGCAAATTAATGTACAAAAATCAAGCTGTTGTTACTGTTACCAAGAAAGAAGCCTTGATAGAATTCTTAGTTTTTGCAAAAAAACACAAGAATGCAGTAATAGTTGCACACAATGCCCAATTTGACCTAAGATTTTTGCTGTACAACATCAAGGTACATGGACTGAACAAAGAACTACTTGACGCTGTCATCGGAGGCGTGGACACACTTCCACTGCTCAAGAGAAAGTTCCCGAAGAAACCAAAAAAACTAGAAGAACATGAACTTGATTCTACAGTCACATATGTAGAAAATCATCAACTAGATACCCTGACCAAATTTGTTCTCGGAAAAGATTATACCTTCGACTCTCACAATGCCATCGCTGATTGTAAAGCACTCAAAGATATGATGGAGAGATTGTCCTTCACTGCAAATAAATTGTGTGAGACAAGCTTTACGATGGAGTCGTTCAAAAACCGAGGTGATGAAATCCTGAGATTCAAGGCGTTGTTGGTACTTACCGATCACGACGTTGCTCCACCACAACTCTCCCAGCTCGCTCGCTCCAACTGGTCACTCTCAAAATTGCTTGCTGCTGCAGTTGAGGGTGATGAAGAAAACTTGGCTGCACTTCTGAAACAAGACATGAAGAATTATAACACTAGTGTTGCCAAGTCGGTCTTTCAGTACATGAGAGTGCGTCAAGAACAATAACAATTATTGGTAAGACACACTCTCTTAATTCTACTTGACCAATAGTTCACTTTTAAAACTAGCACTGCCTCTTTATAACTTATAAAGTCTGTTTAAATTAATGTGTATGCATATATTATATAATATATGCATATTATACATATAGTTATCACTAGACAGTACTAGCTGTAAATATTTATAAAGACAATTATACATACCTCATGCAGTTATAATTTGTTATTGAGTCAGTTAAAAGAATTATTTTAAATTTACGTTGGAGAAAGTGAATTTTTATGCCCTGCATTTGTATGCTTAATTCCACAATTTCATCACTCAATTTTCAGCTGTAATGTATCATAATTATGCATATTTTATGCTCAAGTGTATTAAGCAATCTGTACAACAGTAACAATATGCAAATAGTATGCATACCATACTGTACTGTTTTTGTATGTATGCATACTGCAGAGTTTAAAATATATTTTAGATTTGCAAAACATTCAGTGAGAAAAACAGAGGGCACAGTAACAGTACAATGTATACATATGAATACTGTACTTAAAACATGTTTTTTTTTAAATAAAGAGTACTTACCTAATATCCATTGTTTCGTATTAATAATTGTTGCAGCACTGATAACCAAACACTCAATTTTATCCTAGAATTTGTGCACACCCACAAACCACTGAGTCCACACGTAAACAAAACCAGCTGATTATTTTTTTATTAAATGCTGCGTTGCCAAGTTTTGCATTTTGAGTCAAGAAAAATTCTCAAGATGGAGGCACAAAAATGCCGCGAAAAGGGGTGAAGTTATCGGTATTAACACACTTTTTCTACAAAAAAAACACCGTTGAGGTATTAATCCCGTGAGATGAATAATGTTCAACAATTGAACTTCCTGTGGCTAGTAATTAAGGTATGCATTCTCGAATCGGAATTTGAATTATTAATTTTTTAAGATGAAAAAGATGAGTTTTTTTTGCGTCCTCCATGTAAACAAATGGCAACTAAATATGTATTTATCTCTATAAAAAACACCGATCTCCACATTTTGCTATGTACAATTCGAAATTACGAGTGTTTGGGCAGATAATGTTAAAATATTAGCTATACTTCTCGAATGATTTTGTAATAGAACCTCTACTTTAAGTATAAGGGGGATAGTTCAAGTTCAAAAATTAGGAGAGATAATTCATATTTTTTCTCGTTATTCAAATTCAACTTAATTTGAACCGTCACACGTTCAAAAAGTGTCTACAGTTTTTTAAAAATTAGTTATGAATTTTTGAAGTGGCAACCACATGCCATACTAGCAGCGAACACCGATTCAACTTTTGTATTGAATTAGGAATTCAATCATTTTGGAAGTGCTTGTACATGATGAGAACAATATATCCTACCTCAGAACTCAATAAAAAAGTGGCGATTTCGATTCATTTCATTCAGTTGAATTATCAAACTTAACTAGATTTCCCATGTTAAGTATACGGGGGATAGTTCAAATTCAAAAATAAGGAGAGATAATTCATATTTTTTCTCGTTATTCTAATTCAACTTAATTTGTACCGTCCTCTATGAGAAAACACGTTCAAAAAGTGTCAATGTTTTTTAAAAATTAGTTATGAATTTTTGAATTGGCAAACACATGCCATACTAACAACGAACACCAATTCAACTTTTGTATTGAATTAGGAATTCAATCATTCTGAAAGTGCGTGTACATGATTAGAACAATATACCCTACCTAAGAGTTCAATAAAAAAGTGGCGATCTCGATTCATTGAATTCTGGTGAATTATCAAACATAACTATTTTAACCATGTTAAGTATATGGGGGATAGTTCAAGTTCAAAAATTAGGAGAGATAATTAATATTTTTTCTCGTTATTCTAATTCAACTTAATTTGTACCGTCACACGTTCTAAAAGTGTCTACAGTTTTTTAAAAATTAGTTATGAATTTTTGAAGTGGCAACCACATGCCATACTAGCAGCGAACACCGATTCCACTTTTGTATTGAATTAGGAATTCAATCATTTTGGAAGTGCTTGTACATGATGAGAACAATATATCCTACCTCAGAACTCAATAAAAAAGTGGCGATTCCGATTCATTTCATTCAGTTGAATTATCAAACTTAACTAGATTTCCCATGTTAAGTATACGGGGGATACTTCAAATTCAAAAATAAGGAGAGATTATACATATTTTTTCTCGATATTCAAATAAAACTTAATTTGAGCCATCTTCTATGAGAAAACACGTTCAAAAAGTGTCAACGATTTTTTAAAAATTAATTATGAATTTCTGAAGTGGCAAAAACATGCCCCACTAACAACGAACACCGATTCAACATTTGTATTGAATTAGGAATTCAATCATTTTGAAAGTGCGTGTACATGATGAGAACAATATATCCTACCTCAGAATTTAATCAAAAAGTGGCGATCTTGATTCGTTTAATTTTTGTGAATTATCAAACTTAGCTACATTTCCCATGTTAAGTATATGGGGGCTAGTTCAAATTCAAAAATAAGGAGAGATAATACATATTTTTTCTCGATATTCAAATTCAACTTAATTTGAACCGTCCTCTATGACAAAACACCTTCAAAAATGGTCAACGATTTTTTAAAAATTAATTATGAATTTCTGAAGTGGCAAAAACATGACCCACTAACAACGAACACCGATTCAATTTTTGAATTGAGTTAGGAATTCAATCATTCTGAAAGTTCGGGTTCATGATTAAAACAATATACCCTACCTCAGAGTTCAATCAAAAAGTGGCGATACTGATTCGTTGAGTTCTGGTGAATTATCAAACTTAACTACTTTTCCCACGTTAAGTATATGGGGGATAGTTCAAGTTCAAAAATTAGGAGATATAATTCATATTTTTTCTCGGTATTCAAATTCAACTTAATTTGAACCGTCATACGTTCTAAAAGTGTCAACAGTTTTTTAAAAATTAGTTATGAATTATTGAAGTGGCAACCACATGCCATACTAGCAGTGAACAGCGATTCAACTTTTGTATTGAATTTGAAATTCAATCATTCTGAAAGTGCGTGTACATGATAAGAACAATATACCCTACCTAAGATTTCAATAAAAAAGTGGCGATCTCGATTCATTGAATTCTGTTGAATTATCAAACTAACTACTTTTTCCATTTTAAGTATATGGAGGATAGTTCAAATTCAAAAATATTGAGAGAGAATTCATATTTTTTCTCGATATTCAAATTCAACTTAATTTGAACCGTCCTCTATGACAAAACACCTTCAAAAAGTGTCAACGATTTTTTAAAAATTATTTTATGAATTTCTGAAGTGGCAAGAACATGCCCCACTAACAACGAACACCCATTCAACTTTTGTAATGAATTAGGAATTCAATCATTTTGAAAGTGCGTGTACATGATAAGAACAATATACCCTACCTCAGAGTTTAATAAAAAAGTGGCAATCTCGATTCATTGAATTCTGTTGAATTATCAAACTTAACTACTTTTTCCATTTTAAGTATATGGGGGATAGTTCAAATTCAAAAATATGGAGAGATAATACATATTTTTTCTCGTTATTCAAATTCAACTTAATTTGAACCGACTTCTATGAGAAAACACGTTCAAAAAGTGTCAACGATTTTTTAAAAATTAGTTATGAATCTTTGAAGTGGCAAACACATGCCCCATTAGCAGTGAACACAGAGTCAACTTTTGTATTGAATTAGAATTCAATCATTCTGAAAGTGCGTGTACAAGATAAGAACAATATACCCTACCTCAGAGTTTAATAAAAAAGTGGCGATCTCGATTCATTGAATTCTGGTGAATTATCAAACATAACTATTTTACCCATGTTAAGTATATGGGGGATAGTTCAAGTTCAAAAATTAGGAGAGATAATTCATATTTTTTCTCGTTATTCAAATTCAACTTAATTTGAACCGTCACACGTTCAAAAAGTGTCTACAGTTTTTTAAAAATTAGTTATGAATTTTTGAAGTGGCAACCACATGCCATACTAGCAGCGAACACCGATTCAACTTTTGTATTGAATTAGGAATTCAATCATTTTGATAGTGCTTGTACATGATGAGAACAATATATCCTACCTCAGAACTCAATAAAAAAGTGGCGATTTCGATTCATTTCATTCAGTTGAATTATCAAACTTAACTACATTTCCCATGTTAAGTATACGGGGGATAGTTCAAATTCAAAAATAAGGAGAGATTATACATATTTTTTCTCGATATTCAAATACAACTTAATTTGAACCATCTTCTATGAGAAAACACGTTCAAAAAGTTTCAACGATTTTTTAAAAATTAATTATGAATTTCTGAAGTGGCAAAAACATGCCCCACTAACAACGAACACCGATTCAACATTTCTATTGAATTAGGAATTCATTCATTTTGAAAGTGCGTGTACATGATGAGAACAATATATCCTACCTCAGAATTTAATCAAAAAGTGGCGATCTTGATTCGTTTAATTTTTGTGAATTATCAAACTTAACTACTTTTTTCCATTTTAAGTATATGGGGGATAGTTCAAAATTAAAAATATGGAGAGATAATACATATTTTTTCTCGATATTCAAATTCAACTTAATTTGAACCGTCCTCTATGACAAAACACCTTCAAAAAGTGTCAACGATTTTTTAAAAATTATTTATGAATTTCTGAAGTGGCAAAAACATGACCCACTAACAACGAACACCGATTCAATTTTTGAATTGAGTTAGGAATTCAATCATTCTAAAAGTTCGGGTTCATGATTAAAACAATATACCCTACCTCAGAAATCAATCAAAAAGTGGCGATACTGATTCGTTGAGTTCTGGTGAATTATCAAACTTAACTACTTTTCCCACGTTAAGTATATAAAGGATAGTTCAAGTTCAAAAATTAGGAGAGATAATTCATATTTTTTCTCGGTATTCAAATTAAACTTAATTTGAACCGTCACACGTTCTAAAAGTGTCAACAGTTTTTTAAAAATTAGTTATGAATTTTTGAAGTGGCAACCACATGCCATACTAGCAGTGAACAGTGATTCAACTTTTGTATTGAATTAGGAATTCAATCATTTTGAAAGTGCGTGTACATGATAAGAACAATATACCCTACCTCAGAGTTTAATAAAAAAGTGGCAATCTCGATTCATTTCATTCAGTTGAATTATCAAACTTAACTACTTTTCCCATGTTAAGTATACGGGGGATAGTTCAAATTCAAAAATAAAGAGAGATTATACATATTTTTTCTCGATATTCAAATTCAACTTAATTTGAACCATCTTCTATGAGAAAACACGTTCAAAAAGTGTCAACGATTTTTTAAAAATAAGTTATGAATTTTTGAAGTGGCAAACACATGCCCCATTAGCAGTGAACACAAAGTCAACTTTTGTATTGAATTACGAATTCAATCATTCTGAAAGTGCGTATACATAATAGAAACAATACACCCTACCTCAGAGTTTATTCAAAAAGTGGCGATCTCGATTCGTTGAATTCTGGTGAATTATCAAACTTAAGTACTTTTCAGATGTTAACTAAATAGGGGGATAGTTCAAATTCAAAAATAAGGAGAGATAATACATATTTTTTTTCGTTATTCAAATTCAACTTAATTTGAACTGTTTTCTATGAGAAAACACGTTTAAAAAGTGTCATCATCGATTTTTTAAAAATTAGTTATGAATTTTTGAAGTGGCAAAAACATGCCCCACTAACAATTAACACCGATTCGACTTTTGTAATGAATTAGGAATTCAATCATTCTGAAAGTTCGTGTACATGATAAAAACAATATACCCTACCTCAGAATTTAATCAAAAAGTGGCGATCTTGATTCATTGAATTCTGTTGAATTATCAAACTTAAATACTTTTCCCATGTTAAGTATATGGGGGATAGTTCAAATTTAAAAATATGGAGAGATAAAACACATTTTTTCTAGATATTCAAATTCAACTTAATTTGAACCCTCACCCGTTCAAAAAGTGTCTACGTTTTTTTAAATATTAGTTATGAATTTTTGAAGTGGCAACCACATGCCATACTAGCAGCGAACACCGATTCAACTTTTGTATTGAATTAGGAATTCAATCTTTCTGAAATTGCGTGTACATGATGAGAACAATATACCCTATCTCAGAGTTCAATAAAAAAAAAGTGGCGATTTCGATTCATTTCATTCTGTTGCATTATCAAACTTAACTACTTTTCCCATGTTATGTATACGGGGGATAGTTCAACTTCAAAAATTAGGAGAGATAATTCATATTTTTTCTCGTTATTCAAATTCAACTTAATTTGAACCGTCACACGTTCAAAAAGTGTCTACAGTTTTTTAAAAATTAGTTATGAATTTTTGAAGTGGCAACAACATGCCATACTAGCAGCGAACACCGATTCAATTTTTGTATTGAATTAGGAATTCAATCATTTTGAAAGTGCGTGTACATGATAAGGACAATATACCCTACCTCAGAGTTTAATAAAAAAGTGGCAATCTCGATTCAATGAATCCTGTTGAATTATCAAACTTAACTACTTTTCCATTTTAAGTATATAGGGGATAGTTCAAATTCAAAAATATGGAGAGATAATACATATTTTTTCTCGTTATTCAAATTCAACTTAATTTGAACCGACTTCTATGAGAAAACACGTTCAAAAAGTGTCAACGCTTTTTTAAAAATTAGTTATGAATTTCTGAATTGGCAAAAACATGCCCCACTAACAACGAACACCGATTCAATTTTTGAATTGAGTTTGGAATTCAATCATTCTGAAAGTGCGGGTTCATGATTAAAACAATATACCCTACCTCAGAGTTCAATCAAAAAGTGGCGAAACTGATTCGTTGAGTTCTGGTGAATTATCAAACTTAACTACTTTTCCCACGTTAATTATATGGGGGATAGTTCAAGTTCAAAAATTAGGAGAGATAATTCATATTTTTTCTCGTTATTCAAATTCAACTTAATTTGAACCGTCACACGTTCTAAAAGTGTCTACAGTTTTTTATAAATTAGTTATGAATTTTTGAAGTGGCAACCACATGCCATACTAACAGTGAACACCGATTCAACTTTTGTATTGAATTAGGAATTCAATCATTTTGAAAGTGCGTGTACATGATGAGAACAATATATCCTACCTCAGAGTTCAATAAAAAAGTGGCGATTTCGATTCATTTCATTCAGTTGAATTATCAAACTTAACTACTTTTCCCATGTTAAGTATACGGGGGATAGTTCAAATTCAAAAATAAGGAGAGATTATTCATATTTTTTCTCGATATTCAAATTCAACTTAATTTGAACCATCATCTATGAGAAAACACGTTCAAAAAGTGTCAACGATTTTTTAAAAATTAGTTAGGAATTTTTGAAGTGGCAAACACATGCCCCATTAGCAGTGAACACAGAGTCAACTTTTGTATTGAATTACGAATTCAATCATTCTGAAAGTGCGTATACATAATAGGAACACAACACCTTACCTCAGAGTTTAATCAAAAAGTGGCGATCTCGATTCGTTGAATTCTGGTGAATTATCAAACTTAACTACTTTTCAGATGTTAACTAAATAGGGGGATAGTTCAAATTCAAAAATAAGGAGAGATAATACTTATTTTTTTTCGTTATTCAAATTTAACTTAATTTGAACTGTTTTCTATGAGAAAACACGTTTAAAAAGTGTCATCGATTTTTTAAAAATTAGTTATGAATTTTTGAAGTGGCAAAAACATGCCCCACTAACAATTAACACCGATTCGACTTTTGTAATGAATTAGGAATTCAAATATTTTGAAAGTTCGTGTACATGATAAAAACAATATACCCTACCTCAGAATTTAATCAAAAAGTGGCGATCTTGATTCGTTGAATTTTTGTGAATTATCAAACTTAACTACTTTTCCCATGTTAAGTATATGGGGGATAGTTCAAATTCAAAAATATGGAGAGATAATACATATTTTTTCTCGATATTCAAATTCAACTTAATTTGAACCATCTTCTATGAGAAAACACGTTCAAAAAGTGTCAACGATTTTTTAAAAATTAATTATGAATTTCTGAAGTGGCAAAAACATGACCCACTAACAACGAACACCGATTCAATTTTTGAATTGAGTTAGGAATTCAATCATTCTGAAAGTTCGGGTTCATGATTAAAACAATATACCCTACCTCAGAGTTCAATCAAAAAGTGGCGATACTGATTCGTTGAGTTCTGGTGAATTATCAAACTTAACTACTTTTCCCACGTTAAGTATATGGGGGATAGTTCAAGTTCAAAAATTAGGAGAGATAATTCATATTTTTTCTCGGTATTCAAATTCAACTTAATTTGAACCGTCATACGTTCTAAAAGTGTCAACAGTTTTTTAAAAATTAGTTATGAATTATTGAAGTGGCAACCACATGCCATACTAGCAGTGAACAGCGATTCAACTTTTGTATTGAATTTGAAATTCAATCATTCTGAAAGTGCGTGTACATGATAAGAACAATATACCCTACCTAAGATTTCAATAAAAAAGTGGCGATCTCAATTCATTGAATTCTGTTGAATTATCAAACTAACTACTTTTTCCATTTTAAGTATATGGGGGATAGTTCAAATTCAAAAATATGGAGAGATAATACATATTTTTTCTCGTTATTCAAATTCAACTTAATTTGAACCGACTTCTATGAGAAAACACGTTCAAAAAGTGTCAACGATTTTTTAAAAATTAGTTATGAATCTTTGAAGTGGCAAACACATGCCCCATTAGCAGTGAACACAGAGTCAACTTTTGTATTGAATTAGAATTCAATCATTCTGAAAGTGCGTGTACAAGATAAGAACAATATACCCTACCTCAGAGTTTAATAAAAAAGTGGCGATCTCGATTCATTGAATTCTGGTGAATTATCAAACATAACTATTTTACCCATGTTAAGTATATGGGGGATAGTTCAAGTTCAAAAATTAGGAGAGATAATTCATATTTTTTCTCGTTATTCAAATTCAACTTAATTTGAACCGTCACACGTTCAAAAAGTGTCTACAGTTTTTTAAAAATTAGTTATGAATTTTTGAAGTGGCAACCACATGCCATACTAGCAGCGAACACCGATTCAACTTTTGTATTGAATTAGGAATTCAATCATTTTGATAGTGCTTGTACATGATGAGAACAATATATCCTACCTCAGAACTCAATAAAAAAGTGGCGATTTCGATTCATTTCATTCAGTTGAATTATCAAACTTAACTACATTTCCCATGTTAAGTATACGGGGGATAGTTCAAATTCAAAAATAAGGAGAGATTATACATATTTTTTCTCGATATTCAAATACAACTTAATTTGAACCATCTTCTATGAGAAAACACGTTCAAAAAGTGTCAACGATTTTTTAAAAATTAATTATGAATTTCTGAAGTGGCAAAAACATGCCCCACTAACAACGAACACCGATTCAACATTTCTATTGAATTAGGAATTCAATCATTTTGAAAGTGCGTGTACATGATGAGAACAATATATCCTACCTCAGAATTTAATCAAAAAGTGGCGATCTTGATTCGTTTAATTTTTGTGAATTATCAAACTTAACTACTTTTTTCCATTTTAAGTATATGGGGGATGGTTCAAAATTAAAAATATGGAGAGATAATACATATTTTTTCTCGATATTCAAATTCAACTTAATTTGAACCGTCCTCTATGACAAAACACCTTCAAAAAGTGTCAACGATTTTTTAAAAATTATTTATGAATTTCTGAAGTGGCAAAAACATGACCCACTAACAACGAACACCGATTCAATTTTTGAATTGAGTTAGGAATTCAATCATTCTAAAAGTTCGGGTTCATGATTAAAACAATATACCCTACCTCAGAGTTCAATCAAAAAGTGGCGATACTGATTCGTTGAGTTCTGGTGAATTATCAAACTTAACTACTTTTCCCACGTTAAGTATATGGGGGATAGTTCAAGTTCAAAAATTAGGAGAGATAATTCATATTTTTTCTCGGTATTCAAATTAAACTTAATTTGAACCGTCACACGTTCTAAAAGTGTCAACAGTTTTTTAAAAATTAGTTATGAATTTTTGAAGTGGCAACCACATGCCATACTAGCAGTGAACAGCGATTCAACTTTTGTATTGAATTAGGAATTCAATCATTTTGAAAGTGCGTGTACATGATAAGAACAATATACCCTACCTCAGAGTTTAATAAAAAAGTGGCAATCTCGATTCATTTCATTCAGTTGAATTATCAAACTTAACTACTTTTCCCATGTTAAGTATACGGGGGATAGTTCAAATTCAAAAATAAAGAGAGATTATACATATTTTTTCTCGATATTCAAATTCAACTTAATTTGAACCATCTTCTATGAGAAAACACGTTCAAAAAGTGTCAACGATTTTTTAAAAATAAGTTATGAATTTTTGAAGTGGCAAACACATGCCCCATTAGCAGTGAACACAAAGTCAACTTTTGTATTGAATTACAAATTCAATCATTCTGAAAGTGCGTATACATAATAGGAACAATACACCCTACCTCAGAGTTTATTCAAAAAGTGGCGATCTCGATTCGTTGAATTCTGGTGAATTATCAAACTTAAGTACTTTTCAGATGTTAACTAAATAGGGGGATAGTTCAAATTCAAAAATAAGGAGAGATAATACATATTTTTTTTCGTTATTCAAATTCAACTTAATTTGAACTGTTTTCTATGAGAAAACACGTTTAAAAAGTGTCATCGATTTTTTAAAAATTAGTTATGAATTTTTGAAGTGGCAAAAACATGCCCCACTAACAATTAACACCGATTCGACTTTTGTAATGAATTAGGAATTCAATCATTCTGAAAGTTCGTGTACATGATAAAAACAATATACCCTACCTCAGAATTTAATCAAAAAGTGGCGATCTTGATTCATTGAATTCTGTTGAATTATCAAACATAAATACTTTTCCCATGTTAGGTATATGGGGGATAGTTCAAATTTAAAAATATGGAGAGATAAAACACATTTTTTCTAGATATTCAAATTCAACTTAATTTGAACCCTCACCCGTTCAAAAAGTGTCTACGTTTTTTTAAATATTAGTTATGAATTTTTGAAGTGGCAACCACATGCCATACTAGCAGCGAACACCGATTCAACTTTTGTATTGAATTAGGAATTCAATCTTTCTGAAATTGCGTGTACATGATGAGAACAATATACCCTATCTCAGAGTTCAATAAAAAAAAAGTGGCGATTTCGATTCATTTCATTCTGTTGCATTATCAAACTTAACTACTTTTCCCATGTTATGTATACGGGGGATAGTTCAAATTCAAAAATAAGGAGAGATAATACTTATTTTTTCTCGTTATTCAAATTCAACTTAATTTGAACCGTCACACGTTCAAAAAGTGTCTACAGTTTTTCAAAAATTAGTTATGAATTTTTGAAGTGGCAACCACATGCCATACTTGCAGCGAACACCGATTCAACTTATGTACTGAATTAGGAATTCAATCATTTTGAAAGTGCGTGTACATAATAGGAACAATACACCCTACCTCAGACTTTAATCAAAATGTGGTGATCTTGATTCATTGAATTCTGTTGAATTATCAAACTTAACTACTTTTCCCATGTTAAGTATATGGGGGATAGTTCAAATTTAAAAATATTGAGAGATAATACATAGTTTTTCTCGATATTCAAATTCAACTTAATTTGAACCATCCTCTATGACAAAACACCTTCAAAAAGTGTCAACGATTTTTTAAAAATTAGTTTTGAATTTCTGAAGTGGCAAAAACATGCCCCACTAACAACGAACAGCGATTCAACTTTTGTATTGAATTAGGAATTCAATCATTCTGAAAGTGCGTGTACATGATTAGAACAATATACCCTACCTAAGAGTTCAATAAAAAAGTGGCGATCTCGATTCATTGAATTCTGGTGAATTATCAAACATAACTATTTTACCCATGTTAAGTATATGGGGGATAGTTCAACTTCAAAAATTAGGAGAGATAATTCATATTTTTTCTCGTTATTCAAATTCAACTTAATTTGAACCGTCACACGTTCAAAAGTGTCTACAGTTTTTTAAAAATTAGTTATGAATTTTTGAAGTGGCAACAACATGCCATACTAGCAGCGAACACCGATTCAACTTTTGTATTGAATTAGGAATTCAATCATTTTGAAAGTGCGTGTACATGATAAGGACAATATACCCTACCTCAGAGTTTAATAAAAAAGTGGCAATCTCGATTCAATGAATCCTGTTGAATTATCAAACTTAACTACTTTTCCATTTTAAGTATATAGGGGATTGTTCAAATTCAAAAATATGGAGAGATAATACATATTTTTTCTCGTAATTCAAATTCAACTTAATTTGAACCGACTTCTATGAGAAAACACGTTCAAAAAGTGTCAACGCTTTTTTAAAAATTAGTTATGAATTTCTGAATTGGCAAAAACATGCCCCACTAACAACGAACACCGATTCAATTTTTGAATTGAGTTTGGAATTCAATCATTCTGAAAGTGCGGGTTCATGTTTAAAACAATATACCCTACCTCAGAGTTCAATCAAAAAGTGGCGAAACTGATTCGTTGAGTTCTGGTGAATTATCAAACTTAACTACTTTTCCCACGTTAATTATATGGGGGATAGTTCAAGTTCAAAAATTAGGAGAGATAATTCATATTTTTTCTCGTTATTCAAATTCAACTTAATTTGAACCGTCACACGTTCTAAAAGTGTCTACAGTTTTTTATAAATTAGTTATGAATTTTTGAAGTGGCAACCACATGCCATACTAACAGTGAACACCGATTCAACTTTTGTATTGAATTAGGAATTCAATCATTTTGAAAGTGCGTGTACATGATGAGAACAATATATCCTACCTCAGAGTTCAATAAAAAAGTGGCGATTTCGATTCATTTCATTCAGTTGAATTATCAAACTTAACTACTTTTCCCATGTTAAGTATTAGGGGGATAGTTCAAATTCAAAAATAAGGAGAGATTATTCATATATTTTCTCGATATTCAAATTCAACTTAATTTGAACCATCATCTATGAGAAAACACGTTCAAAAAGTGTCAACGATTTTTTAAAAATTAGTTATGAATTTTTGAAGTGGCAAACACATGCCCCATTAGCAGTGAACACAGAGTCAACTTTTGTATTGAATTACGAATTCAATCATTCTGAAAGTGCGTATACATAATAGGAACACAACACCTTACCTCAGAGTTTAATCAAAAAGTGGCGATCTCGATTCGTTGAATTCTGGTGAATTATCAAACTTAACTACTTTTCAGATGTTAACTAAATAGGGGGATAGTTCAAATTCAAAAATAAGGAGAGATAATACTTATTTTTTTTCGTTATTCAAATTTAACTTAATTTGAACTGTTTTCTATGAGAAAACACGTTTAAAAAGTGTCATCGATTTTTTAAAAATTAGTTATGAATTTTTGAAGTGGCAAAAACATGCCCCACTAACAATTAACACCGATTCGACTTTTGTAATGAATTAGGAATTCAAATATTTTGAAAGTTCGTGTACATGATAAAAACAATATACCCTACCTCAGAATTTAATCAAAAAGTGGCGATCTTGATTCGTTGAATTTTTGTGAATTATCAAACTTAACTACTTTTCCCATGTTAAGTATATGGGGGATAGTTCAAATTCAAAAATATGGAGAGATAATACATATTTTTTCTCGATATTCAAATTCAACTTAATTTGAACCGTCCTCTACGAGAAAACACGTTCAAAAAGTGTCAACGATTTTTTAAAAATTAGTTATGAATTTCTGAAGTGGCAAAAACATGCTCCACTAACAACGAACACCGATTCAACATTTGTATTGAATTAGGAATTCAATCATTCTGAAAGTGCGTGTAAATGATTAGAACAATATACCCTACCTAAGAGTTCAATAAAAAAGTGGCGATCTCGATTCATTGAATTCTGGTGAATTATCAAACATAACTATTTTACCCATGTTAAGTATATGGGGGATAGTTCAAGTTCAAAAATTAGGAGAGATAATTCATATTTTTTCTCGTTATTCAAATTCAACTTAATTTGAACCGTCACACGTTCAAAAAGTGTCTACAGTTTTTTTAAAAATTAGTTATGAATTTTTGAAGTGGCAACCACATGCCATACTAGCAGCGAACACCGATTCAACTTTTGTATTGAATTAGGAATTCAATCATTTTGAAAGTGCGTGTACATAATAGGAACAATACACCCTACCTCAGAATTTAATCTAAAAGTGGCGATCTCGATTAGTTGAATTCTGGTGAATTATCAAACTTAACTACTTTTCAGATTTTAACTATATATGGGGATAGTTCAAATTCAAAAATAAGGAGAGATAATACTTATTTTTTCTCGTTATTCAAATTCAACTTAATTTGAACTGTCTTCTATGAGAAAACACGTTTAAAAAAGGTCAACGATTTTTTAAAAATTAGTTATGAATTTCTGAAGTGGCATAAACATGCCCCACTAATAATTAACACCGATTCGACTTTTGTGTTGAATTAGGAATTCAATCATTCTGAGAGTACGTGTACACGATAAAAACAATATACCCTACCTCAGACTTAAATAAAAAAGTGGTGATCTTGATTCATTGAATTCTGTTGAATTATCAAACTTAACTACTTTTCCCATGTTAAGTATATGGGGGATAGTTCAAATTTAAAAATATGGAGAGATAATACATATTTTTTCTCGATATTCAAATTCAACTTAATTTGAACCCTCACACGTTCAAAAAGTGTCTACGGTTTTTTAAATATTAGTTATGAATTTTTGAAGTGGCAACCACATGCCATACTAGCAGCGAACACCGATTCAACTTTTGTATTGAATTAGGAATTCAATCATTTTGAAAGTGCGTGTACATAATAGGAACAATACACCCTACCTCAGACTTTAATCAAAATGTGGTGATCTTGATTCGTTGAATTCTGGTATATTATCAAACTTAACTACTTTTCAGATGTTAACTAAATAGGGGGATAGTTCAAATTCAAAAATAAGGAGAGATAATACTTATTTTTTTTCGTTATTCAAATTCAACTTAATTTGAACTGTTTTCTATGAGAAAACACGTTTAAAAAGTGTCATCGATTTTTTAAAAATTAGTTATGAATTTTTGAAGTGGCAAAAACATGCCCCACTAACAATTAACACCGATTCGACTTTTGTAATGAATTAGGAATTCAATCATTCTGAAAGTTCGTGTACATGATAAAAACAATATACCCTACCTCAGAATTTAATCAAAAAGTGGCGATCTTTATTCGTTGAATTTTTGTGAATTATCAAACTTAACTACTTTTCCCATGTTAAGTATATGGGGGATAGTTCAAATTCAAAAATATGGAGAGATAATACATATTTTTTCTCGATATTCAAATTCAACTTAATTTGAACCGTCCTCTATGACAAAACAATTTCAAAAAGTGTCATTAAAATTATTTATGAATTTCTGAAGTGGCAAAAAAAAGCCCCACTAACAACGAACATCGATTCAACATTTGTATTGAATTAGGAATTCAATCATTCTGAAAGTGCGTGTACAAGATAAGAACAATATACCCTACCTCAGAGTTTAATAAAAAAGTGGCGATCTCGATTCATTGAATTCTGGTGAATTATCAAACATAACTATTTTACCCATGTTAAGTATATGGGGGATAGTTCAAGTTCAAAAATTAGGAGAGATAATTCATATTTTTTCTCGTTATTCAAATTCAACTTAATTTGAACCGTCACACGTTCAAAAAGTGTCTACAGTTTTTTTAAAAATTAGTTATGAATTATTGAAGTGGCAACCACATGCCATACTAGCAGCGAACACCGATTCAACTTTTGTATTGAATTAGGAATTCAATCATTTTGAAAGTGCGTGTACATAATAGGAACAATACACCCTACCTCAGAATTTAATCTAAAAGTGGCGATCTCGATTAGTTGAATTCTGGTGAATTATCAAACTTAACTACTTTTCAGATTTTAACTATATATGGGGATAGTTCAAATTTAAAAATAAGGAGAGATAATACTTATTTTTTCTCGTTATTCAAATTCAACTTAATTTGAACTGTCTTCTATGAGAAAACACGTTTAAAAAATGTCAACGATTTTTTAAAAATTAGTTATGAATTTCTGAAGTGGCATAAACATGCCCCACTAATAATTAACATCGATTCGACTTTTGTGTTGAATTAGGAATTCAATCATTCTGAAAGTGCGTGTACACGATAAAAACAATATACCCTACCTCAGACTTAAATAAAAAAGTGGTGATCTTGATTCATTGAATTCTGTTGAATTATCAAACTTAACTACTTTTCCCATGTTAAGTATATGGGGGATAGTTCAAATTTAAAAATATGGAGAGATAATACATATTTTTTCTCGATATTCAAATTCAACTTAATTTGAACCCTCACACGTTCAAAAAGTGTCTACGGTTTTTTAAATATTAGTTATGAATTTTTGAAGTGGCAACCACATGCCATACTAGCAGCGAACACCGATTCAACTTTTGTATTGAATTAGGAATTCAATCATTTTGAAAGTGCGTGTACATAATAGGAACAATACACTCTACCTCAGACTTTAATCAAAATGTGGTGATCTTGATTCGTTGAATTCTGGTATATTATCAAACTTAACTACTTTTCAGATGTTAACTAAATAGGGGGATAGTTCAAATTCAAAAATAAGGAGAGATAATACTTATTTTTTTTCGTTATTCAAATTCAACTTAATTTGAACTGTTTTCTATGAGAAAACACGTTTAAAAAGTGTCATCGATTTTTTAAAAATTAGTTATGAATTTTTGAAGTGGCAAAAACATGCCCCACTAACAATTAACACCGATTCGACTTTTGTAATGAATTAGGAATTCAATCATTCTGAAAGTTCGTGTACATGATAAAAACAATATACCCTACCTCAGAATTTAATCAAAAAGTGGCGATCTTTATTCGTTGAATTTTTGTGAATTATCAAACTTAACTACTTTTCCCATGTTAAGTATATGGGGGATAGTTCAAATTCAAAAATATGGAGAGATAATACATATTTTTTCTCGATATTCAAATTCAACTTAATTTGAACCGTCCTCTATGACAAAACAATTTCAAAAAGTGTCATTAAAATTATTTATGAATTTCTGAAGTGGCAAAAAAAAGCCCCACTAACAACGAACATCGATTCAACATTTGTATTGAATTAGGAATTCAATCATTCTGAAAGTGCGTGTACAAGATAAGAACAATATACCCTACCTCAGAGTTTAATAAAAAAGTGGCGATCTCGATTCATTGAATTCTGGTGAATTATCAAACATAACTATTTTACCCATGTTAAGTATATGGGGGATAGTTCAAGTTCAAAAATTAGGAGAGATAATTCATATTTTTTCTCGTTATTCAAATTCAACTTAATTTGAACCGTCACACGTTCAAAAAGTGTCTACAGTTTTTTTAAAAATTAGTTATGAATTATTGAAGTGGCAACCACATGCCATACTAGCAGCGAACACCGATTCAACTTTTGTATTGAATTAGGAATTCAATCATTTTGAAAGTGCGTGTACATAATAGGAACAATACACCCTACCTCAGAATTTAATCTAAAAGTGGCGATCTCGATTAGTTGAATTCTGGTGAATTATCAAACTTAACTACTTTTCAGATTTTAACTATATATGGGGATAGTTCAAATTTAAAAATAAGGAGAGATAATACTTATTTTTTCTCGTTATTCAAATTCAACTTAATTTGAACTGTCTTCTATGAGAAAACACGTTTAAAAAATGTCAACGATTTTTTAAAAATTAGTTATGAATTTCTGAAGTGGCATAAACATGCCCCACTAATAATTAACATCGATTCGACTTTTGTGTTGAATTAGGAATTCAATCATTCTGAAAGTGCGTGTACACGATAAAAACAATATACCCTACCTCAGACTTAAATAAAAAAGTGGTGATCTTGATTCATTGAATTCTGTTGAATTATCAAACTTAACTACTTTTCCCATGTTAAGTATATGGGGGATAGTTCAAATTTAAAAATATGGAGAGATAATACATATTTTTTCTCGATATTCAAATTCAACTTAATTTGAACCCTCACACGTTCAAAAAGTGTCTACGGTTTTTTAAATATTAGTTATGAATTTTTGAAGTGGCAACCACATGCCATACTAGCAGCGAACACCGATTCAACTTTTGTATTGAATTAGGAATTCAATCATTTTGAAAGTGCGTGTACATAATAGGAACAATACACTCTACCTCAGACTTTAATCAAAATGTGGTGATCTTGATTCGTTGAATTCTGGTATATTATCAAACTTAACTACTTTTCAGATGTTAACTAAATAGGGGGATAGTTCAAATTCAAAAATAAGGAGAGATAATACTTATTTTTTTTCGTTATTCAAATTCAACTTAATTTGAACTGTTTTCTATGAGAAAACACGTTTAAAAAGTGTCATCAATTTTTAAAAATTAGTTATGAATTTTTGAAGTGGCAAAAACATGCCCCACTAACAATTAACACCGATTCGACTTTTGTAATGAATTAGGAATTCAATCATTCTGAAAGTTCGTGTACATGATAAAAACAATATACCCTACCTCAGAATTTAATCAAAAAGTGGCGATCTTGATTCGTTGAATTTTTGTGAATTATCAAACTTAACTACTTTTCCCATGTTAAGTATATGGGGGATAGTTCAAATTCAAAAATATGGAGAGATAATACATATTTTTTCTCGATATTCAAATTCAACTTAATTTGAACCGTCCTCTATGACAAAACAATTTCAAAAAGTGTCATTAAAAATTATTTTTGAATTTCTGAAGTGGCAAAAAAAAGCCCCACTAACAACGAACATCGATTCAACATTTGTATTGAATTAGGAATTCAATCATTCTGAAAGTGCGTGTACAAGATAAGAACAATATACCCTACCTCAGAGTTTAATAAAAAAGTGGCGATCTCGATTCATTGAATTCTGGTGAATTATCAAACATAACTATTTTACCCATGTTAAGTATATGGTGGATAGTTCAAGTTCAAAAATTAGGAGAGATAATTCATATTTTTTCTCGTTATTCAAATTCAACTTAATTTGAACCATCACACGTTCAAAAAGTGTCTACAGTTTTTTAAAAATTAGTTATGAATTTTTGAAGTGGCAACCACATACCATACTAGCAGCGAACACCGATTCAACTTTTGTATTGAATTAGGAATTCAATCATTTTGAAAGTGCGTGTACATAATAGGAACAATACACCCTACCTCAGAATTTAATCTAAAAGTGGCGATCTCGATTAGTTGAATTCTGGTGAATTATCAAACTTAACTACTTTTCAGATTTTAACTATATATGGGGATAGTTCAAATTTAAAAATAAGGAGAGATAATACTTATTTTTTCTCGTTATTCAAATTCAACTTAATTTGAACTGTCTTCTATGAGAAAACACGTTTAAAAAATGTCAACGATTTTTTAAAAATTAGTTATGAATTTCTGAAGTGGCATAAACATGCCCCACTAATAATTAACATCGATTCGACTTTTGTGTTGAATTAGGAATTAAATCATTCTGAAAGTGCGTGTACACGATAAAAACAATATACCCTACCTCAGACTTAAATAAAAAAGTGGTGATCTTGATTCATTGAATTCTGTTGAATTATCAAACTTAACTACTTTTCCCATGTTAAGTATATGGGGGATAGTTCAAATTTAAAAATATGGAGAGATAATACATATTTTTTCTCGATATTCAAATTCAACTTAATTTGAACCCTCACACGTTCAAAAAGTGTCTACGGTTTTTTAAATATTAGTTATGAATTTTTGAAGTGGCAACCACATGCCATACTAGCAGCGAACACCGATTCAACTTTTGTATTGAATTAGGAATTCAATCATTTTGAAAGTGCGTGTACATAATAGGAACAATACACTCTACCTCAGACTTTAATCAAAATGTGGTGATCTTGATTCGTTGAATTCTGGTATATTATCAAACTTAACTACTTTTCAGATGTTAACTAAATAGAGGGATAGTTCAAATTCAAAAATAAGGAGAGATAATACTTATTTTTTTTCGTTATTCAAATTCAACTTAATTTGAACTGTTTTCTATGAGAAAACACGTTTAAAAAGTGTCATCAATTTTTAAAAATTAGTTATGAATTTTTGAAGTGGCAAAAACATGCCCCACTAACAATTAACACCGATTCGACTTTTGTAATGAATTAGGAATTCAATCATTCTGAAAGTTCGTGTACATGATAAAAACAATATACCCTACCTCAGAATTTAATCAAAAAGTGGCGATCTTGATTCGTTGAATTTTTGTGAATTATCAAACTTAACTACTTTTCCCATGTTAAGTATATGGGGGATAGTTCAAATTCAAAAATATGGAGAGATAATACATATTTTTTCTCGATATTCAAATTCAACTTAATTTGAACCGTCCTCTATGACAAAACAATTTCAAAAAGTGTCATTAAAAATTATTTTTGAATTTCTGAAGTGGCAAAAAAAAGCCCCACTAACAACGAACATCGATTCAACATTTGTATTGAATTAGGAATTCAATCATTCTGATAGTGCGTGTACAAGATAAGAACAATATACCCTACCTCAGAGTTTAATAAAAAAGTGGCGATCTCGATTCATTGAATTCTGGTGAATTATCAAACATAACTATTTTACCCATGTTAAGTATATGGTGGATAGTTCAAGTTTAAAAATTAGGAGAGATAATTCATATTTTTTCTCGTTATTCAAATTCAACTTAATTTGAACCATCACACGTTCAAAAAGTGTCTACAGTTTTTTAAAAATTAGTTATGAATTTTTGAAGTGGCAACCACATACCATACTAGCAGCGAACACCGATTCAACTTTTGTATTGAATTAGGAATTCAATCATTTTGAAAGTGCGTGTACATAATAGGAACAATACACCCTACCTCAGAATTTAATCTAAAAGTGGCGATCTCGATTAGTTGAATTCTGGTGAATTATCAAACTTAACTACTTTTCAGATTTTAACTATATATGGGGATAGTTCAAATTCAAAAATAAGGAGAGATAATATTTTTTTTTCTCGTTATTCAAATTCAACTTAATTTGAACTGTCTTCTATGAGAAAACACGTTTAAAAAATGTCAACGATTTTTTAAAAATTAGTTATGAATTTCTGAAGTGGCAAAAACATGCCCCACTAATAATTAACACCGATTTGACTTTTGTGTTGAATTAGGAATTCAATCATTCTGAAAGTGCGTGTACACGATAAAAACAATATACCCTACCTCAGACTTAAATAAAAAAGTGGTGATCTTGATTCATTGAATTCTGTTGAATTATCAAACTTAACTACTTTTCCCATGTTAAGTATATGGGGGATAGTTCAAATTTTAAAATATGGAGAGATAATACATATTTTTTCTCGATATTCAAATTCAACCTAATTTGAACCCTCACACGTTCAAAAAGTGTCTACGGTTTTTTAAATATTAGTTATGAATTTTTGAAGTGGCAACCACATGCCATACTAGCAGCGAACACCGATTCAACTTTTGTATTGAACTAGGAATTCAATCATTTTGAAAGTGCGTGTACATAATAGGAACAATACACCCTACCTCAGACATTAATCAAAATGTGGTGATCTTGATTCGTTGAATTCTGGTATATTATCAAACTTAACTACTTTTCAGATGTTAACTAAATAGGGGGATAGTTCAAATTCAAAAATAAGGAGAGATAATACTTACTTTTTTTTCGTTATTCAAATTCAACTTAATTTGAACTGTTTTCTATGAGAAAACACGTTTAAAAAGTGTCATCGATTTTTTAAAAATTAGTTATGAATTTTTGAAGTGGCAAAAACATGCCCCACTAACAATAAACACCGATTCGACTTTTGTAATGAATTAGGAATTTAATCATTCTGAAAGTTCGTGTACATGATAAAAACAATATACCCTACCTCAGAATTTAATCAAAAAGTGGCGATCTTGATTCGTTGAATTTTTGTGAATTATCAAACTTAACTACTTTTCCCATGTTAAGTATATGGGGGATAGTTCAAATTCAAAAATATGGAGAGATAATACATATTTTTTCTCGATATTCAAATTCAACTTAATTTGAACCGTCCTCTATGACAAAACAATTTCAAAAAGTGTCATTAAAATTATTTATGAATTTCTGAAGTGGCAAAAAAAAGCCCCACTAACAACGAACATCGATTTAACATTTGTATTGAATTAGGAATTCAATCATTCTGAAAGTGCGTGTACAAGATAAGAACAATATACCCTACCTCAGAGTTTAATAAAAAAGTGGCGATCTCGATTCATTGAATTCTGGTGAATTATCAAACATAACTATTTTACCCATGTTAAGTATATGGGGGATAGTTCAAGTTCAAAAATTAGGAGAGATAATTCATATTTTTTCTCGTTATTCAAATTCAACTTAATTTGAACCATCACACGTTCAAAAAGTGTCTACAGTTTTTTAAAAATTAGTTATGAATTTTTGAAGTGGCAACCACATACCATACTAGCAGCGAACACCGATTCAACTTTTGTATTGAATTAGGAATTCAATCATTTTGAAAGTGCGTGTACATAATAGGAACAATACACCCTACCTCAGAATTTAATCTAAAAGTGGCGATCTCGATTAGTTGAATTCAGGTGAATTATCAAACTTAACTACTTTTCAGATTTTAACTATATATGGGGATAGTTCAAATTCAAAAATAAGGAGAGATAATACTTTTTTTTTCTCGTTATTCAAATTCAACTTAATTTGAACTGTCTTCTATGAGAAAACACGTTTAAAAAATGTCAACGATTTTTTAAAAATTAGTTATGAATTTCTGAAGTGGCAAAAACATGCCCCACTAATAATTAACACCGATTTGACTTTTGTGTTGAATTAGGAATTCAATCATTCTGAAAGTGCGTGTACATAATAGGAACAATACACCCTACCTCAGACATTAATCAAAATGTGGTGATCTTGATTCGTTGAATTCTGGTATATTATCAAACTTAACTACTTTTCAGATGTTAACTAAATAGGGGGATAGTTCAAATTCAAAAATAAGGAGAGATAATACTTATTTTTTTTTCGTTATTCAAATTCAACTTAATTTGAACTGTTTTCTATGAGAAAACACGTTTAAAAAGTGTCATCGATTTTTTAAAAATTAGTTATGAATTTTTGAAGTGGCAAAAACATGCCCCACTAACAATAAACACCGATTCGACTTTTGTAATGAATTAGGAATTTAATCATTCTGAAAGTTCGTGTACATGATAAAAACAATATACCCTACCTCAGAATTTAATCAAAAAGTGGCGATCTTGATTCGTTGAATTTTTGTGAATTATCAAACTTAACTACTTTTCCCATGTTAAGTATATGGGGGATAGTTCAAATTCAAAAATATGGAGAGATAATACATATTTTTTCTCGATATTCAAATTCAACTTAATTTGAACCGTCCTCTATGACAAAACAATTTCAAAAAGTGTCATTAAAATTATTTATGAATTTCTGAAGTGGCAAAAAAAAGCCCCACTAACAACGAACATCGATTTAACATTTGTATTGAATTAGGAATTCAATCATTCTGAAAGTGCGTGTACAAGATAAGAACAATATACCCTACCTCAGAGTTTAATAAAAAAGTGGCGATCTCGATTCATTGAATTCTGGTGAATTATCAAACATAACTATTTTACCCATGTTAAGTATATGGGGGATAGTTCAAGTTCAAAAATTAGGAGAGATAATTCATATTTTTTCTCGTTATTCAAATTCAACTTAATTTGAACCATCACACGTTCAAAAAGTGTCTACAGTTTTTTAAAAATTAGTTATGAATTTTTGAAGTGGCAACCACATACCATACTAGCAGCGAACACCGATTCAACTTTTGTATTGAATTAGGAATTCAATCATTTTGAAAGTGCGTGTACATAATAGGAACAATACACCCTACCTCAGAATTTAATCTAAAAGTGGCGATCTCGATTAGTTGAATTCTGGTGAATTATCAAACTTAACTACTTTTCAGATTTTAACTATATATGGGGATAGTTCAAATTCAAAAATAAGGAGAGATAATACTTTTTTTTTCTCGTTATTCAAATTCAACTTAATTTGAACTGTCTTCTATGAGAAAACACGTTTAAAAAATGTCAACGATTTTTTAAAAATTAGTTATGAATTTCTGAAGTGGCAAAAACATGCCCCACTAATAATTAACACCGATTTGACTTTTGTGTTGAATTAGGAATTCAATCATTCTGAAAGTGCGTGTACACGATAAAAACAATATACCCTACCTCAGACTTAAATAAAAAAGTGGTGATCTTGATTCATTGAATTCTGTTGAATTATCAAACTTAACTACTTTTCCCATGTTAAGTATATGGGGGATAGTTTAAATTTAAAAATATGGAGAGATAATACATATTTTTTCTCGATATTCAAATTCAACTTAATTTGAACCCTCACACGTTCAAAGAGTGTCTACGGTTTTTTAAATATTAGTTATGAATTTTTGAAGTGGCAACCACATGCCATACTAGCAGCGAACACCGATTCAACTTTTGTATTGAAATAGGAATTCAATCATTTTGAAAGTGCGTGTACATAATAGGAACAATACACCCTACCTCAGACATTAATCAAAATGTGGTGATCTTGATTCGTTGAATTCTGGTATATTATCAAACTTAACTACTTTTCAGATGTTAACTAAATAGGGGGATAGTTCAAATTCAAAAATAAGGAGAGATAATACTTATTTTTTTTTCGTTATTCAAATTCAACTTAATTAGAACTGTTTTCTATGAGAAAACACGTTTAAAAAGTGTCATCGATTTTTTAAAAATTAGTTATGAATTTTTGAAGTGGCAAAAACATGCCCCACTAACAATAAACACCGATTCGACTTTTGTAATGAATTAGGAATTTAATCATTCTGAAAGTTCGTGTACATGATAAAAACAATATACCCTACCTCAGAATTTAATCAAAAAGTGGCAATCTTGATTCGTTGAATTTTTGTGAATTATCAAACTTAACTACTTTTCCCATGTTAAGTATATGGGGGATAGTTCAAATTCAAAAATATGGAGAGATAATACATATTTTTTCTCGATATTCAAATTCAACTTAATTTGAACCGTCCTCTATGACAAAACAATTTCAAAAAGTGTCATTAAAATTATTTATGAATTTCTGAAGTGGCAAAAAAAAGCCCCACTAACAACGAACATCGATTTAACATTTGTATTGAATTAGGAATTCAATCATTCTGAAAGTGCGTGTACAAGATAAGAACAATATACCCTACCTCAGAGTTTAATAAAAAAGTGGCGATCTCGATTCATTGAATTCTGGTGAATTATCAAACATAACTATTTTACCCATGTTAAGTATATGGGGGATAGTTCAAGTTCAAAAATTAGGAGAGATAATTCATATTTTTTCTCGTTATTCAAATTCAACTTAATTTGAACCCTCACACGTTCAAAAAGTGTCTACAGTTTTTTAAAAATTAGTTATGAATTTTTGAAGTGGCAACCACATGCCATACTAGCAGTGAACACCGATTCAACTTTTGTATTGAATTAGGAATTCAATCATTTTGAAAGTGCGTGTACATGATGAGAACAATATACCCTACCTCAGAGTTTAATGAAAAAGTGGCGATTTCGATTCATTTCATTCAGTTGAATTATCAAACTTAACTACTTTTCCCATGTTAAGTATACGGGGGATAGTTTAAATTCAAAAATAAGGAGAGATTATACATATTTTTTCTCGATATTCAAATTCAACTTAAATTTGAACCATCTTCTATGAGAAAACACGTTCAAAAAGTGTCAACGATTTTTTAAAAATTAATTATGAATTTCTGAAGTGGCAAAAACATGCCCCACTAACAATGAACATCGATTCGAATTTTGTATTGAATTAGGATATCAATCATTCTGAAAGTGCGTGTATATGATAAAAACAATATACCCTACCTCAGACTTTAATCAAATAGTGATGATCTTGATTCATTGAATTCTGTTGAATTATCAAACTTAACTACTTTTCCCATGTTAAGTATATGGGGGATAGTTCAAATTTAAAAATATGGAGAGATAATACATATTTTTTCTCGATATTCAAATTCAACTTAATTTGAACCCTCACACGTTCAAAATGTGTCTACGGTTTTTTAAATATTAGTTATGAATTTTTGAAGTGGCAACCACATGCCATACTAGCAGCGAACACCGATTCAACTTTTGTATTGAATTAGGAATTCAATCATTTTGAAAGTGCGTGTACATAATAGGAACAATACACCCTACCTCAGAGTTTAATCAAAATGTGGTGATCTTGATTCGTTGAATTCTGGTATATTATCAAACTTAACTACTTTTCAGATGTTAACTAAATAGGGGGATAGTTCAAATTCAAAAATAAGGAGAGATAATACTTATTTTTTTTCGTTATTCAAATTCAACTTAATTTGAACTGTTTTCTATGAGAAAACACGTTTAAAAAGTGTCATCGATTTTTTAAAAATTAGTTATGAATTTTTGAAGTGGCAAAAACATGCCCCACTAACAATTAACACCGATTCGACTTTTGTAATGAATTAGGAATTCAATCATTCTGAAAGTTCGTGTACATGATAAAAACAATATACCCTACCTCAGAATTTAATCAAAAAGTGGCGATCTTGATTCGTTGAATTTTTGTGAATTATCAAACTTAACTACTTTTCCCATGTTAAGTATATGGGGGATAGTTCAAATTCAAAAATATGGAGAGATAATACATATTTTTTCTCGATATTCAAATTCAACTTAATTTGAACCGTCCTCTATGACAAAACAATTTCAAAAAGTGTCATTAAAATTATTTATGAATTTCTGAAGTGGCATAAAAAAGCCCCACTAACAACGAACATCGATTCAACATTTGTATTGAATTAGGAATTCAATCATTCTGAAAGTGCGTGTACAAGATAAGAACAATATACCCTACCTCAGAGTTTAATAAAAAAGTGGCGATCTCGATTCATTGAATTCTGGTGAATTATCAAACATAACTATTTTACCCATGTTAAGTATATGGGGGATAGTTCAAGTTCAAAAATTAGGAGAGATAATTCATATTTTTTCTCGTTATTCAAATTCAACTTAATTTGAACCGTCACACGTTCAAAAAGTGTCTAGAGTTTTTTTTAAAAATTAGTTATGAATTATTGAAGTGGCAACCACATGCCATACTAGCAGCGAACACCGATTCAACTTTTGTATTGAAATAGGAATTCAATCATTTTTAAAGTATAATAGGAACAATACACCCTACCTCAGAATTTAATCTAAAAGTGGCGATCTCGATTAGTTGAATTCTGGTGAATTATCAAACTTAACTACTTTTCAGATTTTAACTATATATGGGGATAGTTCAAATTTAAAAATAAGGAGAGATAATACTTATTTTTTCTCGTTATTCAAATTCAACTTAATTTGAACTGTCTTCTATGAGAAAACACGTTTAAAAAATGTCAACGATTTTTTAAAAATTAGTTATGAATTTCTGAAGTGGCATAAACATGCCCCACTAATAATTAACACCGATTCGACTTTTGTGTTGAATTAGGAATTCAATCATTCTGAAAGTGCGTGTACACGATAAAAACAATATACCCTACCTCAGACTTAAATAAAAAAGTGGTGATCTTGATTCATTGAATTCTGTTGAATTATCAAACTTAACTACTTTTCCCATGTTAAGTATATGGGGGATAGTTCAAATTTAAAAATATGGAGAGATAATACATATTTTTTCTCGATATTCAAATTCAACTTAATTTGAACCCTCACACGTTCAAAAAGTGTCTACGGTTTTTTAAATATTAGTTATGAATTTTTGAAGTGGCAACCACATGCCATACTAGCAGCGAACACCGATTCAACTTTTGTATTGAATTAGGAATTCAATCATTTTGAAAGTGCGTGTACATAATAGGAACAATACACCCTACCTCAGACTTTAATCAAAATGTGGTGATCTTGATTCGTTGAATTCTGGTATATTATCAAACTTAACTACTTTTCAGATGTTAACTAAATAGGGGGATAGTTCAAATTCAAAAATAAGGAGAGATAATACTTATTTTTTTTTCGTTATTCAAATTCAACTTAATTTGAACTGTTTTCTATGAGAAAACACGTTTAAAAAGTGTCATCGATTTTTTAAAAATTAGTTATGAATTTTTGAAGTGGCAAAAACATGCCCCACTAACAATAAACACCGATTCGACTTTTGTAATGAATTAGGAATTTAATCATTCTGAAAGTTCGTGTACATGATAAAAACAATATACCCTACCTCAGAATTTAATCAAAAAGTGGCGATCTTGATTCGTTGAATTTTTGTGAATTATCAAACTTAACTACTTTTCCCATGTTAAGTATATGGGGGATAGTTCAAATTCAAAAATATGGAGAGATAATACATATTTTTTCTCGATATTCAAATTCAACTTAATTTGAACCGTCCTCTATGACAAAACAATTTCAAAAAGTGTCATTAAAATTATTTATGAATTTCTGAAGTGGCAAAAAAAAGCCCCACTAACAACGAACATCGATTTAACATTTGTATTGAATTAGGAATTCAATCATTCTGAAAGTGCGTGTACAAGATAAGAACAATATACCCTACCTCAGAGTTTAATAAAAAAGTGGCGATCTCGATTCATTGAATTCTGGTGAATTATCAAACATAACTATTTTACCCATGTTAAGTATATGGGGGATAGTTCAAGTTCAAAAATTAGGAGAGATAATTCATATTTTTTCTCGTTATTCAAATTCAACTTAATTTGAACCATCACACGTTCAAAAAGTGTCTACAGTTTTTTAAAAATTAGTTATGAATTTTTGAAGTGGCAACCACATACCATACTAGCAGCGAACACCGATTCAACTTTTGTATTGAATTAGGAATTCAATCATTTTGAAAGTGCGTGTACATAATAGGAACAATACACCCTACCTCAGAATTTAATCTAAAAGTGGCGATCTCGATTAGTTGAATTCTGGTGAATTATCAAACTTAACTACTTTTCAGATTTTAACTATATATGGGGATAGTTCAAATTCAAAAATAAGGAGAGATAATACTTTTTTTTTCTCGTTATTCAAATTCAACTTAATTTGAACTGTCTTCTATGAGAAAACACGTTTAAAAAATGTCAACGATTTTTTAAAAATTAGTTATGAATTTCTGAAGTGGCAAAAACATGCCCCACTAATAATTAACACCGATTTGACTTTTGTGTTGAATTAGGAATTCAATCATTCTGAAAGTGCGTGTACACGATAAAAACAATATACCCTACCTCAGACTTAAATAAAAAAGTGGTGATCTTGATTCATTGAATTCTGTTGAATTATCAAACTTAACTACTTTTCCCATGTTAAGTATATGGGGGATAGTTTAAATTTAAAAATATGGAGAGATAATACATATTTTTTCTCGATATTCAAATTCAACTTAATTTGAACCCTCACACGTTCAAGGAGTGTCTACGGTTTTTTAAATATTAGTTATGAATTTTTGAAGTGGCAACCACATGCCATACTAGCAGCGAACACCGATTCAACTTTTGTATTGAATTAGGAATTCAATCATTTTGAAAGTGCGTGTACATAATAGGAACAATACACCCTACCTCAGACATTAATCAAAATGTGGTGATCTTGATTCGTTGAATTCTGGTATATTATCAAACTTAACTACTTTTCAGATGTTAACTAAATAGGGGGATAGTTCAAATTCAAAAATAAGGAGAGATAATACTTATTTTTTTTTCGTTATTCAAATTCAACTTAATTAGAACTGTTTTCTATGAGAAAACACGTTTAAAAAGTGTCATCGATTTTTTAAAAATTAGTTATGAATTTTTGAAGTGGCAAAAACATGCCCCACTAACAATAAACACCGATTCGACTTTTGTAATGAATTAGGAATTTAATCATTCTGAAAGTTCGTGTACATGATAAAAACAATATACCCTACCTCAGAATTTAATCAAAAAGTGGCGATCTTGATTCGTTGAATTTTTGTGAATTATCAAACTTAACTACTTTTCCCATGTTAAGTATATGGGGGATAGTTCAAATTCAAAAATATGGAGAGATAATACATATTTTTGCTCGATATTCAAATTCAACTTAATTTGAACCGTCCTCTATGACAAAACAATTTCAAAAAGTGTCATTAAAATTATTTATGAATTTCTGAAGTGGCAAAAAAAAGCCCCACTAACAACGAACATCGATTTAACATTTGTATTGAATTAGGAATTCAATCATTCTGAAAGTGCGTGTACAAGATAAGAACAATATACCCTACCTCAGAGTTTAATAAAAAAGTGGCGATCTCGATTCATTGAATTCTGGTGAATTATCAAACATAACTATTTTACCCATGTTAAGTATATGGGGGATAGTTCAAGTTCAAAAATTAGGAGAGATAATTCATATTTTTTCTCGTTATTCAAATTCAACTTAATTTGAACCATCACACGTTCAAAAAGTGTCTACAGTTTTTTAAAAATTAGTTATGAATTTTTGAAGTGGCAACCACATGCCATACTAGCAGTGAACACCGATTCAACTTTTGTATTGAATTAGGAATTCAATCATTTTGAAAGTGCGTGTACATGATGAGAACAATATACCCTACCTCAGAGTTTAATGAAAAAGTGGCGATTTCGATTCATTTCATTCAGTTGAATTATCAAACTTAACTACTTTTCCCATGTTAAGTATACGGGGGATAGTTTAAATTCAAAAATAAGGAGAGATTATACATATTTTTTCTCGATATTCAAATTCAACTTAAATTTGAACCATCTTCTATGAGAAAACACGTTCAAAAAGTGTCAACGATTTTTTAAAAATTAATTATGAATTTCTGAAGTGGCAAAAACATGCCCCACTAACAATGAACATCGATTCGAATTTTGTATTGAATTAGGATATCAATCATTCTGAAAGTGCGTGTATATGATAAAAACAATATACCCTACCTCAGACTTTAATCAAATAGTGATGATCTTGATTCATTGAATTCTGTTGAATTATCAAACTTAACTACTTTTCCCATGTTAAGTATATGGGGGATAGTTCAAATTTAAAAATATGGAGAGATAATACATATTTTTTCTCGATATTCAAATTCAACTTAATTTGAACCCTCACACGTTCAAAATGTGTCTACGGTTTTTTAAATATTAGTTATGAATTTTTGAAGTGGCAACCACATGCCATACTAGCAGCGAACACCGATTCAACTTTTGTATTGAATTAGGAATTCAATCATTTTGAAAGTGCGTGTACATAATAGGAACAATACACCCTACCTCAGAGTTTAATCAAAATGTGGTGATCTTGATTCGTTGAATTCTGGTATATTATCAAACTTAACTACTTTTCAGATGTTAACTAAATAGGGGGATAGTTCAAATTCAAAAATAAGGAGAGATAATACTTATTTTTTTTCGTTATTTAAATTCAACTTAATTTGAACTGTTTTCTATGAGAAAACACGTTTAAAAAGTGTCATCGATTTTTTAAAAATTAGTTATGAATTTTTGAAGTGGCAAAAACATGCCCCACTAACAATTAACACCGATTCGACTTTTGTAATGAATTAGGAATTCAATCATTCTGAAAGTTCGTGTACATGATAAAAACAATATACCCTACCTCAGAATTTAATCAAAAAGTGGCGATCTTGATTCGTTGAATTTTTGTGAATTATCAAACTTAACTACTTTTCCCATGTTAAGTATATGGGGGATAGTTCAAATTCAAAAATATGGAGAGATAATACATATTTTTTCTCGATATTCAAATTCAACTTAATTTGAACCGTCCTCTATGACAAAACAATTTCAAAAAGTGTCATTAAAATTATTTATGAATTTCTGAAGTGGCAAAAAAAGGCCCCACTAACAACGAACATCGATTCAACATTTGTATTGAATTAGGAATTCAATCATTCTGAAAGTGCGTGTACAAGATAAGAACAATATACCCTACCTCAGAGTTTAATAAAAAAGTGGCGATCTCGATTCATTGAATTCTGGTGAATTATCAAACATAACTATTTTACCCATGTTAAGTATATGGGGGATAGTTCAAGTTCAAAAATTAGGAGAGATAATTCATATTTTTTCTCGTTATTCAAATTCAACTTAATTTGAACCGTCACACGTTCAAAAAGTGTCTACAGTTTTTTTAAAAATTAGTTATGAATTATTGAAGTGGCAACCACATGCCATACTAGCAGCGAACACCGATTCAACTTTTGTATTGAATTAGGAATTCAATCATTTTGAAAGTGCGTGTACATAATAGGAACAATACACCCTACCTCAGAATTTAATCTAAAAGTGGCGATCTCGATTAGTTGAATTCTGGTGAATTATCAAACTTAACTACTTTTCAGATTTTAACTATATATGGGGATAGTTCAAATTTAAAAATAAGGAGAGATAATACTTATTTTTTCTCGTTATTCAAATTCAACTTAATTTGAACTGTCTTCTATGAGAAAACACGTTTAAAAAATGTCAACGATTTTTTAAAAATTAGTTATGAATTTCTGAAGTGGCATAAACATGCCCCACTAATAATTAACACCGATTCGACTTTTGTGTTGAATTAGGAATTCAATCATTCTGAAAGTGCGTGTACACGATAAAAACAATATACCCTACCTCAGACTTAAATAAAAAAGTGGTGATCTTGATTCATTGAATTCTGTTGAATTATCAAACTTAACTACTTTTCCCATGTTAAGTATATGGGGGATAGTTCAAATTTAAAAATATGGAGAGATAATACATATTTTTTCTCGATATTCAAATTCAACTTAATTTGAACCCTCACACGTTCAAAAAGTGTCTACGGTTTTTTAAATATTAGTTATGAATTTTTGAAGTGGCAATTACATGCCATACTAGCAGCGAACACCGATTCAACTTTTGTATTGAATTAGGAATTCAATCATTTTGAAAGTGCGTGTACATAATAGGAACAATACACCCTACCTCAAACTTTAATCAAAATGTGGTGATCTTGATTCGTTGAATTCTGGTATATTATCAAACTTAACTACTTTTCAGATGTTAACTAAATAGGGGGATAGTTCAAATTCAAAAATAAGGAGAGATAATACTTATTTTTTTTCGTTATTCAAATTCAACTTAATTTGAACTGTTTTCTATGAGAAAACACGTTTAAAAAGTGTCATCGATTTTTTAAAAATTAGTTATGAATTTTTGAAGTGGCAAAAACATGCCCCACTAACAATTAACACCGATTCAACTTTTGTATTGAATTAGGAATTCAATCATTTTGAAAGTGCGTGTACATAATAGAAACAATACACACTACCTCAGACTTTAATCAAAATGTGGTGATCTTGATTCATTGAATTCTGTTGAATTATCAAACTTAACTACTTTTCCCATGTTAAGTATATGGGGGATAGTTCAAATTCAAAAATATGGAGAGATAATACATATTTTTTCTCGATATTCAAATTCAACTTAATTTGAACCGTCCTCTATGACAAAACAATTTCAAAAAGTGTCATTAAAATTATTTATGAATTTCTGAAGTGGCAAAAAAAGCCCCACTAACAACGAACATCGATTCAACATTTGTATTGAATTTGGAATTCAATCATTCTGAAAGTGCGTGTACAAGATAAGAACAATATACCCTACCTCAGAGTTTAATAAAAAAGTGGCGATCTCGATTCATTGAATTCTGGTGAATTATCAAACATAACTATTTTACCCATGTTAAGTATATGGGGGATAGTTCAAGTTCAAAAATTAGGAGAGATAATTCATATTTTTTCTCGTTATTCAAATTCAACTTAATTTGAACCATCACACGTTCAAAAAGTGTCTACAGTTTTTTAAAAATTAGTTATGAATTTTTGAAGTGGCAACCACATGCCATACTAGCAGCGAACACCGATTCAACTTTTGTATTGAATTAGGAATTCAATCATTTTGAAAGTGCTTGTACATAATAGGAACAATACACCCTACCTCAGAATTTAATCAAAAAGTGGCGATCTCGATTAGTTGAATTCTGGTGAATTATCAAACTTAACTACTTTTCAGATTTTAACTATATATGGGGATAGTTCAAATTCAAAAATAAGGAGAGATAATAATTATTTTTTCTCGTTATTCAAATTCAACTTAATTTGAACTGTCTTCTATGAGAAAACACGTTTAAAAAATGTCAACGATTTTTTAAAAATTAGTTATGAATTTCTGAAGTGGCAAAAAAAGCCCCACTAACAACGAACATCGATTCAACATTTGTATTGAATTTGGAATTCAATCATTCTGAAAGTGCGTGTACACGATAAAAACAATATACCCTACCTCAGACTTAAATAAAAAAGTGGTGATCTTGATTCATTGAATTCTGTTGAATTATCAAACTTAACTACTTTTCCCATGTTAAGTATATGGGGGATAGTTCAAATTTAAAAATATGGAGAGACAATACATATTTTTTCTCGATATTCAAATTCAACTTAATTTGAACCATCACACGTTCAAAAAGTGTCTACAGTTTTTTAAAAATTAGTTATGAATTTTTGAAGTGGCAACCACATGCCATACTAGCAGCGAACACCGATTCAACTTTTGTATTTTTATTTTATTTTTTTTTTTATTTTTATTTTGGAACTTCTTTTTGGTTGTACAAGACAAACATATGTTCAAGTCAAAATTGGACAAAATACAACATAAAAACATCAAACTTAAACACATTTACATAAGTTATTTAACACTATCAAACACAATCACTGACAATAATAATAAAAACAAAATACAAGCCAAAGTCACCATTAATACTGATAAATTTTAGTTTATGTGGAACATATATATATATACATATATATATATATATATACATACATATATATATATACATACATACATACACATACACACACACATATATATATATATATATATATATATATACATACACATACACATATACACACACATACATATATGTATATATACATATACATACATATATATATATCAGTCAATACAATGTATATGTAAATTTATAATTTTGTTTATTTTATAATCCTGATAATACTTTTTCAGACATTTTATTACTCTCAAAAGCTTTAATAGAGTAAAACTCTTTATTGATCAATACATTCTTTAATTTTGTGCGAAAAAGTTTACTGGTTTTTATTTCTTTCAAACATGCTGGTAAAAATTCATAAAATTTTGCTGTTTGATACATTGCACAGTTTTTGAAAAATTGTGTGTTATGTCTTTCAGTAACTACATTCGATTTATTCCTAGTATTATAGTCATGATAGCCATCATTCTGAACATAAAAATTTGGATGATTTTTTTTGAATGAGGCACAATTTAAAATATAAATGCAAGGGACAGTTAACATTTTATTAGCCTTAAAATGTGAAACACACGACTGTCCTTTTGGTATTCTTAAAATCGTTCTAAGTGCTCTCTTTTGCAAAACAAAACATCGATTCAATAGTTCCGATTTACATCCCCAATTTATTATGCCATATGCCAAATGTGGATAAACATACGCATAATATATGGTTAGCAAGGTTTCATGAGATACATGATTCCTGATTGTATATAACATAAAATTGGCCGAATTTATCTTCTTACAAATCGCATTTACATGTAAAGACCAATCCAAACTTTCATTAATGTGTAGACCAAGAAACTTAACAGACTCTGCTCTTTTAATTGTTTTCCCGGCTAATTGCAACAAATAACTATTCAAAGGGATTTGTCTAGGGGAATGAAATTGGATGTATTCGGTTTTAGTTGAATTTAATATTAGCTTATTATTTGTACACCATGTATGTACCTCTTCAATAGTAAGTTTAATTAGGAATTCAATCATTTTGAAAGTGCTTGTACATAATAGGAACAATACACCCTACCTCAGAATTTAATCAAAAAGTGGCGATCTCGATTAGTTGAATTCTGGTGAATTATCAAACTTAACTACTTTTCAGATTTTAACTATATATGGGGATAGTTCAAATTCAAAAATAAGGAGAGATAATACTTATTTTTTTTCGTTATTCAAATTCAACTTAATTTGAACTGTTTTCTATGAGAAAACACGTTTAAAAAGTGTCATCGATTTTTTAAAAATTAGTTATGAATTTTTGAAGTGGCAAAAACATGCCCCACTAACAATTAACACCGATTCAACTTTTGTATTGAATTAGGAATTCAATCATTTTGAAAGTGCGTGTACATAATAGAAACAATACACACTACCTCAGACTTTAATCAAAATGTGGTGATCTTGATTCATTGAATTCTGTTGAATTATCAAACTTAACTACTTTTCCCATGTTAAGTATATGGGGGATAGTTCAAATTCAAAAATATGGAGAGATAATACATATTTTTTCTCGATATTCAAATTCAACTTAATTTGAACCGTCCTCTATGACAAAACAATTTCAAAAAGTGTCATTAAAATTATTTATGAATTTCTGAAGTGGCAAAAAAAGCCCCACTAACAACGAACATCGATTCAACATTTGTATTGAATTTGGAATTCAATCATTCTGAAAGTGCGTGTACAAGATAAGAACAATATACCCTACCTCAGAGTTTAATAAAAAAGTGGCGATCTCGATTCATTGAATTCTGGTGAATTATCAAACATAACTATTTTACCCATGTTAAGTATATGGGGGATAGTTCAAGTTCAAAAATTAGGAGAGATAATTCATATTTTTTCTCGTTATTCAAATTCAACTTAATTTGAACCATCACACGTTCAAAAAGTGTCTACAGTTTTTTAAAAATTAGTTATGAATTTTTGAAGTGGCAACCACATGCCATACTAGCAGCGAACACCGATTCAACTTTTGTATTGAATTAGGAATTCAATCATTTTGAAAGTGCTTGTACATAATAGGAACAATACACCCTACCTCAGAATTTAATCAAAAAGTGGCGATCTCGATTAGTTGAATTCTGGTGAATTATCAAACTTAACTACTTTTCAGATTTTAACTATATATGGGGATAGTTCAAATTCAAAAATAAGGAGAGATAATAATTATTTTTTCTCGTTATTCAAATTCAACTTAATTTGAACTGTCTTCTATGAGAAAACACGTTTAAAAAATGTCAACGATTTTTTAAAAATTAGTTATGAATTTCTGAAGTGGCAAAAAAAGACCCACTAACAACGAACATCGATTCAACATTTGTATTGAATTTGGAATTCAATCATTCTGAAAGTGCGTGTACAAGATAAGAACAATATACCCTACCTCAGAGTTTAATAAAAAAGTGGCGATCTCGATTCATTGAATTCTGGTGAATTATCAAACATAACTATTTTACCCATGTTAAGTATATGGGGGATAGTTCAAGTTCAAAAATTAGGAGAGATAATTCATATTTTTTCTCGTTATTCAAATTCAACTTAATTTGAACCATCACACGTTCAAAAAGTGTCTACAGTTTTTTAAAAATTAGTTATGAATTTTTGAAGTGGCAACCACATGCCATACTAGCAGCGAACACCGATTCAACTTTTGTATTGAATTAGGAATTCAATCATTTTGAAAGTGCTTGTACATAATAGGAACAATACACCCTACCTCAGAATTTAATCAAAAAGTGGCGATCTCGATTAGTTGAATTCTGGTGAATTATCAAACTTAACTACTTTTCAGATTTTAACTATATATGGGGATAGTTCAAATTCAAAAATAAGGAGAGATAATAATTATTTTTTCTCGTTGTTCAAATTCAACTTAATTTGAACTGTCTTCTATGAGAAAACACGTTTAAAAAATGTCAACGATTTTTTAAAAATTAGTTATGAATTTTTGAAGTGGCAAAAACATGCCCCACTAATAATTAACAACGATTCGACTTTTGTGTTGAATTAGGAATTCATTCATTCTGAAAGTGCGTGTACACGATAAAAACAATATACCCTACCTCAGACTTAAATAAAAAAGTGGTGATCTTGATTCATTGAATTCTGTTGAATTATCAAACTTAACTACTTTTCCCATGTTAAGTATATGGGGGATAGTTCAAATTTAAAAATATGGAGAGACAATACATATTTTTTCTCGATATTCAAATTCAACTTAATTTGAACCCTCACACGTTCAAAAAGTGTCTACGGTTTTTTAAATATTAGTTATGAATTTTTGAAGTGGCAACCACATGCCATACTAGCAGCGAACACCGATTCAACTTTTGTATTGAATTAGGAATTCAATCATTTTGAAAGTGCTTGTACATAATAGGAACAATACACCCTACCTCAGAATTTAATCAAAAAGTGGCGATCTCGATTAGTTGAATTCTGGTGAATTATCAAACTTAACTACTTTTCAGATTTTAACTATATATGGGGATAGTTCAAATTCAAAAATAAGGAGAGATAATAATTATTTTTTCTCGTTGTTCAAATTCAACTTAATTTGAACTGTCTTCTATGAGAAACACGTTTAAAAAATGTCAACGATTTTTTAAAAATTAGTTATGAATTTTTGAAGTGGCAAAAACATGCCCCACTAATAATTAACAACGATTCGACTTTTGTGTTGAATTAGGAATTCATTCATTCTGAAAGTGCGTGTACACGATAAAAACAATATACCCTACCTCAGACTTAAATAAAAAAGTGGTGATCTTGATTCATTGAATTCTGTTGAATTATCAAACTTAACTACTTTTCCCATGTTAAGTATATGGGGGATAGTTCAAATTTAAAAATATGGAGAGACAATACATATTTTTTCTCGATATTCAAATTCAACTTAATTTGAACCCTCACACGTTCAAAAAGTGTCTACGGTTTTTTAAATATTAGTTATGAATTTTTGAAGTGGCAACCACATGCCATACTAGCAGCGAACACCGATTCAACTTTTGTATTGAATTAGGAATTCAATCATTTTGAAAGTGCGTGTACATAATAGAAACAATACACACTACCTCAGACTTTAATCAAAATGTGGTGATCTTGATTCATTGAATTCTGTTGAATTATCAAACTTAACTACTTTTCCCATGTTAAGTATATGGGGGATAGTTCAAATTTAAAAATATGGAGAGATAATACATATTTTGTCTCGATATTCAAATTCAACTTAATTTGAACCATCTTCTATTACAAAACACCTTCAAAAAGTGTCAACGATTTTGTAAAAATTAGTTATGAATTTCTGAAGTGGCAAAAACATGCCCAAAAACAACGAACACCGATTCAACATTTGTATTGAATTTGAAATTCAATCATTCTGAAAGTGCGTGTACATGATGAGAACAATATACCCTACCACAGAGTTCAATAATAAAGTGGCGATTTCGATTCATTTCATTCTGTTGAATTATCAAACTTAACTACTTTTCCCATGTTATGTATACGGGGGATAGTTCAAATTCAAAAATAAGGAGAGATAATACTTTTTTTTTCTCGTTATTCAAATTCAACTTAATTTGAACCGTCACACGTTCAAAAAGTGTCTACAGTTTTTTAAAAATTAGTTATGAATTTTTGAAGTGGCAACCACATGCCATACTAGCAGCGAACACCGATTCAACTTTTGTATTGAATTAGGAATTCAATCATTTTGAAAGTGCGTGTACATAATAGGAACTATACACCCTACCTTAGAATTTAATCAAAAAGTGGCGAACTCGATTAGTTGAATTCTGGTGAATTATCAAACTTAACTACTTTTCCCATGTTAAGTATATGGGGGATAGTTCAAATTTAAAAATATGGAGAGATAATACATATTTTTTCTCGAAATTCAAATTCAACTTAATTTGAACCATCCTCTATGACAAGACACCTTCAAAAAGTGTCAACGATTTTTTAAATATTAGTTATGAATTTTTGAAGTGGCAAAAACATGCCCCATTAGCAGTGAACACAGAGTCAACTTTTGTATTGAATTACTAATTCAATCATTCTGAAAGTGCGTATACATAATAGGAACAATACACCCTACCTCAGAGTTTAATCAAAAAGTGGCTATCTCGATTCGTTGAATTCTGGTGAATTATCAAACTTAACTACTTTTCAGATGTTAACTAAATAGGGGGATAGTTCAAATTCAAAAATAAGGAGAGATAATACTTATTTTTTTTCGTTACTCAAATTTAACTTAATTTGAACTGTTTTCTATGAGAAAACACGTTTAAAAAGTGTCATCGATTTTTTAAAAATTAGTTATGAATTTTTGAAGTGGCAAAAACATGCCCTACTAACAATTAACACCGATTCGACTTTTGTAATGAATTAGGAATTCAATAATTCTGAAAGTTCGTGTACATGATATAAACAATATACCCTACCTCAGAATTTAATCAAAAAGTGGCGATCTTGATTCGTTGCATTTTTGTGAATTATCAAACTTAACTACTTTTCCCATGTTAAGTATATAGGGGATAGTTCAAATTCAAAAATATGGAGAGGTAATACATATTTTTTCTCGATATTCAAATTCAACTTAATTTGAACCTTTCTCTATGAGAAAACACGTTCAAAATGTGTCAACGATTTTTTAAAAATTATTTATGAATTTCTGAAGTGGCAAAATCATGCTCCACTAACAACGAACACCGATTCAACATTTGTATTGAATTAGGAATTCAATCATTCTGAAAGTGCGTGTAAATGATTAGAACAATATACCCTACCTAAGAGTTCAATAAAAAAGTGGCGATCTCGATACATTGAATTCTGGTGAATTATCAAACATAACTATTTTACCCATGTTAAGTATATGGGGGATAGTTCAAGTTCAAAAATTAGGAGAGATAATTCATACTTTTTCTTGTTATTCAAATTCAACTTAATTTGAACCGTCACACGTTCAAAAAGTGTCTACAGTTTTTTTAAAAATTAGTTATGAACTTTTGAAGTGGCAACCACATGCCATACTAGCAGCGAACACCGATTCAACTTTTGTATTGAATTAGGAATTCAATCATTTTGAAAGTGCGTGTACATAATAGGAACAATACACCCTACCTCAGACTTTAATCAAAATGTGGTGATCTTGATTCATTGAATTCTGTTGAATTATCAAACTTAACTACTTTTCCCATGTTAAGTATATGGGGGATAGTTCAAATTCAAAAATGAGGAGAGATTATACATATTTTTTCTCAATATTCAAATTCAACTTAATTTGAACCATCTTCTATGACAAAACACCTTCAAAAAGTGTCAACGATTTTTTAAAAATTAGTTATGAATTTTTGAAGTGGCAAACACATGCCCCATTAGCAGTGAACACAGAGTCAACTTTTGTATTGAATTACGAATTCAATCATTCTGAAAGTGCGTATACATAATAAGAACAATACACCCTACCTCAGAGTTTAATCAAAAAGTGGCGATCTCGATTTGTTGAATTCTGTTGAATTATCAAACTTAACTACTTTTCAGATGTTAACTAAATAGGGGGATAGTTCAAATTCAAAAATAAGGAGAGATAATACTTATTTTTTTTCGTTATTCAAATTCAACTTAATTTGAACTGTTTTCTATGAGAAAACAAGTTTAAAAAGTGTCAACGATTTTTTTAAAATTATTTATGAATTTCTGAAGTGGCAAAAAAAAGCCCCACTAACAACGAACATCGATTCAACATTTGTATTGAATTAGGAATTCAATCATTCTGAAAGTGCGTGTACAAGATAAGAACAATATACCCTACCTCAGAGTTTAATAAAAAAGTGGCGATCTCGATTCATTGAATTCTGGTGAATTATCAAACATAACTATTTTACCCATGTTAAGTATATGGGGGATAGTTCAAGTTCAAAAATTAGGAGAGATAATTCATATTTTTTCTCGTTATTCAAATTCAACTTAATTTGAACCATCACACGTTCAAAAAATGTCAACGATTTTTTAAAAATTAGTTATGAATTTCTGAAGTGGCAAAAACATGCCCCACTAATAATTAACACCGATTCGAATTTTGTGTTGAATTAGGAATTCAATCATTCTGAAAGTGCGTGTACACGATAAAAACCATATACCCTACCTCAGACTTAAATAAAAAAGTGGTGATCTTGATTCATTGAATTCTGTTGAATTATCAAACTTAACTACTTTTCCCATGTTAAGTATAAGGGGGATAGTTCAAATTCAAAAATAAGGAGAAATAATACATATTATTTCTCGTTATTCAAATTCAACTTAATTTGAACTGTCCTCCATAAGAAAACACGTTTAAAAAGTGTCAACGATTTATTAAAAATTACTTATGAATTTTTGAAGTGGCAAAAACATGCCCCACTAACAATGAACACCGATTCGAATTTTGTATTGAATTAGGATATCAATCATTCTAAAAGTGCGTGTACATGATAAAAACAATATACCCTACCTCAGACCTTAATCAAAAAGTGATGATCTTGATTCGTTGAATCCTGGTGAATTATCAAACTTTACTACTTTTCCCATGTTAAGTATATGGGGGATAGTTCAAATTCAAAAATATGGAGAGATTATACATATTTTTCTCGATATTCAAATTCAACTTAGTTTGAACCGTCCTCTATGACAAAACACCTTCAAAAGGTGTCAACGATTTTTTAAAAATTATTTATGAATTTCTGAAGTGGCAAAAACATGCCCCACTAACAACAAACACCGATTCAACATTTGTATTGAATTAGGAATTCAATCATTCTGAAAGTGCGTGTATATGATAAGAACAATATACCCTACCTCAGAGTTTAATAAAAAAAAGGCAATCGCAATTCATTGAATTCTGTTGAATTATCAAACTTAACTACTTTTCCCATGTTAAGTATATGGGGGATAGTTCAAATTAAAAAATATGGAGAGATAATACATATTTTTCTCGATATTCAAATTCAACTTAGTTTGAACCGTCCTCTATGACAAAACACCTTCAAAAAGTGTCAACGATTTTTTAAAAATTATTTATGAATATCTGAATTGGCAAAAACATGCCCCACTAACAATGAACACCGATTCGAATTTTGTATTGAGTTAGGAATTCAATCATTCTGAAAGTGCGGGTTCATGATTAAAACAATATACCCTACCTCAGAGTTCAATCAAAAAGTGGCGATACTGATTCGTTGAGTTCTGGTGAATTATCAAACTTAACTACTTTTCCCACGTTAAGTATATGGGGGATAGTTCAAGTTCAAAAAATATGAGAGATAATTCATATTTTTTCTCGTTATTCAAATTCAACTTAATTTGAACCGGCACACGTTCTAAAAGTGTCTACAGTTTTTTAAAAATTAGTTATGAATTTTTGAAGTGGCAACCACATGCCATAGTAGCAGCGAACACCGATTCAACTTTTGTATTGAATTAGGAATTCAATCATTTTGAAAGTGCGTGTACATGATGAGAACAATATACCCTACCTCAGAGTTCAATATAAAAAATGGCGATTTCGATTCATTTCATTCTGTTGAATTATCAATCTTAACTACTTTTCCCATGTTAAGTATACGGGGGATAGTTCAAATTCAAAAATAAAGAGAGATTATACATATTTTTTCTCGATATTCAAATTCAACTTAATTTGAACCATCTTCTATGAGAAAAAACGTTTAAAAAGTGTCAACGATTTTTTTAAAAATTAGTTATGAATTTTTGAAGTGGCAAAAACATGCCCCACTAACAATAAACACCGATTCGACTTTTGTATTGAATTAAGAATTCAATCATTCTGAAAGTTCGTGTACATTATAAAAACAATATACCCTACCTCAGAGTTTAATCAAAAAGTGGCGATCTTGATTCGTTGAATTCTGGTGAATTATCAAACTTAACTTCTTTTCCCATGTTAAGTATATGGGGGATAGTTCAAATTCAAAAATATGGAGAGGTAATACATATTTTTTCTCGATATTCAAATTCAACTTAATTTGAACCGTCCTCTATGAGAAAACACGTTCAAAAAGTGTCAACAATTTTTTAAAAATTAGTTATGAATTTCTGAAGTGGCAAAAACATGCTCCACTAACAACGAACACCGATTCAACATTTGTATTGAATTAGGAATTCAATCATTCTGAAAGTGCGTGTAAATGATTAGAACAATATACCCTACCTAAGGGTTCAATAAAAAAGTGGCGATCTTGATTCGTTGAATTTTTGTTAATTATCAATTTTAACTACTTTTCCCATGTTAAGTATATGGGGGATAGTTCAAATTTAAAAATATGGAGAGATAGTACATATTTTATCTCGATATTCAAATTCAACTTAATTTGAACCATCCTCTATGACAAAACACCTTCAAAAAGTGTCAACGATTTTGTAAAAATTAGTTATGAATTTCTGAAGTGGCAAAAACATGCCCCACTAACAACGAACACCGATTCAACATTTGTATTGAATTTGAAATTCAATCATTCTGAAAGTGCGTGTACATGATGAGAACAATATACCCTACCACAGAGTTCAATAATAAAGTGGCGATTTCGATTCATTTCATTCTGTTGAATTATCAAACTTAACTACTTTTCCCATGTTATGTATACGGGGGATAGTTCAAATTCAAAAATAAGGAGAGATAATACTTTTTTTTTCTCGTTATTCAAATTCAACTTAATTTGAACCGTCCTCTATGAGAAAACACGTTCAAAAAGTGACAATGGTTTTTTAAAAATTAGTTATGATTTTTTGAAGTGGCAAACACATGTAATACTAGCAACGAACACCAATTCAACTTTTGTATTGAATTAGGAATTCAATCATTCTGAAAGTGCGTGTGCATGATTAGAACAATATACCCTACCTAAGAATTCAATAACAAAGTGGCGATCTCGATTCATTGAATTCTGGTGAATTATCAAACATAACTATTTTACCCATGTTAAGTATATGGGGGATAGTTCAAGTTCAAAAATTAGGAGAGATAATTCATATTTTTTCTCGTTATTCAAATTCAACTTAATTTGAACCGTCACACGTTCAAAAAGTGTCTACAGTTTTTTAAAAATTAGTTATGAATTTTTGAAGTGGCAACCACATGCCATACTAGCAGCGAACACCGATTCACCTTTTGTATTGAATTAGGAATTCAATCATTTTGAAAGTGCGTGTACATAATAGGAACTATACACCCTACCTCAGAATTTAATCAAAAAGTGGCGATTTCGATTCATTTCATTCTGTTGAATTATCAAACTTAACTACTTTTCCCATGTTATGTATACGGGGGATAGTTCAAATTCAAAAATAAGGAGAGATAATACTTTTTTTTCTCGTTATTCAAATTCAACTTAATTTGAACACTCCTCTATGAGAAAACACGTTCAAAAAGTGTCAACGATTTTTTAAAAATTAGTTATGAATTTCTGAAGTGGCATAAACATGCTCCACTAACAACGAACACCGATTCAACATTTGTATTGAGTTAGGAATTCAATCATTCTGAAAGTGCGTGTACATGATTAGAACAATATACCCTACCTCAGAGTTTAATAAAAAAGTGGCGATCTCGATTCATTGAATTCTGGTGAATTATCAAACATAACTATTTTACCCATGTTAAGCATATGGGGGATAGTTCAAGTTCAAAAATTAGGAGAGATAATTCATATTTTTTCTTGTTATTCAAATTCAACTTAATTTGAACCATCACACGTTCAAAAAGTGTCTACAGTTTTTTAAAAATTAGTTATGAATTTTTGAAGTGGCAACCACATGCCATACTAGCAGCGAACACCGATTCAACTTTTGTATTGAATTAGGAATTCAATCATTTTGAAAGTGCGTGTACATAATAGGAACAATACACCCTACCTCAGACTTTAATCAAAATGTGGTGATCTTGATTCATTGATAATTCTGTTGAATTATCAAACTTAACTACTTTTCCCATGTTAAGTATATGGGGGATAGTTCAAATTTAAAAATATGGGGAGATAATACATATTTTATCTCGTTATTCAAATTCAACTTAATTTGAACTGTCTTCTATGAGAAAACACGTTTAAAAAATGTCAACGATTTTTTAAAAATTAGTTAAGAATATTTGAAGTGGCAAAAACATGCCCCAGTAATAATTAACACCGATTCAACTTTTGTGTTGAATTAGGAATTCAATCATTCTGAAAGTGCGTGTACACGATAAAAACAATATACCCTACCTCAGACTTAAATAAAAAAGTGGTGATCTTGATTCATTGAATTTTGTTGAATTATCAAACTTAACTACTTTTCCCATGTTAAGTATATGGGGGATAGTTCAAATTTAAAAATATGGAGAGACAATACATATTTTTTCTCGATATTCAAATTCAACTTAATTTGAACCCTCACACGTTCAAAAAGTGTCTACGGTTTTTTAAATATTAGTTATGAATTTTTGAAGTGGCAACCACAAGCCATACTAGCAGCGAACACCGATTCAACATTTGTATTGAATAAGGAATTCAATCATTTTGAAAGTGCGTGTACATAATAGAAACAATACACCCTACCTCAGACTTTAATCAAAATGTGGTGATCTTATTTCATTGAATTCTGTTGAATTATCAAACTTAACTACTTTTCCCATGTTAAGTATATGGGGGATAGTTCAAATTTAAAAATATGGAGAGATAATACATATTTTATCTCGATATTCAAATTCAACTTAATTTGAACCATCCTCTATGACAAAACACCTTCAAAAAGTGTCAACGATTTTGTAAAAATTAGTTATGAATTTCTGAAGTGGCAAAAACATGCCCCACTAACAACGAACACCGATTCAACATTTGTATTGAATTTGAAATTCAATCATTCTGAAAGTGCGTGTACATGATGAGAACAATATACCCTACCACAGAGTTCAATAATAAAGTGGCGATTTCGATTCATTTCATTCTGTTGAATTATCAAACTTAACTACTTTTCCCATGATATGTATACGGGGGATAGTTCAAATTCAAAAATAAGGAGAGATAATACTTTTTTTTTCTCGTTATTCAAATTCAACTTAATTTGAACCATCTTCTATGAGAAAACACGTTCAAAAAGTGACAATGGTTTTTTAAAAATTAGTTATGATTTTTTGAAGTGGCAAACACATGTAATACTAGCAACGAACACCAATTCAACTTTTGTATTGAATTAGGAATTCATTCATTCTGAAAGTGCGTGTGCATGATTAGAACAATATACCCTACCTAAGAATTAAATAACAAAGTGGCGATCTCGATTCATTGAATTCTGGTTAATTATCAAACATAACTATTTTACCCATGTTAAGTATATGGGGGATAGTTCAAGTTCAAAAATTAGGAGAGATAATTCATATTTTTTCTCGTTATTCAAATTCAACTTAATTTGAACCGTCACACGTTCAAAAAGTGTCTACAGTTTTTTAAAAATTAGTTATGAATTTTTGAAGTGGCAACCACATGCCATACTAGCAGCGAACACCGATTCAACTTTTGTATTGAATTAGGAATTCAATCATTTTGAAAGTGCGTGTACATAATAGGAACTATACACCCTACCTCAGATTTTAATCAAAAAGTGGCGATCTCGATTAGTTGAATTCTGGTGAATTATCAAACTTAACTACTTTTCCCATGTTAAGTATATGGGGGAGAGTTCAAATTTAAAAATATGGATAGATAATACATATTTTTTCTCGATATTCAAATTCAACTTAATTTGAACCATCCTCTATGACAAAACACCTTCAAAAAGTGTCAACGATTTTTTAAATATTAGTTATGAATTTTTGAAGTGGCAAAAACATGCCCCACTAATAATTAACACCGATTCGACTTTTGTGTTGAATTAGGAATTCAATCATTCTGAAAGTGCGTGTACACGATAAAAACAATATACCCTACCTCAGACTTAAATCAAAAAGTGGTGATCTTGATTCATTGAATTCTGTTGAATTATCAAACTTAACTACTTTTCCCATGTTAAGTATATGGGGGATAGTTTAAATTTAAAAATATGGAGAGATAATACATATTTTTTCTCGATATTCAAATTCAACTTAATTTGAACCCTCACACGTTCAAAAAATGTCTACGGTTTTTTAAATATTAGTTATGAATTTTTGAAGTGGCAACCACATGCCATACTAGCAGCGAACACCGATTCAACTTTTGTATTGAATTAGGAATTCAATCATTCTGAAAGTGCGTGTACATGATGAGAACAATATACCCTACCTCAGAGTTCAATAAAAAAGTGGCGATTTCGATTCATTTCATTCTGTTGAATTATCAAACTTAACTACATTTCCCATGTTATGTATACGGGGGATAGTTCAAATTCAAAAATAAGGAGAGATAATACTTTTTTTTCTCGTTATTCAAATTCAACTTAATTTGAACCGTCCTCTATGAGAAAACACGTTCAAAAAGTGTCAACGATTTTTTAAAAATTAGTTATGAATTTCTGAAGTGGCATAAACATGCTCCACTAACAACGAACACCGATTCAACATTTGTATTGAATTAGGAATTCAATCATTCTGAAAGTGCGTGTACATGATTAGAACAATATACCCTACCTAAGAGTTCAATAAAAAAGTGGCGATCTCGATTCATTGAATTCTGGTGAATTATCAAACATAACTATTTTACCCATGTTAAGTATATGGGGGATAGTTCAAGTTCAAAAATTAGGAGAGATAATTCATATTTTTTCTCGTTATTCAAATTCAACTTAATTTGAACCGTCACACGTTCAAAAAGTGTCTACAGTTTTTTAAAAATTAGTTATGAATTTTTGAAGTGGCAACCACATGCCATATTAGCAGCGAACACCGATTCAACTTTTGTATTGAATTAGGAATTCAATCATTCTGAAAGTGCGTGTACATGATGAGAACATTATACCCTACCACAGAGTTCAATAAAAAAGTGGCGATTTCGATTCATTTCATTCTGTTGAATTATCAAACTTAACTACTTTTCCCATGTTATGTATACTGGGGATAGTTCAAATTCAAAAATAAGGAGAGTTAATACTTATTTTTTCTCGTTATTTAAATTCAACTTAAATTAAACCGTCCTCTATGAGAAAACACGTTCAAAAAGTGTCAACGATTTTTTAAAAATTAGTTATGAATTTCTGAAGTGGCATAAACATGCTCCACTAACAACGAACACCGATTCAACATTTGTATTGAATTAGGAATTCAATCATTCTGAAAGTGCGTGTACATGATTAGAACAATACACCCTACCTCAGAGTTTAATCAAAAAGTGGCGATCTCGATTCTTTGAATTCTGGTGAATTATCAAACTTAACTACTTTTCAGATGTTAACTAAATAGGGGGATAGTTCATATTCAAAAATAAGGAGAGATAATACTTATTTTTTTTTCATTATTCAAATTCAACTTAATTTGAACTGTTTTCTATGAGAAAACACGTATAAAAAGTGTCATGGATTTTTAAAAAATTAGTTATGAATTTTTGAAGTGGCAAAAACACAAAAACGTGCCCCACTAACAATTAACACCGATTCGACTTTTGTAATGAATTAGGAATTCAATCATTCTGAAAGTGCGTGTACATGATGAGAACAATATACCCTACCTCAGAGTTCAATAAAAAAAGTGGCGATTTTGATTCATTTCATTCTGTTGAATTATCAAACTTAACTACTTTTCCCATGTTATGTATACGGGGGATAGTTCAAATTCAAAAATAAGGAGAGATAATACTTTTTTTTTCTCGTTATTCACATTCAACTTAATTTGAACCGTCCTCTATTCGAAAACACGTTCAAAAAGTGACAATGATTTTTTAGAAATTAGTTATGATTTTTTGAAGTGGCAAACACATGCCATACTAGCAACGAACACCAATTCAACTTTTGTATTGAATTAGGAATTCAATCATTCTGAAAGTGCGTGTGCATGATTAGAACAATATACCCTACCTAAGAGTTCAATAACAAAGTGGCGATCTCGATTCATTGAATTCTGGTGAATTATCAAACATTACTATTTTACCCATGTTAAGTATATGGGGGATAGTTCAAGTTCACAAATTAGGAGAGATAATTCATATTTTTTCGCGTTATTCAAATTCAACATAATTTGAACCGTCACACGTTCAAAAAGTGTCTACAGTTTTTTAAAAATTAGTTATGAATTTTTGAAGTGGCAACCACATGCCATACTAGCAGCGAACACCGATTCAACTTTTGTATTGAAATAGGAATTCAATCATTTTGAAAGTGCGTGTACATAATAGGAACAATACACCCTACCTCAGAATTTAATCAAAAAGTGGCGATCTCGATTAGTTGAATTCTGGTGAATTATCAAACTTAACTACTTTTCCCGTGTTAAGTATATGGGGGATAGTTCAAATTTAAAAATATGGAGAGATAATACTTATTTTTTCTCGTTATTCAAATTCAACTTAATTTGAACTGTTTTCTATGAGAAAACACGTTTAAAAAGTGTCATCGATTTTTTAAAAATTAGTTATGAATTTTTGAAGTGGCAAACACATGCATGCCCCACTAACAATTAACACCGATTCGACTTTTGTAATGAATTAGGAATTCAATCATTCTGAAAGTGCGTGTACATGATTAGAACAATATACCCTACCTAAGAGTTCAATAAAAAAGTGGCGATCTCGATTCATTGAATTCTGGTGAATTATCAAACATAACTATTTTACCCATGTTAAGTATATGGAGGATAGTTCAAGTTCAAAAATTAGGAGAGATAATTCATATTTTTTCTCGTTATTCAAATTCAACTTAATTTGAACCGTCACACGTTCAAAAAGTGTCTACAGTTTTTTAAAAATTAGTTATGAATTTTTGAAGTGGCAACCACATGCCATACTAGCAGCGAACACCGATTCAACTTTTGTATCTAATTAGGAATTCAATCATTCTGAAAGTGCGTGTACATGATGAGAACAATATACCCTACCTCAGAGTTCAATATAAAAGTGGCGATTTCGATTCATTTCATTCTGTTGAATTATCAAACTTAACTACTTTTCCCATGTTATGTATACGGGGGATAGTTCAAATTCAAAAATAAGGAGAGATAATACTTTTTTTTCTCGTTATTCAAATTCAACTTAATTTGAACTGTTTTCTATGAGAAAACACGTTTAAAAAGTGTCATCGATTTTTTAAAAATTAGTTATGAATTTTTGAAGTGGCAAAAACATGCCCCACTAACAATTAACACCGATTCGACTTTTGTAATGAATTAGGAATTCAATCATTCTGAAAGTTCGTGTACATGATAAAAACAATATAACCTACCTCAGAATTTAATCAAAAAGTGGCGATCTTAATTCGTTGAATTTTTGTGAATTATCAAACTTAACTACTTTTCCCATGTTAAGTATATAGGGGATAGTTCAAATTCAAAAATATGGAGAGATAATACATATTTTTTTCAATATTCAAATTCAACTTAATTTGAACCGTCCTCTATGAGAAAACACGTTCAAAAAGTGTCAACAATTTTTTAAAAATTAGTTATGAATTTCTGAAGTGGCAAAAACATGCTCCACTAACAACGAACACCGATTCGACTTTTGTAATGAATTAGGAATTCAATCATTCTGAAAGTTCGTGTACATGATAAAAACAATATACCCTACCTCAGAATTTAATCAAAAAGTGGCGATCTTGATTCGTTGAATTTTTGTGAATTATCAAACTTAACTACTTTTCCCATGTTAAGTATATGGGGGATAGTTCAAATTCAAAAATATGGAGAGATAGTACATATTTTTTCCCGATATTCAAATTCAACTTAATTTGAACCGTCCTCTATGACAAAACAACTTCAAAAAGTGTCAACGATTTTTTTAAAATTATTTATGAATTTCTGAAGTGGCAAAAACATGCCCAACTAACAATGAACACCGATTCAACATTTGTATTGAATTTGAAATTCAATCATTCTGAAAGTGCGTGTACATGATGAGAACAATATACCCTACCTCAGAGTTCAATATAAAAGTGGCGATTTCGATTCATTTCATTCTGTTGAATTATCAAACTTAACTACTTTTCCCATGTTATGTATACGGGGGATAGTTCAATTTCAAAAATAAGGAGAGATAATACTTTTTTTTCTCGTTATTCAAATTCAACTTACTTTGAAATGTTTTCTATGAGAAAACACGTTTAAAAAGTGTCATCGATTTTTTAAAAATTAGTTATGAATTTTTGAAGTATCAAAAACATGCCCCACTAACAATTAACACCGATTCGACTTTTGTAATGAATTAGGAATTCAATCATTCTGAAAGTTCGTGTACATGATAAAAACAATATACCCTACCTCAGAATTTAATCAAAAAGTGGCGATCTTGATTCATTGAATTCTGGTGAATTATCAAACATAACTATTTTACCCATGTTAAGTATATGGGGGATAGTTCAAGTTCAAAAATTAGGAGAGATAATTCATATTTTTCTCGTTATTCAAATTCAACTTAATTTGAACCGTCACACGTTCATAAAGTGTCTACAGTTTTTTAAAAATTAGTTATGAATTTCTGAAGTGGCAACCACATGCCATACTAGCAGCGAACACCGATTCAACTTTTGTATTGAATTAGGAATTCAATCATTTTGAAAGTGCGTGTACATAATAGGAACAATACAATCTACCTCAGAATTTAATCAAAAAGTGGCGATCTCGATTAGTTGAATTCTGGTGAATTATCAAACTTAACTACTTTTCCCATGTTAAGTATATGGGGGATAGTTCAAATTCAAAAATATGGAGAGATAATACATATTTTTTCTCGATATTCAAATTCAACTTAATTTGAACCGTCCTCTATGACAAAACACCTTCAAAAAGTGTCAACGATTTTTTTAAAATTATTTATGAATTTCTGAAGTGGCAAAAACATGCCCCACTAACAACGAACACCGATTCAACATTTGTATTGAATTTGAAATTCAATCATTCTGAAAGTGCGTGTACATGATGAGAACAATATACACTACCACAGAGTTCAATAATAAAGTGGCGATTTCAATTCAATTCATTCTGTTGAATTATCAAACTTAACTACTTTTCCCATGTTATGTATACGGGGGATAGTTCAAATTCAAAAATAAGGAGAGATTATACTTTTTTTTTCTCGTTATTCAAATTCAACTTAATTTGAACCGTCCTTTATGAGAAAACACGTTCAAAAAGTGACAATGTTTTTTTAAAAATTAGTTATGATTTTTTGAAGTGGCAAACACATGCCATACTAGCAACGAACACCAATTCAACTTTTGTATTGAATTAGGAATTCAATCATTCTGAAAGTGCGTGTGCATGATTAGAACAATATACCCTACCTAAGAATTCAATAACAAAGTGGCGATCTCGATTCATTGAATTCTGGTGAATTATCAAACATAACTATTTTACCCATGTTAAGTATATGGGGGATAGTTCAAGTTCAAAAATTAGGAGAGATAATTCATATTTTTCTCGTTATTCAAATTCAACTTAATTTGAACCGTCACCCGTTCAAAAAGTGTCTACAGTTTTTTAAAAATTAGTTATGAATTTCTGAAGTGGCAACCACATGCCATACTAGCAGCGAACACCGATTCAACTTTTGTATTGAATTAGGAATTCAATCATTTTGAAAGTGCGTGTACATAATAGGAACAATACAATCTACCTCAGAATTTAATCAAAAAGTGGCGATCTCGATTAGTTGAATTCTGGTGAATTATCAAACTTAACTACTTTTCCCATGTTAAGTATATGGGGGATAGTTCAAATTTAAAAATATGGAGAGATAATACATATTTTTTCTCGATATTCAAATTCAACTTAATTTGAACCATCCTCTATGACAAAACACCTTCAAAAAGTGTCAACGATTTTTTAAATATTAGTTATGAATTTTTGAAGTGGCAAAAACATGCCCCACTAATAATTAACACCGATTCGACTTTTGTGTTGAAATAGGAATTCAATCATTCTGAAAGTGCGTGTACACGATAAAAACAATATACCCTACCTCAGACTAAAATCAAAAAGTGGTGATCTTGATTCATTGAATTCTGTTGAATTATCAAACTTAACTACTTTTCCCATGTTAAGTATATGGGGGATAGTTCAAATTTAAAAATATGGAGAAATAATACATATTTTATCTCGATATTCAAATTCAACTTAATTTGAACCATCCTCTATGACAAAACACCTTCAAAAAGTGTCAACGATTTTGTTAAAATTAGTTATGAATTTCTGAAGTGGCAAAAACATGCCCCACTAACAACGAACACCGATTCAACATTTGTATTGAATTTGAAATTCAATCATTCTGAAAGTGCGTGTACATGATGAGAACAATATACCCTACCACAGAGTTCAATAAAAAAGTGGCGATTTCGATTCATTTTATTCTGTTGAAATATCAAACTTAACTACTTTTCCCATGTTATGTATACGGGGGATAGTTCAAATTCAAAAATAAGGAGAGATAATACTTTTTTTTTCTCGTTATTCAAATTCAACTTAATTTGAACCGTCCTCTATGAGAAAACACGTTCAAAAAGTGACAATGGTTTTTTAAAAATTAGTTATGATTTTTTGAAGTGGCAAACACATGCCATACTAGCAACGAACACCAATTCAACTTCTGTATTGAATTAGGAATTCAATCATTCTGAAAGTGCGTGTGCATGATTAGAACAATATACCCTACCTAAGAATTCAATAACAAAGTGGCGATCTCGATTCATTGTATTCTGGTGAATTATCAAACATAACTATTTTACCCATGTTAAGTATATGGGGGATAGTTCAAGTTCAAAAATTAGGAGAGATAATTCAAATTTTTTCTCGTTATTCAAATTCAACTTAATTTGAACCGTCACACGTTCAAAAAGTGTCTACAGTTTTTTAAAAATTAGTTATGAATTTTTGAAGTGGCAACCACATGCCATACTAGCAGCGAACACCGATTCAACTTTTGTATTGAATTAGGAATTCAATCATTTTGAAAGTGCGTGTACATAATAGGAACAATACAATCTACCTCAGAATTTAATCAAAAAGTGGCGATCTCGATTAGTTGAATTCTGGTGAATTATCAAACTTAACTACTTTTCCCATGTTAAGTATATGGGGGATAGTTCAAATTTAAAAATAAGGAGAGATAATACATATTTTTTCTCGATATTCAAATTCAACTTAATTTGAACCATCCTCTATGACAAAACACCTTCAAAAAGTGTCAACGATTTTTTAAATATTAGTTATGAATTTTTGAAGTGGCAAAAACATGCCCCAATAATAATTAACACCGATTCGACTTTTGTGTTGAATTAGGAATTCAATCATTCTGAAAGTGCGTGTACACGATAAAAACAATATACCCTACCTCAGACTTAAATCAAAAAGTGGTTATCTTGATTCATTGAATTCTGTTGAATGATCAAACTTAACTACTTTTCCCATGTTAAGTATATGGGGGATAGTTCAAATATAAAAATATGGAGAGATAATACATATTTTTTCTCGATATTCAAATTCAACTTAATTTGAACCGTCCTCTATGAGAAAACACGTTCAAAAAGTGACAATGTTTTTTTTAAAAATTAGTTATGATTTTTTGAAGTGGCAAACACATGCCATACTAGCAACGAACACCAATTCAACTTTTGTATTGAATTAGGAATTCAATCATTCTGAAAGTGCGTGTGCATGATTAGAACAATATACCCTACCTAAGAATTCAATAACAAAGTGGCGATCTCGATTCATTGAATTCTGGTGAATTATCAAACATAACTATTTTACCCATGTTAAGTATATGGGGGATAGTTCAAGTTCAAAAATTAGGAGAGATAATTCATATTTTTTCTCGTTATTCAAATTCAACTAAATTTGAACCGTCACACGTTCAAAAAGTGTCTACAGTTTTTTAAAAATTAGTTATGAATTTTTGAAGTGGCAACCACATGCCATACTAGCAGCGAACACCGATTCAACTTTTGTATTGAATTAGGAATTCAATCATTTTGAAAGTGCGTGTACATAATAGGAACAATACAATCTACCTCAGAATTTAATCAAAAAGTGGCGATCTCGATTAGTTGAATTCTGGTGAATTATCAAACTTAACTACTTTTCCCATGTTAAGTATATGGGGGATAGTTCAAATTTAAAAATATGTAGATAATACATATTTTTTCTCGATATTCAAATTCAACTTAATTTGAACCATCCTCTATGACAAAACACCTTCAAAAAGTGTCAACGATTTTTTAAATATTAGTTATGAATTTCTGAAGTGGCAAAAACATGCCCCACTAACAACGAACACCGATTCAACATTTGTATTGAATTTGAAATTCAATCATTCTGAAAGTGCGTGTACATGATGAGAACAATATACCCTACCACAGAGTTCAATAAAAAAGTGGCGATTTCGATTCATTTTATTCTGTTGAATTATCAAACTTAACTACTTTTCCCATGTTATGTATACGGGGGATAGTTCAAATTCAAAAATAAGGAGAGATAATACTTTTTTTTTCTCGTTATTCAAATTCAACTTAATTTGAACCGTCCTCTATGAGAAAACACGTTCAAAAAGTGACAATGGTTTTTTAAAAATTAGTTATGATTTTTTGAAGTGGCAAACACATGCCATACTAGCAACGAACACCAATTCAACTTTTGTATTGAATTAGGAATTCAATCATTCTGAAAGTGCGTGTGCATGATTAGAACAATATACCCTACCTAAGAATTCAATAACAAAGTGGCGATCTCGATTCATTGAATTCTGGTGAATTATCAAACATAACTATTTTACCCATGTTAAGTATATGGGGGATAGTTCAAGTTCAAAAATTAGGAGAGATAATTCAAATTTTTTCTCGTTATTCAAATTCAACTTAATTTGAACCGTCACACGTTCAAAAAGTGTCTACAGTTTTTTAAAAATTAGTTATGAATTTTTGAAGTGGCAACCACATGCCATACTAGCAGCGAACACCGATTCAACTTTTGTATTGAATTAGGAATTCAATCATTTTGAAAGTGCGTGTACATAATAGGAACAATACAATCTACCTCAGAATTTAATCAAAAAGTGGCGATCTCGATTAGTTGAATTCTGGTGAATTATCAAACTTAACTACTTTTCCCATGTTAAGTATATGGGGGATAGTTCAAATTTAAAAATAAGGAGAGATAATACATATTTTTTCTCGATATTCAAATTCAACTTAATTTGAACCATCCTCTATGACAAAACACCTTCAAAAAGTGTCAACGATTTTTTAAATATTAGTTATGAATTTTTGAAGTGGCAAAAACATGCCCCAATAATAATTAACACCGATTCGACTTTTGTGTTGAATTAGGAATTCAATCATTCTGAAAGTGCGTGTACACGATAAAAACAATATACCCTACCTCAGACTTAAATCAAAAAGTGGTTATCTTGATTCATTGAATTCTGTTGAATGATCAAACTTAACTACTTTTCCCATGTTAAGTATATGGGGGATAGTTCAAATTTAAAAATATGGAGAGATAATACATATTTTTTCTCGATATTCAAATTCAACTTAATTTGAACCGTCCCCTATGAGAAAACACGTTCAAAAAGTGACAATGTTTTTTTTAAAAATTAGTTATGATTTTTTGAAGTGGCAAACACATGCCATACTAGCAACGAACACCAATTCAACTTTTGTATTGAATTAGGAATTCAATCATTCTGAAAGTGCGTGTGCATGATTAGAACAATATACCCTACCTAAGAATTCAATAACAAAGTGGCGATCTCGATTCATTGAATTCTGGTGAATTATCAAACATAACTATTTTACCCATGTTAAGTATATGGGGGATAGTTCAAGTTCAAAAATTAGGAGAGATAATTCATATTTTTTCTCGTTATTCAAATTCAACTTAATATGAACCGTCACACGTTCAAAAAGTGTCTACAGTTTTTTAAAAATTAGTTATGAATTTTTGAAGTGGCAACCACATGCCATACTAGCAGCGAACACCGATTCAACTTTTGTATTGAATTAGGAATTCAATCATTTTGAAAGTGCGTGTACATAATAGGAACAATACAATCTAACTCAGAATTTAATCAAAAAGTGGCGATCTCGATTAGTTGAATTCTGGTGAATTATCAAACTTAACTACTTTTCCCATGTTAAGTATATGGGGGATAGTTCAAATTTAAAAATATGGAGAGATAATACATATTTTTTCTCGATATTCAAATTCAACTTAATTTGAACCATCCTCTATGACAAAACACCTTCAAAAAGTGTCAACGATTTTTTAAATATTAGTTATGAATTTCTGAAGTGGCAAAAACATGCCCCACTAACAACGAACACCGATTCAACATTTGTATTGAATTTGAAATTCAATCATTCTGAAAGTGCGTGTACATGATGAGAACAATATACCCTACTGTCATATCCATTAAGGTACACTTAACTATGTTATTAACCTCCCTACCTTAATGTCATGGTTGCAATACGGCGTAACGTAAAGACATCCTTATACGTGCGCGCCTCTCTCTCCTGAGCGAGAGCGCGCCTCATGCTGGCTGTGCACGTACCTGCGTCACGGGTTCGCTGCCGCGCGCCTCACGCGCTGCTCACGCCAGACCTAGCCTGGCTGCCTAGCCGAGAAGCCGTGCAACGTATCGCTCTCATATAACTTATCTTTATAAAGTGCTTGTGTTTCAGTAATAAAACTATTACTTGTTGTGCGAAATTATCGGGTATAATTCCGTATACAGTTCATCCCTTCCTTAGCTAATAATACTGCATTAGCACTAGGATAGGATCTGACAATGGCGACGAGGAAAAACTAAGTTCTTGTGTAACATCGTGTGCAATGTGGTATGGAAGAAGGCAGTGACGAGTTTCGGCGAGTAACAAGAGCATTCACCAAGTGGAAACGCTACTCGCTCGACCGACGACGAGAAACCGCGGATCCACTAGTTTCTGCAGGAAACGCTGAATCATCGAGCAGCTCAACAGTGCCTGGGAGTGGTAAAATGTCGTCTGGACTAGGGAGATTTGATGAATTTAATCCAAAAGGGAGTGAAACTTTTAGCGATTATATTGATCGTTTTGAGTTTTATCTTGATGCAAGTGAGGTGGAGGATGATTCAAAAAAGAAAAGTTTTCTCTTAACTTCCATTGGTAAAACAAATTTTTTACTGTTGAAAAATTTATCTCTCCCTAAGAAAACAAAAGAAATTAGTTACGCTGAGGCTGTAAAATTACTGTCAGACTATTATGATCCCAAACCCAACAAATGGGTTAAACGTAATGCACTCTCTAATCGTAGACAACGTCCAGGTGAAACGTTGTCTGCATTTTTAGCAGATTTACGTGGTTTGAGTGAGCATTGTTTGTTTGAGAATGCAGCAGCGTTAGAACAAGCTTTACTAACGCAAACTCTTGCTGGTATGTCTGACGAAAAAGTAAAAGAAAATATTTTACAGATCGACGACTTGACCTTCGACAAGGTGGTGAAGAAGGCAGCAGCAGCAGAGTCAGCACGGCACAGCATGCTCGAATTCCAGGCAACGGCGCAGCAGGCACAGGCTCATGCAAAGTCGGCACAGGCTACAGAGGTCAACAGGTTGGCACCGCCACACCGCCAGGGGACCGGCAACTCAGGACGCGGCTCGCGGGCGGCAGGGGGCGGAAGGAATCCTACTGCTACAGCAGCCGGGGGATCTCGACCATGCGTGCGGTGTGAGGGAAATCACCACCCACAAGACTGCAAGTACAAAAATACCACATGTAATTTTTGTTCCAAGGTCGGCCATATTGAAATTTGTTGTTTTTCACGTAAAAACCAGCAACATAAAGCTACAACTAGGCAGACTGCAGCACCATCGTCATCACGAGGAGGTCGCGGATCGAGGCGTACACAGGGTCGGCGGGGGCACGCTGGTGCCACCACCAACTACGTGACGGATCCGGGGATGGACCCTGAGGTACCTGCGGTGCAGGACAACCCCACCACACCACCCCCACCACCTCCTCCTACTCCAACTCAAAACCTACCGTACCAATCTTACTTGTTTCACACCACGGGTACGAAACAATCACCTGCATATCTAATGAACGTGCAGCTGGACGGAATGGATGTGAGCATGGAAATTGATTCAGGTGCTACTTTTTCTCTAATAGGAGCAGATACCTTCAGGAAGTTTTGGCCAGCTAATACTACGCTAGGATGTGCTGATACTCGTCTCCACACGTGGTCACAGGAACCTTTAAAAATTAAAGGTTGCTTTTATGTGGATGTTCAAGTTAGGGGGAAAATCACAAAACTACCCTTAATTGTGATGGAAGAGTCAGGATCAAACCTCATTGGTCGCAATTGGTTCGAGGTTTTAGGTATTACGGTGAACATCCCGGACGGAGGGGACGCGAGAGTGCGGCCCACCCACGAGATCCGCCGCTTGGCCGCACCGGCCAGCCACACCACCAACCAGAGCGAGGGAGCGACAACGCCAGTCGCGGAGCATCGCAACGCCACGACGGCAACGCGCTCGACTACTTGTCACATGCCGTCCGAGCTGAAGGGGTTCGAGGCTGTGTTTCAAGATGGATTAGGCAAGTATACTGGTACTCCCGTACACATTGAGTTGCAGGAGGGGGTGCGTCCGGTATTCCGTCGCGCTCGTCCTGTCCCGTATGCCAGAGAGGTGCGTGCAAACGCTGCGCTGGATCAGCTAGTAGAGGAGACGTATCTCATCCCCGTCAACACCGCGGAGTGGGGCACGCCAATCGTGAACGTCGAGAAATCGGACGGCACGATACGAGTGTGTGGGGACTACAGTGGGACGGTCAACCCGCTGTGCAAGCAGGACATCTATCCGTTACCGACGGTCACGCAAGTACTGGACAAGTTAGCAGGGGGGAGGTACTTCACAAAACTTGACATGGCTAGGGCTTTTAACCAAATCACAGTAGATGAAGACACCTCAAAAGTTCTTACTATCAACACAACCAAAGGTCTATTCAGAGTAACGAGGCTAAGTCCAGGCTTATCCTCTGCACCAGCAATCTTCCAACGTACCATCGAGAAATTGCTCGCTGGTCTCAAGGGTTCCGTAGCGTACTTGGACGATGTGTTGATAAAAGGGGAGACAAAGGAGATTCTTTGGCAACGCACCCGTGCAGTGTTGAAGAGGCTGCAAGACGTGGGCCTCCGCCTCAACTTGGCCAAATGCAAATTTGCTGTGGAAGAGCTTGACTTTGTGGGATATCATATCTCTGCAGGGGGGGTCAGTCCCACACAGGACAAAGTAAAATCATTACTTAACATGCCCTCCCCGAAAAATCGTGAACAACTGCAGTCCTTATTAGGCTATATTAACTACTATGATCGATTTTTCAAAAACAAAGCTGCTATTTTCCAGCCCCTCTACAACCTCCTGAAGAAAGGCGTTCCGTGGTCATGGAGCGACGAGGCAGAAGCGGCCGTCACTTACGTCAAAAGTGTCATGTCATCGGATGTGGTGCTGGCACACTTTGACCCTTCCTTACCGCTCGTTCTAGCATGTGATGGGAGCCCGCGAGGAGTCGGCGCAGTCCTGTCGCACGTCTACGAGGACGGCAGCGAGCGGCCTATCGCCAACACATCACGCACCCTGCGCCCAGCAGAGAAGAATTATTCCCAGCTGGACCGCGAGGGACTGTCCATCATGCATGGCCTGCGCAAGTTCCATAAGTATCTAGCAGGTCGTCCATTTGTTATCCTTACGGACCACAAGCCGCTATTGGGCTTACTTCGTCCGGACAAACCACTGCCCGAGACGGCTTCACAACGCATTATTCGTTGGAATCTAATACTCAATAATTATCAATACAGGTTGCAGTACCGACCCGGGCGGCTTCACTCCAACGCGGACCTGTTCAGCCGCCTGCCAATCGAGGGTGAAGTACTGGAGGACTACCCCGAGCCGGCTGGAATACTCCTCCTAGAAGAAGCACCCACAGGCTCACCCCTCTCAGCCGAAAACATCGCTGCAGAAACCAAGAAGGACCAAGTACTCTCGCGCGTGATGCGCTTGGTGCTACACGGCGAGGGCACGCGTGACCTCTCCCCAGAGTGTGACGTCTACGTCAGGCGATTGACCTCCTTATCCGTAAGTAGAGGTTGTCTGTTAGTAGGAGATCGCGTCGTGGTGCCCACCGCCCTTCGTCCTCAGCTACTTCAAATGCTGCACAAAAACCATCAAGGTATGGTAAAAATGAAGAGCATCGCTCGTAGTTATTTCTGGTGGCCGGGCCTCGACAAGGAGATAGAGCAGGCATGCCGGAGCTGCGAGACGTGCATGGAGAACAAGCCGGATCCTCCACGCGCCAACGTGATCCCATGGTCGGTGCCAAATCGACCGTGGTCACGCCTCCACATTGACTTTGCAGGTCCGAAGGAGGGCCGCACCTTCTTCGTGGTGGTGGATGCCTACTCACGTTGGATAGAGGTCGAGGACACCAACAGCGCACTAACTTCAAAGGTAGCTATTCGTGTGTTGCGCAAATTGTGTGCCACACACGGCATTCCAGATGAAATCGTTTCGGACAACGGTCCGGCGTTCCGTTCAGCTGAATTTGCAGAATTTATAAAAGCAAATCTAATCACCCATCACAGGATCGCGGAGTATCATGCTGCGACGAACGGACTGGCAGAACGTGCCGTGCAGACCGTCAAGCGCATGCTTGAGAAGATCAACCCTTCATCCTGGCGGCTGGAGCTGTCAAACATCCTATTAGCATTACATACGACACCTTGTGCCGTCACGGGCAGGACTCCTGCAGAGATGCTAATGGGGCGCCAACTTCGGACGATGTTTGATAAGCTGCACCCTCGAACTGACCGGAAAGATCAACGAAAAAGGGAGGAAATCGCAATCAAGAGCTCGAACGAAGATGCAAGTACTCGTCGTTTCTACAATGGACAGCAAGTTTGGCTCCGTAACTACACGGGAAGTCCTCGTTGGATTCGCGGCGTTATTGTTTCAGCTCGCGGGCCCCGCAAATTCGTTGTTAAGTCGCAAGATGGTTCGACGTATAATCGTCATGTCGATCAACTTCACCCTGCTTGTGTGCCCACAGAGAGAGCCGAGCCGTCTACAACGTTATCTAATGATAATATTGTTCACTCATCCTCTCCTTCGAGTGTTACAGGCATGGACAACACCCCGCCATCTACCGCCACAACTTCCGACAACGTGGTGGACCGAGCGGAGATCGGTGTGCACGCAGGGGGCACGCGCGAGCAAGCAGCCGCAGTGGCCAAGCAGCCGCGGCTGGCTGACGTCGCGCCGCCGCAGCAGCCGCGCACAAGCGCGACTGCCCCGAGTGCTCGACCGGTGCGCCAGTGCAAGCGCCCCCAGCGCTATGGAACAGTGACTTAGAGCATCCTAAGTTAAAATTGTTTTAGTAAAGTAAATGGCTTAAATCAGCCATGTTGTAAACCTTGTTTGCTCAGTTTATATAAAGTAGAATCAAATAGTAAATAAAATCATTTAATACGTATTCGCGATGCTCGTAAATTCCGAGCAAAAAGATAATAATATTATAAATATTATTTATATTATTATTATTTCCGTTCCTTATAAAATATTTATAAGCTATAATTAAAGTTCTTTTAAAATAAAATATTTTGAAATAAATTATTCTTTACATATATTATACGTATTTCATGATTTAGAATTTTTCAATTATTATATTGTATTAATTTCAAGCCAAAAAGGGAGGATTTGTCATATCCATTAAGGTACACTTAACTATGTTATTAACCTCCCTACCTTAATGTCATGGTTGCAATACGGCGTAACGTAAAGACATCCTTATACGTGCGCGCCTCTCTCTCCTGAGCGAGAGCGCGCCTCATGCTGGCTGTGCACGTACCTGCGTCACGGGTTCGCTGCCGCGCGCCTCACGCGCTGCTCACGCCAGACCTAGCCTGGCTGCCTAGCCGAGAAGCCGTGCAACGTATCGCTCTCATATAACTTATCTTTATAAAGTGCTTGTGTTTCAGTAATAAAACTATTACTTGTTGTGCGAAATTATCGGGTATAATTCCGTATACAGTTCATCCCTTCCTTAGCTAATAATACTGCATTAGCACTAGGATAGGATCTGACACCTACCACAGAGTTCAATAAAAAAGTGGCGATTTCGATTCATTTTATTCTGTTGAATTATCAAACTTAACTACTTTTCCCATGTTATGTATACGGGGGATAGTTCAAATTCAAAAATAAGGAGAGATAATACTTTTTTTTTCTCGTTATTCAAATTCAACTTAATTTGAACCGTCCTCTATGAGAAAACACGTTCAAAAAGTGACAATGGTTTTTTAAAAATTAGTTATGATTTTTTGAAGTGGCAAACACATGCCATACTAGCAACGAACACCAATTCAACTTTTGTATTGAATTAGGAATTCAATCATTCTGAAAGTGCGTGTGCATGATTAGAACAATATACCCTACCTAAGAATTCAATAACAAAGTGGCGATCTCGAATCATTGAATTCTGGTGAATTATCAAACAAAACTATTTTACCCATGTTAAGTATATGGGGGATAGTTCAAGTTCAAAAATTAGGAGAGATAATTCAAATTTTTTCTCGTTATTCAAATTCAACTTAATTTGAACCGTCACACGTTCAAAAAGTGTCTACAGTTTTTTAAAAATTATTTATGAATTTTTTAAGTGGCAACCACATGCCATACTAGCAGCGAACACCGATTCAACTTTTGTATTGAATGAGGAATTCAATCATTTTGAAAGTGCGTGTACATAATAGGAACAATACAATCTACCTCAGAATTTAATCAAAAAGTGGCGATCTCGATTAGTTGAATTCTGGTGAATTATCAAACTTAACTTCTTTTCCCATGTTAAGTATATGGGGGATAGTTCAAATTTAAAAATAAGGAGACATAATACATATTTTTTCTCGATATTCAAATTCAACTTAATTTGAACCATCCTCTATGACAAAACACCTTCAAAAAGTGTCAACGATTTTTTAAATATTAGTTATGAATTTTTGAAGTGGCAAAAACATGCCCCAATAATAATTAACACCGATTCGACTTTTGTGTTGAATTAGGAATTCAATCATTCTGAAAGTGCGTGTACACGATAAAAACAATATACCCTACCTCAGACTTAAATCAAAAAGTGGTTATCTTGATTCATTGAATTCTGTTGAATGATCAAACTTAACTTCTTTTCCCATGTTAAGTATATGGGGGATAGTTCAAATTTAAAAATATGGAGAGATAATACATATTTTTTCTCGATATTCAAATTCAACTTAATTTGAACCGTCCTCTATGAGAAAACACGTTCAAAAAGTGACAATGTTTTTTTTAAAAATTAGTTATGATTTTTTGAAGTGGCAAACACATGCCATACTAGCAACGAACACCAATTCAACTTTTGTATTGAATTAGGAATTCAATCATTCTGAAAGTGCGTGTGCATGATTAGAACAATATACCCTACCTAAGAATTCAATAACAAAGTGGCGATCTCGATTCATTGAATTCTGGTGAATTATCAAACATAACTATTTTACCCATGTTAAGTATATGGGGGATAGTTCAAGTTCAAAAATTAGGAGAGATAATTCATATTTTTTCTCGTTATTCAAATTCAACTTAATATGAACCGTCACACGTTCAAAAAGTGTCTACAGTTTTTTAAAAATTAGTTATGAATTTTTGAAGTGGCAACCACATGCCATACTAGCAGCGAACACCGATTCAACTTTTGTATTGAATTAGGAATTCAATCATTTTGAAAGTGCGTGTACATAATAGGAACAATACAATCTACCTCAGAATTTAATCAAAAAGTGGCGATCTCGATTAGTTGAATTCTGGTGAATTATCAAACTTAACTACTTTTCCCATGTTAAGTATATGGGGGATAGTTCAAATTTAAAAATATGGAGAGATAATACATATTTTTTCTCGATATTCAAATTCAACTTAATTTGAACCATCCTCTATGACAAAACACCTTCAAAAAGTGTCAACGATTTTTTAAATATTAGTTATGAATTTCTGAAGTGGCAAAAACATGCCCCACTAACAACGAACACCGATTCAACATTTGTATTGAATTTGAAATTCAATCATTCTGAAAGTGCGTGTACATGATGAGAACAATATACCCTACCACAGAGTTCAATAAAAAAGTGGCGATTTCGATTCATTTTATTCTGTTGAATTATCAAACTTAACTACTTTTCCCATGTTATGTATACGGGGGATAGTTCAAATTCAAAAATAAGGAGAGATAATACTTTTTTTTTCTCGTTATTCAAATTCAACTTAATTTGAACCGTCCTCTATGAGAAAACACGTTCAAAAAGTGACAATGGTTTTTTAAAAATTAGTTATGATTTTTTGAAGTGGCAAACACATGCCATACTAGCAACGAACACCAATTCAACTTTTGTATTGAATTAGGAATTCAATCATTCTGAAAGTGCGTGTGCATGATTAGAACAATATACCCTACCTAAGAATTCAATAACAAAGTGGTGATCTCGATTCATTGAATTCTGGTGAATTATCAAACATAACTATTTTACCCATGTTAAGTATATGGGGGATAGTTCAAGTTCAAAAATTAGGAGAGATAATTCAAATTTTTTCTCGTTATTCAAATTCAACTTAATATGAACCGTCACACGTTCAAAAAGTGTCTACAGTTTTTTAAAAATTAGTTATGAATTTTTGAAGTGGCAACCACATGCCATACTAGCAGCGAACACCGATTCAACTTTTGTATTGAATTAGGAATTCAATCATTTTGAAAGTGCGTGTACATAATAGGAACAATACAATCTACCTCAGAATTTAATCAAAAAGTGGCGATCTCGATTAGTTGAATTCTGATGAATTATCAAACTTAACTACTTTTCCCATGTTAAGTATATGGGGGATAGTTCAAATTTAAAAATATGGAGAGATAATACATATTTTTTCTCGATATTCAAATTCAACTTAATTTGAACCATCCTCTATGACAAAACACCTTCAAAAAGTGTCAACAATTTTTTAAATATTAGTTATGAATTTTTGAAGTGGCAAAAACATGCCCCAATAATAATTAACAGCGATTCGACTTTTGTGTTGAATTAGGAATTCAATCATTCTGAAAGTGCGTGTACACGATAAAAACAATATACCCTACCTCAGACTTAAATCAAAAAGTGGTTATCTTGATTCATTGAATTCTGTTGAATGATCAAACTTAACTACTTTTCCCATGTTAAGTATATGGGGGATAGTTCAAATTTAAAAATATGGAGAGATAATACATATTTTTTCTCGATATTCAAATTCAACTTAATTTGAACCGTCCTCTATGAGAAAACACGTTCAAAAAGTGACAATGTTTTTTTTAAAAATTAGTTATGATTTTTTGAAGTGGCAAACACATGCCATACTAGCAACGAACACCAATTCAACTTTTGTATTGAATTAGGAATTCAATCATTCTGAAAGTGCGTGTGCATGATTAGAACAATATACCCTACCTAAGAATTCAATAACAAAGTGGCGATCTCGATTCATTGAATTCTGGTGAATTATCAAACATAACTATTTTACCCATGTTAAGTATATGGGGGATAGTTCAAGTTCAAAAATTAGGAGAGATAATTCATATTTTTTCTCGTTATTCAAATTCAACTTAATATGAACCGTCACACGTTCAAAAAGTGTCTACAGTTTTTTAAAAATTAGTTATGAATTTTTGAAGTGGCAACCACATGCCATACTAGCAGCGAACACCGATTCAACTTTTGTATTGAATTAGGAATTCAATCATTTTGAAAGTGCGTGTACATAATAGGAACAATACAATCTACCTCAGAATTTAATCAAAAAGTGGCGATCTCGATTAGTTGAATTCTGGTGAATTATCAAACTTAACTACTTTTCACATGTTAAGTTTATGGGGGATAGTTCAAATTTAAAAATATGGAGAGATAATACATATTTTTTCTCGATATTCAAATTCAACTTAATTTGAACCATCCTCTATGACAAAACACCTTCAAAAAGTGTCAACGATTTTTTAAATATTAGTTATGAATTTTTGAAGTGGCAAAAACATGCCCCACTAATAATTAACACCGATTCGACTTTTGTGTTGAAATAGGAATTCAATCATTCTGAAAGTGCGTGTACACGATAAAACAATATACCCTACCTCAGACTAAAATCAAAAAGTGGTGATCTTGATTCATTGAATTCTGTTGAATTATCAAACTTAACTACTTTTCCCTTGTTAAGTATATGGGGGATAGTTCAAATTTAAAAATATGGAGAGATAATACATATTTTATCTCGATATTCAAATTCAACTTAATTTGAACCATCCTCTATGACAAAACACCTTCAAAAAGTGTCAACGATTTTGTTAAAATTAGTTATGAATTTCTGAAGTGGCAAAAACATGCCCCACTAACAACGAACACCGATTCAACATTTGTATTGAATTTGAAATTCAATCTTTCTGAAAGTGCGTGTACATGATGAGAACAATATACCCTACCACAGAGTTCAATAAAAAAGTGGCGATTTCGATTCATTTCATTCTGTTGAATTATCAAACTTAACTACTTTTCCCATGTTATGTATACGGGGGATAGTTCAAATTCAAAAATAAGGAGAGATAATACTTTTTTTTTCTCGTTATTCAAATTCAACTTAATTTGAACCGTCCTCTATGAGAAAACACGTTCAAAAAGTGACAATGGTTTTTTAAAAATTAGTTATGATTTTTTGAAGTGGCAAACACATGCCATACTAGCAACGAACACCAATTCAACTTTTGTATTGAATTAGGAATTCAATCATTCTGAAAGTGCGTGTGCATGATTAGAACAATATACCCTACCTAAGAATTCAATAACAAAGTGGCGATCTCGATTCATTGAATTCTGGTGAATTATCAAACTTAACTACTTTTCCCATGTTATGTATACGGGGGATAGTTCAAATTCAAAAATAAGGAGAGATAATACTTTTTTTTTCTCGTTATTCAAATTCAACATAATTTGAACCGTCCTCTATGAGAAAACACGTTCAAAAAGTGACAATGGTTTTTTAAAAATTAGTTATGAATTTTTGAAGTGGCAACCACATGCCATACTAGCAGCGAACACCGATTCAACTTTTGTATTGAAATAGGAATTCAATCATTTTGAAAGTGCGTGTACATAATAGGAACAATACACCCTACCTCAGAATTTAATCAAAAAGTGGTGATCTTATTTCATTGAATTCTGTTGAATTATCAAACTTAACTACTTTTCCCATGTTAAGTATATGGGGGATAGTTCAAATTTAAAAATATGGAGAGATAATACATATTTTATCTCGATATTCAAATTCAACTTAATTTGAACCATCCTCTATGACAAAACACCTTCAAAAAGTGTCAACGATTTTTTAAATATTAGTTATGAATTTTTGAAGTGGCAAAAACATGCCCCAATAATAATTAACACCGATTCGACTTTTGTGTTGAATTAGGAATTCAATCATTCTGAAAGTGCGTGTACACGATATAAACAATATACCCTACCTCAGACTTAAATCAAAAAGTGGTTATCTTGATTCATTGAATTCTGTTGAATGATCAAACTTAACTACTTTTCCCATGTTAAGTATATGGGGGATAGTTCAAATTTAAAAATATGGAGAGATAATACATATTTTTTCTCGATATTCAAATTCAACTTAATTTGAACCCTCACACGTTCAAAAAATGTCTACGGTTTTTTAAATATTAGTTATGAATTTTTGAAGTGGCAACCACATGCCATACTAGCAGCGAACACCGATTCAACTTTTGTATTGAATTAGGAATTCAATCATTCTGAAAGTGCGTGTACATGATGAGAACAATATACCCTACCTCAGAGTTCAATAAAAAAGTGGCGATTTCGATTCATTTCATTTTGTTGAATTATCAAACTTAACTACTTTTTCCATGTTAAGTATATGGGGGATAGTTCAAATTCAAAAATATGGAGAGATAATACATATTTTTTCTCGATATTCAAATTCAACTTAATTTGAACCATCCTCTATGACAAAACACCTTCAAAAAGTGTCAACGATTTTTTAAATATTAGTTATGAATTTTTGAAGTGGCAAAAACATGCCCCAATAATAATTAACACCGATTCGACTTTTGTGTTGAATTAGGAATTCAATCATTCTGAAAGTGCGTGTACACGATAAAAACAATATACCCTACCTCAGACTTAAATCAAAAAGTGGTTATCTTGATTCATTGAATTCTGTTGAATGATCAAACTTAACTACTTTTCCCATGTTAAGTATATGGGGGATAGTTCAAATTTAAAAATATGGAGAGATAATACATATTTTTTCTCGATATTCAAATTCAACTTAATTTGAACCCTCACACGTTCAAAAAATGTCTACGGTTTTTTAAATATTAGTTATGAATTTTTGAAGTGGCAAAAACATGCCCCACTAACAACGAACACCGATTCAACTTTTGTATTGAATTAGGAATTCAATCATTTTGAAAGTGCGTGTACATAATAGGAACAATACAATCTACCTCAGAATTTAATCAAAAAGTGGCGATCTCGATTAGTTGAATTCTGGTGAATTATCAAACTTAACTACTTTTCCCATGTTAAGTATATGGGGGATAGTTCAAATTTAAAAATATGGAGAGATAATACATATTTTTTCTCGATATTCAAATTCAACTTAATTTGAACCATCCTCTATGACAAAACACCTTCAAAAAGTGTCAACGATTTTTTAAATATTAGTTATGAATTTTTGAAGTGGCAAAAACATGCCCCAATAATAATTAACACCGATTCGACTTTTGTGTTGAATTAGGAATTCAATCATTCTGAAAGTGCGTGTACACGATAAAAACAATATACCCTACCTCAGACTTAAATCAAAAAGTGGTTATCTTGATTCATTGAATTCTGTTGAATGATCAAACTTAACTACTTTTCCCATGTTAAGTATATGGGGGATAGTTCAAATTTAAAAATATGGAGAGATAATACATATTTTTTCTCGATATTCAAATTCAACTTAATTTGAACCCTCACACGTTCAAAAAATGTCTACCGTTTTTTAAATATTAGTTATGAATTTTTGAAGTGGCAACCACATGCCATACTAGCAGCGAACACCGATTCAACTTTTGTATTGAATTAGGAATTCAATCATTCTGAAAGTGCGTGTACATGATGAGAACAATATACCCTACCTCAGAGTTCAATAAAAAAGTGGCGATTTCGATTCATTTCATTCTGTTGAATTATCAAACTTAACTACTTTTCCCATGTTATGTATACGGGGGATAGTTCAAATTCAAAAATAAGGAGAGATAATACTTTTTTTTCTCGTTATTCAAATTCAACTTAATTTGAACCGTCCTCTATGAGAAAACACGTTCAAAAAGTGTCAACGATTTTTTAAAAATTAGTTATGAACTTCTGAAGGGGCAAAAACATGCTCCACTAACAACGAACACCGATTCAACATTTGTATTGAATTAGGAATTCAATCATTCTGAAAGTGCGTGTACATGATTAGAACAATATACCCTACCTAAGAGTTCAATAAAAAAGTGGCGATCTCGATTCATTGAATTCTGGTGAATTATCAAACATAACTATTTTACCCATGTTAAGTATATGGGGGATAGTTAAAGTTCAAAAATTAGGAGAGATAATTCATATTTTTTCTCGTTATTCAAATTCAACTTAATTTGAACCATCACTCGTTCAAAAAGTGTCTACAGTTTTTTAAAAATTAGTTATGAATATTTGAAGTGGCAACCACATGCCATACTAGCAGCGAACACCGATTCAACTTTTGTATTGAATTAGGAATTCAATCATTCTGAAAGTGCGTGTACATGATGAGAACAATATACCCTACCTCAGAGTTCAATAAAAAAGTGGCGATTTCGATTCATTTCATTCTGTTGAATTATCAAACTTAACTACTTTTCCCATGTTAAGTATATGGGGGATAGTTCAAATTTAAAAATATGGAGAGATAATACATATTTTATCTCGATATTCAAATTCAACTTAATTTGAACCATCCTCTATGACAAAACACCTTCAAAAAGTGTCAACGATTTTTTTAAAATTAGTTATGAATTTCTGAAGTGGCAAAAACATGCCCCACTAACAACGAACACCGATTCAACTTTTGTATTGAATTAGGAATTCAATCATTCTGAAAGTGCGTGTACATGATGAGAACAATATACCCTACCTCAGAGTTCAATATAAAAGTGGCGATTTCGATTCATTTCATTCTGTTGAATTATCAAACTTAACTACTTTTCCCATGTTATGTATACGGGGGATAGTTCAAATTCAAAAATATGGAGAGATAATACTTTTTTTTTCTCGTTATTCAAATTCAACTTAATTTGAACCGTCCTCTATGAGAAAACACGTTCAAAAAGTGACAATGGTTTTTTAAAAATTAGTTATGATTTTTTGAAGTGGCAAACACATGTTATACTAGCAACGAACACCAATTCAACTTTTGTATTGAATTAGGAATTCAATCATTCTGAAAGTGCGTGTGCATGATTAGAACAATATACCCTACCTAAGAATTCAATAACAAAGTGGCGATCTCGATTCATTGAATTCTGGTGAATTATCAAACATAACTATTTTACCCATGTTAAGTATATGGGGGATAGTTCAAGTTCAAAAATTAGGAGAGATAATTCATATTTTTTCTCGTTATTCAAATTCAACTTAATTTGAACCGTCACACGTTCAAAAAGTGTCTACAGTTTTTTAAAAATTAGTTATGAATTTTTGAAGTGGCAACCACATGCCATACTAGCAGCGAACACCGATTCAACTTTTGTATTGAATTAGGAATTCAATCATTTTGAAAGTGCGTGTACATAATAGGAACAATACACCCTACCTCAGAATTTAATCAAAAAGTGGCGATCTTGATTCATTGAATTCTGTTGAATTATCAATCTTAACTACTTTTCCCATGTTAAGTATATGGGGGATAGTTCAAATTTAAAAATATGGAGAGATAATACATATTTTTTCTCGATATTCAAATTCAACTTAATTTGAACCATCCTCTATGACAAAACACCTTCAAAAAGTGTCAACGATTTTTTAAATATTAGTTATGAATTTTTGAAGTGGCAAAAACATGCCCCAATAATAATTAACACCGATTCGACTTTTGTGTTGAATTAGGAATTCAATCATTCTGAAAGTGCGTGTACACGATAAAAACAATATACCCTACCTCAGACTTAAATCAAAAAGTGGTTATCTTGATTCATTGAATTCTGTTGAATGATCAAACTTAACTACTTTTCCCATGTTAAGTATATGGGGGATAGTTCAAATTTAAAAATATGGAGAGATAATACATATTTTTTCTCGATATTCAAATTCAACTTAATTTGAACCCTCACACGTTCAAAAAATGTCTACGGTTTTTTAAATATTAGTTATGAATTTTTGAAGTGGCAACCACATGCCATACTAGCAGCGAACACCGATTCAACTTTTGTATTGAATTAGGAATTCAATCATTCTGAAAGTGCGTGTACATGATGAGAACAATATACCCTACCTCAGAGTTCAATAAAAAAGTGGCGATTTCGATTCATTTCATTCTGTTGAATTATCAAACTTAACTACTTTTCCCATGTTATGTATACGGGGGATAGTTCAAATTCAAAAATAAGGAGAGATAATACTTTTTTTTCTCGTTATTCAAATTCAACTTAATTTGAACCGTCCTCTATGAGAAAACACGTTCAAAAAGTGTCAACGATTTTTTAAAAATTAGTTATGAACTTCTGAAGGGGCAAAAACATGCTCCACTAACAACGAACACCGATTCAACATTTGTATTGAATTAGAAATTCAATCATTCTGAAAGTGCGTGTACATGATGAGAACAAAATACCCTACCACAGAGTTCAATAAAAAAGTGGCGATTTCGATTCATTTCATTCTGTTGAATTATCAAACTTAACTACTTTTCCCATGTTGTGTATACGGGGGATAGTTCAAATTCAAAAATAAGGAGAGATAATACTTTTTTTTTCTCGTTATTCAAATTCAACTTAATTTGAACCGTCCTCTATGAGAAAACACGTTCAAAAAGTGACAATGGTTTTTTAAAAATTAGTTATGATTTTTTGAAGTGGCATACACATGCCATACTAGCAACGAACACCAATTCAACTTTTGTATTGAATTAGGAATTCAATCATTCTGAAAGTGCGTGTGCATGATTAGAACGATATACCCTACCTAAGAATTCAATAAATAAGTGGCGATCTCGATTCATTGAATTCTGGTGAATTATCAAACATAACTATTTTACCCATGTTAAGTATATGGGGGATAGTTCAAGTTCAAAAATTAGGAGAGATAATTCATATTTTTTCTCGTTATTCAAATTCAACTTAATTTGAACCGTCACACGTTCAAAAAGTGTCTACAGTTTTTTAAAAATTAGTTATGAATTTTTGAAGTGGCAACCACATGCCATACTAGCAGCGAACACCGATTCAACTTTTGTATTGAATTAGGAATTCAATCATTTTGAAAGTGCGTGTACATAATAGGAACAATACAATCTACCTCAGAATTTAATCAAAAAGTGGCGATCTCGATTCGTTGAATTCTGGTGAATTATCAAACTTAACAACTTTTCCCATGTTAAGTATATGGGGGATAGTTCAAATTCAAAAATATAGAGAGATATTACAAATTTTTTTTTTCGATATTCAAATTCAACATAGTTTGAACCGTCCTCTATGACAAATCACCTTCAAAAAGTGTCATCGATTTTTTAAAAATTATTTATGAATTTCTGAAGTGGCAAAAACATGCCCCACTAACAACGAACACCGATTCAACATTTGTATTGAATTAGGAATTCAATCATTCTGAAAGTGCGTGTACATGATAAGAACAATATACCCCACCTCAGAGTTTAATAAAAAAGTGGCAATCTCAATTCATTGAATTCTGTTGAATTATCAAACTTAACTACTTTTTCCATTTTAAGTATATGGGGAATAGTTCAAATTCAAAAATATGGAGAGATTATACATATTATTTCTCGATATTCATATTCAACTTAATTTGAACCATCTTCTATGAGAAAACACGTTCAAAATGTGTCAACGATTTTTTAAAAATTAATTATGAATTTCTGAATTGGCAAAAACATGCCCCATTAGCAACGAACACAGAGTCAACTTTTGTAATAAATTAGGAATTCAATCATTCTGAAAGTACGTATACATAATAGGAACAATACACCCTACCTCAGAGTTTAATCAAAAAGTGGCGATCTCGATTCGTTGAATTCTGGTGAATTATCAAAATTAACTACTTTTCAGATGTTAACTATATAGGGGGATAGTTCAAATTAAAAAATAAGGAGAGATAATACTTATTTTTTTTTCGTTATTCAAATTCAATTTAATTTGAACTGTTTTCTATGAGAAAACACGTATGAAAAGTGTCAACGATTTTTTAAAAATTAGTTATGAATTTTTGAAGTGGCAAAAACATGACCCACTAACAATTAACACCGATTCGACTTTTGATTTGAATTAGGAATTCAATCATTCTGAAAGTTCGTGTACATGATAAAAACAATATACCCTACCTTAGAGTTTAATCAAAAAGTGGCGATCTCGATTCGTTGAATTCTGGTGAATTATCAAACTTAACTACTTTTCCCATGTTAAGTATATGGGGGATAGTTCAAATTTAAAAATATGGAGAGATAATACATATTTTTTCTCGATATTCAAATTCAACTTAATTTAAACCATCCTCTATGACAAAACACCTTCAAAAAGTGTCAACGATTTTTTAAAAATTAGTTATGAATTTTTGAAGTGGCAAAAACATGCCCCACTAACAATTAACACCGATTCGACTTTTGATTTGAATTAGGAATTCAATCATTCTGAAAGTTCGTGTACATGATAAAAACAATATACCCTACCTTAGAGTTTAATCAAAAAGTGGCGATCTCGATTCGTTGAATTCTGGTGAATTATCAAACTTAACTACTTTTCCCATGTTAAGTATATGGGGGATAGTTCAAATTCAAAAATAAGGAGAGATAATACTTATTTTTTCTTGTTATTTAAAATACAACTTAATTTGAACCGTCCTCTATGAGAAAACATGTTCAAAAAGTGTAAACGATTTTTAAAAATTTGTTATGAATTTTTGAAGTGGCAAACACATGGCCCATTAGCAGCGAACACAGAGTCAACTTTTGTATTGATTTAGAAATTCAATCATTCTGAATGTTCGTGTACATGATAAAAACAATATACCCTACCTCAGAGTTTAATCAAAAAGTGGCTATCTTGATTCGTTGAATTTTTGTGAATTATCAAACTTAACTACTTTTCTCATGTTAAGTATATGGGGGATAGTTCAAATTCAAAAATATGGAGAGATAATACATATTTTTTCTCGATATTCAATTTCAACTGAATTTGAACCGTCCTCTATGACAAAACACCTTCAAAAAGTGTCAATGATTTTTTAAAAATTATAATGAGTTTCTGAAGTGGCAAAAACATGCCCCACTAACAACGAACACCGATTCAACATTTGTATTGAATTAGGAATTCAATCATTCTGAAAGTGCGTGTACATGATTAGAACAATATACCCTACCTAAGAGTTCAATAAAAAAGTGGCGATCTCGATTCATTGAATTCTGGTGAATTATCAAACATAATTATTTTACCCATGTTAAGTATATGGGGGATAGTTCATGTTCAAAAATTAGGAGAGATAATTCATATTTTTTCTCGTTATTCAAATTCAACTTAATTTGAACCATCACACGTTCAAAAAGTGTCTACAGTTTTTTAAAAATTAGTTATGAATTTTTGAAGTGGCAACCACATGCCATACTAGCAGCGAACACCGATTCAACTTTTGTATTGAATTAGGAATTCAATCATTCTGAAAGTGCGGGTACACGATAAAAACAATATACCCTACCTCAGAGTTTAATAAAAAAGTGGCGATCTCGATTAGATGAATTCTGGTGAATTATCAAACTTAACTACTTTTCAGATGTTTACTATATATAGGGATAGTTCAAATTCAAAAACAAGGAGAGATAATGCTTATTTTTTCTCGTTATTCAAATTCAACTTAATTTAAACTGTCTTCAATGAGAAAACACGTTCAAAAAGTATCAACGATTTTTTAAAAATTAGTTATGAATTTTTGAAGTGAAAAACACATGCCCCATTAGCAGTGAACACAGAGTCAACTTTTGTATTGAATTAGGAATTCAATCATTCTGAAAGTGCGTATACATAATAGAAACAATACACCCTACCTCAGAGTTTAATCAAAAAGTGGCGATCTCGATTCGTTGAATTCTGGTGAATTATCAAACTTAACTACTTTTCCCATGTTAAGTATATGGGGGATAGTTCAAATTTTAAAATATGGAGAGATGATACATATTTTTTCTCGACATTCAAATTCAACTTAATTTGAACCATCCTCTATGACAAAACACCTTCAAAAAGTGTCAACGATTTTTTAAAAATTAGTTATGAATTTCTGAAGTGGCAAAAACATGCCCCACTAACAACGAACACCGATTCAACATTTGTATTGAATTTGAAATTCAATCATTCTGAAAGTGCGTGTACATGATAAGAACAATATATTCTACCTAAGAAATCAATAAAAAAGTGGCGATCTCGATTCATTGAATTCTGGTGATTTATCAAACTTAACTACTTCTCCCATGTTAAGTATATGGGTGATATCTCAAATTCAGAAATATGGAGAGATAATCATATTTTTTTTCGTTATTCAAATTCCACATAAGTTGAACCATCCTCTATGAGAAAAAACGTTCAAGAAGTATCAACGATTATTTAAAAATTAGTTATGAATTTTTGAAGTGGCAAACACATGCCCCATTAGCAACGAACACCGAGTCAACTTTTGTATTGAATTAGGAATTCAATCATTCTGAAAGTGCGTGTACATGATTAGAACAATATACTCTACCTCAGAGTTCAATCAAAAAGTGGCGATCTTGATTCGTTGAATTCTGGTGAATTATCAAACATAACTATTTTACCCATGTTAAGTATATGTGGGATAGTTCAAAATCAAAAATATGGAGAGATAATACATATTTTTTCTCGATATTCAAATTCAAGTTAATTTGAACCGTCCTCTATGAGAAAACACGTTCAAAAAGTGTCAACGATTTTTTAAAAATTAGTTATGAATTTGTGAAGTGGCAAAAACATGCCCAACTAACAACGAAAACCGATTCAATTTTTGTATTGAGTTAGGAATTCAATCATTCTTAAAGTGCGGGTACATGATTAGAACAATATACCCTACCTCAGAGTTCAATAAAAAAGTGGCGATCCTGATTCGTTGAGTTCTTGTGAATTATCAAACTAAACTACTTTTCCCACGTTAAATATATGGGGGATAGTTCAAGTTCAAAAATTAGGAGAGATAATTCATATTTTTTCTCGTTATTCAAATTCAACTTAATTTGAACCGTCACACGTTCAAATAGTGTCTACAGTTTTTTAAAAATTAGTTATGAATTTTTGAAGTGGCAACCACATGCCATACTAGCAGCGAACACCGATTCAACTTTTGTATTGAATTAGGACTTCAATCATTCTGAAAGTGCGTGTACATGATGAGAACAATATACCCTACCTCAGAGTTCAATAAAAAGTGGAGATCTCGATTCATTTCATTATGTTTAATTATCAAACTTAACTACTTTTCCCATGTTAAGTATACGGGGGATAGTTCAAATTAAAAATAAGGAGAGATAATACTTATTTTTTCTCGTTTTTTAAATTCAACTTAATTTGAACCGTCCTCTATGAGAAAACACGTTCAAAAAGTGTCAACGATTTTTTAAAAATTAGTTATGAATTTTTGAAGTGGCAAACACATGCCCCATTAGCAACGAACACAGAGTCAACTTTTGTATTAAATTAGGAATTCAATCATTCTGAAAGTGCGTGTACATAATAGGAACAATACACCCTACCTCAGAGTTTAATCAAAAAGTGGCGATCTCGATTCTTTGTATTCTGGTGAATTATCAAACTTAACTACATTTCAGATGTTAACTATATAGGGGGATAGTTCAAATTCAAAAATAAGGAGAGATAATACTTATTTTTTTTTTGTTATTCAAATTCAACTTAATTTGAACTGTTTTCTATGAGAAAACACGTTTAAAAAGTGTCAACGATTTTATAAAATTTAGTTATGAATTTTTGAAGTGGCAAAAACATGCCCCACTTACAATTAACACCGATTCGACTTTTGTATTGAATTAGGAATTCAATCATTCTGAAAGTTCGTGTACATTATAAAAACAATATACCCTACCTCAAACTTTAATCAAAAAGTAATGATCTTGATTCGTTGAATCCTGGTGAATTATCAAACTTAACTACATTTCCCATGTTAAGTATATGGGGGATAGTTCAAATTCAAAAATATAGAGAGATATTACAAATTTTTTTTTCGATATTCAAATTCAACTTAGTTTGAACCGTCCTCTATGACAAATCACCTTCAAAAAGTGTCATCGATTTTTTAAAAATTATTTATGAATTTCTGAAGTGGCAAAAACATGCCCCACTAACAACGAACACCTATTCAACATTTGTATTGAATTTGGAATTCAATCATTTTGAAAGTGCGTGTACATGATAAGAACAATATACCACACCTCAGAGTTTAATAAAAAAGTGGCAATCTCAATTCATTGAATTCTGTTGAATTATCAAACTTAACTACTTTTTCCATTTTAAGTATATGGGGCATAGTTCAAATTCAAAAATATGGAGAGATTATACATATTATTTCTCGATATTCATATTCAACTTAATTTGAACCATCTTCTATGAGAAAACACGTTCAAAAAGTGTCAACGATTTTTTAAAAATTAATTATGAATTTCTGAAATGGCAAAAACATGCCCCATTAGCAACGAACACAGAGTCAACTTTTGTAATAAATTAGGAATTCAATCATTCTGAAAGTACGTATACATAATAGGAACAACACACCCTACCTCAGAGTTTAATCAAAAAGTGGCGATCTCGATTCGTTGAATTTTGGTGAATTATCAAAATTAACTACTTTTCAGATGTTAACTATATAGGGGGATAGTTCAAATTAAAAAATAAGGAGAGATAATACTTATTTTTTTTTCGTTATTCAAATTCAATTTAATTTGAACTGTTTTCTATGAGAAAACACGTATGAAAAGTGTCAACGATTTTTTAAAAATTAGTTATGAATTTTTGAAGTGGCAAAAACATGACCCACTAACAATTAACACCGATTCGACTTTTGATTTGAATTAGGAATTCAATCATTCTGAAAGTTCGTGTACATGATAAAAACAATATACCCTACCTTAGAGTTTAATCAAAAAGTGGCGATCTCGATTCGTTGAATTCTGGTGAATTATCAAACTTAACTACTTTTCCCATGTTAAGTATATGGGGGATAGTTCAAATTTAAAAATATGGAGAGATAATACATATTTTTTCTCGATATTCAAATTCAACTTAATTTAAACCATCCTCTATGACAAAACACCTTCAAAAAGTGTCAACGATTTTTTAAAAATTAGTTATGAATTTTTGAAGTGGCAAAAACATGCCCCACTAACAATTAACACCGATTCGACTTTTGATTTGAATTAGGAATTCAATCATTCTGAAAGTTCGTGTACATGATAAAAACAATATACCCTACCTTAGAGTTTAATCAAAAAGTGGCGATCTCGATTCGTTGAATTCTGGTGAATTATCAAACTTAACTACTTTTCCCATGTTAAGTATATGGGGGATAGTTCAAATTCAAAAATAAGGAGAGATAATACTTATTTTTTCTTGTTATTCAAATACAACTTAATTTGAACCGTCCTCTATGAGAAAACATGTTCAAAAAGTGTAAACGATTTTTAAAAATTTGTTATGAATTTTTGAAGTGGCAAACACATGCCCCATTAGCAGCGAACACAGAGTCAACTTTTGTATTGATTTAGGAATTCAATCATTCTGAATGTTCGTGTACATGATAAAAACAATATACCCAACCTCAGAGTTTAATCAAAAAGTGGCGATCTTGATTCGTTGAATTTTTGTGAATTATCAAACTTAACTACTTTTCTCATGTTAAGTATATGGGGGATAGTTCAAATTAAAAAATATGGAGAGATAATACATATTTTTTCTCGATATTCAATTTCAACTTAATTTGAACCGTCCTCTATGACAAAACACCTTCAAAAAGTGTCAACGATTTTTTAAAAATTATAATGAGTTTCTGAAGTGGCAAAAACATGCCCCACTAACAACGAACACCGATTCAACATTTGTATTGAATTAGGAATTCAATCATTCTGAAAGTGCGTGTACATGATTAGAACAATTACCCTACCTAAGAGTTCAAAAAAAAGTGGCGATCTCGATTCATTGAATTCTGGTGAATTATCAAACATAACTATTTTACCCATGTTAAGTATATGGGGGATAGTTCAAGTTCAAAAATTAGGAGAGATAATTCATATTTTTTCTCGTTATTCAAATTCAACTTAATTTGAACCGTCACACGTTCTAAAAGTGTCTACAGTTTTTTAAAAATTAGTTATGAATTTTTGAAGTGGCAACCACATGCAATACTAGCAGCGAACACCGATTCAACTTTTGTATTGAATTAGGAATTCAATCATTCTGAAAGTGCGTGTACACGATAAAAACAATATACCCTACCTCAGAGTTTAATAAAAAAGTGGCGATCTCGATTAGATGAATTCTGGTGAATTATCAAACTTAACTACTTTTCAGATGTTTACTATTTATAGGGATAGTTCAAATTCAAAAACAAGGAGAGATAATGCTTATTTTTTCTCGTTATTCAAATTCAACTTAATTTAAACTGTCTTCTATGAGAAAACACGTTCAAAAAGTATCAACGATTTTTTAAAAATTAGTTATGAATTTTTGAAGTGAAAAACACATGCCCCATTAGCAGTGAACACAGAGTCAACTTTTGTATTGAATTAGGAATTCAATCATTCTGAAAGTGCGTATACATAATAGAAACAATACACCCTACCTCAGAGTTTAATCAAAAAGTGGCGATCTCGATTCGTTGAATTCTGGTGAATTATCAAACTTAACTACTTTTCCCATGTTAAGTATATGGGGGATAGTTCAAATTTAAAAATATGGAGAGATGATACATATTTTTTCTCGACATTCAAATTCAACTTAATTTGAACCATCCTCTATGACAAAACACCTTCAAAAAGTGTCAACGATTTTTTAAAAATTAGTTATGAATTTCTGAAGTGGCAAAAACATGCCCCACTAACAACGAACACCGATTCAACATTTGTATTGAATTTGAAATTCAATCATTCTGAAAGTGCGTGTACATGATAAGAACAATATATTCTACCTAAGAAATCAATAAAAAAGTGGCGATCTCGATTCATTGAATTCTGGTGATTTATCAAACTTAACTACTTCTCCCATGTTAAGTATATGGGTGATATCTCAAATTCAGAAATATGGAGAGATAATCATATTTTTTTTCGTTATTCAAATTCCACATAAGTTGAACCATCCTCTATGAGAAAAAACGTTCAAGAAGTATCAACGATTATTTAAAAATAAGTTATGAATTTTTGAAGTGGCAAACACATGCCCCATTAGCAACGAACACCGAGTCAACTTTTGTATTGAATTAGGAATTCAATCATTCTGAAAGTGCGTGTACATGATTAGAACAATATACTCTACCTCAGAGTTCAATCAAAAAGTGGCGATCTTGATTCGTTGAATTCTGGTGAATTATCAAACATAACTATTTTACCCATGTTAAGTATATGTGGGATAGTTCAAAATCAAAAATATGGAGAGATAATACATATTTTTTCTCGATATTCAAATTCAAGTTAATTTGAACCGTCCTCTATGAGAAAACACGTTCAAAAAGTGTCAACGATTTTTTAAAAATTAGTTTTGAATTTGTGAAGTGGCAAAAACATGCCCAACTAACAACGAAAACCGATTCAATTTTTGTATTGAGTTAGGAATTCAATCATTCTTAAAGTGCGGGTACATGATTAGAACAATATACCCTACCTCAGAGTTCAATAAAAAAGTGGCGATCCTGATTCGTTGAGTTCTTGTGAATTATCAAACTAAACTACTTTTCCCACGTTAAGTATATGGGGGATAGTTCAAGTTCAAAAATTAGGAGAGATAATTCATATTTTTTCTCGTTATTCAAATTCAACTTAATTTGAACTGTCACACGTTCAAATAGTGTCTACAGTTTTTTAAAAATTAGTTATGAATTTTTGAAGTGGCAACCACATGCCATACTAGCAGCGAACACCGATTCAACTTTTGTATTGAATTAGGAATTCAATCATTCTGAAAGTGCGTGTACATGATGAGAACAATATACCCTACCTCAGAGTTCAATAAAAAGTGGAGATCTCGATTCATTTCATTATGTTTAATTATCAAACTTAACTACTTTTCCCATGTTAAGTATACGGGGGATAGTTCAAATTCAAAAATAAGGAGAGATAATACTTATTTTTTCTCGTTTTTTAAATTCAACTTAATTTGAACCGTCCTCTATGAGAAAACACGTTCAAAAAGTGTCAACGATTTTTTAAAAATTAGTTATGAATTTTTGAAGTGGCAAACACATGCCCCATTAGCAACGAACACAGAGTCAACTTTTGTATTAAATTAGGAATTCAATCATTCTGAAAGTGCGTGTACATAATAGGAACAATACACCCTACCTCAGAGTTTAATCAAAAAGTGGCGATCTCGATTCTTTGTATTCTGGTGAATTATCAAACTTAACTACATTTCAGATGTTAACTATATAGGGGGATAGTTCAAATTCAAAAATAAGGAGAGATAATACTTATTTTTTTTTTGTTAATCAAATTCAACTTAATTTGAACTGTTTTCTATGAGAAAACACGTTTAAAAAGTGTCAACGATTTTATAAAATTTAGTTATGAATTTTTGAAGTGGCAAAAACATGCCCCACTTACAATTAACACCGATTCGACTTTTGTATTGAATTAGGAATTCAATCATTCTGAAAGTTCGTGTACATTATAAAAACAATATACCCTACCTCAAACTTTAATCAAAAAGTAATGATCTTGATTCGTTGAATCCTGGTGAATTATCAAACTTAACTACTTTTCCCATGTTAAGTATTTGGGGGATAGTTCAAATTCAAAAATATAGAGAGATATTACAAATTTTTTTTTTCGATATTCAAATTCAACTTAGTTTGAACCGTCCTCTTTGACAAATCACCTTCAAAAAGTGTCATCGATTTTTTAAAAATTATTTATGAATTTCTGAAGTGGCAAAAACATGCCCCACTAACAATGAACACCGATTCAACATTTGTATTGAATTAGGAATTCAATCATTTTGAAAGTGCGTGTACATGATAAGAACAATATACCACACCTCAGAGTTTAATAAAAAAGTGGCAATCTCAATTCATTGAATTCTGTTGAATTATCAAACTTAACTACTTTTTCCATTTTAAGTATATGGGGCATAGTTCAAATTCAAAAATATGGAGAGATTATACATATTATTTCTCGATATTCATATTCAACTTAATTTGAACCATCTTCTATGAGAAAACACGTTCAAAAAGTGTCAACGATTTTTTAAAAATTAATTATGAATTTCTGAAATGGCAAAAACATGCCCCATTAGCAACGAACACAGAGTCAACTTTTGTAATAAATTAGGAATTCAATCATTCTGAAAGTACGTATACATAATAGGAACAACACACCCTACCTCAGAGTTTAATCAAAAAGTGGCGATCTCGATTCGTTGAATTTTGGTGAATTATCAAAATTAACTACTTTTCAGATGTTAACTATATAGGGGGATAGTTCAAATTAAAAAATAAGGAGAGATAATACTTATTTTTTTTTCGTTATTCAAATTCAATTTAATTTGAACTGTTTTCTATGAGAAAACACGTATGAAAAGTGTCAACGATTTTTTAAAAATTAGTTATGAATTTTTGAAGTGGCAAAAACATGACCCACTAACAATTAACACCGATTCGACTTTTGATTTGAATTAGGAATTCAATCATTCTGAAAGTTCGTGTACATGATAAAAACAATATACCCTACCTTAGAGTTTAATCAAAAAGTGGCGATCTCGATTCGTTGAATTCTGGTGAATTATCAAACTTAACTACTTTTCCCATGTTAAGTATATGGGGGATAGTTCAAATTTAAAAATATGGAGAGATAATACATATTTTTTCTCGATATTCAAATTCAACTTAATTTAAACCATCCTCTATGACAAAACACCTTCAAAAAGTGTCAACGATTTTTTAAAAATTAGTTATGAATTTTTGAAGTGGCAAAAACATGCCCCACTAACAATTAACACCGATTCGACTTTTGATTTGAATTAGGAATTCAATCATTCTGAAAGTTCGTGTACATGATAAAAACAATATACCCTACCTTAGAGTTTAATCAAAAAGTGGCGATCTCGATTCGTTGAATTCTGGTGAATTATCAAACTTAACTACTTTTCCCATGTTAAGTATATGGGGGATAGTTCAAATTCAAAAATAAGGAGAGATAATACATATTTTTTCTTGTTATTCAAATACAACTTAATTTGAACCGTCCTCTATGAGAAAACATGTTCAAAAAGTGTAAACGATTTTTAAAAATTTGTTATGAATTTTTGAAGTGGCAAACACATGCCCCATTAGCAGCGAACACAGAGTCAACTTTTGTATTGATTTAGGAATTCAATCATTCTGAATGTTCGTGTACATGATAAAAACAATATACCCTACCTCAGAGTTTAATCAAAAAGTGGCGATCTTGATTCGTTGAATTTTTGTGAATTATCAAACTTAACTACTTTTCTCATGTTAAGTATATGGGGGATAGTTCAAATTAAAAAATATGGAGAGATAATACATATTTTTTCTCGATATTCAATTTCAACTTAATTTGAACCGTCCTCTATGACAAAACACCTTCAAAAAGTGTCAACGATTTTTTAAAAATTATAATGAGTTTCTGAAGTGGCAAAAACATGCCCCACTAACAACGAACACCGATTCAACATTTGTATTGAATTAGGAATTCAATCATTCTGAAAGTGCGTGTACATGATTAGAACAATATACCCTACCTAAGAGTTCAAAAAAAAGTGGCGATCTCGATTCATTGAATTCTGGTGAATTATCAAACATAACTAATTTACCCATGTTAAGTATATGGGGGATAGTTCAAGTTCAAAAATTAGGAGAGATAATTCATATTTTTTCTCGTTATTCAAATTCAACTTAATTTGAACCATCACACGTTCAAAAAGTGTCTACAGTTTTTTAAAAATTAGTTATGAATTTTTGAAGTGGCAACCACATGCCATACTAGCAGCGAACACCGATTCAACTTTTGTATTGAATTAGGAATTCAATCATTCTGAAAGTGCGTGTACACGATAAAAACAATATACCCTACCTCAGAGTTTAATAAAAAAGTGGCGATCTCGATTCGTTGAATTCTGGTGAATTATCAAACTTAACTACTTTTCCCATGTTAAGTATATGGGATATAGTTCAAATTCAAAAATATGGAGAGATAATACATATTTTTTCTCGACATTCAAATTCAACTTAATTTGAACCATCCTCTATGACAAAACACCTTCAAAAAGTGTCAACGATTTTTTAAAAATTAGTTATGAATTTCTGAAGTGGCAAAAACATGCCCCACTAACAACGAACACCGATTCAACATTTGTATTGAATTTGAAATTCAATCATTCTGAAAGTGCGTGTACATGATAAGAACAATATACCACACCTCAGAGTTTAATAAAAAAGTGGCAATCTCAATTCATTGAATTCTGTTGAATTATCAAACTTAACTACTTTTTCCATTTTAAGTATATGGGGCATAGTTCAAATTCAAAAATATGGAGAGATTATACATATTATTTCTCGATATTCATATTCAACTTAATTTGAACCATCTTCTATGAGAAAACACGTTCAAAAAGTGTCAACGATTTTTTAAAAATTAATTATGAATTTCTGAATTGGCAAAAACATGCCCCATTAGCAACGAACACAGAGTCAACTTTTGTAATAAATTAGGAATTCAATCATTCTGAAAGTACGTATACATAATAGGAACAACACACCCTACCTCAGAGTTTAATCAAAAAGTGGCAATCTCGATTCGTTGAATTTTGGTGAATTATCAAAATTAACTACTTTTCAGATGTTAACTATATAGGGGGATAGTTCAAATTAAAAAATAAGGAGAGATAATACTTATTTTTTTTTCGTTATTCAAATTCAATTTAATTTGAACTGTTTTCTATGAGAAAACACGTATGAAAAGTGTCAACGATTTTTTAAAAATTAGTTATGAATTTTTGAAGTGGCAAAAACATGACCCACTAACAATTAACACCGATTCGACTTTTGATTTGAATTAGGAATTCAATCATTCTGAAAGTTCGTGTACATGATAAAAACAATATACCCTACCTTAGAGTTTAATCAAAAAGTGGCGATCTCGATTCGTTGAATTCTGGTGAATTATCAAACTTAACTACTTTTCCCATGTTAAGTATATGGGGGATAGTTCAAATTTAAAAATATGGAGAGATAATACATATTTTTTCTCGATATTCAAATTCAACTTAATTTAAACCATCCTCTATGACAAAACACCTTCAAAAAGTGTCAACGATTTTTTAAAAATTAGTTATGAATTTTTGAAGTGGCAAAAACATGCCCCACTAACAATTAACACCGATTCGACTTTTGATTTGAATTAGGAATTCAATCATTCTGAAAGTTCGTGTACATGATAAAAACAATATACCCTACCTCAGAGTTTAATAAAAAAGTGGCGATCTCGATTCGTTGATTTTGGTGAATTATCAAACTTAACTACTTTTCCCATGTTAAGTATATGGGATATAGTTCAAATTCAAAAATATGGAGAGATAATACATATTTTTTCTCGACATTCAAATTCAACTTAATTTGAACCATCCTCTATGACAAAACACCTTCAAAAAGTGTCAACGATTTTTTAAAAATTAGTTATGAATTTCTGAAGTGGCAAAAACATGCCCCACTAACAACGAACACCGATTCAACATTTGTATTGAATTTGAAATTCAATCATTCTGAAAGTGCGTGTACATGATAAGAACAATATACCACAACTCAGAGTTTAATGAAAAAGTGGCAATCTCAATTCATTGAATTCTGTTGAATTATCAAACTTAACTACTTTTTCCATTTTAAGTATATGGGGCATAGTTCAAATTCAAAAATATGGAGAGATTATACATATTATTTCTCGATATTCATATTCAACTTAATTTGAACCATCTTCTATGAGAAAACACGTTCAAAAAGTGTCAACGATTTTTTAAAAATTAATTATGAATTTCTGAATTGGCAAAAACATGCCCCATTAGCAACGAACACAGAGTCAACTTTTGTAATAAATTAGGAATTCAATCATTCTGAAAGTACGTATACATAATAGGAACAACACACCCTACCTCAGAGTTTAATCAAAAAGTGGCAATCTCGATTCGTTGAATTTTGGTGAATTATCAAAATTAACTACTTTTCAGATGTTAACTATATAGGGGGATAGTTCAAATTAAAAAATAAGGAGAGATAATACTTATTTTTTTTTCGTTATTCAAATTCAATTTAATTTGAACTGTTTTCTATGAGAAAACACGTATGAAAAGTGTCAACGATTTTTTAAAAATTAGTTATGAATTTTTGAAGTGGCAAAAACATGACCCACTAACAATTAACACCGATTCGACTTTTGATTTGAATTAGGAATTCAATCATTCTGAAAGTTCGTGTACATGATAAAAACAATATACCCTACCTTAGAGTTTAATCAAAAAGTGGCGATCTCGATTCGTTGAATTCTGGTGAATTATCAAACTTAACTACTTTTCCCATGTTAAGTATATGGGGGATAGTTCAAATTTAAAAATATGGAGAGATAATACATATTTTTTCTCGATATTCAAATTCAACTTAATTTAAACCATCCTCTATGACAAAACACCTTCAAAAAGTGTCAACGATTTTTTAAAAATTAGTTATGAATTTTTGAAGTGGCAAAAACATGCCCCACTAACAATTAACACCGATTCGACTTTTGATTTGAATTAGGAATTCAATCATTCTGAAAGTTCGTGTACATGATAAAAACAATATACCCTACCTTAGAGTTTAATCAAAAAGTGGCGATCTCGATTCGTTGATTTCTGGTGAATTATCAAACTTAACTACTTTTCCCATGTTAAGTATATGGGGGATAGTTCAAATTCAAAATTAAGGAGAGATAATACTTATTTTTTTTTGTTATTCAAATTCAACTTAATTTGAACTGTTTTCTATGAGAAAACACGTTTAAAAAGTGTCAACGATTTTATAAAATTTAGTTATGAATTTTTGAAGTGGCAAAAACATGCCCCACTTACAATTAACACCGATTCGACTTTTGTATTGAATTAGGAATTCAATCATTCTGAAAGTGCGTGTACAAGATAAGAACAATATACCACACCTCAGAGTTTAATAAAAAAGTGGCAATCTCATTTCATTGAATTCTGTTGAATTATCAAACTTAACTACTTTTTCCATTTTAAGTATATGGGGCATAGTTCAAATTCAAAAATATGGAGAGATTATACATATTATTTCTCGATATTCATATTCAACTTAATTTGAACCATCTTCTATGAGAAAACACGTTCAAAAAGTGTCAACGATTTTTAAAAATTAATTATGAATTTCTGAATTGGCAAAAACATGCCCCATTAGCAACGAACACCGAGTCAACTTTTGTATTGAATTAGGAATTCAATCATTCTGAAAGTGCGTGTACATGATTAGAACAATATACTCTACCTCAGAGTTCAATCAAAAAGTGGCGATCTTGATTCGTTGAATTCTGGTGAATTATCAAACATAACTATTTTACCCATGTTAAGTATATGTGGGATAGTTCAAAATCAAAAATATGGAGAGATAATACATATTTTTTCTCGATATTCAAATTCAAGTTAATTTGAACCGTCCTCTATGAGAAAACACGTTCAAAAAGTGTCAACGATTTTTTAAAAATTAGTTATGAATTTGTGAAGTGGCAAAAACATGCCCAACTAACAATGAAAACCGATTCAATTTTTGTATTGAGTTAGGAATTCAATCATTCTTAAAGTGCGGGTACATGATTAGAACAATATACCCTACCTCAGAGTACAATAAAAAAGTGGCGATCCTGATTCGTTGAGTTCTTGTGAATTATCAAACTAAACTACTTTTCCCACGTTAAGTATATGGGGGATAGTTCAAGTTCAAAAATTAGGAGATATAATTCATATTTTTTCTCGTTATTCAAATTCAACTTAATTTGAACCGTCACACGTTCAAATAGTGTCTACAGTTTTTTAAAAATTAGTTATGAATTTTTGAAGTGGCAACCACATGCCATACTAGCAGCGAACACCGATTCAACTTTTGTATTGAATTAGGAATTCAATCATTCTGAAAGTGCGTGTACATGATGAGAACAATATACCCTACCTCAGAGTTCAATAAAAAGTGGAGATCCCGATTCATTTCATTATGTTTAATTATCAAACTTAACTACTTTTCCTATGTTAAGTATACGGGGGATAGTTCAAATTCAAAAATAAGGAGAGATAATACTTATTTTTTCTCGTTTTTTAAATTCAACTTAATTTGAACCGTCCTCTATGAGAAAACACGTTCAAAAAGTGTCAACGATTTTTTAAAAATTAGTTATGAATTTTTGAAGTGGCAAACACATGCCCCATTAGCAACGAACACAGAGTCAACTTTTGTATTAAATTAGGAATTCAATCATTCTGAAAGTGCGTGTACATAATAGGAACAATACACCCTACCTCAGAGTTTAATCAAAAAGTGGCGATCTCGATTCTTTGTAATCTGGTGAATTATCAAACTTAACTACATTTCAGATGTTAACTATATAGGGGGATAGTTCAAATTCAAAAATAAGGAGAGATAATACTTATTTTTTTTTTGTTATTCAAATTCAACTTAATTTGAATTGTTTTCTATGAGAAAACACGTTTAAAAAGTGTCAACGATTTTATAAAATTTAGTTATGAATTTTTGAAGTGGCAAAAACATGCCCCACTTACAATTAACACCGATTCGACTTTTGTATTGAATTAGGAATTCAATCATTCTGAAAGTTCGTGTACATTATAAAAACAATATACCCTACCTCAAACTTTAATCAAAAAGTAATGATCTTGATTCGTTGAATCCTGGTGAATTATCAAACTTAACTACTTTTCCCATGTTAAGTATATGGGGGATAGTTCAAATTCAAAAATATAGAGAGATATTACAAATTTTTTTTTCGATATTCAAATTCAACTTAGTTTGAACCGTCCTCTATGACAAATCACCTTCAAAAAGTGTCATCGATTTTTTAAAAATTATTTATGAATTTCTGAAGTGGCAAAAACATGCCCCACTAACAACGAACACCTATTCAACATTTGTATTGAATTAGGAATTCAATCATTCTGAAAGTGCGTGTACATGATAAGAACAATATACCACACCTCAGAGTTTAATAAAAAAGTGGCAATCTCAATTCATTGAATTCTGTTGAATTATCAAACATAACTACTTTTTCCATTTTAAGTATATGGGGCATAGTTCAAATTCAAAAATATGGAGAGATTATACATATTATTTCTCGATATTCATATTCAACTTAATTTGAACCATCTTCTATGAGAAAACACGTTCAAAAAGTGTCAACGATTTTTAAAAATTAATTATGAATTTCTGAATTGGCAAAAACATGCCCCATTAGCAACGAACACAGAGTAAACTTTTGTAATAAATTAGGAATTCAATCATTCTGAAAGTACGTATACATAATAGGAACAATACACCCTACCTCAGAGTTTAATCAAAAAGTGGCGATCTCGATTCGTTGAATTCTGGTGAATTATCAAACTTAACTACTTTTCAGATGTTAAGTATATGGGGGATAGTTCAAATTTAAAAATATGGAGAGATAATACATAATTTTTCTCGATATTCAAATTCAACTTAATTTAAACCATCCTCTATGACAAAACACCTTCAAAAAGTGTCAACGATTTTTTAAAAATTAGTTATGAATTTTTGAAGTGGCAAAAACATGCCCCACTAACAATTAACACCGATTCGACTTTTGATTTGAATTAGGAATTCAATCATTCTGAAAGTTCGTGTACATGATAAAAACAATATACCCTACCTTAGAGTTTAATCAAAAAGTGGCGATCTCGATTCGTTGAATTCTGGTGAATTATCAAACTTAACTACTTTTCCCATGTTAAGTATATGGGGGATAGTGTAAGACTCTTTTCTTACATATTTAATTAATTTATCTGTTCCTTAAGGTGGAGGAAAAATCTTAACTGAGACTCGTAAATACTTCTAATACTTAGAGTTTATTGTCTATTTACTACAGGTGTATGCGGCGGCCTGCGTGGCCACCGCGCAAGACGCTCACACGCCCGCGGCTAGCACCCGAGTGATCAAGTAACGTCATCCGGTTCTCTCGCCTCATGCACAAAGTGCTGACATGTGGTTCTCATGCCGTGTACAATACGGATCATTGAAATTATAAACCTGCACGTACTATCTGCTGGGAAGGGAACCTTACAGGCCCGCCCCTAAACTTCGTCACTCCTGGGACGACACAAGTTGAATATTTATTGAAGCAGATAGTTTGAATGGGGTGCATTTAAGTTAAACCACAATTCATTGATGACTAAACAAAATTTAAATATTATTATGAAATTATTACATGATCATTCAAGGCATATTTAAAAAAATCCCAATACAATGTAAAAATTATTTCTTCGTTGCGTGTTGCGATGACGGTGTTCTTGGTCTCTTGATCCGACATCTCCTGAAACATGAAAACAAAAAGGCGGTATCTTGGCTTGACCCAATAACAAACAAAAATTACTGTATTTTACTTTTTGTGTGGCGATATAAAATTATATGATATAATGATGTAATAAAACATGAGCAAAATGCTTGTAGGTTATTTTCCTTTTCTTTTTCATTTTTTTTTCTATATTACTTTTTGTATATGAGAATACAATATTTTGGCCATTAATTTGATTTTAAACCAACTGAATATTTTTATGTATTATAATATTAGAACTGTTATTATTTCAAAACAATTTGCTTTTCATAAAATTTATCGATACATTAATTATTATGGTGTATAAAATTATGCTATAATATATATATTGACTTTAACTTTACCAAAACAGTTCTGACTTTATCAATTAGTTAATTTAGTATTTTGCACTGGCTTTGATATTACTCATTGCACAAATATTAAAAATTGAATAATATTGATTTAAAAAATTTTATTGACATCATCATATATTAATTTTTCCAGTGTTTCCTGTTGAAGGGCTTACTGTTTCTGTCTAAAGCTTGTTCCTTTGACCTTATCATATTACTTACAAACTTGTCATGATATACATTATATAAAATTGCGTGTTATGCAATATGAACATACTTTTGATTCCAGTTTCCGTCTGGACTTTGGCTTAGAAATATAAGAACTATAGCATTTTAATTACAGTATGTTGAACATTATTAATTTGGGTATATCATTTTATGAGGGTAATACATGGCATGGCAAACTGAATATTGTTGCAAAAATTCGCACCTAAAATTTTTACTTAAAAACTGTGCAGACTTACTGTTGCTTGTATAGGGGAATATAAATAACAGATTTATTATTGTTATATCTCCTTGCATTATAGATTATATAATCCTTTAGTTTACATTTTCAATAACTGTGATCTTAAAAAAAATACGTATAATATTTATGACATATTTTGCATATTAAGTATTGATTTTGTTTTTGTAGAAAATTAAAATTTAAATTAATGCAAATAAATTTAATTGACTCGATTTAACATTATTATGCAACATGATAGTAGATTGTATGTGTAAAATTGTTTTGTAAAATACTTTCAATGTTAATTTTTTTTTTTTAATTCCTTTTTTTAATTTTTAAATGGTTCAGTGACTATCTTATGATAATATTGATTTTTAATTTTACAATACCTTAAAAAATTTATATGGCCATTGGAATTTTAGTATTTTGCATAAAATTATTTTTTATCGTTATGTATTTGAATCAGACAAAAATTTTTTCAAATTACTTAATTTATTTTGGTTATTTACAAATAAGATATGATTTTGTTGCAATAATATTGAAACCATTTAATTTTTTACTATTTTTTTCCTCAGAAACATGACTTTGTAGCTTTATTTTATTTCATTGAGTTTCTTTACCACTGAAAATAGTATAATTTATTGATATTAAACTTACATGTCATGAAATTACTTGTTTATTTTATATAATACATATGCATTTTCACAGTGTTTTAAATTGCAGCAGACTCAATGTTTTACCATTTGTAAAATTTAATGATTGATTGATAATATTTATATTGTGCAGCATTGGTCGATATTTTGACGTAGACTATTCCACATTTAATTTGCTATTAGCTTAAGAAGAATAAGAAGATCATTTCAGTTATAGTATTTGACTTGATATTATTTTTAATTTATTTTTATTTATACATTTTTTAGGCACATGAAGATAAGTTCTTTGAAAGCCTCTATTTTTTAATTTAATATTTTCCCACAAACACTTGATTTGAACCGAAAGACAATCAATTGATTTTAAAATTGCTTATGTTTTTATAAATATTTGAACCTGTAATGGCTTAAAATTGGATACACAGCTAAATTTTTATTCACTGTTAGTGATTTGATGCTATTTTTTTTAAATGAATGCAGTAAGCATTTAATAATTTTTTAATTTATATGAATGTAACTGTACACTTTTTCATAATATTCTATGATTAAATACCATATTCTGCGAATTTTAACTTTGCGAATAAATGCAATTTAATTGATTATGTATTAATTATTTTATGTTGAAATTGGTTTTTTGTAAAAGTACAGTGCTGTTAAAGAAAAGCTGAAAAATAGCGTTATTTATTTTTTGTTATGCATCTAGCACTATAGTAATGCTTATACATGTTGAATGCTTGGCTTACTGGATGGCAAGTTACTCTTTTTTATCTATAGTATGTTGAAAACTGATCTACGCTCGCTGCTTGCAGACAGTGAGTTAATGTTACACACTCTTTCCCAAGTTCATTTACGCTCTGCAACTTTTTTGTAGGTACAAATTATATTTAATATTTCTCTTAAATTCAGTTTGTATTTTATAATTAGCCCATATCATCTTGAATTGTGATTGATTTTTGTAATATGATTTGATAATAATTGATTTATGCAGTAAGACTTTTATTGGCTGAATTGATTGATTGTAAATTTAATTTTGAACTGACTGATCGTTTACATGAATTGCTCTGAGTTTCGTTTAACAGATCTTTTTATTGTTGTGACATTATTTTTTTATAGCTAGACATTTTCTTTATTTAATTGATTCATTTTATAAACAGACTGCAAGATGAAACTTATAAATTTATAATTGATCAAGTTTGATGCGTTTTTGTGACTTTTCTTCTGCTTAAATAAGTCTATTATTCACTCTTGAGTAGCTTATTATATAGCATGTGATTAGCTTACTTGTATTTATTTACTATTCATTACAGTCACTTTACTGAAAATTGGTGCACATAGAGGGAGTGAGGATTGGCTTTTACTTAAGGACTCAGGTATCTCACGAATTACAGCATCGCTCGTTGTACTATAAGAGCGACGGGCGTCCCCTTGTATAGCTGTGACTGCGACGTACTCATTATTGCATTTTTATTATTAATAATATATTTTATTTATTATTGCCTATCAACCTGCAACATAGACTCTGGCTAGTGCAGTGCGATACATCTTATAGGCTTGGAAGTACAGTCGCTATATACTACAAACAGATATACTTGCGTGAATATGACACTGGCTGCCCCTTAGAACATTCAATTTTAGGGTTGCTTCAGACGTAAGGTAGATTATGCAATTCTAGCAGCATCAGATGGGTTGGCCTTCCAACAATAAATGCGTTTACATGTTTCTGTACCTCGTGCTAACAAAGGCTGAGTACGGTTTTGATGCCATACTCAATACAATGCGCCACGACTATATAGCCCTAATTTTTTACCAATAAATCATTTCATAGCATACCGTCATGTAGTTTGTGGATTCTATTTCCACAAGGTGAGATTCAACGTTAACTAGTTGTATTTTATATTCAGTATGTATTTGATATACTTGTAAACTGAGTAGCCATTATTCATTATTTTTATTGGATTACCACCTCTGCTTTGACACCAGCATGTTATTTAACGCTTGATCACTTGATGTTAGATATAACATTTTTTTTTTTTTTTTTTTTTTTTACTGCAGTTTAAAGCATTTTGTGATTTTATTATAGTTTTGATAATATTTGATTACAGTTACGGCTTTCTATGTAAACCAATAAGTTTTAAAATAATTATTATTATTTTTTTTCTTTTTTTACTGTGCAATTGTTTAACTTTAAATTCATACAGTGTAAAGTTCTGGAATTTGTGAAAATTATGAAAATTAAATGAAATCCGACAAAGTTCCTTCGGTAGAATTGGAAATACTTATATATCATGTTGCAATACATTGGTATTTTATTGCAATTGTTTATTGCTTTTCCAAAATGTATTTTCTCAAGTAACATATGCAATTATTTTATCAAGAAATATTGACAGTATAGCGATATATGCACTTCATTCTTAATCATTTCATTTTAAATCAAGCATTATTTATGATGATATATATTATGTGTCAAATTTCCTTTTTTTTTCTTTTTTTTTTTTTTTTTTACAATATAGAACAGTACATTTTACATCAGAAATTACAATTTACAATTTTTTAATTGATTGAGTTCGACTGACAAGAGATGTATTTTCATTTACTGTACTTTTTTTTTTTACAGTGTAATTTATTTTCACACGAATTTTAATTAACTTATATAAAAAGAATAATTTTGATTGCACATTGATTGATTTTTTTTTTACAGAATAAAATGAATTTACTATTAAATTGTTAATTTTTAAAATTCCGAGGAAATATTGGCAATGCTGACATAATTTTTAAAAAAACGTTATGCAAGATATATTTATTTTTTAATTTATGAAACTGAAACAGTACTACGTTATATAGCAATTAATTTTTCTCAACTCTCGTATTCATTTTTATGTTAGATTCATTGTATGATTTGAAATCTTATTAAAATTGTTTATTGTTTACTTTTACTTTATTTCGATCTATTGTTGCGTGCGTATTTGTGCTTAATTCAATGTCTGTCGAAGATTTATATACCAAATTTTACTGAACTGTTCACAAGGAATGTGCTTTTCTATAGTATAGCCGTTTATATCGATAATAAAATCACTTGCTTATATAAAATATTTACATACGATCGTCATTCAATATCTTATATCAGCCATTATCATAATAATGAAATACTTATAAATCTAAATAACAGGGAAACTTCTTTTTTACAATTATAATATGTTCGTTCAACTCGTTTATTGTCATTATATAGTTTTTTTTTTTAGTTTGCACAAAAATATGTATTGCAATCTTTCACTTTTTTTTTTTTTTTTTTTAGTTGTTTATTGTGTTCTCCCATTTTTGTTGGGAGAGAAAAAAAAATTAAGTATATTTTATTACTCAAAAGAAAAATGTAAAATTCTAGCTGAAAAAATATAAAAAATCTTGTTAACTTTATATTTGCGAAATTTATTATTGATTTAAAACACTCATTGAAGGAACATAATTGCCACATACAATTACAAATTGACTTCAGTTAAACTTTGGGTCATAGCCTACCTCTTTTGCTTTCATCCGACGTGGCTCGACGTGGCGTTTAGCTGCTACGGCTGTCGCGCGATCTCTGCAAGGCTTTCTGCACGGCTCCTCTCAGCTGCAGACATCCCCAGGTTACTCATCCGGGGGTCGAACATCCTTGGCTCGAAGACTCAGCAAGCCCTCTCGATGTGGAATGTCTTCTGCGCAGGCTAATTTTGACTCTCGAAATGATGAGCGTTGATGCAGCTTCTTGATTTCTTGACCGTCGAATCTTTTTCTTTTATGTAACACGTCGTATTTTGTTCTAACACGCAGCAAATTATTACCTCTTAGTTAATAACTTCACTTTTACTCACGTGAAATTTATAAAACAGATATTTAATTTTATCCTCCTTTTTAGGAACAGACCTGAGTTCGTTTCTGATTAATAGAAAATCAGTATCCCGTTTCTGACACCACTTGTAAGACTCTTTTCTTACGTATTTAATTAATTTATCTGTTCCTAAAGGTGGAGGAAAATTCTTAACTGAGACTCGTAAATACTGCTAATACTTAGAGTTTATTGTCTATTTACTACAGGTGTATGCGGCGGCCTGCGTGGCCACCGCGCAAGACGCTCACGCGCCCACGGCTAGCACCCGAGTGATCAAGTAACGTCATCCGGTTCTCTCGCCTTATGCACAAAGTGCTGACATGTGGTTCTCATGCCGTGTACAATACGGATCATTGAAATTATCAACCTGAACGTACTATCTGCTGGGAAGGGAACCTTACAATAGTTCAAATTTAAAAATATGGAGAGATAATACATATTTTTTCTCGATATTCAAATTCAACTTAATTTAAACCATCCTCTATGACAAAACACCTTCAAAAAGTGTCAACGATTTTTTAAAAATTAAATATGAATTTCTGGAGTGGCAAAAACTTGCCCCACTAACAACGAACACCGATTCAACATTTGTATTGAATTTGAAATTCAATCATCCTGAAAGTGCGAGTACATGATAAGAACAATATATCCTACCTAAAAAATCAATAAAAAAGTGGCGATCTCGATTCATTGAATTCTGGTGATATATCAAACTTAACTACTTTTTCCATGTTAAGTATATGGGTGATATCTCAAATTCAGAAATATGGAGAGATAATCATATTTTTTTTCGTTATTCAAATTCAACATAAGTTGAACCATCCTCTATGAAAAAAACCGTTCAAAAAGTATCAACGATTATTTAAAAATTAGTTATGAATTTTTGAATTGGCAAACACATGCCCCATTAGCAACGAACACCAAGTCAACTTTTGTACTGAATTAGGAATTCAATCATTCTGAAAGTGCGTGTACATGATTAGAACAATATACTCTACCTCAGAGTTCAATCAAAAAGTGGCGATCTTGTTTCGTTGAATTCTGGTGAATTATCAAACATAACTATTTTACCCATGTTAAGTATATGTGGGATAGTTCAAAATCAAAAACATGGAGAGATAATACATATTTTTTCTCGATATTCAAATTCAAGTTAATTTGAACCGTCCTCTATGAGAAAACACGTTTAAAAAGTGTCAACGATTTTTTAAAAATTAGTTTTGAATTTCTGAAGTGGCAAAAACATGCCCAACTAACAACGAACACCGATTCAACATTTGTATTGAATTAGGAATTCAATCATTCTGAAAGTGCGGGTTCATGATTAAAACAATATACCCTACCTCAGAGTTCAATCAAAAAGTGGCGATCCTGATTCGTTGAGTTCTGGTGAATTATCAAACTTAACTACTTTTTCAACGTTAATTATATGAGGGATAGTTCAAGGTCAAAAATTAGGAGAGATAATATATATTTTCTCTCGTTATTAAAATTTAACTTAATTTGAACTGTCACACGTTCAAAAAGTGTCTACGGTTTTTTAAAAATTAGATATGAATTTTTGAAGTGGCAACCACATGCCATTCTAGCAGCGAACACCGATTCAACTTTTGTATTGAATTAGGAATTCAATCATTCTGAAAGTGCGTGTACATGATGAGAACAATATATTCTACCTCAGAGTTCAAAAAAAAAGTGGCGATTTCGATTCATTTCATTCTATTGAATTATCAAACTTAACTACTTTTCCCATGTTAAGTATACGGGGGATAGATCAAATTCAAAAATAAGGAGAGATAATACTTATTTTTTCTCATTATTCAAATTCAACTTAATTTGAACCGTCCTCTATGAGAAAACACGTTCAAAAAGTGTCAACGATTTTTTAAAAATTAGTTATGAATTTTTGAAGTGGCAAACACATGCCCCATTAGCAACGAACACAGAGTCAACTTTTGTATTAAATTAGGAATTCAATCATTCTGAAAGTGCGTGTACATAATAGGAACAATACACCCTACCTCAGAGTTTAATCAAAAAGTGGCGATCTCGATTCTTTGTATTCTGGTGAATTATCAAACTTAACTACATTTCAGATGTTAACTATATAGGGGGATAGTTCAAATTCAAAAATAAGGAGAGATAATACTTATTTTTTTTTCGTTATTCAAATTCAACTTAATTTGAACTGTTTTCTATGAGAAAACACGTTTAAAAAGTGTCAACGATTTTATAAAATTTAGTTATGAATTTTTGAAGTGGCAAAAACATGCCCCACTAACAATTAACACCGATTCGACTTTTGTATTGAATTAGGAATTCAATCATTCTGAAAGTTCATGTACATTATAAAAACAATATATCCTACCTCAAACTTTAATCAAAAAGTAATGATCTTGATTCGTTGAATCCTGGTGAATTATCAAACTTAACTACTTTTCAGATGTTAACTATATAGGGGGATAGTTCAAATTAAAAAATAAGGAGAGATAATACTTATTTTTTTTTCGTTATTCAAATTCAATTTAATTTGAACTGTTTTCTATGAGAAAACACGTTTGAAAAGTGTCAACGATTTTTTAAAAATTAGTTATGAATTTTTGAAGTGGCAAAAACATGCCCCACTAACAATTAACACCGATTCGACTTTTGATTTGAATTAGGAATTCAATCATTCTGAAAGTTCGTGTACATGATAAAAACAATATACCCTACCTTAGAGTTTAATCAAAAAGTGGCGATCTCGATTCGTTGAATTCTGGTGAATTATCAAACTTAACTACTTTTCCCATGTTAAGTAAATGGGGGATAGTTCAAATTTAAAAATATGGAGAGATAATACATATTTTTTCTCGATATGCAAATTCAACTTAATTTGAACCATCCTCTATGACAAAACACCTTCAAAAAGTGTCAACGATTTTTTAAAAATTAGTTATGAATTTCTAAAGTGGCAAAAACATGCCCCACTAACAACGAACACCGATTCAACATTTGTATTGAATTTGAAATTTAATCATTCTGAAAGTGCGTGTACATGATAAGAACAATATATTCTACCTAAGAAATCAATAAAAAAGTGGCGATCTCGATTCATTGAATTCTGGTGATTTATCAAACTTAACTACTTTTCCCATGTTAAGTATATGGGTGATATCTCAAATTCAGAAATATGGAGAGATAATCATATTTTTTTTTCGTTATTCAAATTCCACATAAGTTGAACCATCCTCTATGAGAAAAAACGTTCAAAAAGTATCAACGATTATTTAAAAATTAGTTATGAATTTTTGAAGTGGCAAACACATGCCCCATTAGCAACGAACACCGAGTCAACTTTTGTATTGAATTAGGAATTCAATCATTCTGAAAGTGCGTGTACATGATTAGAACAATATACTCTACCTCAGAGTTCAATCAAAAAGTGGCGATCTTGATTCGTTGAATTCTGGTGAATTATCAAACATAACTATTTTACCCATGTTAAGTATATGTGGGATAGTTCAAAATCAAAAATATGGAGAGATAATACATATTTTTTCTCGATATTCAAATTCAAGTTAATTTGAACCGTCCTCTATGAGAAAACACCTTCAAAAAGTTTCAACGATTTTTTAAAAATTAGTTATGAATTTTTGAAGTGGCAAAAACATGCCCCACTAACAACGAACACCGATTCAACATTTGTATTGAATTTGAAATTCAATCATTCTGAAAGTGCGTGTACATGATAAGAACAATATATCCTACCTAAGAAATCAATAAAAAAGTGGCGATCTCGATTTATTGAATTCTGGTAATATATCAAACTTAACTACTTTTCCCATGTTAAGTATATGGGTGATATCTCAAATTCAGAAATGTGGAGAGATAATCATATTTTTTTTCGTTATTCAAATTCAACATAAGTTGAACCATCCTCTATGAAAAAAAACGTTCAAAAAGTATCAACGATTATTTAAAAATTAGTTATGAATTTCTGAAGTGGCAAAAACATGCCCAACTAACAACGAACACCGATTCAACATTTGTATTGAATTAGGAATTCAATCATTCTGAAAGTGCGGGTTCATGATTAAAACAATATACCCTACCTCAGAGTTCAATCAAAAAGTGGCGATCCTGATTCGTTGAGTTCTGGTGAATTATCAAACTTACTACTTTTCAGATGTTAACTAAATAGGGGGATAGTTCAAATTCAAAAATAAGGAGAGATAATACTTATTTTTTTTCGTTATTCAAATTCTTCTAAATTTGAACTGTTTTCTATGAGAAAACACGTTTAAAAAGTGTCATCGATTTTTTAAAAATTAGTTATGAATTTTTGAAGTGGCAAAAACATGCCCCACTAACAATTAACACCGATTCGACTTCTGTAATGAATTAGGAATTCAATCATTCTGAAAGTTCGTGTACATGATAAAAACAATATACCCTACCTCAGAGTTTAATCAAAAAGTTGCGATCTTGATTCGTTGAATTTTTGTGAAATATCAAACTTAACTACTTTTCCCATGCTAAGTATATGGGGGATAGTTCAAATTCAAAAATATGGAGAGATAATACATGTTTTTTCTCGATATTCAAATTCGACTTAATTTGAACCGTCCTCTATGACAAAACACCTTAAAAAGTTTCAACGATTTTTTAAAAATTATTTATGAATTTCTGAAGTGGCAAAAACATGCCCAACTAACAACGAACACCGATTCAATTTTTGTATTGAGTTAGGAATTCAATCATTCTTAAAGTGCGGGTACATGATTAGAACAATATACCCTACCTCAGAGTTCAATAAAAAAGTGGCGATCCTGATTCGTTGAGTTCTGGTGAATTATCAAACTAAACTACTTTTCCCACGTTAAGTATATGGGGGATAGTTCAAGTTCAAAAATTAGGAGAGATAATTCATATTTTTTCTCGTTATTCAAATTCAACTTATTTTGAACCGTCACACGTTCAAAAAGTGTCTACAGTTTTTTAAAAATTAGTTATGAATTTTTGAAGTGGCAACCACATGCCATACTAGCAGCGAACACCGATTCAACTTTTGTATTGAATTAGGAATTCAATCATTTTGAAAGTGCGTGTACATAATAGGAACAATTAACCCTACCTCAGAGTTTAATAAAAAAGTGGCAATCTCGATTCATTGAATTCTGTTAAATTATCAAACTTAACTACTTTTTCCATTTTAAGTATATGGGGGATAGTTCAAGTTTAAAAATTAGGAGAGATAATACATATTTTTTCTCGTTATTCAAATTCAACTTAATTTGAACCGTCACACGTTCAAAAAGTGTCTACGGTTTTTTAAAAATTAGTTATGAATTTTTGAAGTGGCAACCACATGCCATACTAGCAGCGAACACCGATTCAACTTTTGTATTGAATTAGGAATTCAATCATTCTGAAAGTGCGTGTACATGATGAGAACAATATACCCTACCTCAGAGTTCAATAAAAAAGTGGTGATTTCGATTCATTTCATTCTGTTGAATTATCAAACTTAACTACTTTTCCCATGTTAAGTATACGGGGTATAGTTCAAATTCAAAAAAAGGGAGAGATAATACTTATTTTTTCTTGTTATTCACATACAACTTAATTTGAACCGTCCTCTATGAGAAAACATGTTCAAAAAGTGTAAACGATTTTTTAAAAATTAGTTATGAATTTTTGAATTGGCAAACACATGCCCCATTAGCAGCGAACACAGAGTCAACTTTTGTATTGAATTAAGAATTCAATCATTCTGAAAGTGCGTATACATAATAGGAACAATACACCCTACCTCAGAGTTTAATCAAAAAGTGGCACTCTCGATTCGTTGAATTCTGGTGAATTATCAAACTTAACTACTTTAAAGATGTTAACTAAATAGGGGGATAGTTCAAATTCAAAAATAAGGTGAGATAATTCTTATTTTTTTTCGTTATTCAAATTCAACTTAATTTGAACTGTTTTCTATGAAAAAACACGTTTAAAGAGTGTCATCGATTTTTTAAAAATTATTTATGAATTTTTGAAGTGGCAAAAACATGCCTCACTAACAATTAACACCGATTCGACTTTTGTAATGAATTAGGAATTCAATCATTCTGAATGTTCGTGTACATGATAAAAACAATATACCCTACCTCAGAGTTTAATCAAAAAGTGGCGATCTTGATTCGTTGAATTTTTGTGAATTATCAAACTTAACTTCTTTTCTCATGTTAAGTATATGGGGGATAGTTCAAATTCAAAAATATGGAGAGATAATACATATTTTTTCTCGATATTCAATTTCAACTTAATTTGAACCGTCCTCTATGACAAAACACCTTCAAAAAGTGTCAACGATTTTTTAAAAATTATAATGAGTTTCTGAAGTGGCAAAAACATGCCCCACTAACAACGAACACCGATTCAACATTTGTATTGAATTAGGAATTCAATCATTCTGAAAGTGCGTGTACAAGATAAGAACAATATACCCTACCTCAGAGTTTATTAAAAAAAGTGGCAATCTCAATTCATTGAAATCTGTTGAATTATCAAACTTAACTACTTTTTCCATTTTAAGTATATGGGGGATAGTTCAAATTCAAAAATATGGAGAGATTATACATATTTTTTCTCGTGATTCAAAATCAACTTAATTTGAACCATCCTCTATGACAAAACACCTTCAAAAAGTGTCAATGGTTTTTTAAAAATTAGTTATGAATTTTTGAAGTGGCAAACACATGCCATACTAGCAACGAACACCAATTCAACTTTTGTATTGAATTAGGAATTCAATCATTCTGAAAGTGCGTGTACATGATTAAAACACTATACCCTACCTAAGAGTTCAATAAAAAAGTGGCGATCTCGATTCATTGAATTCTGGTGAATTATCAAACATAACTATTTTACCCATGTTAAGTATATGGGGGATAAGTAGTGAGTACCCCTGCGTTCTGAGTCTGGGGATCCGGGGATCTCTGACGTCACATCCTGTGACGTCACAACACAGCGAATATCACCAAGGCTTTATTTTTTAAATGTCACGTGACCAAAAATTTGTTAAGGTATTTGAAAATGAGCCTTATGCGTTTGTTTATTTTCTGAAGTTCGTAGCTGATTCAGCCAAATTTTTGGTATAAATACTGCCACGTATATGAGGCAGATCCACATTCAGTCTTCAGTCTTTGCTCTGTTCACTTCGTCTGAACTCTCTGCTCTTCAAACTCAATACTACAGTACATAATGTCACCGCCGGTAAGTAAACATTATGAACTACTTGAAAAAATTATTTAGAGTATATCATAAAACTAAATATTACAATGTATTTTTTTTATGATTCAGTCCACATTTCTCACAAAGCTGCAGCAGCTTGGACACCTCAACTCTACTAAATCACTGAAGGAGCTGGAAGCCAACGTCCCTTTTCCCATCGTCAAGTTGGAGACCAAGCCTTCCCAATTTGGCTACGGAGAAACTATGATCGCCACCTTAAATGTGAATGGCAAGATGTGTAAATACTTCCTACCAAGTAGGCTTGATGGCACAGAATTTGCAGCTGAAAACATTGTTGAATACAATGCCAGTGCCCCTACTGTAATGCTTATGTTCAAAGGAATGATAGGCAGATGTTTTGACATCGAATTCATTGCCATGTAATAAATTTAATAATAAAACTATTTTCATTTAAATATATTCTGTCTTCTTATTTTAATTTTATATCACATGAAACATATAATAAGCATATGGAAAAATTATATATAAAATTAAAACAAGGTTTATTTTATTTGCAAAGAGAATATTTTTATTCAGTAAAAGAAACATTGAAGCACATACAAAGGAAATCCAGTGTAAAATATTTTATATTAATACAAGCATTAAAATGTCTAGTTTGAGGTGTCAACAACATCAATTCCCTCGTGTATAGCAAAGTTAAATAGTAAACAGTACTTATTTAAAGCTCTGTGCTTGCTTACTGGACTGTCATCTTCCATCCAGTTGAATATTTGTAAGCCACAAAACATACATTCAGTTAAATATTTATATTTTGAAGAAGGGGTATGCACAAAACCACAGGTAGCCAAGTCAAGCTTGGGCAAAGATTCATGATGCCAGTCCTTGAATGTTTGTATTCGAACAGAAGTATCAAGCATATTAATTTTATTCCAATTTTCGTAACACCATTTTGCTAGCTGACGTGCTTTCAAATGTGGACACACATTTGCAAAATTCATCTGATGGTGGTACAGACATTCAGTACCTTTAATCTTTGGAAGCATGTTGATGTCAGTATTAAATAGCACTTGTAAGTCGCAGATGGTGGATCTTTTAAGTAAAGACTTTAACCTCTCAACTTTTTCATCTCCATATGTATACAATATTTTGTATCTTGAAGATTTGTTATTTATAATGTCTTGCAAATATTTATATGGAACTTCACCACCCATATATGTACATTTAACATCGTAGCTTGTTGAAAGTGGACTGTATGAGACATCAGAGTCTGGTGACATAAATCTCCATTGCTGACTTGCTTGGGCGCTCACATCCACTACAGAAAGCTCTTTGATGCTGTCGATTCTTCCTGGCAGCAGTGAGTTTTCTTCGGAGGTTAAGCAGAAGTCGATTACAGCTGCTGCCATGTTGAATTTTTTCTAAGAAGTGGCAACGTACAGTATTTTTCTTATATTTATACATGTTTACGTACTACGCCAGTCAAAGGACTGTATTCTACAATGCGGTCATGCATTATTACACAAAATGCAGTAGTTCCAGGTGGAAAGTCCTCTTCAGCTTCAAACTCAAGTCGTACATCAACCGTACCAATTTTTACAGTTTCATTTTGTTTTGAACAGTCAATAATAACCAGTGGAGCCTGCTTTAAGAAATGTTCATAATTAAGTAATGGTCTGGGTTCTGTACCATGGTAAGATTCTTGAAAGTTGGCATACATTTCATATAATATAGCACATTGATTTTTAGTTATGTTCAAATGCAAGTTATCATATGGATAATTCTTTCCGTTCAAATATAATTTTACATTTCTCAACCTGCAATGATCAAATTTATTAACATCAGCGGTACATAAATTCCTCTTTTGGGTTTGTAAAGCTACAATAACATGCCTAGGTCTCTCTTAACTTGATGTTATTTGAAGTTGCCATTCAAGCTTATTTAATGTTGAGAACATGGGATTTTCTGCGGAGTACCAACTTCGAAATCCAATTAAAAGAGACTTGTCAGCCTTGAGAAACGAGAGTAAATTCAACTTTGTTTCATCATCTACTTGTACATGAGGAACCCGCCATGCTAACTTAGAAATTTCTAGCACAACATTTTCAACGACAGCTGCCTCCCCCTCCCCAACCTCTTGAGAAATTATACAATTCAAATCATTTTGTGCCCGAAATAAGACAAGTTCTTGTTTACAATTTATCATTAGTTTTGTATGGTCTTCAAACACACCAAGCAAAGTATTGAGTGGTACCAAAGCATTAAAGGATCCATCAGTATTTAACAAAGTGGAAGTAGGCTTAATAGACCAACCTGCATAAGATAAACGATTTACTTTGCTGGGTGTAAACAAAGCCAAACCTTTGATGGTGCTAGTATAACCTACATTTCTAACTTTGTCAACTTCAACTCCATTTATTAGGTATCTAATCTCAGAAAACATATGAGCAAAAGCATTATTTACAAGCTTGGTATGAGTAGGAGGAGTTTTGTCTGTTTTTAAAACTTTGCCTTCAAGGTATAAATAGCTTTTGCAAGGATGCGTGTACAAGTCAAGGTCTTTTACTTCAATTCTAATTTCATCGTTATTATCGTACTTTGTACCAGCATATGCTTCATGATTATGATATTCATAGCTAGTTATTTTTGTGTCAAACTCCAAGTTAGCATCAAGGTTTAAGACATCCATGGTTGTTCTTCAGACGTAGACCGATTTGTTGTAGGAAGAGTAAGTTTTGAGTTGTTAACCTCTTGCTTGCTGGAGATGAAATGCTTGAAGCTCGCGGCATTTCTTTATTATATGCATTATGAAAACGTAGACCCATGTTAAGCTTTTTTTAAGTGCAGTCTTATAGTTATGCGCTCTCCTCTGAAATTGACAAGATTTCCATCTTGGTCACATATTTTAAGAGTTATATTTTCAATTATAGTGCCATCTATTGGAAGGTATATAACATCATTTGGTTTCTCTCTTATTTTGAAACCAGGGCCAGCTTTCGGTGAAAACATATGTAATGAATGTGAGTGTTTACCATTTACATATGCTCCTCGTGATATATTACTTGTTACATCAATTGTGTGCATTTTCATTATATCAACCATTCTATCTGCAGCATGAGTTACTCCTTGCTCTAAAATTCTTTTATTGAAGCCAAGGAGAGAGCCAATAGAATCTTTCTGAGTAAAGTCAATATCTACTGAAGATTTCACTGATAATGTTAATGTATTATTGTTTGCTTGAATTAGGAATATTTCTCCAAATTCACTAAACTTTTTCTCTAGGTAAAGAGCAATGTCATTTATTTCATAATTTCCAGGAGGAATTGTTATAATATCTCCAGAACTTAAATGAATTTTATTATTAGAATCGTCAACATTAGGAATTGTGTTGTAGCTATCAAAACTAAGAAGCCCAATTTCATATTTTACATTTTCATCGAGTATTATTGGTGGAAAAAAATCAGCAGAGAGAACATTTGAAGGTTGTGACAACGTCAAAGTAAGAGACATGACTGCAGTAATATTTTCATTTATTCGTTATTTGTACATAAATAAAGAAGACATAAATGTCCACAAATTACAGAGTCATATGTTTGGTAGCTTTTTCTATTATAATATACATTACAATTTTTCATGTAATCGAGAAACTCTGAACTGGGGCGTAAATTGCCAAATGAATCAAAGTAGTAAACATTACTTAAAACTTTACGGTACACAATCCAATGAGTTCCAGGGCCAGTGCTGCCATCTAAATTTATTATTCCACATTCTTGGCGCCAAGGTTTAAGTGGTAAATTGTCTCTCATAAAGGCATTTCTAAAATTCTTTATTTTAAGTAATTTAACAGCATGTTTTAATTCAATATCTGATAGAGGTTTGTCTGGCAGCACACACATTAGTTTTTTGATTTTATAACTAAGCCATAACCATTCTTGTAGGGCTGCAGGTAAAACCCAGACCCGTTTTTTCGTGAGTTTTTTCCCAATGCTACTGCTTCCATGGTTCCGTTATGTCCCTTCATTTCATCCAATGACTTTCTAGCAGCGTTTGCTTCATTAACAGCTCTGACAACAGCTGAAGCTCCTCCTGCCAGTGCGCCGATAGCTGAAAGTGCAGCCATCAGGGGTACGAGAAAAGGTAGCACACCACCAGTCTTGGGCACTGGAATTATTCTTGGTGTATTCTGCTTGGAAGTTTTCTTTTTAATTCTTTTTCGGGCCTCTTTTAGAGCAATCTTTGTGGCAGCTTTCAAGTCTTTAACACCAGATGATCTAACAGCTTTTTTAACACAGCACAAGTTCGTCTTGAAATTGTCTGTCTTCTTAACGTGCCGAAGTGCTCCTCCAGTTTTAATTTTTGCCTTCATTGCTCCTGTAACAAGCATTGAAGCTAATTTTTCACCTACTGATGCGTCAGTTGATTTAAAACGTTTCCAAGCCTTGTCCTCAAGAATTTTGTCTGCCTTATATCGCTCTGAAGTATCCTTTGTTTTTGAATAAAACAAGTCGTGCTCACGGCAGGCACTGTCAAGTGGATTAATGCCTTTTTCTCCCTTTGAAATGCGTTCAGCAAGCTTTGTATTTGGGCCACAAAATTGATATCCTGGTATATGCAACTCAGCTGGTATTTTACTCAGAGCGTCTGTTATCCAACCACCTCCAACAACTCTTGACTTCATTATGATGCTTCTATTGCCAGCACAATATATTTATATTAATTTCATACGTTTCTCGGGAGAAGTCATGGTCGAACGAGTTAACACGATTGCATCCACGTCTGAGGAGCGACAGTGATGTAGTTAACTGGTTCGAATCACTGACCCTCCCAAAAATATTTTTTCTTTGCTCCTTAGGAAAAAGTGTATGTATTTATTAAGTGCTAATGTAATATTATGCTCAGTTTTCATAATGAAGCTAATAAAGCAACATGTAAGGCTACCTATAAAAAATATTGATGGTTCTGCAAAGCCAGTAGTAAGAAAAAAACATGGGCCTCTACTTCCAGACAGTATAAGGGCTTTAATTTGCGGTCCTTCAGCTTCAGGAAAGACAAATATGATGTGTTGCCTTCTTACAAATGAAAATGGACTAAAATTTGAAAACCTTTATGTATATAGTAAATCTTTGTACCAGCCAAAGTACGTACAACTTGCTGATATCATGAAGAACATACCAGAAATAACATATGAAACATTCTCTTCAACAAATGAAGTTATTTCACCAAATGAGGCTAAGGAAAACTCAGTGTTTATTTTTGATGATGTTATATGTGACAAACAAGAGAATATGAAGAACTATTTTAGCATGGGACGCCATCGGTGCATTGACTCCTTCTACCTGTGTCAAACGTACGCAAAAGTTCCAAAGCATTTGATAAGAGATAATGCAAACCTAATAATTTTATTTAAACAAGATGAAACTAACCTGAAACATTGTTATCAAGACCACGTTGCGCCAGATATAACATTTGAAGAGTTAAGGGACATTTGTAAAATGTGTTGGTCTGATAACTTTAGTTTTATTACCATAGACAAAGAGTGCGATTTAAAAAATGGACGTTTCAGGAGAGGTTTTGACGAATATGTTGTATAAATGCCTCTCCAGTGATGTAAATTTCTCATTCCATCACACGACTTCTAGTAGTGAACAGGCATTTGAACGGTTCAAGAACGGTTTAAGAACGGCTGTTGAACGGCTACTAAACGCTCCAAAACAATAGTTGCATGGTTAAGAACGGCATAGAACTATATATTGAACGCCATATTAATAATTACATAATTACAATCAATTTAGCACCCATTCAATATGAAGAGAACATTAGAAAAAACAGAAGCTGTGACAAAAGATATAATAAACAGCAGCATGGCTATTAGAAAAAAATATAACAAATTGAAGATGAACAGGGCAAATGAAGAAGAGGAACTTTACAAAACATTTAAACCAATCTTGGAACCTTTGGCAAAAATAATCAAAATTAAAGAGAATGTTGTTAAGAAAACATCACTTAATAAGAAAAGTGAATTTGACAAAACCGAGAATGAAGAATCACCAAAGAAAATTGACATACCTGCAGCTCAAAATGTTTATGATACACCAAAAGGACAATATGAAGCAAAGCAAAGAGCAAGGGCTCTTGGCGGTATAGCACAAAAATATGTTTTACTACATCTTAAAAGAGAAAATGACAAGGACCTAGATAAAGTTTATGGTATACGTTCTGATGGAAATCATTGGCTTCTTGGTGATACGCGTGTCACTATAGCTGATGACAGTATATATGTTAAAGACAAGAAATATTCAGGACCACCTGGCTTGTTTTAATTGCTGTTTTTAAAAGATCCTGATAAAAAAGTTTATAATGATGCAGATTTAGAAACATATAAAAATTTACTTACGATTACAAGTGCGTATAAACAGAGTTACGAGTCCTCTAGGCAAATAAATTCAAATAAAGGAATGAAATATAAAAGAGTCATAATGAATTTATTTAAAAGGGGTGCTACAGTTCAGGGAATGAATGCATTTAAACCAAAGTACGAATACTGGGATGACCCAAATGAGCTCGTTGACAGACTACGCTTGTTAATAGCATCTCAGGCAGCTGGCAATAATAGTCACGAAAATGAGGTACTAGCCATCATTGAGGAATTGAGAGAAGCTTCTATAATAGAATGAAATAAAGTGGTGACGTAGAGGCTTTACATAAGAAACATGAACGTTGACAGGTTTGGACGCATATCAGTCCATGCTCAAAAAAGACTAGGCTTGGAGGAAAATGTTCTGTTGGTTAGCGAAGATTATATTAATGTAAAATATCGTAGACTTGTTAATGTTACTCCTCCTGTTCATGATAAAGATGCAACAAACAAACATTATGTTGATTCGAAGTGCAGCAAGCTGGAAGACGAACAAAAAACTTTAAGAAGCATTGTGGAAAAAGAGCAATCTTCATTGGCTGAATTTAGAAAGACAGTTAATGATTTATTATACAGTGAAATTGGAAACCTTTTTGCCATTTCATTGGATTATAAATATGGTAGCCACAATTCAGAAACTTCAATTGCTGTGACGTCTGAAGACATAAAGGACGTGCTAACCGTCAAGGAGAACTAGAATTAAAAAAAAAAAAGAATGGAGGAAAAAAAAATTAAGGATATCATTTTAACTGAACTGCATAAACCTGCACGCGTCCACTACAAAAGAAGAAAGCTTGTGATGAAAGGAATAGACGATACCTGGCAAATTGACCTTGTGGAGATGAATAAGTTTTCAAGAGTCAACAATGGCTACAACTACATTCTAACTATAATTTGCATATTTTCAAAATATTCTTGGGCAGTTCCAGTTAAGAAAAAGACAGCAAAAGAAGTGTCTGCTGCAATGGAGAGTGTGTTGAAACAAGGACGCGTACCTAAAAATTGCCATAGTGATGCGGGAAAAGAGTTTTATAATTCTACGTTTGCAGCTCTCATGAAGCAATATAATATTAACCATTATAGTACTTTTAGTACCATGAAGGCATTTGTATGTGAACGTTTTAATAGAACTTTGAAAAATAAGATGTGGAAGGAATTTAGTAGGCAGGGTTCATATAAATGGCTTGCTTTACTACCAAAACTAATTTATAACTACAACCACACTGTTCATAGCACTATTTCACTCAAACCAGCTCAAGTAACGAAGAAAAATGAACAGCGTTTACTTTGAAATGTATATAAATTAGATGTTGTACCTACAAAGCCAGCAAAGTTTAATATTGGTGACAGAGTAAGAATATCAAAACAGAAGGGAGTATTTACTAAAGGATATAACCAGTCTTGGTCTAATGAGCTTTTTAAGATAACTAAAGTACAGAATACAATTCCAGCAACTTACCTGCTAGAAGACTTTCTTGGTCAGCCTATTCTAGGTGGTTTTTATGGAGAAGAACTTCAAAAAACAAAAGTTGATGAAGTATATTTAGTGGAAAAAATTCTAAAGAGATCTGGTGATAAATTGTTTATAAAATATATTGGTTTTGACAATATTCATAATTCCTGGATCAACAAAAAAGATTTATATAGTTGAGCTAATGTAATGTTTTTTATATTTCTTATTTATGTATTTTTCTCCTTTATTTTGTTAAAATACAGTTAATGAAAAAAAAAATGTATATAAAAATAACTGAACAATATATTCGAAAATAATAAAAAAATAATTGTAAAACCAAACTTGATATCCTCATTTTCTGTGAAACCTTTAGGAAATAATTTATCTTAATTTATTACATAGGATAAGGGACAAGAAATTATAAAATATAATTTAAATATTATTATTTTTTTTATTCATGAGTAATATAATACATCTAAGCAGACATCTACATTAAATGTTAATAAACACACAGTTTAATTTAATATTTTTACATGCATACATTTCAACTACTTTAACACTATTTTATACAATTTAATTATTCAAGTCCATTTCATTATTCACATTTTTGTAATGTCCATATGGTAATGTGTTGACACAATCTTCTAGTATAATGCGTTTATCGTCAAATGGCGATAAAGCCTTTTTGGTGCTTTCAAGAGTAAATATATCATGTTTGAAGGAACGCATATGTCTAAATGACACAAGTGTTTCAGTTTGTGTTTGTAGACATTTGACATTGTCATCAAAACTGATTTTACTCTGGACAGCATAAGTTTTGACACCCTTTAACTTTTTAATTTTAAAATTGTTTACTTTAATTGCATACATTTTTGAACGCAACCCTACAAATTCAGCTATTGGAATTGACTTGGTTTCATCCTTAAATTTTCTAAGCCGTCTTTTGTATTTTGCCGAGTAGCATGGGTGTGTATCAGGATAATTTGAGGTGTCAAAATATTCCATAAGCTTGGATTTCAGGTCTTCATAAAAGTCGTTACATTCAATTAATACTAAATAACAGTCAGTGTCCATGTAACATATGTATATACGGTCATTGTATATAGGTTTCATTATAGAATAATGGAAGTCATACATAAAAAGCTTAGATAGATCTAGAATGGCTTGGCCAACAAATATTGGCTTATAAAAGAAAATTTCTTCTTTTGCCAGATGAACAGCTACAACATTTTCTGAAAATATTGTCCTATTTAAGAAATTTGGTTTGTTGATATAGTACTTCAAACGTTCCTCTGAGACCACGAGCTTTAAATTCATGCGGTTTCGTACTTGCTCCATGGTCTTGCCATAGACTGAATTGTTCATAAGTTTAAAGAAATCTGTTTCAAAGTCATTCGTGGCTTTTGCACGCAATTCTGTATTAAGCTGAATGTATGAAGCAAGCCATTTTGACTGCTTGAATGTCAGAACGCTGTTAATTTTTTCTATTTTAAGACCATATTTCAGTGCTTGTTTCAACAGTCTATAATGAACTACGTAGTTTTGTTTGTTTGTTAAAGTTGTCATAAGTTTTGTGTATTTAGAACCAGGAGGACGTTGAGAAATTGGTAAAAATGGCAAGTCAGCATGTTCATCATGCAAGTATTGTGGATACGTTACATCTACATTGAAAATGTAGCCATCTTCTCCCTCATCATCCAGGTCCTCTATAGAACCAATCTCAGCAAAGTTTTCAACCCACTTAAAGCCCCCCAATGGCAGAGTGGCACTCATGGCTTGGCCGTATAAATTGTTGCTATCATAGTGAATCAGGTAGGTGGTAGGCAGGTAGGGATTGTAGTCTTTTAGATACGGGTTGTTAGCTTTTGCATGACGTTTGATACATTGAGTTAATCCACCACGAATTCCATTTTCTATCATAAGGAGCATTTCATAGTCTACTAAAAGTTCTAGTTCTACTTTTGTAAGCTTTAAAGCTGCATCCCAGGATAAGCCTGGTGCTGTAAAGTAGTAGCAAGGGTCAAGTTCGTAGTGTTTTAAAAAAATATCTCTAAAATTTTCAAAAATATCAGCAAGTAAAAGTATATCCACTTTTAAGTACGTATCGCTGTATTCTGCTAATGTTTTCATAGCAAAAGCGTTCCATACTTTTCCTGCATGGTTGTACTCTGAATCACTAATGTTTGTTTCTGTAAGTAGACTATAAAAATGCTCCTTGGATGGCAGTGAGGTTTCTTTTAATTTCTCTAATGAGTCTGTATAGTCATATGGATATACGCCTTTACGAATTACAAGGTTAAGTAAATGTTGTGGGAAGTGCTCTGCTGTTTCAAAAAATTTTTCACGTGGCAATATATCAGCTAACCTAGCAAGACTACTTGGCATGAAGCGGTAAGAATCAATAAATTTACATTCAATGTTTGCAATTTTCCTTGTAAATGTAATATACTTCTCTTCAGTGCTCGGTATTACTTGTACATCACCTTCAACACAGTTCAATGCTTTAATAATGAAGTGGGAGTCATACATGCTAAGGTTGTGAAAGAAAATTGGCAAAATTCTTGGCTTTCTTGTATTTAAATTGCAAGATTGGTGAGCCGCCCCGCGCCACGCCCCTGTATGGTGGCAATGATCTCGGACTTTGATGTTGTTTTTTGTGTATTCTTTGTTGCATAAGTAACAAGTAGTTGCTTGATCATAACGTTCCTGCTCTTCTTTTGTTAGCGGGATCATTGGATCATATTTTGCATATATATTTCTGACTTTGAAAGCAAGGTGTTTGATATACTTCATAAAGTGAACTGCAACGTCTTCATCTGTTTCCTCCTTTTTTCTGTATATAAAAGGCTCATTTGGAAGTAGTTTCAATTCATCATCAAGAAGGTTGCAACATTTTACATAAACTCCATAGCTAAGAGGATCATGCGCTTGAATTTTGGTTAAGGAGGAAATATTAGGATTATTTTTGCAAGTTTGAACTTTTTTCAGAATACTTTCAAAGTCAGCATATACACTTATTGGTAATCTATTGCCTCGTTCAAAATTTTTAAATTTTATTATTTTGTTCTCATCATTTGGCATTCTAACTTTGGCTACCTTGTGTGCTGTGCATAATTTCTTATGCTCAGCCAAGCGTGTTTTTCCATTTGTTACGAAGTATGAAAAGCATCGTTAACAAATGTACTTTTTATTATGTGTTTTGGATAACTGTGAATTCACTAATCTTTCGAAGTCACTGATGTAGCAGTAGTGAGATGTTCCTTCCTTGTTTCTTAAAAATAATAAATCTCTATGATTTTCTAATTCTATATCAACAACTTTTATTGGATAAACCTTTTTGTTTTCATCGAGTCCGAAAACAATTATGCTCATGGTATTTACTTTATCAAACTTCTGTATATCACGTATTGACGTTGGAAATGTTATACAAGAAAAATCTATTTTATGATCCTTTAAATTGGCATAATATTCAGGTTTGCTTCTCTTTGTACCATCTTGAAGAAGTTTTGCAAGAATTGCATACCGAAAACATTCATTGTCATCATTTTGAATGTTAATGACAGCATGACGCAATGCTATTTCTTTTGGTAACGGAATAAAACTGAAACCTTTCAGTGGGGTGTATTTGTTAACTCTAAGTTGTATTCCACTCACTGTATTTACAGTCCACCCACCACCTTTACTAGCAAATTCAGACATTTCATTCTTTAACTTATCAAAAGTCCGGTCTAAATAAGCTGCTACATCAGTCTCTTCGAAAATTGGCCTGTTCATGGTCTTAAAATTTTTAATTTGAGTTTCGCCTAACAAGTTTGCATGCATACACTCAAAATGTACGTTAACTTTAATTGAGATATTGTTTTTGACTTCTTTTTGAATTAACTCAATTAATAATTGTTTTTTGGCATTCAAGTATTTAATAGGGTCATTTTCTTCCGAGTTATTTGCAATGTGGTATGTGTGTAAGCGGTTTTTAAATGCAGTTTCAAGTAATATTACTTCTTTATTTTGTAAAATATCATCATTGATGTAATCATTTCCCCTGTGAGTAACGGACCCTGCTGATGTAGATGCTACAGCATTTTCAATGTTTGTGTCTGTTGTGTACGTAACTTTGCGTTGATTTTTTTCTCTTACGCAAGTTTTGCTATGCCTCTTCAATCCATCTGATCTAGTAAAGCTTTTACTACATTGCGGGCAAGGATATTTTTTTATTATTTGTGAAGCCTCATCCTCTCTATTTTCACAGATAAGATCAGATGCATTAAAATTAGCATTGTCATTTGTTTTTTGTCTTTTTGCTACATCTACCGTATTTATATTATGTACAGGTTGGTTATTTATATTTTTTTTACATGTGTTTTTCATGTGTCTACTTAAGTTTGTTTTCTGGCTGAAGTATGCTTCGCAATCTGGACATTTGAATGTAGTAATGTTGTGTGCCAGAAGTTCATGCAATTTTAAAGAGTGTATATCAACCAACTCAAAATTACATTTGTTACAAATTAATTCATCACTGCGTTTACTAAGAGACATGTTGCCGTGACTTTTATACACAATTTACTTTTAATATTAAAATGTAAAAAACGTTTAGTATTGTTATATTTTACACAATTGAGTTACGTGTATAATACTTTTAATTCCATGTTAGTGTATACCGTCTTAAAAGAAAAAATTTAGTTTGCAGTTCATCTCAGGCTGATGCGGTGTGTTTTTTATGGATAGTTCAGCATGAAGACATTTTCTGGAAACATACAGAAATGTTTATTAAAATTAAATAAACGTTGGCAACATTGATGTAGTATAATTTTATAGATTTTAATTTTGTTTTTTTCATGTATAAAAAGATGTCTATTTACAGGCGTTTCGAAAATTCAAATAATATTTTTGTTATATTTTTTTTATACTTTACAGTATATATATTCTGTATATAGAGTATTGTACTAGCCTAGTCACATAAAGACACTAATGTTTAATGTGGTTTTGTATATGAAGACACACGTTAATGGTATTCTCTCCCCCCCCCTTCCCCTCCTAATTTTTTTCTTAGCTACAAGCATCTGAAATAGTTACAAAGAAAAAAAAAATATCATACACGACTAAGTTTTCTTCTTTTCATTTACTAATGCATGAAAAGTTGCTTGCAAATGCAAAAATAAATTAAACTACGAAAAAAAAAATAAAAAAAAATAATAAATACACGTTAAAATTTACTATAACATTTTTTTAATACCCCAGTATTATAAGTAAGAAGTTATAGCAAAAGAAAATTCTCATACACTGCAAAGTTTTCTTTCTTTCATTTAATGATGCATGAAAAGTTGTTTGCAAATGCTGAAATGATTAAACCTACTACAAAAAAATTACACGTAAAATTCACTATAATATTTTTTATTCCTCAGTATTATAAGTAAGAATTATAATGTAAAAGAATTTAATAAATTGCAAAGTTTTATTCTTTTTATTTACTGAGGCATGAAAAGTTGACTATTATTTACAGGCGCTACTTAAACTCCTTGCAAGAAACACAAACGCCTTCATGCATTTTATTAAATGATATACCTCCTCAAAACATCATAAAACTTGCCATATAATGATGCTATATAGTATGAAGTGTGTTCTCATATACTTGCAGCTTTCTACATATTTTCATATTTTTATACCTTATAATATATCAACTTTTCAAGGATACACAATGCAAAATCTACTTTTCAGTGAGGATGTTGCTGTGAAAACTTTCACTCTCTTTTCATCACAGTTCTATTTGTTAGTAAGCAGCAATGACTATAATTATTAAAAATATAAACAGTTAAATATTACATTAATTTTTTTTTTATACTTATTAAAAGTCAGTATTTGTAAGAATTTATAAGGCAAGAAAATTCTCAGACGTCTTTATACGATATTGTGTATAAACATTGCAGGGATTAAAAAAAAAAATACATCTGCATGTCAGCGTTCTTGTTGCTGTGTTTTCCTTGTTAGCTCTCTATAATATTTTACTCTTCACAATATCACGCCTCTTACTGTATCTTTAATATGCTAGCTGTATGGTACATAAACACTACAGGCTTAAACAACAACAACTCACACGTCGGCTTGCATAGTAAGCATGATATTTCTCCTAACCGCTTCTTGCTTATATATTTTTATGCTGTATAATATGAAGTGAGTTCTCATATGTTTACAATATTAAATTTATTATCTAAAAGTGGGATAATATACATACCAGCACTGCAGAGAGAGCTTCTTTATGATGCGTCATCATTGAGGTCTCGTTGAAAGTAGTAACTTTGCCTCACAGCTCACAGCCTTTTATACATTCGCAGCACTTTGTGTTGGTGAATATACTGAATATATAAAACGTCAACAAAGCAGTTTATAATATATATTCGCTAGCCTTAAAGGCGCATATTCTGTCCAACACATGCATGAAAACGGAGAGAGAGAGAGGGAGAGAGGGAGAGAGGGAGGAAGGGAGGGGGTTACGGCGTTGCTATCACATCAAAGCGGCTTATCCAGACAGTGCCTGGACAATCTCTGCATGATCACGTGTCACGTATATAGTTTCCAAGAAGTTCAAGTGCATTTTCCTGCTACTAACCGTCAAAGAAATAGAATCCAATAACGTTCTTTTATTTATTTTGACGTCACTGAAAATTTAATTATATTTATTTATCAATAATCAATAATTTTTTTATTGATAATTTTATTGAAAAAAGTGAGTGTAAGATATAATATATATCTATATAGATTTATTGTAATTTGCGTTTACGTATATAATAATAAAAATATTAATATATGAAACGTCAACAAAGCTGCATGGTGATATTTGCTGTCTTGTGACGTCAATATATATACATCAATCAATAATTTCAATATCGATCGGATGATAAAAAAAAAATAATAATAATAAAATTAATTTATCAATAAATCAATAATCAATTTATTGGTTATCGATCGATAGATATATTGGTTCCAATAGCCATTCAATCGAGCATGCCCCCCCCCCCAAAATAATGTATTGATGATAGAGTGACAGCTCATGACGTCACATCCTGTGACGTTACAGGATGTGACATCAGAGATCCCCGGATCCCCAGACTCAGAACGCAGGGGTACTCACTACTGGGATAGTTCAAGTTCAAAAATTAGGTGAGATAATTCATATTTTTTCTCGTTATTCAAATTCAACTTAATTTGAACCATCACACGTTCAAAAAGTGTCTACAGTTTTTTAAAAATTAGTTATGAATTTTTGAAGTGGCAACCACATGCCATACTAGCAGCGAACACCGATTCAACTTTTGTATTGAATTAGGAATTCAATCATTTTGAAAGTGCGTGTACATAATAGGAACTATACACCCTACCTCAGAATTTAATCAAAAAGTGGCGATCTCGATTAGTTGAATTCTGGTGAATTATCAAACTTAACTACTTTTCAGATGTTTACTATATACGGGGATAGTTCAAATTCCAAAAAAAAGGAGAGATAATACTTATTTTTTCTCGTTATTCAAATTCAACTTAATTTGAACTGTCTTCTATGAGAAAACACGATCAAAAAGTGTCAACGATTTTTTAAAAATTAGTTATGAATTTTTGAAGTGACAAAAACATGCCAAATTAGCAGTGAACACAGAGTCAACTTTTGTATTGAATTAGGAATTCAATCATTCTGAAAGTGCGTATACATAATAGAAACAATACACCCTACCTCAGAGTTTAATCAAAAAGTGGCGATCTCGATTCGTTGAATTCTGGTGAATTATCAAACTTAACTACTTTCCCCATGTTAAGTATATGGGGGATAGTTCAAATTTAAAAATATGGAGAGATAATACATATTTTTTCTCGATATTCAAATTCAACTTAATTTGAACCATCCTCTATGACAAAACACCTTCAAAAAGTGTCAACGATTTTTTAAAAATTAGTTATGAATTTCTGAAGTGGCAAAAACATGCCCCACTAACAACGAACACCGATTCAACATTTGTATTGAATTTGAAATTCAATCATTCTGAAAGTGCGTGTACATGATAAGAACAATATATCCTACCTAAGAAATCAATAAAAAAAGTGGCGATCTCGATTCATTGAATTCTGGTGATTTATCAAACTTAACTACTTTTCCCATGTTAAGTTTATAGGTGATATCTCAAATTCAGAAATATGGAGAGATAATCATATTTTTTTTTGTTATTCAAATTCCACATAAGTTGAACCATCTTCTATGAGAAAAAACGTTCAAAAAGTATCAACGATTATTTAAAAATTAGTTATGAATTTTTGAAGTGGCAAACACATGCCCCATTAGCAACGAACACCGAGTCAACTTTTGTATTGAATTAGGAATTCAATCATTCTGAAAGTGCGTGTACATGATTAGAACAATATACTCTACCTCAGAGTTCAATCAAAAAGTGGCGATCTTGATTCGTTGAATTCTGGTGAATAATCAAACATAACTATTTTACCCATGTTAAGTATATGTGGGATAGTTCAAAATCAAAAATATGGAGAGATAATACATATTTTTTCTCGATATTCAAATTCAAGTTAATTTGAACCGTCCTCTATGAGAAAACACGTTCAAAAAGTGTCAACGATTTTTTAAAAATTAGTTATGAATTTGTGAAGTGGCAAACACATGCCCCATTAGCAACGAACACAGAGTCAACTTTTGTATTAAATTAGGAATTCAATCATTCTGAAAGTGCGTGTACATAATAGGAACAATACACCCTACCTCAGAGTTTAATCAAAAAGTGGCGATCTCGATTCGTTGAATTCTGGTGAATTATCAAACTTAACTACATTTCAGATGTTAACTATATAGGGGGATAGTTCAAATTCAAAAATAAGGAGAGATAATACTTTTTTTTTTTTCGTTATTCAAATTCAACTTAATTTGAACTGTTTTCTATGAGAAAACACGTTTAAAAAATGTCAACGATTTTATAAAATTTAGTTATGAATTTTTGAAGTGGCAAAAACATGCCCCACTAACAATTAACACCGATTCGACTTTTGTATTGAATTAGGAATTCAATCATTCTGAAAGTTCGTGTACATTATAAAAACAATATACCCTACCTCAAACTTTAATCAAAAAGTAATGATCTTGATTCGTTGAATCCTGGTGAATTATCAATCTTAACTACTTTTCCCATGTTAAGTATATGGGGGATAGTTCAAATTCAAAAATATAGAGAGATATTACAAATTTTTTTTTTTTCGATATTCAAATTCAACTTAGTTTGAACCCTCCTCTATGACAAATCACCTTCAAAAAGTGTCAACGATTTTTTAAAAATTAGTTATGAATTTCTGGAGTGGATAAAACATGCCCCACTAACAACGAACACCGATTCAACATTTGTATTGAGTTAGGAATTCAATCATTCTTAAAGTGCGGGTACATGATTAGAACAATATACCCTACCTCAGAGTTCAATAAAAAAGTGGCGATCCTGATTCGTTGAGTTCTTGTGAATTATCAAACTAAACTACTTTTCCCACGTTAAGTATGTGGGGGATAGTTCAAGTTCAAAAATTAGGAGAGATAATTCATATTTTTTCTCGTTATTCAAATTCAACTTAATTTGAACCGTCACACGTTCAAATAGTGTCTACAGTTTTTTAAAAATTAGTTATGAATTTTTGAAGTGGCAACCACAAGCCATACTAGCAGCGAACACCGATTCAACTTTTGTATTGAATTAGGAATTCAATCATTCTGAAAGTGCGTGTACATGATGAGAACAATATACCCTACCTCAGAGTTCAATAAAAATTGGAGATCTCGATTCATTTCTTTATGTTTAATTATCAAACTTAACTACTTTTCCCATGTTAAGTATACGGGGGATAGTTCAAATTCAAAAATAAGGAGAGATAATACTTATTTTTTCTCGTTTTTTAAATTCAACTTAATTTGAACTGTCCTCTATGAGAAAACACGTACAAAAAGTGTCAACGATTTTTTAAAAATTAGTTATGAATTCTTGAATTGGCAAACACATGCCCCATTAGCAACGAACACAGAGTCAACTTTTGTATTAAATTAGGAATTCAATCATTCTGAAAGTGCGTGTACATAATAGGAACAATACACCCTACCTCAGAGTTTAATCAAAAAGTGGCGATCTCGATTCGTTGAATTCTGGTGAATTATCAAACTTAACTACATTTCAGATGTTAACTATATAGGGGGATAGTTCAAATTCAAAAATAAGGAGAGATAATACTTTTTTTTTTTTCGTTATTCAAATTCAACTTAATTTGAACTGTTTTCTATGAGAAAACACGTTTAAAAAATGTCAACGATTTTATAAAATTTAGTTATGAATTTTTGAAGTGGCAAAAACATGCCCCACTAACAATTAACACCGATTCGACTTTTGTATTGAATTAGGAATTCAATCATTCTGAACGTTCGTGTACATTATAAAAACAATATACCCTACCTCAAACTTTAATCAAAAAGTAATGATCTTGATTCGTTGAATCCTGGTGAATTATCAATCTTAACTACTTTTCCCATGTTAAGTATATGGGGGATAGTTCAAATTCAAAAATATAGAGAGATATTACAAATTTTTTTTTTTTCGATATTCAAATTCAACTTAGTTTGAACCCTCCTCTATGACAAATCACCTTCAAAAAGTGTCAACGATTTTTTAAAAATTAGTTATGAATTTCTGGAGTGGATAAAACATGCCCCACTAACAACGAACACCGATTCAACATTTGTATTGAATTTGAAATTCAATCATTCTGAAAGTGCGTGTACATAATAGAAACAATACACCCTACCTCAGAGTTTAATCAAAAAGTGGCGATCTCGATTCGTTGAATTCTGGTGAATTATCAAACTTAACTACTTTCCCCATGTTAAGTATATGGGGGATAGTTCAAATTTAAAAATATGGAGAGATAATACATATTTTTTCTCGATATTCAAATTCAACTTAATTTGAACCATCCTCTATGACAAAACACCTTCAAAAAGTGTCAACGATTTTTTAAAAATTAGTTATGAATTTCTGAAGTGGCAAAAACATGCCCCACTAACAACGAACACCGATTCAACATTTGTATTGAATTTGAAATTCAATCATTCTGAAAGTGCGTGTACATGATAAGAACAATATATCCTACCTAAGAAATCAATAAAAAAAGTGGCGATCTCGATTCATTGAATTCTGGTGATTTATCAAACTTAACTACTTTTCCCATGTTAAGTTTATAGGTGATATCTCAAATTCAGAAATATGGAGAGATAATCATATTTTTTTTTGTTATTCAAATTCCACATAAGTTGAACCATCTTCTATGAGAAAAAACGTTCAAAAAGTATCAACGATTATTTAAAAATTAGTTATGAATTTTTGAAGTGGCAAACACATGCCCCATTAGCAACGAACACCGAGTCAACTTTTGTATTGAATTAGGAATTCAATCATTCTGAAAGTGCGTGTACATGATTAGAACAATATACTCTACCTCAGAGTTCAATCAAAAAGTGGCGATCTTGATTCGTTGAATTCTGGTGAATAATCAAACATAACTATTTTACCCATGTTAAGTATATGTGGGATAGTTCAAAATCAAAAATATGGAGAGATAATACATATTTTTTCTCGATATTCAAATTCAAGTTAATTTGAACCGTCCTCTATGAGAAAACACGTTCAAAAAGTGTCAACGATTTTTTAAAAATTAGTTATGAATTTGTGAAGTGGCAAACACATGCCCCATTAGCAACGAACACAGAGTCAACTTTTGTATTAAATTAGGAATTCAATCATTCTGAAAGTGCGTGTACATAATAGGAACAATACAACCTACCTCAGAGTTTAATCAAAAAGTGGCGATCTCGATTCGTTGAATTCTGGTGAATTATCAAACTTAACTACATTTCAGATGTTAACTATATAGGGGGATAGTTCAAATTCAAAAATAAGGAGAGATAATACTTTTTTTTTTTTCGTTATTCAAATTCAACTTAATTTGAACTGTTTTCTATGAGAAAACACGTTTAAAAAATGTCAACGATTTTATAAAATTTAGTTATGAATTTTTGAAGTGGCAAAAACATGCCCCACTAACAATTAACACCGATTCGACTTTTGTATTGAATTAGGAATTCAATCATTCTGAAAGTTCGTGTACATTATAAAAACAATATACCCTACCTCAAACTTTAATCAAAAAGTAATGATCTTGATTCGTTGAATCCTGGTGAATTATCAATCTTAACTACTTTTCCCATGTTAAGTATATGGGGGATAGTTCAAATTCAAAAATATAGAGAGATATTACAAATTTTTTTTTTTTCGATATTCAAATTCAACTAAGTTTGAACCCTCCTCTATGACAAATCACCTTCAAAAAGTGTCAACGATTTTTTAAAAATTAGTTATGAATTTCTGGAGTGGATAAAACATGCCCCACTAACAACGAACACCGATTCAACATTTGTATTGAGTTAGGAATTCAATCATTCTTAAAGTGCGGGTACATGATTAGAACAATATACCCTACCTCAGAGTTCAATAAAAAAGTGGCGATCCTGATTCGTTGAGTTCTTGTGAATTATCAAACTAAACTACTTTTCCCACGTTAAGTATGTGGGGGATAGTTCAAGTTCAAAAATTAGGAGAGATAATTCATATTTTTTCTCGTTATTCAAATTCAACTTAATTTGAACCGTCACACGTTCAAATAGTGTCTACAGTTTTTTAAAAATTAGTTATGAATTTTTGAAGTGGCAACCACAAGCCATACTAGCAGCGAACACCGATTCAACTTTTGTATTGAATTAGGAATTCAATCATTCTGAAAGTGCGTGTACATGATGAGAACAATATACCCTACCTCAGAGTTCAATAAAAATTGGAGATCTCGATTCATTTCTTTATGTTTAATTATCAAACTTAACTACTTTTCCCATGTTAAGTATACGGGGGATAGTTCAAATTCAAAAATAAGGAGAGATAATACTTATTTTTTCTCGTTTTTTAAATTCAACTTAATTTGAACTGTCCTCTATGAGAAAACACGTACAAAAAGTGTCAACGATTTTTTAAAAATTAGTTATGAATTTTTGAATTGGCAAACACATGCCCCATTAGCAACGAACACAGAGTCAACTTTTGTATTAAATTAGGAATTCAATCATTCTGAAAGTGCGTGTACAAAATAGGAACAATACACCCTACCTCAGAGTTTAATCAAAAAGTGGCGATCTCGATTCGTTGAATTCTGGTGAATTATCAAACTTAACTACATTTCAGATGTTAACTATATAGGGGGATAGTTCAAATTCAAAAATAAGGAGAGATAATACTTTTTTTTTTTTCGTTATTCAAATTCAACTTAATTTGAACTGTTTTCTATGAGAAAACACGTTTAAAAAATGTCAACGATTTTATAAAATTTAGTTATGAATTTTTGAAGTGGCAAAAACATGCCCCACTAACAATTAACACCGATTCGACTTTTGTATTGAATTAGGAATTCAATCATTCTGAAAGTTCGTGTACATTATAAAAACAATATACCCTACCTCAAACTTTAATCAAAAAGTAATGATCTTGATTCGTTGAATCCTGGTGAATTATCAATCTTAACTACTTTTCCCATGTTAAGTATATGGGGGATAGTTCAAATTCAAAAATATAGAGAGATATTACAAATTTTTTTTTTTTCGATATTCAAATTCAACTTAGTTTGAACCCTCCTCTATGACAAATCACCTTCAAAAAGTGTCAACGATTTTTTAAAAATTAGTTATGAATTTCTGGAGTGGATAAAACATGCCCCACTAACAACGAACACCGATTCAACATTTGTATTGAATTTGAAATTCAATCATTCTGAAAGTGCGTGTACATGATAAGAACAGTATATCCTACCTAAGAAATCAATAAAAAAGTGGCGATCTCAATTCATTGAATTCTGGTGATATATCAAACTTAACTACTTTTCCCATGTTAAGTATATGGGTGATATCTCAAATTCAGAAATATGGAGAGATAATCATATTTTTTTTCGTTATTCAAATTCAACATAAGTTGAACCATCCTCTATGAGAAAAAACGTTCAAAAAGTATCAACGATTATTTAAAAATTAGTTATGAATTTTTGAAGTGGCAAACACATGCCCCATTAGCAACGAACACAGAGTCAACTTTTGTATTAAATTAGGAATTCAATCTTTCTGAATGTGCGTATACATAATAGGAACAATACACCCTACCTCAGAGCTTAATAAAAAAGTGGCGATCTCGATTCGTTGAATTCTGGTGAATTATCAAACTTAACTACCTTTCAGATGTTAACTATATAGGGGGATAGTTCAAATTCAAAAATAAGAAGAGATAATACTTATTTTTTTTTTTTTGTTATTCAAATTCAACTTAATTTGAACTTTTTTCTATGAGAAAACACGTTTAAAAAGTGTCAACGATTTTATAAAATTTAGTTATGAATTTTTGAAGTGGCAAAAACATGCCCCACTAACAATTAACACCGATTCGACTTTTGTATTGAATTAGAAATTCAATCATTCTGAAAGTGCGTGTACATGATAAGAACAATATATCCTACCTAAGAAATCAATAAAAAAGTGGCGATCTCGATTCATTGAATTCTGTTAAATTATCAAACTTAACTACTTTTTCCATTTTAAGTATATGGGGGATAGTTCAAATTCAAAAATATGGAGAGATTATACATATTATTTCTCAATATTCATATTCAACTTAATTTGAACCATCTTCTATGAGAAAAAAAGTTCAAAAAGTATCAACGATTATTTAAAAATTAGTTATGAATTTTTGAAGTGGCAAACACATGCCCCATTAGCAACGAACACCGAGTCAACTTTTGTATTGAATTAGGAATTCAATCATTCTGAAAGTGCGTGTACATGATTAGAACAATATACTCTACCTCAGAGTTCAATCAAAAAGTGGCGATCTTGATTCGTTGAATTCTGGTGAATAATCAAACATAACTATTTTACCCATGTTAAGTATATGTGGGATAGTTCAAAATCAAAAATATGGAGAGATAATACATATTTTTTCTCGATATTCAAATTCAAGTTAATTTGAACCGTCCTCTATGAGAAAACACGTTCAAAAAGTGTCAACGATTTTTTAAAAATTAGTTATGAATTTGTGAAGTGGCAAACACATGCCCCATTAGCAACGAACACAGAGTCAACTTTTGTATTAAATTAGGAATTCAATCATTCTGAAAGTGCGTGTACATAATAGGAACAATACACCCTACCTCAGAGTTTAATCAAAAAGTGGCGATCTCGATTCGTTGAATTCTGGTGAATTATCAAACTTAACTACATTTCAGATGTTAACTATATAGGGGGATAGTTCAAATTCAAAAATAAGGAGAGATAATACTTTTTTTTTTTTCGTTATTCAAATTCAACTTAATTTGAACTGTTTTCTATGAGAAAACACGTTTAAAAAATGTCAACGATTTTATAAAATTTAGTTATGAATTTTTGAAGTGGCAAAAACATGCCCCACTAACAATTAACACCGATTCGACTTTTGTATTGAATTAGGAATTCAATCATTCTGAAAGTTCGTGTACATTATAAAAACAATATACCCTACCTGAAACTTTAATCAAAAAGTAATGATCTTGATTCGTTGAATCCTGGTGAATTATCAATCTTAACTACTTTTCCCATGTTAAGTATATGGGGGATAGTTCAAATTCAAAAATATAGAGAGATATTACAAATTTTTTTTTTTCGATATTCAAATTCAACTTAGTTTGAACCCTCCTCTATGACAAATCACCTTCAAAAAGTGTCAACGATTTTTTAAAAATTAGTTATGAATTTCTGGAGTGGATAAAACATGCCCCACTAACAACGAACACCGATTCAACATTTGTATTGAGTTAGGAATTCAATCATTCTTAAAGTGCGGGTACATGATTAGAACAATATACCCTACCTCAGAGTTCAATAAAAAAGTGGCGATCCTGATTCGTTGAGTTCTTGTGAATTATCAAACTAAACTACTTTTCCCACGTTAAGTATGTGGGGGATAGTTCAAGTTCAAAAATTAGGAGAGATAATTCATATTTTTTCTCGTTATTCAAATTCAACTTAATTTGAACCGTCACACGTTCAAATAGTGTCTACAGTTTTTTAAAAATTAGTTATGAATTTTTGAAGTGGCAACCACAAGCCATACTAGCAGCGAACACCGATTCAACTTTTGTATTGAATTAGGAATTCAATCATTCTGAAAGTGCGTGTACATGATGAGAACAATATACCCTACCTCAGAGTTCAATAAAAATTGGAGATCTCGATTCATTTCTTTATGTTTAATTATCAAACTTAACTACTTTTCCCATGTTAAGTATACGGGGGATAGTTCAAATTCAAAAATAAGGAGAGATAATACTTATTTTTTCTCGTTTTTTAAATTCAACTTAATTTGAACTGTCCTCTATGAGAAAACACGTACAAAAAGTGTCAACGATTTTTTAAAAATTAGTTATGAATTTTTGAATTGGCAAACACATGCCCCATTAGCAACGAACACAGAGTCAACTTTTGTATTAAATTAGGAATTCAATCATTCTGAAAGTGCGTGTACATAATAGGAACAATACACCCTACCTCAGAGTTTAATCAAAAAGTGGCGATCTCGATTCGTTGAATTCTGGTGAATTATCAAACTTAACTACATTTCAGATGTTAACTATATAGGGGGATAGTTCAAATTCAAAAATAAGGAGAGATAATACTTTTTTTTTTTTCGTTATTCAAATTCAACTTAATTTGAACTGTTTTCTATGAGAAAACACGTTTAAAAAATGTCAACGATTTTATAAAATTTAGTTATGAATTTTTGAAGTGGCAAAAACATGCCCCACTAACAATTAACACCGATTCGACTTTTGTATTGAATTAGGAATTCAATCATTCTGAAAGTTCGTGTACATTATAAAAACAATATACCCTACCTCAAACTTTAATCAAAAAGTAATGATCTTGATTCGTTGAATCCTGGTGAATTATCAATCTTAACTACTTTTCCCATGTTAAGTATATGGGGGATAGTTCAAATTCAAAAATATAGAGAGATATTACAAATTTTTTTTTTTTTCGATATTCAAATTCAACTTAGTTTGAACCCTCCTCTATGACAAATCACCTTCAAAAAGTGTCAACGATTTTTTAAAAATTAGTTATGAATTTCTGGAGTGGATAAAACATGCCCCACTAACAACGAACACCGATTCAACATTTGTATTGAATTTGAAATTCAATCATTCTGAAAGTGCGTGTACATGATAAGAACAGTATATCCTACCTAAGAAATCAATAAAAAAGTGGCGATCTCAATTCATTGAATTCTGGTGATATATCAAACTTAACTACTTTTCCCATGTTAAGTATATGGGTGATATCTCAAATTCAGAAATATGGAGAGATAATCATATTTTTTTTCGTTATTCAAATTCAACATAAGTTGAACCATCCTCTATGAGAAAAAACGTTCAAAAAGTATCAACGATTATTTAAAAATTAGTTATGAATTTTTGAAGTGGCAAACACATGCCCCATTAGCAACGAACACAGAGTCAACTTTTGTATTAAATTAGGAATTCAATCTTTCTGAATGTGCGTATACATAATAGGAACAATACACCCTACCTCAGAGCTTAATAAAAAAGTGGCGATCTCGATTCGTTGAATTCTGGTGAATTATCAAACTTAACTACCTTTCAGATGTTAACTATATAGGGGGATAGTTCAAATTCAAAAATAAGAAGAGATAATACTTATTTTTTTTTTTTTGTTATTCAAATTCAACTTAATTTGAACTTTTTTCTATGAGAAAACACGTTTAAAAAGTGTCAACGATTTTATAAAATTTAGTTATGAATTTTTGAAGTGGCAAAAACATGCCCCACTAACAATTAACACCGATTCGACTTTTGTATTGAATTAGAAATTCAATCATTCTGAAAGTGCGTGTACATGATAAGAACAATATATCCTACCTAAGAAATCAATAAAAAAGTGGCGATCTCGATTCATTGAATTCTGTTAAATTATCAAACTTAACTACTTTTTCCATTTTAAGTATATGGGGGATAGTTCAAATTCAAAAATATGGAGAGATTATACATATTATTTCTCAATATTCATATTCAACTTAATTTGAACCATCTTCTATGAGAAAAAAAGTTCAAAAAGTATCAACGATTATTTAAAAATTAGTTATGAATTTTTGAAGTGGCAAACACATGCCCCATTAGCAACGAACACCGAGTCAACTTTTGTATTGAATTAGGAATTCAATCATTCTGAAAGTGCGTGTACATGATTAGAACAATATACTCTACCTCAGAGTTCAATCAAAAAGTGGCGATCTTGATTCGTTGAATTCTGGTGAATAATCAAACATAACTATTTTACCCATGTTAAGTATATGTGGGATAGTTCAAAATCAAAAATATGGAGAGATAATACATATTTTTTCTCGATATTCAAATTCAAGTTAATTTGAACCGTCCTCTATGAGAAAACACGTTCAAAAAGTGTCAACGATTTTTTAAAAATTAGTTATGAATTTGTGAAGTGGCAAACACATGCCCCATTAGCAACGAACACAGAGTCAACTTTTGTATTAAATTAGGAATTCAATCATTCTGAAAGTGCGTGTACATAATAGGAACAATACACCCTACCTCAGAGTTTAATCAAAAAGTGGCGATCTCGATTCGTTGAATTCTGGTGAATTATCAAACTTAACTACATTTCAGATGTTAACTATATAGGGGGATAGTTCAAATTCAAAAATAAGGAGAGATAATACTTTTTTTTTTTTCGTTATTCAAATTCAACTTAATTTGAACTGTTTTCTATGAGAAAACACGTTTAAAAAATGTCAACGATTTTATAAAATTTAGTTATGAATTTTTGAAGTGGCAAAAACATGCCCCACTAACAATTAACACCGATTCGACTTTTGTATTGAATTAGGAATTCAATCATTCTGAAAGTTCGTGTACATTATAAAAACAATATACCCTACCTCAAACTTTAATCAAAAAGTAATGATCTTGATTCGTTGAATCCTGGTGAATTATCAATCTTAACTACTTTTCCCATGTTAAGTATATGGGGGATAGTTCAAATTCAAAAATATAGAGAGATATTACAAATTTTTTTTTTTTCGATATTCAAATTCAACTTAGTTTGAACCCTCCTCTATGACAAATCACCTTCAAAAAGTGTCAACGATTTTTTAAAAATTAGTTATGAATTTCTGGAGTGGATAAAACATGCCCCACTAACAACGAACACCGATTCAACATTTGTATTGAGTTAGGAATTCAATCATTCTTAAAGTGCGGGTACATGATTAGAACAATATACCCTACCTCAGAGTTCAATAAAAAAGTGGCGATCCTGATTCGTTGAGTTCTTGTGAATTATCAAACTAAACTACTTTTCCCACGTTAAGTATGTGGGGGATAGTTCAAGTTCAAAAATTAGGAGAGATAATTCATATTTTTTCTCGTTATTCAAATTCAACTTAATTTGAACCGTCACACGTTCAAATAGTGTCTACAGTTTTTTAAAAATTAGTTATGAATTTTTGAAGTGGCAACCACAAGCCATACTAGCAGCGAACACCGATTCAACTTTTGTATTGAATTAGGAATTCAATCATTCTGAAAGTGCGTGTACATGATGAGAACAATATACCCTACCTCAGAGTTCAATAAAAATTGGAGATCTCGATTCATTTCTTTATGTTTAATTATCAAACTTAACTACTTTTCCCATGTTAAGTATACGGGGGATAGTTCAAATTCAAAAATAAGGAGAGATAATACTTATTTTTTCTCGTTTTTTAAATTCAACTTAATTTGAACTGTCCTCTATGAGAAAACACGTACAAAAAGTGTCAACGATTTTTTAAAAATTAGTTATGAATTTTTGAATTGGCAAACACATGCCCCATTAGCAACGAACACAGAGTCAACTTTTGTATTAAATTAGGAATTCAATCATTCTGAAAGTGCGTGTACATAATAGGAACAATACACCCTACCTCAGAGTTTAATCAAAAAGTGGCGATCTCGATTCGTTGAATTCTGGTGAATTATCAAACTTAACTACATTTCAGATGTTAACTATATAGGGGGATAGTTCAAATTCAAAAATAAGGAGAGATAATACTTTTTTTTTTTTCGTTATTCAAATTCAACTTAATTTGAACTGTTTTCTATGAGAAAACACGTTTAAAAAATGTCAACGATTTTATAAAATTTAGTTATGAATTTTTGAAGTGGCAAAAACATGCCCCACTAACAATTAACACCGATTCGACTTTTGTATTGAATTAGGAATTCAATCATTCTGAAAGTTCGTGTACATTATAAAAACAATATACCCTACCTCAAACTTTAATCAAAAAGTAATGATCTTGATTCGTTGAATCCTGGTGAATTATCAATCTTAACTACTTTTCCCATGTTAAGTATATGGGGGATAGTTCAAATTCAAAAATATAGAGAGATATTACAAATTTTTTTTTTTTCGATATTCAAATTCAACTTAGTTTGAACCCTCCTCTATGACAAATCACCTTCAAAAAGTGTCAACGATTTTTTAAAAATTAGTTATGAATTTCTGGAGTGGATAAAACATGCCCCACTAACAACGAACACCGATTCAACATTTGTATTGAATTTGAAATTCAATCATTCTGAAAGTGCGTGTACATAATAGAAACAATACACCCTACCTCAGAGTTTAATCAAAAAGTGGCGATCTCGATTCGTTGAATTCTGGTGAATTATCAAACTTAACTACTTTCCCCATGTTAAGTATATGGGGGATAGTTCAAATTTAAAAATATGGAGAGATAATACATATTTTTTCTCGATATTCAAATTCAACTTAATTTGAACCATCCTCTATGACAAAACACCTTCAAAAAGTGTCAACGATTTTTTAAAAATTAGTTATGAATTTCTGAAGTGGCAAAAACATGCCCCACTAACAACGAACACCGATTCAACATTTGTATTGAATTTGAAATTCAATCATTCTGAAAGTGCGTGTACATGATAAGAACAATATATCCTACCTAAGAAATCAATAAAAAAAGTGGCGATCTCGATTCATTGAATTCTGGTGATTTATCAAACTTAACTACTTTTCCCATGTTAAGTTTATAGGTGATATCTCAAATTCAGAAATATGGAGAGATAATCATATTTTTTTTTGTTATTCAAATTCCACATAAGTTGAACCATCTTCTATGAGAAAAAACGTTCAAAAAGTATCAACGATTATTTAAAAATTAGTTATGAATTTTTGAAGTGGCAAACACATGCCCCATTAGCAACGAACACCGAGTCAACTTTTGTATTGAATTAGGAATTCAATCATTCTGAAAGTGCGTGTACATGATTAGAACAATATACTCTACCTCAGAGTTCAATCAAAAAGTGGCGATCTTGATTCGTTGAATTCTGGTGAATAATCAAACATAACTATTTTACCCATGTTAAGTATATGTGGGATAGTTCAAAATCAAAAATATGGAGAGATAATACATATTTTTTCTCGATATTCAAATTCAAGTTAATTTGAACCGTCCTCTATGAGAAAACACGTTCAAAAAGTGTCAACGATTTTTTAAAAATTAGTTATGAATTTGTGAAGTGGCAAACACATGCCCCATTAGCAACGAACACAGAGTCAACTTTTGTATTAAATTAGGAATTCAATCATTCTGAAAGTGCGTGTACATAATAGGAACAATACAACCTACCTCAGAGTTTAATCAAAAAGTGGCGATCTCGATTCGTTGAATTCTGGTGAATTATCAAACTTAACTACATTTCAGATGTTAACTATATAGGGGGATAGTTCAAATTCAAAAATAAGGAGAGATAATACTTTTTTTTTTTTCGTTATTCAAATTCAACTTAATTTGAACTGTTTTCTATGAGAAAACACGTTTAAAAAATGTCAACGATTTTATAAAATTTAGTTATGAATTTTTGAAGTGGCAAAAACATGCCCCACTAACAATTAACACCGATTCGACTTTTGTATTGAATTAGGAATTCAATCATTCTGAAAGTTCGTGTACATTATAAAAACAATATACCCTACCTCAAACTTTAATCAAAAAGTAATGATCTTGATTCGTTGAATCCTGGTGAATTATCAATCTTAACTACTTTTCCCATGTTAAGTATATGGGGGATAGTTCAAATTCAAAAATATAGAGAGATATTACAAATTTTTTTTTTTTCGATATTCAAATTCAACTAAGTTTGAACCCTCCTCTATGACAAATCACCTTCAAAAAGTGTCAACGATTTTTTAAAAATTAGTTATGAATTTCTGGAGTGGATAAAACATGCCCCACTAACAACGAACACCGATTCAACATTTGTATTGAGTTAGGAATTCAATCATTCTTAAAGTGCGGGTACATGATTAGAACAATATACCCTACCTCAGAGTTCAATAAAAAAGTGGCGATCCTGATTCGTTGAGTTCTTGTGAATTATCAAACTAAACTACTTTTCCCACGTTAAGTATGTGGGGGATAGTTCAAGTTCAAAAATTAGGAGAGATAATTCATATTTTTTCTCGTTATTCAAATTCAACTTAATTTGAACCGTCACACGTTCAAATAGTGTCTACAGTTTTTTAAAAATTAGTTATGAATTTTTGAAGTGGCAACCACAAGCCATACTAGCAGCGAACACCGATTCAACTTTTGTATTGAATTAGGAATTCAATCATTCTGAAAGTGCGTGTACATGATGAGAACAATATACCCTACCTCAGAGTTCAATAAAAATTGGAGATCTCGATTCATTTCTTTATGTTTAATTATCAAACTTAACTACTTTTCCCATGTTAAGTATACGGGGGATAGTTCAAATTCAAAAATAAGGAGAGATAATACTTATTTTTTCTCGTTTTTTAAATTCAACTTAATTTGAACTGTCCTCTATGAGAAAACACGTACAAAAAGTGTCAACGATTTTTTAAAAATTAGTTATGAATTTTTGAATTGGCAAACACATGCCCCATTAGCAACGAACACAGAGTCAACTTTTGTATTAAATTAGGAATTCAATCATTCTGAAAGTGCGTGTACAAAATAGGAACAATACACCCTACCTCAGAGTTTAATCAAAAAGTGGCGATCTCGATTCGTTGAATTCTGGTGAATTATCAAACTTAACTACATTTCAGATGTTAACTATATAGGGGGATAGTTCAAATTCAAAAATAAGGAGAGATAATACTTTTTTTTTTTTCGTTATTCAAATTCAACTTAATTTGAACTGTTTTCTATGAGAAAACACGTTTAAAAAATGTCAACGATTTTATAAAATTTAGTTATGAATTTTTGAAGTGGCAAAAACATGCCCCACTAACAATTAACACCGATTCGACTTTTGTATTGAATTAGGAATTCAATCATTCTGAAAGTTCGTGTACATTATAAAAACAATATACCCTACCTCAAACTTTAATCAAAAAGTAATGATCTTGATTCGTTGAATCCTGGTGAATTATCAATCTTAACTACTTTTCCCATGTTAAGTATATGGGGGATAGTTCAAATTCAAAAATATAGAGAGATATTACAAATTTTTTTTTTTTCGATATTCAAATTCAACTTAGTTTGAACCCTCCTCTATGACAAATCACCTTCAAAAAGTGTCAACGATTTTTTAAAAATTAGTTATGAATTTCTGGAGTGGATAAAACATGCCCCACTAACAACGAACACCGATTCAACATTTGTATTGAATTTGAAATTCAATCATTCTGAAAGTGCGTGTACATGATAAGAACAGTATATCCTACCTAAGAAATCAATAAAAAAGTGGCGATCTCAATTCATTGAATTCTGGTGATATATCAAACTTAACTACTTTTCCCATGTTAAGTATATGGGTGATATCTCAAATTCAGAAATATGGAGAGATAATCATATTTTTTTTCGTTATTCAAATTCAACATAAGTTGAACCATCCTCTATGAGAAAAAACGTTCAAAAAGTATCAACGATTATTTAAAAATTAGTTATGAATTTTTGAAGTGGCAAACACATGCCCCATTAGCAACGAACACAGAGTCAACTTTTGTATTAAATTAGGAATTCAATCTTTCTGAATGTGCGTATACATAATAGGAACAATACACCCTACCTCAGAGCTTAATAAAAAAGTGGCGATCTCGATTCGTTGAATTCTGGTGAATTATCAAACTTAACTACCTTTCAGATGTTAACTATATAGGGGGATAGTTCAAATTCAAAAATAAGAAGAGATAATACTTATTTTTTTTTTTTTGTTATTCAAATTCAACTTAATTTGAACTTTTTTCTATGAGAAAACACGTTTAAAAAGTGTCAACGATTTTATAAAATTTAGTTATGAATTTTTGAAGTGGCAAAAACATGCCCCACTAACAATTAACACCGATTCGACTTTTGTATTGAATTAGAAATTCAATCATTCTGAAAGTGCGTGTACATGATAAGAACAATATATCCTACCTAAGAAATCAATAAAAAAGTGGCGATCTCGATTCATTGAATTCTGTTAAATTATCAAACTTAACTACTTTTTCCATTTTAAGTATATGGGGGATAGTTCAAATTCAAAAATATGGAGAGATTATACATATTATTTCTCAATATTCATATTCAACTTAATTTGAACCATCTTCTATGAGAAAAAAAGTTCAAAAAGTATCAACGATTATTTAAAAATTAGTTATGAATTTTTGAAGTGGCAAACACATGCCCCATTAGCAACGAACACCGAGTCAACTTTTGTATTGAATTAGGAATTCAATCATTCTGAAAGTGCGTGTACATGATTAGAACAATATAGTCTACCTCAGAGTTCAATCAAAAAGTGGCGATCTTGATTCGTTGAATTCTTGTGAATTATCAAACATAACTATTTTACCCATGTTAAGTATATGGGGGATAGTTCAAGTTCAAAAATTAGGAGAGATAATTCATATTTTTTCTCGTTATTCAAATTCAACTTAATTTGAACCGTCACACGTTCAAATAGTGTCTACAGTTTTTTAAAAATTAGTTATGAATTTTTGAAGTGGCAACCACATGCCATACTAGCAGCGAACACCGATTCAACTTTTGTATTGAATTAGGAATTCGATCATTCTGAAAGTGCGTGTACATGATGAGAACAATATACCCTACCTCAGAGTTCAATAAAAAGTGGAGATCTCGATTCATTTCATTATGTTTAATTATCAAACTTAACTATTTTTCCCATGTTAAGTATACGGGGGATAGTTCAAATTCAAAAATAAGGAGAGATAATACTTATTTTTTCTCGTTTTTTAAATTCAACTTAATTTGAACCGTACTCTATGAGAAAACACGTTCAAAAAGTGTCAACGATTTTTTAAAAATTAGTTATGAATTTTTGAATTGGCAAACACATGCCCCATTAGCAACGAACACAGAGTCAACTTTTGTATTAAATTAGGAATTCAATCATTCTGAAAGTGCGTGTACATAATACGAACAATACACCCTACCTCAGAGTTTAATCAAAAAGTGGCAATCTCGATTCGTTGAATTCTGGTGAATTATCAAACTTAACTACATTTCAGATGTTAACTATATAGGGGGATAGTTAAAATTCAAAAATAAGGAGAGATAATACTTATTTTTTTTTCGTCATTCAAATTCAACTTAATTTGAACTGTTTTCTATGAGAAAACACGTTTAAAAAGTGTCAACGATTTTATTAAATTTAGTTATGAATTTTTGAAGTGGCAAAAACATGCCCCACTAACAATTAACACCGATTCGACTTTTGTATTGAATTAGGAATTCAATCATTCTGAAAGTTCGTGTATATTATAAAAACAATATACCCTACCTCAAACATTAATAAAATTAATGATCTTGATTCGTTGAATCCTGGTGAATTATCAAACTTAACTACTTTTCCCATGTTAAGTATATGGGGGATAGTTCAAATTCAAAAATATAGAGAGATATTACAATTTTTTTTTTTTCGATATTCAAATTCAACTTAGTTTGAACCGTCCTCTATGACAAATCACCTTCAAAAAGTGTCATCGATTTTTTAAAAATTATTTATGAATTTCTGAATTGGCAAAAACATGCCCCATTAACAACGAACACCGATTCAACATTTGTATTGAATTAGGAATTCAATCATTCTGAAAGTGCGTGTACATGATAAGAACAATATACCCCACCTCAGAGTTTAATAAAAAAGTGGCAATCTCAATTCATTGAATTCTGTTAAATTATCAAACTTAACTACTTTTTCCATTTTAAGTATATGGGGGATAGTTCAAATTCAAAAATATGGAGAGATTATACATATTATTTCTCGATATTCATATTCAACTTAATTTGAACCATCTTCTATGAGAAAACACGTTCAAAAAGTGTCAACGATTTTTTAAAAATTAGTTATGAATTTCTGGAGTGGCAAAAACATGCCCCACTAACAACGAACACCGATTCAACATTTGTATTGAATTTGAAATTCAATCATTCTGAAAGTGCGTGTACATGATAAGAACAATATATCCTACCTAAGAAATCAATAAAAAAGTGGCGATCTCGATTCATTGAATTCTGGTGATATATCAAACTTAACCACTTTTCCCATGTTAAGTATATGGGTGATATCCCAAATTCAGAAATATGGAGAGATAATCATATTTTTTTTCGTTATTCAAATTCAACATAAGTTGAACCATCCTCTATGAGAAAAAACGTTCAAAAAGTATCAACGATTATTTAAAAATTAGTTATGAATTTTTGAAGTGGCAAACACATGCCCCATTAGCAACGAACACCAAGTCAACTTTTGTATTGAATTAGGAATTCAATCATTCTGAAAGTGCGTGTACATGATTAGAACAATATACTCTACCTCAGAGTTCAATCAAAAAGTGGCAATCTTGTTTCGTTGAATTCTGGTGAATTATCAAACATAACTATTTTACCCATGTTAAGTATATGTGGGATAGTTCAAAATCAAAAATATGGAGAGATAATACATATTTTTTCTCGATATTCAAATTCAAGTTAATTTGAACCGTCCTCTATGAGAAAACACGTTCAAAAAGTGTCAACGATTTTTTAAAAATTAATTTTGAATTTCTGAAGTGGCAAAAACATGCCCAACTAACAACGAACACCGATTCAACTTTTGAATTGAATTAGGAATTCAATCATTCTGAAAGTGCGGGTACATGATTAGAACAATATACCCTACCTCAGAGTTCAATAAAAAAGTGGCGATCTTGATTCGTTGAGTTCTGGTGAATTATCAAACTAAACTACCTTTCCCACGTTAAGTATATGGGGGATAGTTCAAGTTCAAAAATTAGGAGAGATAATTCATATTTTTTCTCGTTATTCAAATTCAACTTAATTTGAACCGTCACACGTTCAAATAGTGTCTACAGTTTTTTAAAAATTAGTTATGAATTTTTGAAGTGGCAACCACATGCCATACTAGCAGCGAACACCGATTCAACTTTTGTATTGAATTAGGAATTCAATCATTCTGAAAGTGCGTGTACATGATGAGAACAATATACCCTACCTCAGAGTTAAAAAAAAGTGGAGATCTCGATTCATTTCATTATGTTTAATTATCAAACTTAACTATTTTTCCCATGTTAAGTATACGGGGGATAGTTCAAATTCAAAAATAAGGAGAGATAATACTTATTTTTTCTCGTTTTTTAAATTCAACTTAATTTGAACCGTCCTCTATGAGAAAACACGTTCAAAAAGTGTCAACGATTTTTTAAAAATTAGTTATGAATTTTTGAATTGGCAAACACATGCCCCATTAGCAACGAACACAGAGTCAACTTTTGTATTAAATTAGGAATTCAATCATTCTGAAAGTGCGTGTACATAATAGGAACAATACACCCTACCTCAGAGTTTAATCAAAAAGTGGCGATCTCGATTCGTTGAATTCTGGTGAATTATCAAACTTAACTACTTTTCCCATGTTAAGTATATGGGGGATAGTTCAAATTTAAAAATATGGAGAGATAATACATATTTTTTCTCAATATTCAAATTCAACTTAATTTAAACCATCCTCTATGACAAAACACCTTCAAAAAGTGTCAACGATTTTTTAAAAATTAGTTATGAATTTCTGGAGTGGCAAAAACATGCCCCACTAACAACGAACACCGATTCAACATTTGTATTGAATTTGAAATTCAATCATTCTGAAAGTGCGTGTACATGATAAGAACAATATATCCTACCTAAGAAATCAATAAAAAAGTGGCGATCTCGATTCATTGAATTCTGGTGATATATCAAACTTAACCACTTTTCCCATGTTAAGTATATGGGTGATATCCCAAATTCAGAAATATGGAGAGATAATCATATTTTTTTTCGTTATTCAAATTCAACATAAGTTGAACCATCCTCTATGAGAAAAAACGTTCAAAAAGTATCAACGATTATTTAAAAATTAGTTATGAATTTTTGAAGTGGCAAACACATGCCCCATTAGCAACGAACACCAAGTCAACTTTTGTATTGAATTAGGAATTCAATCATTCTGAAAGTGCGTGTACATGATTAGAACAATATACTCTACCTCAGAGTTCAATCAAAAAGTGGCAATCTTGTTTCGTTGAATTCTGGTGAATTATCAAACATAACTATTTTACCCATGTTAAGTATATGTGGGATAGTTCAAAATCAAAAATATGGAGAGATAATACATATTTTTTCTCGATATTCAAATTCAAGTTAATTTGAACCGTCCTCTATGAGAAAACACGTTCAAAAAGTGTCAACGATTTTTTAAAAATTAATTTTGAATTTCTGAAGTGGCAAAAACATGCCCAACTAACAACGAACACCGATTCAACTTTTGAATTGAATTAGGAATTCAATCATTCTGAAAGTGCGGGTACATGATTAGAACAATATACCCTACCTCAGAGTTCAATAAAAAAGTGGCGATCTTGATTCGTTGAGTTCTGGTGAATTATCAAACTAAACTACCTTTCCCACGTTAAGTATATGGGGGATAGTTCAAGTTCAAAAATTAGGAGAGATAATTCATATTTTTTCTCGTTATTCAAATTCAACTTAATTTGAACCGTCACACGTTCAAATAGTGTCTACAGTTTTTTAAAAATTAGTTATGAATTTTTGAAGTGGCAACCACATGCCATACTAGCAGCGAACACCGATTCAACTTTTGTATTGAATTAGGAATTCAATCATTCTGAAAGTGCGTGTACATGATGAGAACAATATACCCTACCTCAGAGTTAAAAAAAAGTAGAGATCTCGATTCATTTCATTATGTTTAATTATCAAACTTAACTATTTTTCCCATGTTAAGTATACGGGGGATAGTTCAAATTCAAAAATAAGGAGAGATAATACTTATTTTTTCTCGTTTTTTAAATTCAACTTAATTTGAACCGTCCTCTATGAGAAAACACGTTCAAAAAGTGTCAACGATTTTTTAAAAATTAGTTATGAATTTTTGAATTGGCAAACACATGCCCCATTAGCAACGAACACAGAGTCAACTTTTGTATTAAATTAGGAATTCAATCATTCTGAAAGGGCGTGTACATAATAGGAACAATACACCCTACCTCAGAGTTTAATCAAAAAGTGGCGATCTCGATTCGTTGAATTCTGGTGAATTATCAAACTTAACTACATTTCAGATGTTAACTATATAGGGGGATAGTTCAAATTCAAAAATAAGGAGAGATAATACTTATTTTTTTTTCGTCATTCAAATTCAACTTAATTTGAACTGTTTTCTATGAGAAAACACGTTTAAAAAGTGTCAACGATTTTATAAAATTTAGTTATGAATTTTTGAAGTGGCAAAAACATGCCCCACTAACAATTAACACCGATTCGACTTTTGTATTGAATTAGGAATTCAATCATTCTGAAAGTTCGTGTATATTATAAAAACAATATACCCTACCTCAAACTTTAATCAAAAAGTAATGATCTTGATTCGTTGAATCCTGGTGAATTATCAAACTTAACTACTTTTCCCATGTTAAGTATATGGGGGATAGTTCAAATTCAAAAATATAGAGAGATATTACAAATTTTTTTTTTTCGATATTCAAATTCAACTTAGTTTGAACCGTCCTCTATGACAAATCACCTTCAAAAAGTGTCATCGATTTTTTAAAAATTATTTATGAATTTCTGAAGTGGCAAAAACATGCCCCACTAACAACGAACACCGATTACACATTTGTATTGAATTAGGAATTCAATCATTCTGAAAGTGCGTGTACATGATAAGAACAATATACCCCACCTCAGAGTTTAATAAAAAAGTGGCAATCTCAATTCATTGAATTCTGTTAAATTATCAAACTTAACTACTTTTTCCATTTTAAGTATATGGGGGATAGTTCAAATTCAAAAATATGGAGAGATTATACATATTATTTCTCGATATTCATATTCAACTTAATTTGAACCATCTTCTATGAGAAAACACGTTCAAAAAGTGTCAACGATTTTTTAAAAATTAGTTATGAATTTTTGAAGTGGCAAAAACATGCCCCACTAACAATTAACACCGATTCGACTTTTGATTTGAATTAGGAATTCAATCATTCTGAAAGTTCGTGTACATGATAAAAACAATATATCCTACCTAAGAAATCAATAAAAAAGTGGCGATCTTGATTCATTGAATTCTGGTGATATATCAAACTTAACTACTTTTCCCATGTTAAGTACAGAGTGAACCACAATTCGCGTGCCAACTTCTTTCGTAAATTTGGTATTGCAAAAATTTTCGTACAAACTTCAAATTTGGTACACTTGTAGCTGAGGGTTGTAAAAATTAGTCGAGGGTGTTAAATTTTTTATTGGATACCAATAACACTCCTTTCAGGGGTGGTTTTTAAAAAAATTATTTTCGCCTTATGGGAATTCAATGTTAAATACAACTTTTTTTGAAATCATTGGAATTTTGCGGAAAAAGTTTCTAGCATAGGGTAATTGACCATCCTGAACTCAGAAATAATTTTAGATTTTTTCCCCGACGCACCCCTGAGGGTGGAGACCTACCCCTAAAATCCATTTTCCTTAAAAATTGTGCTAAAATTATGAAATTAATTTTCAAGGGGTAATCGAACCTCCTGAACTCGGAAATAATTTTAGATTTTTTCCCCGACGCACCCCTGAGGGTGGAGACCTACCCCTAAAATCCATTTTCCTTAAAAATTATGCTAAAATTATGAAATTAATTTTCAAGGGGTAATCGAACCTCCTGAACTCGGAAATAATTTTAGATTTTTTTCCCTGACGCACCCCTGAGGGTAAAGACCTACCCCTAAAATCCATTTTTCTTAAAAATTGTGCTAAAATTATGAAATTAATTTTCTAGGAGTAATCGACCCTCCTGAACTCGGAAGTAATTTTAGATTTTTTCCCCGACGCACTCCTGAGGGTGGAGAACTACCCCTAAAATCCATTTTCCTTAAAAATTGTGATAAAATTGTAAAATTAATTTTCAAGGTGTACTCTACCCTTCTGAACTCGGAAATAATTTTAGATTTTTTCCCTAACGCAACCCTGAGGGTCAACGGCTACCGACCATATCTTTTCTCCTTAATAATCGAGTAGAAATTGTGAATTAAATTTTTTTCGGAATTTATCAAAATCTTTCATAAAAAAAAATCACAGACTCACCTCTTCACTTGCAGCATGACGATGGATGTGTTCACCGTTAATTGCATGGCGTGAAGGCACATGTTGGTCTGCACAACGAGGCTATGTGTGCTCTTAACAACTGAGATGTAACCAATTCCACATAACGTCTGTCACTTTCAGCTCGTCAATGGTCTCAAATCTCTTTCTGAAGAAAAATGTTCACAAGAAGAGATTTGAGACGAATTGACAAACAGAAAGTGGAGATCAGACGTTGCATGGAATTAGTCACACCTCAGACGTTAGAGGCTATGCACCTACACACATAGCCACGTTGAGCGGACCAACATGTGCCATCACGCCAATTAACGGTGGACACATTGAGTGAAACCACTGTCATGCTACAAGTGAAGGGGTCAGTCTGGGATATTTTTTCTCTGAAAAATTTCGATACATCCTGAAAAAAAATTAATTCGCAATTTCTACTCGATAATTAAGAAAGAAGGATATGGTGGGTAGCAGCTAGTTTCCCCTCAGAGTTGCATCGAGGAAAAAAATCAAAAATTAGTTCCGAGTTCAGGAGGGTCAATTACACCTAGGAAATTAATTTCACAATTTTTAAGGAAAATGGATTTTAGAGGTAGGTCTCCACCCTCAGGGGTGCGTCAAAGAAAAAATTTAAAATTATTTCCGAGTTCAGGAGGGTCGATTACTCCTTGAAAATTAATTTCATAATTTTAGCACAATTTTTAAGAAAAATGGATTTTAGGGGTAGGTCTCCACCCTCAGGGGTGCGTCAGGGAAAAAAATCTAAAATTATTTCCGAGTTCAGGAGGATCGATTACTCCTTGAAAATTTATTTCATAATTTTAGCACAATTTTTAAGGAAAATGGATTTTAGGGGTAGGTCTCCACCCTCAGGGGTGCGTCGGGGAAAAAATCTAAAATTATTTCCGAGTTCAGGAGGGTCGATTACCCCTTGAAAATTAATTTCATAATTTTAGCACAATTTTTAAGGAAAATGGATTTTAGGGGTAGGTCTCCACCCTCAGGGGTGCGTCGGGGAAAAAATCTAAAATTATTTCCGAGTTCAGGAGGGTCGATTACCCCTTGAAAATTAATTTCATAATTTTAGCACAATTTTTAAGGAAAATGGATTTTAGGGGTAGGTCTCCACCCTCAGGGGTGCGTCGGGGAAAAAATCTAAAATTATTTCTGAGTTCAGGACGGTCGATTACCCTATGCTAGAAACTTTTTCCGCAAAATTCCAATGATTTCAAAAAAAGTTGTATTTAACATTGAATTCCCATAAGGCGAAAATAATTTTTTTAAAAACCACCCCTGAAAGGGGTGTTATTGGTGTCCAATAAAAATTTTAACACCCTCAACTAATTTTTACAACCCTCAGCTACAAGTGTACCAAGTTTGAAGTTTGTGCGAAAATTTTTGCAATACCAAATTTACGAAAAAAGTTGGCACGCGAATTGTGGTTCACTCTGTATATGGGTGATATCCCAAATTCAGAAATATGGAGAGATAATCATATTTTTTTTCGTTATTCAAATTCAACATAAGTTGAACCATCCTCTATGAGAAAAAACGTTCAAAAAGTATCAACGATTATTTAAAAATTAGTTATGAATTTTTGAAGTGGCAAACACATGCCCCATTAGCAACGAACACCAAGTCAACTTTTGTATTGAATTAGGAATTCAATCATTCTGAAAGTGCGTGTACATGATTAGAACAATATACTCTACCTCAGAGTTCAATCAAAAAGTGGCAATCTTGTTTCGTTGAATTCTGGTGAATTATCAAACATAACTATTTTACCCATGTTAAGTATATGTGGGATAGTTCAAAATCTAAAATATGGAGAGATAATACATATTTTTTCTCGATATTCAAATTCAAGTTAATTTGAACCGTCCTCTATGAGAAAACACGTTCAAAAAGTGTCAACGATTTTTTAAAAATTAGTTTTGAATTTCTGAAGTGGCAAAAACATGCCCAACTAACAACGAACACCGATTCAATTTTTGTATTGAGTTAGGAATTCAATCATTCATAAAGTGCGGGTACATGATTAGAACAATATACCCTACCTCAGAGTTCAATAAAAAAGTGGCGATCCTGATTCGTTGAGTTCTGGTGAATTATCAAACTAAACTACCTTTCCCACGTTAAGTATATGGGGGATAGTTCAAGTTCAAAAATTAGGAGTGATAATTCATATTTTTTCTCGTTATTCAAATTCAACTTAATTTGAACCGTCACACGTTCAAATAGTGTCTACAGTTTTTTAAAAATTAGTTATGAATTTTTGAAGTGGCAACCACATGCCATACTAGCAGCGAACACCGATTCAACTTTTGTATTGAATTAGGAATTCAATCATTCTGAAAGGGCGTGTACATGATGAGAACAATATACCTTACCTCAGAGTTCAATAAAAAAGTGGAGATCTCGATTCATTTCATTATGTTTAATTATCAAACTTAACTACTTTTCCCATGTTAAGTATACGGGGGATAGTTCAAATTCAAAAATAAGGAGAGATAATACTTATTCTTTCTCGTTTTTTAAATTCAACTTAATTTGAACCGTCCTCTATGAGAAAACACGTTCAAAAAGTGTCAACGATTTATTAAAAATTAGTTATGAATTTTTGAATTGGCAAACACATGCCTCATTAGCAACGAACACAGAGTCAACTTTTGTATTAAATTAGGAATTCAATCTGTCTGAATGTACGTATACATAATAGGAACAATACACCCTACCTCAGAGTTTAATAAAAATGTGGCGATCTCGATTCGTTGAATTCTGGTGAATTATCAAACTTAACTACTTTTCTCATGTTAAGTATATGGGGGATAGTTCAAATTCAAAAATATGGAGAGATAATACATATTTTTTCTCGATATTCAAAATCAACTTAATTTGAACCATCCTCTATGACAAAACACCTTCAAAAAGTGTCAATGGTTTTTTAAAAATTAGTTATGAATTTTTGAAGTGGCAAACACATGCCATACTAGCAACGAACACCAATTCAACTTTTGAATTGAATTAGGAATTCAATCATTCTGAAAGTGCGTGTACAAGATAAGAACAATATACCCTACCTCAGAGTTTAATAAAAAAAGTCGCAATCTCAATTCATTGAAATCTGTTGAATTATCAAACTTAACTACTTTTTCCATTTTAAGTATATGGGGGATAGTTCAAAATCAAAAATATGGAGAGATTATACATATTTTTTCTCGTGATTCAAAATCAACTTAATTTGAACCATCCTCTATGACAAAACACCTTCAAAAAGTGTCAATGGTTTTTTAAAAATTAGTTATGAATTTTTGAAATGGCAAACACATGCCATACTAGCAACGAACACCAATTCAACTTTTGAATTGAATTAGGAATTCAATCATTCTGAAAGTGCGTGTACATGATTAGAACACTATACCCTACCTAAGAGTTCAATAAAAAAGTGGCGATCTCGATTCATTGAATTCTGGTGAATTATCAAACATAACTATTTTACCCATGTTAAGTATATGGGGGATAGTTCAAATTCAAAAATAAGGAGAGATAATACTTATTTTTTCTCGTTTTTTAAATTCAACTTAATTTGAACCGTCCTCTATGAGAAAACACGTTCAAAAATTGTCAACGATTTTTTAAAAATTAGTTATGAATTTTTGAATTGGCAAACACATGCCCCATTAGCAACGAACACAGAGTCAACTTTTGTATTAAATTAGGAATTCAATCATTCTGAAAGTGCGTGTACATAATAGGAACAATACACCCTACCTCAGAGTTTAATCAAAAAGTGGCGATCTCGATTCGTTGAATTCTGGTGAATTATCAAACTTAACTACATTTCAGATGTTAACTATATAGGGGGATAGTTCAAATTCAAAAATAAGGAGAGATAATACTTATTTTTTTTTCGTCATTCAAATTCAACTTAATTTGAACTGTTTTCTATGAGAAAACACGTTTAAAAAGTGTCAACGATTTTATAAAATTTAGTTATGAATTTTTGAAGTGGCAAAAACATGCCCCACTAACAATTAACACCGATTCGACTTTTGTATTGAATTAGGAATTCAATCATTCTGAAAGTTCGTGTATATTATAAAAACAGTATACCCTACCTCAAACTTTAATCAAAAAGTAATGATCTTGATTCGTTGAATCCTGGTGAATTATCAAACTTAACTACTTTTCTCATGTTAAGTATATGGGGGATAGTTCAAATTCAAAAATATGGAGAGATAATACATATTTTTTCTCGATATTCAAAATCAACTTAATTTGAACCATCTTCTATGACAAAACACCTTCAAAAAGTGTCAATGGTTTTTTAAAAATTATTTATGAATTTTTGAAGTGGCAAACACATGCCATACTAGCAACGAACACCAATTCAACTTTTGAATTGAATTAGGAATTCAATCATTCTGAAAGTGCGTGTACAAGATAAGAACAATATACCCTACCTCAGAGTTTAATAAAAAAGTGGCGATCTCGATTCATTGAATTCTGGTGAATTATCAAACATAACTATTTTACCCATGTTAAGTATATGGGGGATAGTTCAAGTTCAAAAATTACGAGAGATAATTCATATTTTTTCTCGTTATTCAAATTCAACTTAATTTGAACCATCACACGTTCAAAAAGTGTCTACAATTTTTTAAAAATTAGTTATGAATTTTTAAAGTGGCAACCACATGCGTTACTAGCAGCGAACACCGATTCAACTTTTGTATTGAATTAGGAATTCAATCATTCTGAAAGTGCGTGTACATGATGAGAACAATATACCCTACCTCAGAGTTCAATAAAAAAGTGGAGATCTCGATTCATTTCATTATGTTTAATTATCAAACTTAACTACTTTTCCCATGTTAAGGATACGGGGGATTGTTCAAATTCAAAAATAAGGAGAGATAATACTTATTCTTTCTCGTTTTTTAAATTCAACTTAATTTGAACCGTCCTCTATGAGAAAACACGTTCAAAAAGTGTCAACGATTTTTTAAAAATTAGTTATGAATTTTTGAATTGGCAAACACATGCCCCATTAGCAACGAACACAGAGTCAACTTTTGTATTAAATTAGGAATTCAATCTTTCTGAATGTACGTATACATAATAGGAACAATACACCCTACCTCAGAGTTTAATCAAAAAGTGGCGATCTCGATTCGTTGAATTCTGGTGAATTATCAAACTTAACTACCTTTCAGATGTTAACTATATAGGGGGATAGTTCAAATTCAAAAATAAGGAGAGATAATACTTATTTTTTTTTGTTATTCAAATTCAACTTAATTTGAACTTTTTTCTATGAGAAAACACGTTTAAAAAGTGTCAGCGATTTTATAAAATTTAGTTATGAATTTTTGAAGTGGCAAAAACATGCCCCACTAACATTTAACACCGATTCGACTTTTGAATTGAATTAGGAATTCAATCATTCTGAAAGTTCGTGTACATTATAAAAACAATATACCCTACCTCAAAGTTTAATCAAAAAGTTGCGATCTTGATTCGTTGAATTTTTGTGAATTATCAAACTTAACTACTTTTCTCATGTTAAGTATATGGGGGATAGTTCAAATTCAAAAATATGGAGAGATAATACATATTTTTTCTCGATATTCAATTTCAACTTAATTTGAACCGTCCTCTATGACAAAACACCTTCAAAAAGTGTCAACGATTTTTTAAAAATTATAATGAGTTTCTGAAGTGGCAAAAACATGCCCCACTAAAAACGAACACCGATTCAACATTTGTATTGAATTAGGAATTCAATCATTCTGAAAGTGCGTGTACAAGATAAGAACAATATACCCTACCTCAGAGTTTAATAAAAAAAGTCGCAATCTCAATTCATTGAAATCTGTTGAATTATCAAACTTAACTACTTTTTCCATTTTAAGTATATGGAGGATAGTTCAAAATCAAAAATATGGAGAGATTATACATATTTTTTCTCGTGATTCAAAATCAACTTAATTTGAACCATCCTCTATGACAAAACACCTTCAAAAAGTGTCAATGGTTTTTTAAAAATTAGTTATGAATTTTTGAAATGGCAAACACATGCCATACTAGCAACGAACACCAATTCAACTTTTGAATTGAATTAGGAATTCAATCATTCTGAAAGTGCGTGTACATGATAAGAACACTATACCCTACCTAAGAGTTCAATAAAAAAGTGGCGATCTCGATTCATTGAATTCTGGTGAATTATCAAACATAACTATTTTACCCATGTTAAGTATATGGGGGATAGTTCAAGTTCAAAAATTACGAGAGATAATTCATATTTTTTCTCGTTATTCAAATTCAACTTAATTTGAACCATCACACGTTCAAAAAGTGTCTACAGTTTTTTAAAAATTAGTTATGAATTTTTGAAGTGGCAACCACATGCCATACTAGCAGCGAACACCGATTCAACATTTGTATTGAATTTGAAATTCAATCATTCTGAAAGTGCGTGTACATGATAAGAACAATATATCCTACCTAAGAAATCAATAAAAAAGTGGCGATCTCGATTCATTGAATTCTTGTGATTTATCAAACTTAACTACTTTTCCCATGTTAAGCATATGGGTGATATCTCAAATTCAGAAATATGGAGAGATAATCATATTTTTTTTTTCGTTATTCAAATTCCACATAAGTTGAACCATCCTCTATGAGAAAAAACGTTCAAAAAGTATCAACGATTATTTAAAAATTAGTTATGAATTTTTGAAGTGGCAAACACATGCCCCATTAGCAACGAACACCAAGTCAACTTTTGTATTGAATTAGGAATTCAATCATTCTGAAAGTGCGTGTACATGATTAGAACAATATACTCTACCTCAGAGTTCAATCAAAAAGTGGCGATCTTGATTCGTTGAATTCTGGTGAATTATCAAACATAACTATTTTACCCATGTTAAGTATATGTGGGATAGTTCAAAATCAAAAATATGGAGAGATAATACATATTTTTTCTCGATATTCAAATTCAAGTTAATTTGAACCGTCCTCTATTAGAAAACACGTTCAAAAAGTGTCAACGATTTTTTAAAAATTAGTTATGAATTTGTGAAGTGGCAAAAATATGCCCAACTAACAACGAAAACCGATTCAATTTTTGTATTGAGTTAGGAATTCAATCATTCTTAAAGTGCGGGTACATGATTAGAACAATATACCCTACCTCAGAGTTCAATAAAAAAGTGGCGATCCTGATTCGTTGAGTTCTTGTGAATTATCAAACTAAACTACTTTTCCCACGTTAAGTATATGGGGGATAGTTCAAGTTCAAAAATAAGGAGAGATAATACTTATTTTTTCTCGTTTTTTAAATTCAACATAATTTGAACCGTCCTCTATGAGAAAACACGTTCAAAAAGTGTCAACGATTTTTTAAAAATTAGTTATGAATTTTTGAATTGGCAAACACATGCCCCATTAGCAACGAACACAGAGTCAACTTTTGTATTAAATTAGGAATTCAATCATTCTGAAAGTGCGTGTACATAATAGGAACAATACACCCTACCTCAGAGTTTAATCAAAAAGTGGCGATCTCGATTCGTTGAATTCTGGTGAATTATCAAACTTAACTACATTTCAGATGTTAACTATATAGGGGGATAGTTCAAATTCAAAAATAAGGAGAGATAATACTTATTTTTTTTTCGTTATTCAAATTCAACTTAATTTGAACTGTTTTCTATGAGAAAACACGTTTAAAAAGTGTCAACGATTTTATAAAATTTAGTTATGAATTTTTGAAGTGGCAAAATAATTCCCCACTAACAATTAACACCGATTCGACTTTTGTATTGAATTAGGAATTCAATCATTCTGAAAGTGCGTTTACATGATAAGAACAATATACCCCACCTCAGAGTTTAATAAAAAAGTGGCAATCTCAATTCATTGAATTCTGTTAAATTATCAAACTTAACTACATTTTCCATTTAAGTATATGGGGGATAGTTCAAATTCAAAAATATGGAGAGATTATACATATTATTTCTCGATATTCATATTCAACTTAATGTGAACCATCTTCTATGAGAAAACACGTTCAAAAAGTGTCAACGATTTTTTAAAAATTAATTATGAATTTCTGAATTGGCAAAAACATGCCCCATTAGCAACGAACACAGAGTCAACTTTTGTAATAAATTAGGAATTCAATCATTCTGAAAGTACGTATACATAATAGGAACAATACACCCTACCTCAGAGTTTAATCAAAAAGTGGCGATCTCGATTCGTTGAATTCTGGTGAATTATCAAACTTAACTACTTTTCAGATGTTAACTATATAGGGGGATAGTTCAAATTAAAAAATAAGGAGAGATAATACTTATTTTTTTTTTCGTTATTCAAATTCAATTTAATTTGAACTGTTTTCTATGAGAAAACACGTTTGAAAAGTGTCAACGATTTTTTAAAAATTAGTTATGAATTTTTGAAGTGGCAAAAACATGCCTCACTAACAATTAACACCGATTCGACTTTTGATTTGAATTAGGAATTCAATCATTCTGAAAGTTCGTGTACATGATAAAAACAATATACCCTACCTTAGAGATTAATCAAGAAGTGGCGATCTCGATTCGTTGAATTCTGGTGAATTATCAAACTTAACTACTTTTCCCATGTTAAGTATATGGGGGATAGTTCAAATTTAAAAATATGGAGAGATAATACATATTTTTTCTCGATATTCAAATTCAACTTAATTTAAACCATCCTCTATGACAAAACACCTTCAAAAAGTGTCAACGATTTTTTAAAAATTAGTTATGAATTTCTGGAGTGGCAAAAACATGCCCCACTAACAACGAACACCGATTCAACATTTGTATTGAATTTGAAATTCAATCATTCTGAAAGTGCGTGTACATGATAAGAACAATATATCCTACCTAAGAAATCAATAAAAAAGTGGCGATCTCGATTCATTGAATTCTGGTGACATATCAAACTTAACTACTTTTTCCATGTTAAGTATATGGGTGATATCTCAAATTGAGAAATATGGAGAGATAATCTTATTTTTTTTCGTTATTCAAATTCAACATAAGTTGAACCATCCTCTATGAGAAAAAACGTTCAAAAAGTATCAACGATTATTTAAAAATTAGTTATGAATTTTTGAAGTGGCAAACACATGCCCCATTAGCAACGAACACCAAGTCAACTTTTGTATTGAATTAGGAATTCAATCAATCTGAAAGTGCGTGTACATGATTAGAACAATATACTCTACCTCAGAGTTCAATCAAAAAGTGGCAATCTTGTTTCGTTGAATTTTGGTGAATTATCAAAAATAACTATTTTACCCATGTATATGGGGGATAGTTCAAATTCAAAAATATGGAGAGATAATACATATTTTTTCTCGATATTCAAATTCAAGTTAATTTGAACCGTCCTTTATGTGAAAACACGTTCAAAAAGTGTCAACGATTTTTTAAAAATTAGTTTTGAATTTCTGAAGTGGCAAAAACATGCCCCACTAACAACGAACACCGATTCAATTTTTGTATTGAGTTAGGAATTCAATCATTTTTAAAGTGCGGGTACATGATTAGAACAATATACCCTACCTCAGAGTTCAATAAAAAAGTGGCGATCCTGATTCGTTGAGTTCTGGTGAATTATTAAACTAAACTACCTTTCCCACGTTAAGTATATGGGGGATAGTTCAAGTTCAAAAATTAGGAGAGATAATTCATATTTTTTCTCGTTATTCAAATTCAACTTAATTTGAACCGTCACACGTTCAAATAGTGTCTACAGTTTTTTAAAAATTAGTTATGAATTTTTGAAGTGGAAAAAACATGCCCCACTAAACAATGAACACCAATTCGAATTTTGTATTGAATTAGGATATCAATCATTCTGAAAGTGCGTGTACATGATAAAAACAATATACCCTACCTCAGACTTTAATCAAAAAGTGATAATAATAATAATAATAATAATAATTTATTTTCGAATAGCTGGTTGTACATTACACAACATGATTCACGTCCAGAAGAAAATTAATAGATAAAAAGTACATGCAAAATTAACCATTTATAAATCTAAATACTAACAATAACAAGTTATAACATAACACAAATACAATCTATTCATTAAAAGTTAAATCAATAAGAAATTACTTATCAACATACATTTTCTGGCAATTTGTTTGAATCAAACTCTTTTATTGAATAATATTCCTTGCCAACAAGCACAGATTTTAGTTTATTTTTAAAAAGAACATCGCTACCTATCTCTCTTAATGATTTTGGCAGGAAGTCATAAATTTTTGCAGTTTGGTACAAAGAACTTTTTTCAAGCAAAGCAGAACAGTGCTTTTCAACTGAAACTTTGCCTTTGTTCCGCGTGCAATATGAATGATTATCACTATTATGAACGTACAGGTCAGGATGTTTACGCTTATACATACAACAATTTAATATATAAATACCTGGCAAGGTTAAAATGTTAAGTCGCTTAAAGTGCGACACACATGTGTCTTTTTTTTTAAAAAATAATATTGTTCTCAAAGCACGTTTCTGTAAAATAAAAAGTCTATTAAATTGTTCTGAGTATCTACCCCAGAAAATAATACCGTAAGACAGATGAGGATAAACAAATGCGTAGTGTATAGATAGCAAAGACTGTTGCGATACATGATTTCTAATTGAGTAAAGAACAAAATTTGCCCAGTTAATTTTTTTACAGATTTCATTGACGTGAAAATTCCAGTCTAATGATTCGTCTAAGTATAAACCTAAAAATTTTACATTAGAAACTCTTGAGATTGGTTTGTTCATTAACTTAATCAAAAAACTTTTGTCAGGCACTGTCTTTTTGGTGTGAAATTGTATAAAAACTGTTTTCTCAGTATTTAAAATTAGTCTGTTTTTCCCTCCCCAAGATTCGACTTCATTAACTGTAATATTAGCCTTACGAATCAGATCCTCTTCAGAGTCTGCAGTTACTATAGCCGTAACGTCGTCAGCATACTTAATAATTTTAGCATTTTTTACATGATCTGGCAAATCGTTAGTACTTAAACCGAACAAATTACAAGATATTTTCCCTCCTTGAGGAATACCAAGAGTAACAGGAAGAGGATCTGATTTTACATTAATATCAACATACTGGGATCGATCTGATAAATAAGATTCTATTAAAGACAGGCTATTAATATCACAACCAATATTGTGCATTTTTTTTAAGATAATATTTTTGTCTAAACTATCAAATGCCTTAGAAAAATCAAAAAATAAAGCAAGGCAATGTTTTTTCCCGTCAATATTTTTATAAATTTCATTCAATAAATCAAACGAGGCCGTAGTTGTGGATTTATTTTTTAGAAAACCGTGTTCACAGTTAGATATTAGATTATTATCACGTCTATAATCCATTAACTGACCATCTAAGACACTCTCAAACGGTTTACCAACAGCCGAGTTAAGGGTAATTGGTCTATAATTGTTTATATTTATTTTTGGACCTTTTTTATGCACTGGCTTAACTCTTGAATTTTTTAAAATTTTAGGGAATCTACATATGGAAATCGACTGATTTATTAGGGTTGCTAAAGGCACTGCTAACAAAGGGGCACAATATTTTAAAACAATGTACGGAATACCATCCGGGCCAGCAGCGCTTTTATTTGGAAGCGATTTTAATTCTTTTAAAATGGTAAGATGTGATATTTGTTGGAAACTAAAATTGGCATTATTTTGGGGAAGTTGACTAATATCCATAGGTTGGACTGGCACCGGAAAATTTTCCTGCACCATTTTTTCAATGTTCTTTACAAAAAAACTATTGAATGAATTACTTATTTCAACTGGGTCAGATATTTTCTTATCTCCTACCAAAAGCTCCTCTATATGAAAATTAGGTTTCGCATTAACATTGCATTCTCGTTTAATAATATTCCAAGTTGCTTTCATTTTATTTTCAGCGGAATTTAACTCCTTGTCATTCTCCTTCTTTCTGGCATCTGACATATTATTTCTATGTTGTTTAATATCAGTTCTATATTGTTGCATTAAAAGTTGGTCATTTTTGGCTACTTTATGAAACTCCCGTAATCTACTGCTTTCAACAACAAATTGCGGATTATTTAGAATCCACGCAGGCTTAGGACATTTTACTGCAGTCGATTTTTTTTGTAATGGGAAAGCTTCGTTGAAATGATATAACAAAATATCAAAAAAATTTTGCCAATTTTGTTCTAAATCAATATTTGGTGAAAGTAATGGGTTCCAATCCTCCCGCATCAATATTTTAAAAAAATAATCTAAATTATCTGGGCTGAAATTTCTGAAGTAGTATTCATCTTTTTGGTTTCCGTTACATTTGGGAGTTATTTCATACAAATTACTTAATACAGTATAGCAATGATCAGACAGAAACGTCTTTGTTGTAGAACAATGTACAATTACATCACAATCGTTAGTAATAATATGGTCAATTAAAGTTGCTGAGCTATCAGCTATTCTAGTGGGGTTTTTGTTTATTACAAATAGGTTAAAAGACTCTAAAACATCATTATACAAATTAACTATTGAATTACTTTTGTTTAGATTAATATTTACATCACCTCCCAAAATTATTGAATCGTATTTTTTTGACAGCTGAATTATTTTTTGACATGTTTCTTCCAAACAAATGAGAAAATGATTGATGTTTGACTTCACAAATTCACCATCAATTTTTAATTGAAATTTTGGATCATCCGGAGGACGATAAATGGATGCAATGTAAATATTTTTTGAATTCTGAATTTTAATTTTAGCAGCAGAACATTCAAAGCAGGATTCTACGGACTGAACATGTATTTTTTCTGCATGCAAAGTCTTACGTACAAATATTGCAACCCCTCCTTTTCTCCTGGCTGGCCTGCAATAATATGAGATTAGGTTATAATTTTGGAGCTTAACTATATTAATTTCATGCTCCTTTAAACCATGCTCACAAATAAGTAACACATCAATATTTTCAGACTCTATAAGGTTTTCTAGAGGTGATAATTTAGCTCGGAGGCCAGGGATATTTAATTGAAAAACTTTTAGATATTGATGTGATACTGTTATGTTTGAATTTTTGTTATAAAATGTGGCCCTAGGTTTTTTTACCTTGGGGCTGTTTTTGGGAGAGAGAATGTGAGCGTAGTTTTTTGGGTGATAAAGTTAACTCTGCAGTCTGAAAAACTTGTGGAGGCTCAGATTCTACTTCCTGAGTACATTGGTTATGCACAGATGTTTGTTCTACTGCTTTTTTAGACTCTGGAAGGGTAGGTATATTTTGTGAGCTACACAACTGAGAAGTTTCATTTGACAAAGTTGAATTTTCAGACTGTAAAACTTTCATATCATTTAGCAGCAAATCATTATTTAACTGTTCCTCATTTTCCATGCAAATAGAAATTAACTGTTGGATTCTTGGTGCTAATTTATTCAAATCAACAAAATTCGGGGGTTGAAGGAATTTGGGGTTATCCACACTAATACCTGATTCACTAATGTTGGTGGGACTTATAACTTCTGAGGACGTGGGGCGTGCTGACTCATCAGCAGAAATTGAGACACCCTCCACCATGGTCTCAGTAGCAGGTGGGAGCTTGTCGATGTTCAGTTCGTGCTCGAGACTCTCCACCAACGTCCCGTCGTTCACCGCCGGACACTCGGGGATAAGTGTGGGCGGGGCGCCGTCGTTCGCCAACACAAGCTCTGACTCCAGCTTGGTCGGGGTAGGGGCCTTCTGCTTCTGCTGCTTAGCTGTGGTTGGCGCCGGCGGCCCCTCCGCCCCCACAGTATTAGGCATGACTGCTGGGGAACGGGTACTCTCTAGCGAGGTAGAGGTCTGGCTGATTTCAGGGGTAGCATGAGCCGCCGGGTGGGAAGAGGGAGGGACACTAGCTGGATTAGCGGTTGCTAGTGTAGAGTTGGCTGATTCATGAAACAAAGCCTTAACTGATGTTTCATTTTCTGCATTTTCTCTATCTCTCCACGCATAATATGCGATAATTTCAATATCAATATCATGAAATATTGAAATTATGTCTCGTTTAATAACAGACCAGCTGAAACCATCTCTACCACAGGCAAGACGGGGTATAGCCAACTTTTTTATACCCAATATTTCACATGCCTTCTTTAAATTCTTTAAAGAAAGAATAATATTGGAGTGATCAGGATAACTATTGGGTGTAGCTTTCGTTACTAAGTAGAACACATATTTGTCACCTGATGGTAGTATAGCCACCTGACCAGATGTCTTTAGTTGACTTCTCAGAAATTGAGTTTGTCCAAACTTCTTTTTGAATTGTGGTGCAATCCCACGCCTTTGTGTAATTTTCTCATCGACACAGTGAGCAAGCGACGTGTCCGGGGGTGAGGTGAAAATGTCACCCTTTCTCTCCACAAATCGGAAATTTTTGTGATTATTTCTGCTAAAATTACCGATATTTTGACGACGTGGAGGTTGTAGATGAGGAAAAGACTCGCTGTTGGTATATTGCAGCGGCGAGAATTTGTTTGAGATAGGCAAGGGCGGTCCCCAAGGTGAGTACGGGGGTCGCGACTGGCCCTCGCGGGGCCGCTGGTGCTGCTGGAAGCGCGGCCCGCTAGGGTGCTGAGCATGCGGCCCGCCAGGGTGCTGGGCGCGCGGCCCACCAGGGTGCTGACTATACTGCCTGCGAGACGCGTCGTGATTCGGGCGGCGGTGCTGCTCGTAGCGCGGCTGATGTGACAACCGCTGGTTTGATCGCTGCTGCTGCGGCGGCTGTTGCGGCAGTCGTGTGAATGACGACGAGGCCCTGTGTGGAGGTGGGCGGCTACCTGGGCGCTCGACATATATCCAAGGTCGTTCTGCTTGAACTGCCAAGTTATCCAAGTCAACAGATGCATGAGTATTTTCATCCAATTTAAATTCTTTTTTGTTATTAAGAATAATGCTATGTACTTCAGTTGTAATTTGTTTTTTAAAATCAGTAAGTAAGTCATTAAAATTACGTGTAATTAACTTGTAAATAGGGTTGGATAACACATCATTTGAAGCATTAGCACAATAATTGTTTATATTATGAAAGTCTTTGTCAAAATAGCTACCACGATTAAAATTCTCCGATGAATTTCTTGTAGGTGGCGGCCACTGCGGCGTCACGAACTGAGGAATTTCTGGCTGATCTTGATTCGTTGAATGGGTTGGCTGCACGGCCGATTTTAAGTGGCGGAAACGAAAGAGGAGGTGCTGAAATGCAGGTGTGAATTTTATGCGAATTTTTTGAGCACTGTAACTTTGTATAAATGCAGTTTTAAAAGATGCATTTCACCTGGAAGCCATCGCCTACCGCCTTTGACGTCATCGAAATGTCAGGTTCGGTTCACTATAGATATGCATACCTGTACTCACCTGCATAACAGGTAGCCAATCAAAAACAATCTAGCCAAAATTCAAAATTTCAAATGCCTAGCCTGATCGAAGTGGATGAGTTTTAAAACTTAAAAAATGCACATTATTCCATGTACGCGTACTGTAAAAACACACTGGGAGATAAGTAATATTACAAACATACCTTTCATCATATTTAAATAATAGAAATTGTTTCTCAAATAGTTTCATTTTATTGAAGAGAAGATGCAATATCAAGTCCTTCCACCACACTCTCTTTTTAAATGATTGGCGCCGTTAGCAGCAATCAGCCAATGAAAATGTGTAAATTTATCATACTGGACTCCTTCCGTATCTGCTGAATATCTATTGAATTATTATATTAAACCTAAAACTGAGTCTCTTTTCTTATCTACGAAGATAGTAGGATGCCGTAGGATTCCTATTTAACTTTATTAAGACCCTTGAATCATAATTTTTAAATGTCTTTTCAACCCCCTATTTGCTGCTGCTAAAACCATTAGTGGAATGATTGAAAAATAAATACAGTTTTAATTTCGACGATCCTAGCATGGGCGTCTGTGGCCTAGTGGAAGTACACTTGTCATCCACGCAGAAGTTTTAGGTTCAAATCCCCTCCGGGTCATTTTATATTTTTAGTAGCACGAGGAAGTTTATTTCACATTTTTAATGCAGACGGGGTAAAATTGTTTTGTCTTTTATGATTTGTTATTAATTTTTCTATCATTGTATGACACGCTTTTTTTTTTTGTTTTGCAAAGTTTTTGAAGTGCGTATATATTTATATGGAAAAGTGTGACTTATAATAATATAATATAATTATATTGTAAGAAATAATAATATTATTTTACCCCGTCTGCATTAAAAATGTGAAATAAACTTCCTCGTGCTACTAAAAATATAAAATGACCCGGAGGGGATTTGAAATTAAAACTTCTGCGTGGATGACAAGTGTACTTCCACTAGGCCACAGACGCCCATGCTAGGATAGTCGAAATTAAAACTGTATTTATTTTTCAATCATTCCACTAATGGTTTTAGCAGCAGCAAATAGGGGGTTGAAAAGACATTTAAAAATTATGATTCAAGGGTCTTAATAAAGTTAAATATGAATCCTACGGCATCCTACTATCTTCGTAGATAAGAAAAGAGACTCAGTTTTAGGTTTAATATAATAATTCAATAGATATTCAGCAGATACGGAAGGAGTCCAGTATGATAAATTTACACATTTTCATTGGCTGATTGCTGCTAACGGCGCCAATCATTTAAAAAGAGAGTGTGGTGGAAGGACTTGATATTGCATCTTCTCTTCAATAAAATGAAACTATTTGAGAAACAATTTCTATTATTTAAATATGATGAAAGGTATGTTTGTAATATTACTTATCTCCCAGTGTGTTTTTACAGTACGCGTACATGGAATAATGTGCATTTTTTAAGTTTTAAAACTCATCCACTTCGATCAGGCTAGGCATTTGAAATTTTGAATTTTGGCTAGATTGTTTTTGATTGGCTACCTGTTATGCAGGTGAGTACAGGTATGCATATCTATAGTGAACCGAACCTGACATTTCGATGACGTCAAAGGCGGTAGGCGATGGCTTCCAGGTGAAATGCATCTTTTAAAACTGCATTTATACAAAGTTACAGTGCTCAAAAAATTCGCATAAAATTCACACCTGCATTTCAGCACCTCCTCTTTCGTTTCCGCCACTTAAAATCGGCCGTGCAGCCAACCCATTCTGGTGAATTATCAAACATAGCTACTTTTCAGATGTTAACTAAATAGGGGGATAGTTCAAATTTAAAAATAAGGAGAGATAATACTCATTTTTTTTCGTTATTCAAATTCAACTTAATTTGAACTGTTTTCTATGAGAAAACACGTTTAAAAAGTGTCATCGATTTTTTAAGAATTAGTTATGAATTTTTAAAGTAGCAAAAACATGCCCCAATAACAATGAACACCGATTCGAATTTTGTATTGAATCAGGAATTCAATCATTCTGAAAGTTCGTATACCTGATAAAAACAATATACCCTACCTCAGAGTTTAATCAAAAAGTCGCGATCTTGATTCGTTGAATTTTTGTGAATTATCAAACTTAACTATTTTTCCCATGTCAAATATATGGGGGATAGTTCAAATTCAAAAAAAAGGAGAGATAATACATAATTTTTCTCGTTATTCAAATTCAACTTAATTTGAACTGTCTTATATAAGAAAACACGTTTAAAAAGTGTCAACAATTTTTTAAAAATTACTTATGAAATATTGAAGTGGCAAAAACATGCCCCACTAACAATGAACACCGATTCGAATTTTGTATTGAATTAGGATATCAATCATTCTGAATGTGCGTGTACATGATAAAAACAATATAACCTACCTCAGACTTTAATCAAAAAGTGATGATCTTGATTCGTTGAATCCTGGTGAATTATCAAACTTAACTACTTTTCCCATGTTAATTATATGGGGGATAGTTCAAATTCAAAAATATGGAGAGATAATACATATTTTTTCTCGATATTCAAATGCAACTTAGTTTGAACCGTCCTCTATGACAAAACACCTTCAAAAAGTGTCAACGATTTTTTAAAAATTATTTATGAATTTCTGAAGTGGCAAAAACATGCCCCACAAGCAACGAACACCGATTCAACATTTGTATTGAATTAGGAATTCAATCATTCTGAAAGTGCGTGTACATGATAAGAACAATATACCCTACCTCAGAGTTGAATAAAAAAGTGGCAATCGCAATTCATTGAATTCTGTTGAATTATCAAACTTAACTACTTTATCCATTTTAAGCATATGGGGGATAGTTCAAATTCAAAAATTTGGAGGGATTATACATATTTTTTCTCGATATTCAAATTCAACTTAATTTGAACCATCTTCTATGAGAAAACACGTTCAAAAAGTGTCAACGATTTTTTAAAAATTAATTATGAATTTCTGAAGTGGCAAAAACATGCCCCACTAACAATGAACACCGATTCGAATTTTGTATTGAATTAGGAATTCAATCATTCTGAAAGTGCGTGTACATGATAAAAACAATATACCCTACCTCAGAATTTAAACAAAAAGTGATGATCTTGATTCCTTGAATCCTGGTGAATTATCAAACTTAACTACTTTTCCCACGTTAAGTATATGGGGGATAGTTCAAATTCAAAAATATGGAGAGATAATACATATTTTTTCTCGATATTCAAATTCAACTTAGTTTGAACCGTCCTCTATGACAAAACACCTTCAAAAAGTGTCAACGATTTTTTAAAAATTATTTATGAATATCTGAAGTGGCAAAAACATGCCCCACTAACAACGAACACCGATTCAACATTTGTATTGAATTAGGAATTAAATCATTCTGAAAGTGCGTGTACATGATGAGAACAATATACCCTACCTCAGAGTTCAATAAAAAAGTGGTGATTTCGATTCATTTCATTCTGTTGAATTCAAACTTAACTACTTTTCCCATGTTAAGTATACGGGGGATAGTTCAAATTCAAAAATAAGGAGAGATTATACATATTTTTTCTCGATATTCAAATTCAACTTAATTTGAACCATCTTCTATTAGAAAACACGTTCAAAAAGTGTCAACGATTTTTTAAAAATTAATTATGAATTTCTGAAGTGGCAAAAACATGCCCCACTAACAATGAACACCGATTCGAATTTTGTATTCAATTAGGATATCAATCATTCTGAAAGTGCGTGTACATGATAAAAACAATATACCCTACCTCAGACTTTAATCAAAAAGTGATGATCTTGATTCGTTGAATCCTGGTGAATTATCAAACTTAACATCTGAAAAGTATTTCAGATGTTAACTAAATAGGGGGATAGTTCAAATTCAAAAATAAGGAGAGATAATGCTTATTTTTTTTCGTTATTCAAATTCAACTTAATTTGAAGTGTTTTCTATGAGAAAAAACGTTCAAAAAGTGTCAACGATTTTTTAAAAATTAATTATGAATTTCTGAATTGGCAAAAACATGTCCCACTAACAACGAACACCGATTCAATTTTTGTATTGAGTTAGGAATTCAATCATTCTGAAAGTTCGTGTACATGATAAAAACAATATACCCTACCTCAGACTTTAATCAAAAAGTGATGATCTTGATTCGTTGAATCCTGGTAAATTATCAAACTTAACTACTTTTCCTATGTTAAGTAAATGGGGGATGGTTCAAATTCAAAAATATGGAGAGATAATACATATTTTTTCTCGATATTCAAATTCAACTTAGTTTGAACCGTCCACTATGACAAAACACCTTCAAAAAGTGTCAACGATTTTTTAAAAATTAGTTATGAGTTTTTGAAGTGGCAAAAACATGCCCCACAAGCAACGAACACCGATTCAACATTTGTATTGAATTAGGAATTCAATCATTTTGAAAGTGCGTGTACATGATAAGAACAATATACCCTACCTCAGAGTTGAATAAAAAAGTGGCAATCGCAATTCATTGAATTCTGTTGAATTATCAAACTTAACTACTTTTTCCATTTTAAGCATATGGGGGATAGTTCAAGTTCAAAAATTAGGAGAGATAATACATATTTTTTCTCGATATTCAAATTCAACTTAGTTTGAACCGTCCTCTATGACAAAACTTCTTCAAAAAGTGTCAACGATTTTTTAAAAATTAATTATGAATTTTTGAAGTGGAAAAAACATGCCCCACTAACAATTAACACCGATTCGACTTTTGTATTGAATTAGGAATTCAATCATTCTGAAAGTTCGTGTACACGATAAAAACCAGATACCCTACCTCAGAGTTTAATCAAAAAGTGGCGATCTTGATTCGTTGAATTCTGGTGAATTATCAAACTTAACTACTTTTCCCATGTATATGGGGGATAGTTCAAATTCAAAAATATGGAGAGATAATACATATTTTTTCTCGATATTCACATTCAACTTAAAATGAACCATCCTTTATGTGAAAACACGTTCAAAAAGTGTCAACGATTATTTAAAAATTAATTATAAATTTCTGAATTGGCAAAAACATGCCCCACTAACAACGAACACCGATTCAATTTTTGTATTGAGTTAGGAATTCAATCATTCTGAAAGTGCGGGTTCATGATTAAAACAACATACTCTACCTCAGAGTTCAATAAAAAGTGGCGATCCTGATTCGTTGAGTTCTGGTGAATTATCAAACTTAATTACTTTTCCCACGTTAAGTATATGGGGGATAGTTCAAGTTCAAAAATTAGGAGAGATAATACATATTTTTTCTCGTTATTCAAATTCAACTTAATTTGAACCGTCACACGTTCAAAAAGTGTCTGCGGTTTTTTAAAAATTAGTTATGAATTTTTGAAGTGGAAAAAACATGCCCCACTAAACAATGAACACCAATTCGAATTTTGTATTGAATTAGGATATCAATCATTCTGAAAGTGCGTGTACATGATAAAAACAATATACCCTACCTCAGACTTTAATCAAAAAGTGATGATCTTGATTCGTTGAATTCTGGTGAATTATCAAACTTAGCTACTTTTCAGATGTTAACTAAATAGGGGGATAGTTCAAATTTAAAAATAAGGAGAGATAATACTCATTTTTTTTCGTTATTCAAATTCAACTTAATTTGAACTGTTTTCTATGAGAAAACACGTTTAAAAAGTGTCATCGATTTTTTAAGAATTAGTTATGAATTTTTAAAGTAGCAAAAACATGCCCCACTAACAATGAACACCGATTCGAATTTTGTATTGAATCAGGAATTCAATCATTCTGAAAGTTCGTATACCTGATAAAAACAATAAACCCTACCTCAGAGTTTAATCAAAAAGTGGCGATCTTGATTCGTTGAATCCTGGTGAATTATCAAACTTAACATCTGAAAAGTATTTCAGATGTTAACTAAATAGGGGGATAGTTCAAATTCAAAAATAAGGAGAGATAATGCTTATTTTTTTTCGTTATTCAAATTCAACTTAATTTGAAGTGTTTTCTATGAGAAAAAACGTTCAAAAAGTGTCAACGATTTTTTAAAAATTAATTATGAATTTCTGAATTGGCAAAAACATGTCCCACTAACAACGAACACCGATTCAATTTTTGTATTGAGTTAGGAATTCAATCATTCTGAAAGTTCGTGTACATGATAAAAACAATATACCCTACCTCAGACTTTAATCAAAAAGTGATGATCTTGATTCGTTGAATCCTGGTAAATTATCAAACTTAACTACTTTTCCCATGTTAAGTAAATGGGGGATGGTTCAAATTCAAAAATATGGAGAGATAATACATATTTTTTCTCGATATTCAAATTCAACTTAGTTTGAACCGTCCACTATGACAAAACACCTTCAAAAAGTGTCAACGATTTTTTAAAAATTAGTTATGAATTTTTGAAGTGGCAAAAACATGCCCCACAAGCAACGAACACCGATTCAACATTTGTATTGAATTAGGAATTCAATCATTTTGAAAGTGCGTGTACATGATAAGAACAATATACCCTACCTCAGAGTTGAATAAAAAAGTGGCAATCGCAATTCATTGAATTCTGTTGAATTATCAAACTTAACTACTTTTTCCATTTTAAGCATATGGGGGATAGTTCAAGTTCAAAAATTAGGAGAGATAATACATATTTTTTCTCGATATTCAAATTCAACTTAGTTTGAACCGTCCTCTATGACAAAACTTCTTCAAAAAGTGTCAACGATTTTTTAAAAATTAGTTATGAATTTTTGAAGTGGAAAAAACATGCCCCACTAACAATTAACACCGATTCGACTTTTGTATTGAATTAGGAATTCAATCATTCTGAAAGTTCGTGTACACGATAAAAACCAGATACCCTACCTCAGAGTTTAATCAAAAAGTGGCGATCTTGATTCGTTGAATTCTGGTGAATTATCAAACTTAACTACTTTTCCCATGTATATGGGGGATAGTTCAAATTTAAAAATATGGAGAGATAATACATATTTTTTCTCGATATTCACATTCAACTTAAAATGAACCATCCTTTATGTGAAAACACGTTCAAAAAGTGTCAACGATTATTTAAAAATTAATTATAAATTTCTGAATTGGCAAAAACATGCCCCACTAACAACGAACACCGATTCAATTTTTGTATTGAGTTAGGAATTCAATCATTCTGAAAGTGCGGGTTCATGATTAAAACAACATACTCTACCTCAGAGTTCAATCAAAAAGTGGCGATTCTGATTCGTTGAGTTCTGGTGAATTATCAAACTTAATTACTTTTCCCACGTTAAGTATATGGGGGATAGTTCAAGTTCAAAAATCAGGAGAGATAATACATATTTTTTCTCGTTATTCAAATTCAACTTAATTTGAACCGTCACATGTTCAAAAAGTGTCTACGGTTTTTTAAAAATTAGTTTTGAATTTTTGAAGTGGCAAAAACATGCCCCACTAACAATGAACACCAATTCGAATTTTGTATTGAATTAGGATATCAATCATTCTGAAAGTGCGTGTACATGATAAAAACAATATACCCTACCTCAGACTTTAATCAAAAAGTTATGATCTTGATTCGTTGAATCCTGGTGAATTATCAAACTTAACTACTTTTCCCATGTTAAGTATATGGGGGATAGTTCAAATTCAAAAATATGGAGAGATAATACAAATTTTTTCTCGATATTCAAATTCAACTTAGTTTGAACCGTCCTCTATGACAAAACACCTTCAAAAAGTGTCAACGATTTTTTAAAAATTATTTATGAATTACTGAAGTGGCAAAAACATGCCCCACTAACAACGAACACCGATTCAACATTTGTATTGAATTAGGAATTAAATCATTCTGAAAGTGCGTGTACATGATACGAACAATATACCCTACCTCAGAGTTCAATAAAAAAGTGGTGATTTCGATTCAATTCATTCTGTTGAATTATCAAACTTAACTACTTTTCCCATGTTAAGTATACGGGGGATAGTTAAAATTCAAAAATAAGGAGAGATTATACATATTTTTTCTCGATATTCAAATTCAACTTAATTTGAACCATCTTCTATGAGAAAACACGTTCAAAAAGTGTCAACGATTATTTAAAAATTAATTATGAATTTCTGACGTGGCAAAAACATGCCCCACTAACAACGAACACCGATTCAACATTTGTATTGAATTAGGAATTAAATCATTCTGAAAGTGCGTGTACATGATGAGAACAATATACCCTACCTCAGAGTTCAATAAAAAAGTGGCGATTTCGATTCATTTCATTCTGTTGAATTATCAAACTTAACTACTTTTCCCATGTTAAGTATACGGGGGATAGTTCAAATTCAAAAATAAGGAGAGATTATACATATTTTTTCTCGATATTCAAATTCAACTTAATTTGAACCATCTTCTATGAGAAAACACGTTCAAAAAGTGTCAACGATTTTTTAAAAATTAATTATGAATTTCTGAAGTGGCAAAAACATGCCCCACTAACAATGAACACCGATTTGAATTTTGTATTCAATTAGGATATCAATCAATCTGAAAGTGCGTGTACATGATAAAAACAATATACCCTACCTCAGACTTTAATCAAAAAGTGATGATCTTGATTCGTTGAATCCTGGTGAATTATCAAACTTAACATCTGAAAAGTATTTTAGATGTTAACTAAATAGGGGGATAGTTCAAATTCAAAAATAAGGAGAGATAATACTTATTTTTTTTCGTTATTCAAATTCAACTTAATTTGAAGTGTTTTCTATGAGAAAAAACGTTCAAAAAGTGTCAACGATTTTTTAAAAATTAATTATGAATTTCTGAATTGGCAAAAACATGTCCCACTAACAACGAACACCGATTCAATTTTTGTATTGAGTTAGGAATTCAATCATTCTGAAAGTTCGTGTACATGATAAAAACAATATACCCTACCTCAGACTTTAATCAAAAAGTGATGATCTTGATTCGTTGAATCCTGGTAAATTATCAAACTTACCTACTTTTTCCATTTTAAGCATATGGGGGATAGTTCAAATTCAAAAATATGGAGAGATTATACATATTTTTTCTCGATATTCAAATTCAACTTAATTTGAACCATCTTCTATGAGAAAACACGTTCAAAAAGTGTCAACGATTTTTTAAAAATTAATTATGAATTTCTGAATTGGCAAAAACATGCCCCACTAACAACGAACACCGATTCAATTTTTGTATTGAGTTAGGAATTCAATAATTCTGAAAGTGCGGGTTCATTATTAAAACAATATACCCTACCTCAGAGTTCAATCAAAAAGTGGCGATACTGATTCGTTGAGTTCTGGTGAATTATTAAACTTAACTACTTTTCCCACGTTAAGTAAATGGGGGATAGTTCAAATTCAAAAATTAGGAGAGATAATTCATATTTTCTCTCGTTATTCAAATTCAACTTAATTTGAACCGTCACACGTTCTAAAAGTGTCTACAGTTTTCTAAAAATTAGTTATGAATTTTTGAAGTGGCAACCACATGCCATACTAGCAGCGAACACCGATTCAACTTTTGTATTGAATTAGGAATTCAATCATTTTGAAAGTGCGTGTACATGATGAGAACAATATACCCTACCTCAGAGTTCAATAAAAAAGTGGCGATTTCGATTCATTTCATTCTGTTGAATTATCAAACTTAACTACTTTTCCCATGTTAAGTATATGGGGGATAGTTCAAATTCAAAAATAAGGAGAGATTATACATATTTTTTCTCGATATTCAAATTCAACTTAATTTGAACCATCTTCTATGAGAAAACACGTTCAAAAAGTGTCAACGATTTTTTAAAAATTAATTATGAATTTCTGAAGTGGCAAAAACATGCCCCACTAACAATGAACACCGATTCGAATTTTGTATTGAATTAGGAATTAAATCATTCTGAAAGTGCGTGTACATGATGAGAACAATATACCCTACCTCAGAGTTCAATAAAAAAGTGGCGATTTCGATTCATTTCATTCTGTTTAATTATCAAACTTAACTACTTTTCCCATGTTAAGTATACGGGGAATAGTTCAAATTCAAAAATAAGGAGAGATTATACATATTTTTTCTCGATATTCAAATTCAACTTAATTTGAACCATCTTTTATGAGAAAACACGTTCAAAAAGTGTCAACGATTTTTTAAAAATTAGTTATGAATTTTTGAAGTGGCAAAAACATGCCCCACAAGCAACGAACACCGATTCAACATTTGTATTGAATTAGGAATTCAATCATTCTGAAAGTGCGTGTACATGATAAGAACAATATACCCTACCTCAGAGTTGAATAAAAAAGTGGCAATCGCAATTCATTGAATTCTGTTGAATTATCAAACTTAACTACTTTTTTCCATTTTAAGCATATGGGGGATAGTACAAATTCAAAAATTAGGAGAGATAATTCATATTTTCTCTCGTTATTCAAATTCAACTTAATTTGAACCGTCACACGTTCTAAAAGTGTCTACAGTTTTCTAAAAATTAGTTATGAATTTTTGAAGTGGCAACCACATGCCATACTAGCAGCGAACACCGATTCAACTTTTGTATTGAATTAGGAATTCAATCATTTTGAAAGTGCGTGTACATGATGAGAACAATATACCCTACCTCAGAGTTTAATCATAAAGTGGCGATCTTGATTCGTTGAATTCTGGTGAATTATCAAACTTAACTACTTTTCCCATGTATATGGGGGATAGTTCAAATTCAAAAATATGGAGAGATAATACATATTTTTTCTCGATATTCACATTCAACTTAATTTGAACCATCCTCTATGTGAAAACACGTTCAAAAAGTGTCAACGATTATTTAAAAATTAATTATGAATTTCTGAATTGGCAAAAACATGCCCCACTAACAACGAACACCGATTCAATTTTTGTATTGAGTTAGGAATTCAATCATTCTGAAAGTGCGGGTTCATGATTAAAACAACATACCCTACCTCAGAGTTCAATCAAAAAGTGGCGATCCTGATTCGTTGAGTTCTGGTGAATTATCAAACTTAATTACTTTTCCCACGTTAAGTATATGGGGGATAGTTCAAGTTCAAAAATTAGGAGAGATAATACATATTTTTTCTCGTTATTCAAATTCAACTTAATTTGAACCGTCACACGTTCAAAAAGTGTCTACGGTTTTTTAAAAATTAGTTATGAATTTTTGAAGTGGCAAAAACATGCCCCACTAACAATGAACACCAATTCGAATTTCGTATTGATTTAGGATATCAATCATTCTGAAAGTGCGTGTACATGATAAAAACAATATACCCTACCTCAGACTTTAATCAAAAAGTGATGATCTTGATTCGTTGAATCCTGGTGAATTATCAAACTTAACTACTTTTCCCATGTTAAGTATATGGGGGATAGTTCAAATTCAAAAATATGGAGAGATAATACATATTTTTTCTCGATATTCACATTCAACTTAATTTGAACCATCCTCTATGTAAAAACACGTTCAAAAAGTGTCAACGGTTATTTAAAAATTAATTATGAATTTCTGAATTGGCAAAAACATGCCCCACTAACAACGAACACCGATTCAATTTTTGTATTGAGTTAGGAATTCAATCATTCTGAAAGTGCGGGTTCATGATTAAAACAACATACCCTACCTCAGAGTTCAATCAAAAAGTGGCGATCCTGATTCGTTGAGTTCTGGTGAATTATCAAACCTAATTACTTTTCCCACGTTAAGTATATGGGGGATAGTTCAAGTTCAAAAATTAGGAGAGATAATACATATTATTTCTCGTTATTTAAATTCAACTTAATTTGAACCGTCACACGTTCAAAAAGTGTCTACGGTTTTTTAAAAATTAGTTATGAATTTTTGAAGTGGCAAAAACATGCCCCACAAACAATGAACACCTATTCGAATTTTGTATTGAATTAGGATATCAATCATTCTGAAAGTGCGTGTACATGATAAAAACAATATACCCTACCTCAGACTTTAATCAAAAAGTGATGATCTTGATTCGTTGAATCCTGGTGAATTATCAAACTTAACTACTTTTCCCATGTTAAGTATATGGGGGATAGTTCAAATTCAAAAATATGGAGAGATAATACATATTTTTTCTCGATATTCAAATTCAACTTAGTTTGAACCGTCCTCTATGACAAAACACCTTCAAAAAGTGTCAACGATTTTTTAAAAATTATTTATGAATTTCTGAAGTGGCAAAAACATGCCCCACTAACAACGAACACTGATTCGAATTTTGTGTTCAATTAGGATATCAATCATTCTGAAAGTGCGTGTACAAGATAAAAACAATATACCCTACCTCAGACTTTAATCAAAATGTGATGATCTTGATTCGTTGAATCCTGGTGAATTATCAAACTTAACTACATTTCAGATGTTAACTAAATAGGGGGATAGTTCAAATTCAAAAATATGGAGAGATAATACATATTTTTTCTCGATATTCAAATTCAACATAGTTTGAACCGTCCACTATGACAAAACACCTTCAAAAAGTGTCAACGATTTTTTAAAAATTAGTTATGAATTTTTGAAGTGGCAAAAACATGCCCCACTAACAATTAACACCGATTCGACTTTTGTATTGAATTAGGAATTTAATCATTCTGAAAGTTCGTGTACACGATAAAAACAATATACCCTACCTCAGAGTTTAATCAAAAAGTAGCGATCTTGATTCGTTGAATTCTGGTGAATTATCAAACTTAACTACTTTTCCCATGTATATGGGGGATAGTTCAAATTCAAAAATATGGAGAGATAATACATATTTTTTCTAAATATTCAAATTCAACTTAATTTGAACCATTCTCTATGTGAAAACATGTTCAAAAAGTGTCATTGATTTTTTAAAACTTATTTATGAATTTCTGAATTGGCAAAAACATGCCCCACTAACAACGAACACCGATTCAATTTTTGTATTGAGTTAGGAATTCAATCATTCTGAAAGTGCGGGTTTATGATTAAAACAATATACCCTACCTCAGAGTTCAATCAAAAAGTGGCGATCCTGATTCGTTGAGTTCTGGTGAATTATCAAATTTAATTACTTTTCCCACGTTAAGTATATAGGGGATAGTTCAAGTTCAAAAATTAGGAGAGATAATACATATTTTTTCTCGTTATTCAAATTCAACTTAATTTGAACCGTCACACGTTCAAAAAGTGTCTACGGTTTTTTAAAAATTAGTTATGAATTTTTGAAGTGGCAACCACATGCCATACTAGCTGTGAACACCGATTCAACTTTTGTATTGAATAAGGAATTCAATCATTCTGAAAGTGCGTATACATAATAGGAACAATACACTCTACCTCATAGTTTAATCAAAAAGTGGCGATCTCGATTCGTTGAATTCTGGTGAATTATCAAACTTAACTACTTTTCAGATGTTAACTAAATAGGGGGATCGTTCAAATTCAAAAATAAGGAGAGATAATACTTATTTTTTTTCGTTATTCAAATTCAACTTAATTTGAACTGTTTTCTATGAGAAAACACGTTTAAAAAGTGTCAACGATTTTTTAAAAATTAGTTATGAATTATTAAAGTAGCAAAAACATGCCCCACTAACAATGAACACAACTTCGAATTTTGTATTGAATTAGGATATCAATCATTCTGAAAGTGCGTGTACATGATATAAACAATATACCCTACCTCAGACTTTAATCAAAAAGTGATGATCTTGATTCGTTGAATCCTGGTGAATTATCAAACTTAACTACTTTTCTCATGTTAAGTATATGGGGGATAGTTCAAATTCAAAAATAAGGAGACATTATACATATTTTTTCTCGATATTCAAATTCAACTTAATTTGAACCATCTTCTATGAGAAAACACGTTCAAAAAGTGTCAACGATTTTTTAAAAATTAATTATGAATTTCTGAAGTGGCAAAAACATGCCCCACTAACAATGAACACCTATTCGAATTTTGTATTCAATTAGGATATCAATCATTCTGAAAGTGCGTGTACATGATAAAAACAATATACCCTACCTCAGACTTTAATCAAAAAGTGATGATCTTGATTCGTTGAATCCTGGTGAATTATCAAACTTAACTACTTTTCCCATGTTAAGTAAATGGGGGATGGTTCAAATTCAAAAATATGGAGAGATAATACATATTTTTTCTCGATATTCAAATTCAACATAGTTTGAACCGTCCACTATGACAAAACACCTTCAAAAAGTGTCAACGATTTTTTAAAAATTAGTTTTGAATTTTTGAAGTGGCAAAAACATGCCCCACTAACAATTAACACCGATTCGACTTTTGTATTGAATTAGGAATTCAATCATTCTGAAAGTTCATGTACACGATAAAAACAATATAATCTACCTCAGAGTTTAATCAAAAAGTGGCGATCTTGATTCGTTGAATTCTGGTGAATTATCAAACTTAACTACTTTTCCCATGTATATGGGGGATAGTTCAAATTCAAAAATATGGAGGGATAATACATATTTTTTCTCGATATTTAAATGCAACTTAATTTGAACCATCTTCTATGTGGAAACATGTTCAAAAAGTGTCAATGATTTTTTAAAAATTATTTATGAATTTCTGAATTGGCAAAAACATGCCCCACTAACAACGAACACCGATTCAATTTTCATATTGAGTTAGGGTTTCAATCATTCTGAAAGTGCGGGTTAATGATTAAAACAATATACCCTACCTCAGAGTTCAATCAAAAAGTGGCGATCCTGATCCGTTGAGTTCTGGTGAATAATCAAACTTAATTACTTTTCCCACGTTAAGTATATAGGGGATAGTTCAAGTTCAAAAATTAAGAGAGATAATACATATTTTTTCTCGTTATTCAAATTCAACTTAATTTGAACCGTCACACGTTCAAAAAGTGTCTACGGTTTTTTAAAAATTAGTTATGAATTTTTGAAGTGGCAACCACATGCCATACTAGCAGTGAACACCGATTCAACGTTTGTATTGAATTAGGAATTTAATCATTCTGAAAGTGCGTATACATAATAGGAACAATACACTCTACCTCAGAGTTTAATCAAAAAGTGGCGATCTCGATTCGTTGAATTCTGGTGAATTATCAAACTTAACTACTTTTCCCATGTATATGGGGGATAGTTCAAATTCAAAAATATGGAGAGATAATACATATTTTTTTTCGTTATTCAAATTCAACTTAATTTGAAGTGTTTTCTATGAGAAAAAACGTTCAAAAAGTGTCAACGATTTTTTAAAAATTAATTATGAATTTCTGAATTGGCAAAAACATGTCACACTAACAACGAACACCGATTCAATTTTTGTATTGAGTTAGGAATTCAATCATTCTGAAAGTTCGTGTACATGATAAAAACAATATACCCTACCTCAGACTTTAATCAAAAAGTGATGATCTTGGTTCGTTGAATCCTGGTGAATTATCAAACTTAACTACTTTTCCCATGTTAAGTAATTGGGGGATAGTTCAAATTAAAAAATATGGAGAGATAATACATATTTTTTTTCGTTATTCAAATTCAACTTAATTTGAAGTGTTTTCTATGAGAAAAAACGTTCAAAAAGTGTCAACGATTTTTTAAAAATTAATTATGAATTTCTGAATTGGCAAAAACATGCCCCACTAACAATTAACACCGATTCGACTTTTGTATTGAATTAGGAATTCAATCATTCTGAAAGTTCGTGTACACGATAAAAACAATATACCCTACCTAAGAGTTTAATCAAAAAGTGGCGATCTTGATTCGTTGAATTCTGGTGAATTATCAAACTTAACTACTTTTCCCATGTATATGGGGGATAGTTCAAATTCAAAAATATGGAGAGATAATACATATTTTTTCTCGATATTCAAATTCAACTTAATTTGAACCATCCTCTATGTGAAAACATGTTCAAAAAGTGTCAATGATTTTTTAAAAATTATTTATGAACTTCTGAATTGGCAAAAACATGCCCCACTAACAACGAACACCGATTCAATTTTTGTATTGAGTTAGGAATTCAATCATTCTGAAAGTGCGGGTTTATGATTAAAACAATATACCCTACCTCAGAGTTCAATCAAAAAGTGGCGATCCTGATTCGTTGAGTTCTGGTGAATTATCAAACATAATTACTTTTCCCACGTTAAGTATATAGGGGATAGTTCAAGTTCAAAAATTAGGAGAGATAATACATATTTTTTCTCGTTATTCAAATTCAACCTAATTTGAACCGTCACACGTTCAAAAAGTGTCTACGGTTTTTTAAAAATTAGTTATGAATTTTTGAAGTGGCAAAAACATGCCCCACTAACAATGAACACCACTTCGAATTTTGTATTGAATTAGGATATCAATCATTCTGAAAGTGCGTGTACATGATAAAAACAATATACCCTACCTCAGACTTTAATCAAAAAGTGATGATCTTGATTCGTTGAATCCTGGTGAATTATCAAACTTAACTACTTTTCTCATGTTAAGTATATGGGGGATAGTTCAAATTCAAAAATAAGGAGACATTATACATATTTTTTCTCGATATTCAAATTCAACTTAATTTGAACCATCTTCTATGAGAAAACACGTTCAAAAAGTGTCAACGATTTTTTAAAAATTAATTATGAATTTCTGAAGTGGCAAAAACATGCCCCACTAACAATGAACACCTATTCGAATTTTGTATTCAATTAGGATATCAATCATTCTGAAAGTGCGTGTACATGATAAAAACAATATACCCTACCTCAGACTTTAATCAAAAAGTGATGATCTTGATTCGTTGAATCCTGGTGAATTATCAAACTTAACTACTTTTCCCATGTTAAGTAAATGGGGGATGGTTCAAATTCAAAAATATGGAGAGATAATACATATTTTTTCTCGATATTCAAATTCAACATAGTTTGAACCGTCCACTATGACAAAACACCTTCAAAAAGTGTCAACGATTTTTTAAAAATTAGTTTTGAATTTTTGAAGTGGCAAAAACATGCCCCACTAACAATTAACACCGATTCGACTTTTGTATTGAATTAGGAATTCAATCATTCTGAAAGTTCATGTACACGATAAAAACAATATAATCTACCTCAGAGTTTAATCAAAAAGTGGCGATCTTGATTCGTTGAATTCTGGTGAATTATCAAACTTAACTACTTTTCCCATGTATATGGGGGATAGTTCAAATTCAAAAATATGGAGGGATAATACATATTTTTTCTCGATATTTAAATGCAACTTAATTTGAACCATCCTCTATGTGGAAACATGTTCAAAAAGTGTCAATGATTTTTTAAAAATTATTTATGAATTTCTGAATTGGCAAAAACATGCCCCACTAACAACGAACACCGATTCAATTTTCGTATTGAGTTAGGGTTTCAATCATTCTGAAAGTGCGGGTTAATGATTAAAACAATATACCCTACCTCAGAGTTCAATCAAAAAGTGGCGATCCTGATTCGTTGAGTTCTGGTGAATAATCAAACTTAATTACTTTTCCCACGTTAAGTATATAGGGGATAGTTCAAGTTCAAAAATTAAGAGAGATAATACATATTTTTTCTCGTTATTCAAATTCAACTTAATTTGAACCGTCACACGTTCAAAAAGTGTCTACGGTTTTTTAAAAATTAGTTATGAATTTTTGAAGTGGCAACCACATGCCATACTAGCAGTGAACACCGATTCAACGTTTGTATTGAATTAGGAATTTAATCATTCTGAAAGTGCGTATACATAATAGGAACAAATACACTCTACCTCAGAGTTTAATCAAAAAGTGGCGATCTCGATTCGTTGAATTCTGGTGAATTATCAAACTTAACTACTTTTCAGATGTTAACTAAATAGGGGGATAGTTCAAATGCAAAAATAAGGAGAGATAATACTTATTTTTTTTCGTTATTCAAATTCAACTTAATTTGAAGTGTTTTCTATGAGAAAAAACGTTCAAAAAGTGTCAACGATTTTTTAAAAATTAATTATGAATTTCTGAATTGGCAAAAACATGTCCCACTAACAACGAACACCGATTCAATTTTTGTATTGAGTTAGGAATTCAATCATTCTGAAAGTTCGTGTACATGATAAAAACAATATACCCTACCTCAGACTTTAATCAAAAAGTGATGATCTTGGTTCGTTGAATCCTGGTGAATTATCAAACTTAACTACTTTTCCCATGTTAAGTAATTGGGGGATAGTTCAAATTAAAAAATATGGAGAGATAATACATATTTTTTCTCGATATTCAAATTCAACTTAGTTTAAACCGTCCACTATGACAAAACACCTTCAAAAAGTGTCAACGATTTTTTTAAAATTAGTTATGAATTTTTGAAGTGGCAAAAACATGCCCCACTAACAATTAACACCGATTCGACTTTTGTATTGAATTAGGAATTCAATCATTCTGAAAGTTCGTGTACACAATAAAAACAATATACCCTAACTAAGAGTTTAATCAAAAAGTGGCGATCTTATTCGTTGAATTCTGGTGAATTATCAAACTTAACTACTTTTCCCATGTATATGGGGGATAGTTCAAATTCAAAAATATGGAGAGATAATACATATTTTTTCTCGATATTCAAATTCAACTTAATTTGAACCATCCTCTATGTGAAAACATGTTCAAAAAGTGTCAATGATTTTTTAAAAATTATTTATGAATTTCTGAATTGGCAAAAACATGCCCCACTAACAACGAACACCGATTCAATTTTTGTATTGAGTTAGGAATTCAATCATTCTGAAAGTGCGGGTTTATGATTAAAACAATATACCCTACCTCAGAGTTCAATCAAAAAGTGGCGATCCTGATTCGTTGAGTTCTGGTGAATTATCAAACATAATTACTTTTCCCACGTTAAGTATATAGGGGATAGTTCAAGTTCAAAAATTAGGAGAGATAATACATATTTTTTCTCGTTATTCAAATTCAACCTAATTTGAACCGTCACACGTTCAAAAAGTGTCTACGGTTTTTTAAAAATTAGTTATGAATTTTTGAAGTGGCAACCACATGCCATACTAGCAGTGAACACCGATTCAACGTTTGTATTGAATTAGGAATTTAAACATTCTGAAAGTGCGTATACATAATAGGAACAATACACTCTACCTCAGAGTTTAATCAAAAAGTGGCGATCTCGATTCGTTGAATTCTGGTGAATTATCAAACTTAACTACTTTTCAGATGTTAACTAAATAGGGGGATAGTTCAAATGCAAAAATAAGGAGAGATAATACTTATTTTTTTTCGTTATTCAAATTCAACTTAATTTGAAGTGTTTTCTATGAGAAAAAACGTTCAAAAAGTGTCAACGATTTTTTAAAAATTAATTATGAATTTCTGAATTGGCAAAAACATGTCCCACTAACAACGAACACCGATTCAATTTTTGTATTGAGTTAGGAATTCAATCATTCTGAAAGTTCGTGTACATGATAAAAACAATATACCCTACCTCAGACTTTAATCAAAAAGTGATGATCTTGTTTCGTTGAATCCTGGTGAATTATCAAACTTAACAACTTTTCCCATGTTAAGTATATAAGGGATAGTTCAAATTCAAAAATATGGAGAGATAATACATATTTTTCTCGAAATTCAAATTCAACTTAGTTTGAACCGTCCTCTATGAAAAAACACCTTCAAAAAGTGTCAACGATTTTTTAAAAATTATTTATGAATTTCTGAAGTGGCAAAAACATGCCCCACTAACAACGAACACCAATTCAACATTCGTATTGAATTAGGAATTCAATCATTCTGAAAGTGCGTGTACATGATAAGAACAATATACCCTACCTCAGAGTTTAATAAAAAAGTGGCAATCTCAATTCATTGAATTCTGTTGAATTATCAAACTTAACTACTTTTTCCATTTTAAGTATATGGGGGATAGTTCAAATTCAAAAATAACGAGAGATTATACTTATTTTTTCTTGATATTCAAATTCAACTTAATTTGAACCATTTTCTATGAGAAAACACGTTCAAAAAGTGTCAACGATTTTTTAAAAATTAATTATGAATTTCTGAAGTGGCAAAAACATGCCCCACTAACAACGAACACCGATTCAATTTTTGTATTGAGTTAGGTATTCAATCATTCTGAAAGTGCCTGTTCATGATTAAAACAATATACCCTACCTCAGAGTTTAATCAAAAAGTGGCAATCTTGATTTGTTGAATTCTGGTGAATTATAAAACTTAACTACTTTTCCCATGTATATGGGGGATAGTTCAAATTCAAAAATATGGAGAGATAATACATATTTTTTCTCGATATTCAAATTCAACTTAATTTGAACCATCCTCTATGTGAAAATACGTTCAAAAAGTGTCAACGATTTTTTAAAAATTAATTATGAATTTCTGAATTGGCAAAAACATGCCCCACTAACAACGAACACCGATTCAATTTTTGTATTGAGTTAGGAATTCAATCATTCTGAAAGTGCGGGTTCATGATTAAAACAACATACCCTACCTCAGAGTTCAATCAAAAAGTGGCGATCCTGATTCGTTGAGTTCTGGTGAATTATCAAACTTAATTACTTTTCCCACGTTAAGTATATGGGGGATAGTTCAAGTTCAAAAATTAGGAGAGATAATACATATTTTTTCTCGTTATTCAAATTCAACTTAATTTGAACCGTCACACGTTCAAAAAGTGTCTACGGTTTTTTAAAAATTAGTTATGAATTTTTGAAGAGGCAAAAACATGCCCCACTAACATTGAACACCAATTCGAATTTTGTATTGAATTAGAATATCAATCATTCTGAAAGTGCGTGTACATGATAAAAACAATATACCCAACCTCAGACTTTAATCAAAAAGTGATGATCTTGATTCGTTGAATCCTGGTGAATTATCAAACTTAACTACTTTTCCCATGTTAAGTATATGGGGGATAGTTCAAATTCAAAAATATGGAGAGATAATACAAATTTTTTCTCGATATTCAAATTCAACTTAGTTTGAACCGTCCTCTATGACAAAACACCTTCAAAAAGTGTCAACGATTTTTTAAAAATTATTTATGAATTTCTGAAGTGGCAAAAACATGCCCCACTAACAACGAACACCGATTCAACATTTGTATTGAATTAGGAATTAAATCATTCTGAAAGTGCGTGTACATGATGAGAACAATATCTCCTACCTCAGAGTTCAATTAAAAAGTGGCGATTTCGATTCATTTCATTCTGTTGAATTATCAAACTTAACTACTTTTCCCATGTTAAGTATACGGGGGATAGTTCAAATTCAAAAATAAGGAGACATTATACATATTTTTTCTCGATATTCAAATTCAACTTAATTTGAACCATCTTCTATGAGAAAACACGTTCAAAAAGTGTCAACGATTTTTTAAAAATTAATTATGAATTTCTGAAGTGGCAAAAACATGCCCCACTAACAATGAACACCGATTCGAATTTTGTATTCAATTAGGATATCAATCATTCTGAAAGTGCGTGTACATGATAAAAACAATATACCCTACCTCAGACTTTAATCAAAAAGTGGCGATCCTGATTCGTTGAGTTCTGGTGAATAATCAAACTTAATTACTTTTCCCACGTTAAGTATATAGGGGATAGTTCAAGTTCAAAAGTTAAGAGAGATAATACATATTTTTTCTCGTTATTCAAATTCAACTTAATTTGAACCGTCACACGTTCAAAAAGTGTCTACGGTTTTTTAAAAATTAGTTATGAATTTTTGAAGTGGCAACCACATGCCATACTAGCAGTGAACACCGGTTCAACTTTTGTATTGAATTAGGAATTCAATCATTCTGAAAGTGCGTATACATAATAGGAACAATACACTCTACCTCAGAGTTTAGTCAAAAAGTGGCGATCTCGATTCGTTGAATTCTGGTGAATTATCAAACTTAACTACTTTTCAGATGTTAACTAAATAGGGGGATAGTTCAAATGCAAAAATAAGGAGAGATAATACTTATTTTTTTTCGTTATTCAAATTCAACTTAATTTGAACTGTTTTCTATGAGAAAACACGTTTAAAAAGTGTCAACGATTTTTTAAAAATTAGTTATGAATTTTTAAAGTAGCAAAAACATGCCCCACTAACAATTAACACCGATTCGACTTTTGTATTGAATTAGGAATTTAATCATTCTGAAAGTTTGTGTACATGATAAAAACAATATACCCTACCTCAGACTTTAATCAAAAAGTGATGATCTTGATTCGTTGAATCCTGGTGAATTATCAAACTTAACTACTTTTCCCATATAAAGTAAATGGGGGATAGTTCAAATTCAAAAATATGGAGAGATAATACATATTTTTCTCGAAATTCAAATTCCACTTAGTTTGAACCGTCCTCTTTGAAAAAACACCTTCAAAAAGTGTCAACGATTTTTTAAAAATTATTTATGAATTTCTGAAGTGGCAAAAACATGCCCCACTAACAACGAACACCGATTCAATTTTTGTATTGAGTTAGGAATTCAATCATTCTGAAAGTGCCTGTTCATGATTAAAACAATATACCCTACCTCAGAGTTTAATCAAAAAGAGGCGACCTTGATTCGTTGAATTCTGGTGAATTATAAAACTTAACTACTTTTCCCATGTATATGGGGGATAGTTCAAATTCAAAAATATGGAGAGATAATACATATTTTTTCTCGATATACAAATTCAACATAATTTGAACCATCCTCTATGTGAAAACATGTTCAAAAAGTGTCAATGATTTTTTAAAAATTATTTATGAACTTCTGAATTGGCAAAAACATGCCCCACTAACAACGAACACCGATTCAATTTTTGTATTGAGTTAGGAATTCAATCATTCTGAAAGTGCGGGTTTATGATTAAAACAATATACCCTACCTCAGAGTTCAATCAAAAAGTGGCGATCCTGATTCGTTGAGTTCTGGTGAATTATCAAACATAATTACTTTTCCCACGTTAAGTATATAGGGGATAGTTCAAGTTCAAAAATTAGGAGAGATAATACATATTTTTTCTCGTTATTCAAATTCAACCTAATTTGAACCGTCACACGTTCAAAAAGTGTCTACGGTTTTTTAAAAATTAGTTATGAATTTTTGAAGTGGCAAAAACATGCCCCACTAACAATGAACACCACTTCGAATTTTGTATTGAATTAGGATATCAATCATTCTGAAAGTGCGTGTACATGATAAAAACAATATACCCTACCTCAGACTTTAATCAAAAAGTGATGATCTTGATTCGTTGAATCCTGGTGAATTATCAAACTTAACTACTTTTCTCATGTTAAGTATATGGGGGATAGTTCAAATTCAAAAATAAGGAGACATTATACATATTTTTTCTCGATATTCAAATTCAACTTAATTTGAACCATCTTCTATGAGAAAACACGTTCAAAAAGTGTCAACGATTTTTTAAAAATTAATTATGAATTTCTGAAGTGGCAAAAACATGCCCCACTAACAATGAACACCTATTCGAATTTTGTATTCAATTAGGATATCAATCATTCTGAAAGTGCGTGTACATGATAAAAACAATATACCCTACCTCAGACTTTAATCAAAAAGTGATGATCTTGATTCGTTGAATCCTGGTGAATTATCAAACTTAACTACTTTTCCCATGTTAAGTAAATGGGGGATGGTTCAAATTCAAAAATATGGAGAGATAATACATATTTTTTCTCGATATTCAAATTCAACATAGTTTGAACCGTCCACTATGACAAAACACCTTCAAAAAGTGTCAACGATTTTTTAAAAATTAGTTTTGAATTTTTGAAGTGGCAAAAACATGCCCCACTAACAATTAACACCGATTCGACTTTTGTATTGAATTAGGAATTCAATCATTCTGAAAGTTCATGTACACGATAAAAACAATATAATCTACCTCAGAGTTTAATCAAAAAGTGGCGATCTTGATTCGTTGAATTCTGGTGAATTATCAAACTTAACTACTTTTCCCATGTATATGGGGGATAGTTCAAATTCAAAAATATGGAGGGATAATACATATTTTTTCTCGATATTTAAATGCAACTTAATTTGAACCATCCTCTATGTGGAAACATGTTCAAAAAGTGTCAATGATTTTTTAAAAATTATTTATGAATTTCTGAATTGGCAAAAACATGCCCCACTAACAACGAACACCGATTCAATTTTCGTATTGAGTTAGGGTTTCAATCATTCTGAAAGTGCGGGTTAATGATTAAAACAATATACCCTACCTCAGAGTTCAATCAAAAAGTGGCGATCCTGATTCGTTGAGTTCTGGTGAATAATCAAACTTAATTACTTTTCCCACGTTAAGTATATAGGGGATAGTTCAAGTTCAAAAATTAAGAGAGATAATACATATTTTTTCTCGTTATTCAAATTCAACTTAATTTGAACCGTCACACGTTCAAAAAGTGTCTACGGTTTTTTAAAAATTAGTTATGAATTTTTGAAGTGGCAACCACATGCCATACTAGCAGTGAACACCGATTCAACGTTTGTATTGAATTAGGAATTTAATCATTCTGAAAGTGCGTATACATAATAGGAACAAATACACTCTACCTCAGAGTTTAATCAAAAAGTGGCGATCTCGATTCGTTGAATTCTGGTGAATTATCAAACTTAACTACTTTTCAGATGTTAACTAAATAGGGGGATAGTTCAAATGCAAAAATAAGGAGAGATAATACTTATTTTTTTTCGTTATTCAAATTCAACTTAATTTGAAGTGTTTTCTATGAGAAAAAAAGTTCAAAAAGTGTCAACGATTTTTTAAAAATTAATTATGAATTTCTGAATTGGCAAAAACATGTCCCACTAACAACGAACACCGATTCAATTTTTGTATTGAGTTAGGAATTCAATCATTCTGAAAGTTCGTGTACATGATAAAAACAATATACCCTACCTCAGACTTTAATCAAAAAGTGATGATCTTGGTTCGTTGAATCCTGGTGAATTATCAAACTTAACTACTTTTCCCATGTTAAGTAATTGGGGGATAGTTCAAATTAAAAAATATGGAGAGATAATACATATTTTTTCTCGATATTCAAATTCAACTTAGTTTAAACCGTCCACTATGACAAAACACCTTCAAAAAGTGTCAACGATTTTTTTAAAATTAGTTATGAATTTTTGAAGTGGCAAAAACATGCCCCACTAACAATTAACACCGATTCGACTTTTGTATTGAATTAGGAATTCAATCATTCTGAAAGTTCGTGTACACAATAAAAACAATATACCCTAACTAAGAGTTTAATCAAAAAGTGGCGATCTTGATTCGTTGAATTCTGGTGAATTATCAAACTTAACTACTTTTCCCATGTATATGGGGGATAGTTCAAATTCAAAAATATGGAGAGATAATACATATTTTTTCTCGATATTCAAATTCAACTTAATTTGAACCATCCTCTATGTGAAAACATGTTCAAAAAGTGTCAATGATTTTTTAAAAATTATTTATGAATTTCTGAATTGGCAAAAACATGCCCCACTAACAACGAACACCGATTCAATTTTCGTATTGAGTTAGGGTTTCAATCATTCTGAAAGTGCGGGTTAATGATTAAAACAATATACCCTACCTCAGAGTTCAATCAAAAAGTGGCGATCCTGATTCGTTGAGTTCTGGTGAATAATCAAACTTAATTACTTTTCCCACGTTAAGTATATAGGGGATAGTTCAAGTTCAAAAATTAAGAGAGATAATACATATTTTTTCTCGTTATTCAAATTCAACTTAATTTGAACCGTCACACGTTCAAAAAGTGTCTACGGTTTTTTAAAAATTAGTTATGAATTTTTGAAGTGGCAACCACATGCCATACTAGCAGTGAACACCGATTCAACGTTTGTATTGAATTAGGAATTTAATCATTCTGAAAGTGCGTATACATAATAGGAACAAATACACTCTACCTCAGAGTTTAATCAAAAAGTGGCGATCTCGATTCGTTGAATTCTGGTGAATTATCAAACTTAACTACTTTTCAGATGTTAACTAAATAGGGGGATAGTTCAAATGCAAAAATAAGGAGAGATAATACTTATTTTTTTTCGTTATTCAAATTCAACTTAATTTGAAGTGTTTTCTATGAGAAAAAAAGTTCAAAAAGTGTCAACGATTTTTTAAAAATTAATTATGAATTTCTGAATTGGCAAAAACATGTCCCACTAACAACGAACACCGATTCAATTTTTGTATTGAGTTAGGAATTCAATCATTCTGAAAGTTCGTGTACATGATAAAAACAATATACCCTACCTCAGACTTTAATCAAAAAGTGATGATCTTGGTTCGTTGAATCCTGGTGAATTATCAAACTTAACTACTTTTCCCATGTTAAGTAATTGGGGGATAGTTCAAATTAAAAAATATGGAGAGATAATACATATTTTTTCTCGATATTCAAATTCAACTTAGTTTAAACCGTCCACTATGACAAAACACCTTCAAAAAGTGTCAACGATTTTTTTAAAATTAGTTATGAATTTTTGAAGTGGCAAAAACATGCCCCACTAACAATTAACACCGATTCGACTTTTGTATTGAATTAGGAATTCAATCATTCTGAAAGTTCGTGTACACAATAAAAACAATATACCCTAACTAAGAGTTTAATCAAAAAGTGGCGATCTTGATTCGTTGAATTCTGGTGAATTATCAAACTTAACTACTTTTCCCATGTATATGGGGGATAGTTCAAATTCAAAAATATGGAGAGATAATACATATTTTTTCTCGATATTCAAATTCAACTTAATTTGAACCATCCTCTATGTGAAAACATGTTCAAAAAGTGTCAATGATTTTTTAAAAATTATTTATGAATTTCTGAATTGGCAAAAACATGCCCCACTAACAACGAACACCGATTCAATTTTTGTATTGAGTTAGGAATTCAATCATTCTGAAAGTGCGGGTTTATGATTAAAACAATATACCCTACCTCAGAGTTCAATCAAAAAGTGGCGATCCTGATTCGTTGAGTTCTGGTGAATTATCAAACATAATTACTTTTCCCACGTTAAGTATATAGGGGATAGTTCAAGTTCAAAAATTTGGAGAGATAATACATATTTTTTCTCGTTATTCAAATTCAACGTAATTTGAACCGTCACACGTTCAAAAAGTGTTTACGGTTTTTTAAAAATTAGTTATGAATTTTTGAAGTGGCAACCACATGCCATACTAGCAGTGAACACCGATTCAACGTTTGTATTGAATTAGGAATTTAAACATTCTGAAAGTGCGTATACATAATAGGAACAATACACTCTACCTCAGAGTTTAATCAAAAAGTGGCGATCTCGATTCGTTGAATTCTGGTGAATTATCAAACTTAACTACTTTTCAGATGTTAACTAAATAGGGGGATAGTTCAAATGCAAAAATAAGGAGAGATAATACTTATTTTTTTTCGTTATTCAAATTCAACTTAATTTGAAGTGTTTTCTATGAGAAAAAACGTTCAAAAAGTGTCAACGATTTTTTAAAAATTAATTATGAATTTCTGAATTGGCAAAAACATGTCCCACTAACAACGAACACCGATTCAATTTTTGTATTGAGTTAGGAATTCAATCATTCTGAAAGTTCGTGTACATGATAAAAACAATATACCCTACCTCAGACTTTAATCAAAAAGTGATGATCTTGTTTCGTTGAATCCTGGTGAATTATCAAACTTAACAACTTTTCCCATGTTAAGTATATAAGGGATAGTTCAAATTCAAAAATATGGAGAGATAATACATATTTTTCTCGAAATTCAAATTCAACTTAGTTTGAACCGTCCGCTATGAAAAAACACCTTCAAAAAGTGTCAACGATTTTTTAAAAATTATTTATGAATTTCTGAAGTGGCAAAAACATGCCCCACTAACAACGAACACCAATTCAACATTCGTATTGAATTAGGAATTCAATCATTCTGAAAGTGCGTGTACATGATAAGAACAATATACCCTACCTCAGAGTTTAATAAAAAAGTGGCAATCTCAATTCATTGAATTCTGTTGAATTATCAAACTTAACTACTTTTTCCATTTTAAGTATATGGGGGATAGTTCAAATTCAAAAATAACGAGAGATTATACTTATTTTTTCTTGATATTCAAATTCAACTTAATTTGAACCATTTTCTATGAGAAAACACGTTCAAAAAGTGTCAACGATTTTTTAAAAATTAATTATGAATTTCTGAAGTGGCAAAAACATGCCCCACTAACAACGAACACCGATTCAATTTTTGTATTGAGTTAGGTATTCAATCATTCTGAAAGTGCCTGTTCATGATTAAAACAATATACCCTACCTCAGAGTTTAATCAAAAAGTGGCAATCTTGATTTGTTGAATTCTGGTGAATTATAAAACTTAACTACTTTTCCCATGTATATGGGGGATAGTTTAAATTCAAAAATATGGAGAGATAATACATATTTTTTCTCGATATTCAAATTCAACTTAATTTGAACCATCCTCTATGTGAAAATACGTTCAAAAAGTGTCAACGATTTTTTAAAAATTAATTATGAATTTCTGAATTGGCAAAAACATGCCCCACTAACAACGAACACCGATTCAATTTTTGTATTGAGTTAGGAATTCAATCATTCTGAAAGTGCGGGTTCATGATTAAAACAACATACCCTACCTCAGAGTTCAATCAAAAAGTGGCGATCCTGATTCGTTGAGTTCTGGTGAATTATCAAACTTAATTACTTTTCCCACGTTAAGTATATGGGGGATAGTTCAAGTTCAAAAATTAGGAGAGATAATACATATTTTTTCTCGTTATTCAAATTCAACTTAATTTGAACCGTCACACGTTCAAAAAGTGTCTACGGTTTTTTAAAAATTAGTTATGAATTTTTGAAGAGGCAAAAACATGCCCCACTAACATTGAACACCAATTCGAATTTTGTATTGAATTAGAATATCAATCATTCTGAAAGTGCGTGTACATGATAAAAACAATATACCCAACCTCAGACTTTAATCAAAAAGTGATGATCTTGATTCGTTGAATCCTGGTGAATTATCAAACTTAACTACTTTTCCCATGTTAAGTATATGGGGGATAGTTCAAATTCAAAAATATGGAGAGATAATACAAATTTTTTCTCGATATTCAAATTCAACTTAGTTTGAACCGTCCTCTATGACAAAACACCTTCAAAAAGTGTCAACGATTTTTTAAAAATTATTTATGAATTTCTGAAGTGGCAAAAACATGCCCCACTAACAACGAACACCGATTCAACATTTGTATTGAATTAGGAATTAAATCATTCTGAAAGTGCGTGTACATGATGAGAACAATATCTCCTACCTCAGAGTTCAATTAAAAAGTGGCGATTTCGATTCATTTCATTCTGTTGAATTATCAAACTTAACTACTTTTCCCATGTTAAGTATACGGGGGATAGTTCAAATTCAAAAATAAGGAGACATTATACATATTTTTTCTCGATATTCAAATTCAACTTAATTTGAACCATCTTCTATGAGAAAACACGTTCAAAAAGTGTCAACGATTTTTTAAAAATTAATTATGAATTTCTGAAGTGGCAAAAACATGCCCCACTAACAATGAACACCGATTCGAATTTTGTATTCAATTAGGATATCAATCATTCTGAAAGTGCGTGTACATGATAAAAACAATATACCCTACCTCAGACTTTAATCAAAAAGTGGCGATCCTGATTCGTTGAGTTCTGGTGAATAATCAAACTTAATTACTTTTCCCACGTTAAGTATATAGGGGATAGTTCAAGTTCAAAAGTTAAGAGAGATAATACATATTTTTTCTCGTTATTCAAATTCAACTTAATTTGAACCGTCACACGTTCAAAAAGTGTCTACGGTTTTTTAAAAATTAGTTATGAATTTTTGAAGTGGCAACCACATGCCATACTAGCAGTGAACACCGGTTCAACTTTTGTATTGAATTAGGAATTCAATCATTCTGAAAGTGCGTATACATAATAGGAACAATACACTCTACCTCAGAGTTTAGTCAAAAAGTGGCGATCTCGATTCGTTGAATTCTGGTGAATTATCAAACTTAACTACTTTTCAGATGTTAACTAAATAGGGGGATAGTTCAAATGCAAAAATAAGGAGAGATAATACTTATTTTTTTTCGTTATTCAAATTCAACTTAATTTGAACTGTTTTCTATGAGAAAACACGTTTAAAAAGTGTCAAAGATTTTTTAAAAATTAGTTATGAATTTTTAAAGTAGCAAAAACATGCCCCACTAACAATTAACACCGATTCGACTTTTGTATTGAATTAGGAATTTAATCATTCTGAAAGTTTGTGTACATGATAAAAACAATATACCCTACCTCAGACTTTAATCAAAAAGTGATGATCTTGATTCGTTGAATCCTGGTGAATTATCAAACTTAACTACTTTTCCCATATAAAGTAAATGGGGGATAGTTCAAATTCAAAAATATGGAGAGATAATACATATTTTTCTCGAAATTCAAATTCCACTTAGTTTGAACCGTCCTCTTTGAAAAAACACCTTCAAAAAGTGTCAACGATTTTTTAAAAATTATTTATGAATTTCTGAAGTGGCAAAAACATGCCCCACTAACAACGAACACCGATTCAATTTTTGTATTGAGTTAGGAATTCAATCATTCTGAAAGTGCCTGTTCATGATTAAAACAATATACCCTACCTCAGAGTTTAATCAAAAAGAGGCGATCTTGATTCGTTGAATTCTGGTGAATTATAAAACTTAACTACTTTTCCCATGTATATGGGGGATAGTTCAAATTCAAAAATATGGAGAGATAATACATATTTTTTCTCGATATACAAATTCAACTTAATTTGAACCATCCTCTATGTGAAAATACGTTCAAAATGTGTCAACGATTTTTTAAAAATTAATTATGAATTTCTGAATTGGCAAAAACATGCCCCACTAACAACGAACACCGATTCATTTTTTTTATTGAGTTAGGAATTCAATCATTCTGAAAGTGCGGGTTCATGATTAAAACAACATACACTACCTCAGAGTTCAATCAAAAAGTGGCGATCCTGATTCGTTGAGTTCTGGTGAATTATCAAACTTAATTACTTTTCCCACGTTAAGTATATGGGGGATAGTTCAAGTTCAAAAATTAGGAGAGATAATACATATTTTTTCTCGTTATTCAAATTCAACTTAATTTGAACCGTCACACGTTCTAAAAGTGTCTACAGTTTTCTAGAAATTAGTTATGAATTTTTGAAGTGGCAACCACATGCCATATTAGCAGCGAACACCGATTCAACTTTTGTATTGAATTAGGAATTCAATCATTTTGAAAGTGCGTGTACATGATGAGAACAATATACCCTACCTCAGAGTTCAATCAAAAAGTGGCAATACTGATTCGTTGAGTTCTGGTGAACTATTAAACTTAACTACTTTTCCCATGTTAAGTATACGGGGGATAGTTCAAATTCAAAAATTAGGAGAGATTATACATATTTTTTCTCGATATTCAAATTCAACTTAATTTGAACCATCTTCTATGAGAAAACACGTTCAAAAAGTGTCAACGATTTTTTAAAAATTAATTATGAATTTCTGAAGTGGCAAAAAAATGCCCCACTAACAATGAACACCGATTCGAATTTTGTATTGAATTAGGATGTCAATCATTCTGAAAGTGCGTGTACATGATAAAAACAATATACCCTACCTCAGACTTTAATCAAAAAGTGATGATTTTGATTCGTTGAATCCTGGTGAATTATCAAACTTAACTACTTTTCCCACGTTAAGTATATGGGGGATAGATCAAATTCAAAAATATGGAGAGATAATACATATTTTTTCTCGATATTCAAATTCAACTTAGTTCGAACCGTCCTCTATGTCAAAACTTCTTCAAAAAGTGTCAACGATTTTTTAAAAATTAGTTATGAATTTTTGAAGTGGCAAAAACATGCACCACTAACAATTAACACCGATTCAACTTTTGTATTGAATTAGGAATTCAATCATTCTGAAAGTTCGTGTACACGATAAAAACAATATATTCTACCTCAGAGTTTAATCAAAAAGTGGCGATCTTGATTCGTTGAATTCTAGTGAATTATCAAACTTAACTACTTTTCCCATGTATATGGGGAATAGTTCAAATTCAAAAATATGGAGAGATAATACATATTTTTTCTCGATATTCACATTCAACTTAATTTGAACCATCCTCTATATGAAAACACGTTCAAAAAGTGTCAACGATTATTTAAAAATTAATTATGAATTTCTGAATTGGCAAAAACATGCCCCACTAACAACGAACACCGATTCAATTTTTGTATTGAGTTAGGAATTCAATCATTCTGAAAGTGCGGGTTCAAGATTAAAACAACATACCCTACCTCAGAGTTCAATCAAAAAGTGGCGATCCTGATTCGTTGAGTTCTGGTGAATTATCAAACTTAATTATTTTTCCCACGTTAAGTATATGGGGGATAGTTAAAGTTCAAAAATTAGGAGAGATAATACATATTTTTTCTCGTTATTCAAATTCAACTTAATTTGAACCGTCACACGGTCAAAAAGTGTCTACGGTTTTTTAAAAATTAGTTATGAATTTTTGAAGTGGCAAAAACATGCCCCACTAACAATGAACACCAATTCGAATTTTGTATTGAATTAGGATATCAATAATTCTGAAAGTGCGTGTACATGATAAAAACAATATACCCTACCTCAGACTTTAATCAAAAAGTGATTATCTTGATTCGTTGAATCCTGGTGAATTATCAAACTTAACTACTTTTCCCATGTTAAGTATATGGGGGATAGTTCAAATTCAAAAATATGGAGAGATAATACATATTTTTTCTCGATATTCAAATTCAACTTAGTTTGAACCGTCCTCTATGACAAAACACCTTCAAAAAGTGTCAACGATTTTTTAAAAATTATTTATGAATTTCTGAAGTGGCAAAAACATGCCCCACTAACAACGAACACCGATTCAACATTTGTATTGAATTAGGAATTAAATCATTCTGAAAGTGCGTGTACATGATGAGAACAATATACCCTACCTCAGAGTTCAATAAAAAAGTGGCGATTTCGATTCATTTCATTCTGTTGAATTATCAAACTTAACTACTTTTCCCATGTTAAGTATACGGGGGATAGTTCAAATTCAAAAATAAGGAGAGATTAAACATATTTTTTCTCGATATTCAAATTCAACTTAATTTGAACCATCTTCTATGAGAAAACACGTTCAAAAAGTGTCAACAATTTTTTAAAAATTAATTATGAATATCTGAAGTGGCAAAAACATGCCCCACTAACAATGAACACCGATTCGAATTTTGTATTCAATTAGGATATCAATCATTCTGAAAGTGCGTGTACATGATAAAAACAATATACCCTACCTCAGACTTTAATCAAAAAGTGATGATCTTGATTCGTTGAATCCTGGTGAATTATCAAACTTATCTACTTTTCAGATGTTAACTAAATAGGGGGATAGTTCAAAATCAAAAATAAGGAGAGATAATACTTATTTTTTTCGTTATTCAAATTCAACTTAATTTGAAGTGTTTTCTATGAGAAAAAACGTTCAAAAAGTGTCAACGATTTTTTAAAAATTAATTATGAATTTCTGAATTGGCAAAAACAAGTCCCACTAACAACGAACACCGATTCAATTTTTGTATTGAGTTAGGAATTCAATCATTCTGAAAGTTCGTGTACATGATAAAAACAATATACCCTACCTCAGACTTTAATCAAAAAGTGATGATCTTAATTCGTTGAATCCTGGTGAATTATCAAACTTAACTACTTTTCCCATGTTAAGTAAATGGGGGATAGTTCAAATTCAAAAATATGGAGAGATAATACATATTTTTTCTCAATATTCAAATTCAACTTAGTTTGAACCGTCCACTATGACAAAACACCTTCAAAAAGTGTCAACGATTTTTTAAAAATTAGTTATGAATTTTTGAAGTGGCGAAAACATGCCCCACTAACAATTAACACCGATTCGACTTTTGTATTGAATTAGGAATTCAATCATTTTGAAAGTGCGGGTTCATGATTAAAACAATATACCCTACCTCAGAGTTCAATCAAAAAATGGCGATCCTGATTCGTTGAGTTCTGGTGAATTATCAAACCTAATTACTTTTCCCACGTTAAGTATATGGGGGATAGTTCAAGTTCAAAAATTAGGAGAGATAATACATATTTTTTCTCGTTATTCAAATTCAACTTAATTTGAACCGTCACACGTTCAAAAAGTGTCTACGGTTTTTTAAAAATTAGTTATGAATTTTTGAAGTGGCTACCACATGCCATACTAGCAGTAAACACCGATTCAACTTTTGTTTTGAATTAGGAATTCAATCATTCTGAAAGTGCGTATACATAATAGGAACAATACACTCTACCTCAGAGTTTAATCAAAAAGTGGCGAACTCGATTCGTTGAATTCTGGTGAATTATCAAACTTAACTACTTTTCAGATGTTAACTAAATAGGAGGATAGTTCAAATTCAAAAAGAAGGAGAGATAATACTTATTTTTTTTCGTTATTCAAATTCAACTAAATTTGAACTGTTTTCTATGAGTAAACACGTTTAAAAAGTGTCAACGATTTTTTAAAAATTAGTTTTGAATTTTTAAAGTAGCAAAAACATGCCCCACTAACAATTAACACCGATTCAACTTTTGTATTGAATTAGGAATTCAATCATTCTGAAAGTTCGTGTACATGATAAAAACAATATACCGTACCACAGAATTTAATCAAAAAGTAGCGATCTTGATTCGTTGAATTTTTGTGAATTATCAAACTTAACTACTTTTCCCATGTTAAATATTTTAGGGATAGTTCAAATTCCAAAAAAATGGAGAGATAATACATATTTTTTCTCGTAATTCAAATTCAACTTAATTTGAACTGTCTTCTATAAGAAAACACGTTTAAAAAGTGTCAACGATTCTTTAAAAATTAGTTATGAAATTTTGAAATAGCAATAACATGCCCCACTAACAACGAACACCTATTCAACATTTGTATTGAATTTGGAATTCAATCATTCTGAAAGTTCGTGTACAAGATAAGAACAATATACCTTACCTCAGAGTTTAATAATAAAGTGGCAATCTCAATTCATTGAATTCTGTTGAATTATCAAACTTAACTACTTTTTCCATTTTAAGTATATGGGGGATAGTTCAAATTCAAAAATATGGAGAGATTATACATATTTTTTCTCGATATTCAAATTCAACTTAATTTGAACTGTTTTCTATGAGAAAACACGTTTAAAAAGTGTCAACGATTTTTTAAAAATTAGTTTTGAATTTTTAAAGTAGCAAAAACATGCCCCACTAACAATTAACACCGATTCGAATTTTGTATTGAATTAGGATATCAATCATTCTGAAAGTGCGTGTACATGATAAAAACAATATACCCTACCTCAGACTTTAATCAAAAAGTGATGATTTTGATTCGTTGAATCCTGGTGAATTATCAAACTTAAGGTATAACCTGAGAATTTGTCTGTCAAGGTCAAGAGGCGTGGCTACACCTGCAAATCTGACAACACTGTTGCAATAGTAATGCGAATAAAAGATTAGGAGGGGGTGGTAACTACAGTCCTTGAGAGCGTTGCCAAGTTTCTTAGGACATATCAAAAACGATCATCGCCACGGTTCGAAATATATGAAAACAATTCAGAAAAATAGTCCAAAAAATTAGCTTTTATCCATGTAAAATTCTAAAAAAATTCTCGAGCCGTTTTTGTGCAATGTTGATTGAAAAATTTAACATTGAATGGATACAAAATACACATTTGAATAAATTAATTATAATTAAACCAACGGTTAAAAAAATCTAAAAAAAATTAGTAGTATTTGGACAATTGTTGTAAGTCTACCAAATTAATTTCAAGAACATCTGTCGATACGACTTTTTTCATCCAAATATCTCAGGTTAAGCCTTAACTACTTTTCCCACGTTAAGTATATGGGGGATAGATCAAATTCAAAAATATGGAGAGATAATACATATTTTTTCTCGATATTCAAATTCAACTTAGTTCGAACCGTCCTCTATGACAAAACTTCTTCAAAAAGTGTCAACGATTTTTTAAAAATTAGTAATGAATTTTTGAAGTGGCAAAAACATGCACCACTAACAATTAACACCGATTCAACTTTTGTATTGAATTAGGAATTCAATCATTCTGAAAGTTCGTGTACACGATAAAAACAATATATTCTACCTCAGAGTTTAATCAAAAAGTGGCGATCTTGATTCGTTGAATTCTGGTGAATTATCAAACTTAACTACTTTTCCCATGTATATGGGGAATAGTTCAAATTCAAAAATATGGAGAGATAATACATATTTTTTCTCGATATTCACATTCAACTTAATTTGAACCATCCTCTATATGAAAACACGTTCAAAAAGTTTCAACGATTATTTAAAAATTAATTATGAATTTCTGAATTGGCAAAAACATGCCCCACTAACAACGAACACCGATTCAATTTTTGTATTGAGTTAGGAATTCAATCATTCTGAAAGTGCGGGTTCAAGATTAAAACAACATACCCTACCTCAGAGTTCAATCAAAAAGTGGCGATCCTGATTCGTTGAGTTCTGGTGAATTATCAAACTTAATTATTTTTCCCACGTTAAGTATATGGGGGATAGTTAAAGTTCAAAAATTAGGAGTGATAATACATATTTTTTCTCGTTATTCAAATTCAACTTAATTTGAACCGTCACACGGTCAAAAAGTGTCTACGGTTTTTTAAAAATTAGTTATGAATTTTTGAAGTGGCAAAAACATGCCCCACTAACAATGAACACCAATTCGAATTTTGTATTGAATTAGGATATCAATCATTCTGAAAGTGCGTGTACATGATAAAAACAATATACCCTACCTCAGACTTTAATCAAAAAGTGATTATCTTGATTCGTTGAATCCTGGTGAATTTTCAAACTTAACTACTTTTCCCATGTTAAGTATATGGGTCGATAGTTCAAATTCAAAAATATGGAAAGATAATACATATTTTATCTCGATATTCAAATTCAACTTAGTTTGAACCGTCCTCTATGACAAAACACCTTCAAAAAGTGTCAACGATTTTTTAAAAATTATTTATGAATTTCTGAAGTGGCAAAAACATGCCCCACTAACAACGAACACCGATTCAACATTTGTATTGAATTAGGAATTAAATCATTCTGAAAGTGCGTGTACATGATGAGAACAATATACCCTACCTCAGAGTTCAATAAAAAAGTGGCGATTTCGATTCATTTCATTCTGTTGAATTATCAAACTTAACTACTTTTCCCATGTTAAGTATACGGGGGATAGTTCAAATTCAAAAATAAGGAGAGATTAAACATATTTTTTCTCGATATTCAAATTCAACTTAATTTGAACCATCTTCTATGAGAAAACACGTTCAAAAAGTGTCAACAATTTTTTAAAAATTAATTATGAATATCTGAAGTGGCAAAAACATGCCCCACTAACAATGAACACCGATTCGAATTTTGTATTCAATTAGGATATCAATCATTCTGAAAGTGCGTGTACATGATAAAAACAATATACCCTACCTCAGACTTTAATCAAAAAGTGATGATCTTGATTCGTTGAATCCTGGTGAATTATCAAACTTATCTACTTTTCAGATGTTAACTAAATAGGGGGATAGTTCAAAATCAAAAATAAGGAGAGATAATACTTATTTTTTTCGTTATTCAAATTCAACTTAATTTGAAGTGTTTTCTATGAGAAAAAACGTTCAAAAAGTGTCAACGATTTTTTAAAAATTAATTATGAATTTCTGAATTGGCAAAAACAAGTCCCACTAACAACGAACACCGATTCAATTTTTGTATTGAGTTAGGAATTCAATCATTCTGAAAGTTCGTGTACATGATAAAAACAATATACCCTACCTCAGACTTTAATCAAAAAGTGATGATCTTAATTCGTTGAATCCTGGTGAATTATCAAACTTAACTACTTTTCCCATGTTAAGTAAATGGGGGATAGTTCAAATTCAAAAATATGGAGAGATAATACATATTTTTTCTCGATATTCAAATTCAACTTAGTTTGAACCGTCCACTATGACAAAACACCTTCAAAAAGTGTCAACAATTTTTTAAAAATTAGTTATGAATTTTTGAAGTGGCGAAAACATGCCCCACTAACAATTAACACCGATTCGACTTTTGTATTGAATTAGGAATTCAATCATTTTGAAAGTGCGGGTTCATGATTAAAACAATATACCCTACCTCAGAGTTCAATCAAAAAATGGCGATCCTGATTCGTTGAGTTCTGGTGAATTATCAAACCTAATTACTTTTCCCACGTTAAGTATATGGGGGATAGTTCAAGTTCAAAAATTAGGAGAGATAATACATATTTTTTCTCGTTATTCAAATTCAACTTAATTTGAACCGTCACACGTTCAAAAAGTGTCTACGGTTTTTTAAAAATTAGTTATGAATTTTTGAAGAGGCAAAAACATGCCCCACTAACATTGAACACCAATTCGAATTTTGTATTGAATTAGAATATCAATCATTCTGAAAGTGCGTGTACATGATAAAAACAATATACCCAACCTCAGACTTTAATCAAAAAGTGATGATCTTGATTCGTTGAATCCTGGTGAATTATCAAACTTAACTACTTTTCCCATGTTAAGTATATGGGGGATAGTTCAAATTCAAAAATATGGAGAGATAATACAAATTTTTTCTCGATATTCAAATTCAACTTAGTTTGAACCGTCCTCTATGACAAAACACCTTCAAAAAGTGTCAACGATTTTTTAAAAATTATTTATGAATTTCTGAAGTGGCAAAAACATGCCCCACTAACAACGAACACCGATTCAACATTTGTATTGAATTAGGAATTAAATCATTCTGAAAGTGCGTGTACATGATGAGAACAATATCTCCTACCTCAGAGTTCAATTAAAAAGTGGCGATTTCGATTCATTTCATTCTGTTGAATTATCAAACTTAACTACTTTTCCCATGTTAAGTATACGGGGGATAGTTCAAATTCAAAAATAAGGAGACATTATACATATTTTTTCTCGATATTCAAATTCAACTTAATTTGAACCATCTTCTATGAGAAAACACGTTCAAAAAGTGTCAACGATTTTTTAAAAATTAATTATGAATTTCTGAAGTGGCAAAAACATGCCCCACTAACAATGAACACCGATTCGAATTTTGTATTCAATTAGGATATCAATCATTCTGAAAGTGCGTGTACATGATAAAAACAATATACCCTACCTCAGACTTTAATCAAAAAGTGGCGATCCTGATTCGTTGAGTTCTGGTGAATAATCAAACTTAATTACTTTTCCCACGTTAAGTATATAGGGGATAGTTCAAGTTCAAAAGTTAAGAGAGATAATACATATTTTTTCTCGTTATTCAAATTCAACTTAATTTGAACCGTCACACGTTCAAAAAGTGTCTACGGTTTTTTAAAAATTAGTTATGAATTTTTGAAGTGGCAACCACATGCCATACTAGCAGTGAACACCGGTTCAACTTTTGTATTGAATTAGGAATTCAATCATTCTGAAAGTGCGTATACATAATAGGAACAATACACTCTACCTCAGAGTTTAGTCAAAAAGAGGCGATCTTGATTCGTTGAATTCTGGTGAATTATAAAACTTAACTACTTTTCCCATGTATATGGGGGATAGTTCAAATTCAAAAATATGGAGAGATAATACATATTTTTTCTCGATATACAAATTCAACTTAATTTGAACCATCCTCTATGTGAAAATACGTTCAAAATGTGTCAACGATTTTTTAAAAATTAATTATGAATTTCTGAATTGGCAAAAACATGCCCCACTAACAACGAACACCGATTCATTTTTTTTATTGAGTTAGGAATTCAATCATTCTGAAAGTGCGGGTTCATGATTAAAACAACATACACTACCTCAGAGTTCAATCAAAAAGTGGCGATCCTGATTCGTTGAGTTCTGGTGAATTATCAAACTTAATTACTTTTCCCACGTTAAGTATATGGGGGATAGTTCAAGTTCAAAAATTAGGAGAGATAATACATATTTTTTCTCGTTATTCAAATTCAACTTAATTTGAACCGTCACACGTTCTAAAAGTGTCTACAGTTTTCTAGAAATTAGTTATGAATTTTTGAAGTGGCAACCACATGCCATATTAGCAGCGAACACCGATTCAACTTTTGTATTGAATTAGGAATTCAATCATTTTGAAAGTGCGTGTACATGATGAGAACAATATACCCTACCTCAGAGTTCAATCAAAAAGTGGCAATACTGATTCGTTGAGTTCTGGTGAACTATTAAACTTAACTACTTTTCCCATGTTAAGTATACGGGGGATAGTTCAAATTCAAAAATTAGGAGAGATTATACATATTTTTTCTCGATATTCAAATTCAACTTAATTTGAACCATCTTCTATGAGAAAACACGTTCAAAAAGTGTCAACGATTTTTTAAAAATTAATTATGAATTTCTGAAGTGGCAAAAAAATGCCCCACTAACAATGAACACCGATTCGAATTTTGTATTGAATTAGGATGTCAATCATTCTGAAAGTGCGTGTACATGATAAAAACAATATACCCTACCTCAGACTTTAATCAAAAAGTGATGATTTTGATTCGTTGAATCCTGGTGAATTATCAAACTTAACTACTTTTCCCACGTTAAGTATATGGGGGATAGATCAAATTCAAAAATATGGAGAGATAATACATATTTTTTCTCGATATTCAAATTCAACTTAGTTCGAACCGTCCTCTATGTCAAAACTTCTTCAAAAAGTGTCAACGATTTTTTAAAAATTAGTTATGAATTTTTGAAGTGGCAAAAACATGCACCACTAACAATTAACACCGATTCAACTTTTGTATTGAATTAGGAATTCAATCATTCTGAAAGTTCGTGTACACGATAAAAACAATATATTCTACCTCAGAGTTTAATCAAAAAGTGGCGATCTTGATTCGTTGAATTCTAGTGAATTATCAAACTTAACTACTTTTCCCATGTATATGGGGAATAGTTCAAATTCAAAAATATGGAGAGATAATACATATTTTTTCTCGATATTCACATTCAACTTAATTTGAACCATCCTCTATATGAAAACACGTTCAAAAAGTGTCAACGATTATTTAAAAATTAATTATGAATTTCTGAATTGGCAAAAACATGCCCCACTAACAACGAACACCGATTCAATTTTTGTATTGAGTTAGGAATTCAATCATTCTGAAAGTGCGGGTTCAAGATTAAAACAACATACCCTACCTCAGAGTTCAATCAAAAAGTGGCGATCCTGATTCGTTGAGTTCTGGTGAATTATCAAACTTAATTATTTTTCCCACGTTAAGTATATGGGGGATAGTTAAAGTTCAAAAATTAGGAGAGATAATACATATTTTTTCTCGTTATTCAAATTCAACTTAATTTGAACCGTCACACGGTCAAAAAGTGTCTACGGTTTTTTAAAAATTAGTTATGAATTTTTGAAGTGGCAAAAACATGCCCCACTAACAATGAACACCAATTCGAATTTTGTATTGAATTAGGATATCAATAATTCTGAAAGTGCGTGTACATGATAAAAACAATATACCCTACCTCAGACTTTAATCAAAAAGTGATTATCTTGATTCGTTGAATCCTGGTGAATTATCAAACTTAACTACTTTTCCCATGTTAAGTATATGGGGGATAGTTCAAATTCAAAAATATGGAGAGATAATACATATTTTTTCTCGATATTCAAATTCAACTTAGTTTGAACCGTCCTCTATGACAAAACACCTTCAAAAAGTGTCAACGATTTTTTAAAAATTATTTATGAATTTCTGAAGTGGCAAAAACATGCCCCACTAACAACGAACACCGATTCAACATTTGTATTGAATTAGGAATTAAATCATTCTGAAAGTGCGTGTACATGATGAGAACAATATACCCTACCTCAGAGTTCAATAAAAAAGTGGCGATTTCGATTCATTTCATTCTGTTGAATTATCAAACTTAACTACTTTTCCCATGTTAAGTATACGGGGGATAGTTCAAATTCAAAAATAAGGAGAGATTAAACATATTTTTTCTCGATATTCAAATTCAACTTAATTTGAACCATCTTCTATGAGAAAACACGTTCAAAAAGTGTCAACAATTTTTTAAAAATTAATTATGAATATCTGAAGTGGCAAAAACATGCCCCACTAACAATGAACACCGATTCGAATTTTGTATTCAATTAGGATATCAATCATTCTGAAAGTGCGTGTACATGATAAAAACAATATACCCTACCTCAGACTTTAATCAAAAAGTGATGATCTTGATTCGTTGAATCCTGGTGAATTATCAAACTTATCTACTTTTCAGATGTTAACTAAATAGGGGGATAGTTCAAAATCAAAAATAAGGAGAGATAATACTTATTTTTTTCGTTATTCAAATTCAACTTAATTTGAAGTGTTTTCTATGAGAAAAAACGTTCAAAAAGTGTCAACGATTTTTTAAAAATTAATTATGAATTTCTGAATTGGCAAAAACAAGTCCCACTAACAACGAACACCGATTCAATTTTTGTATTGAGTTAGGAATTCAATCATTCTGAAAGTTCGTGTACATGATAAAAACAATATACCCTACCTCAGACTTTAATCAAAAAGTGATGATCTTAATTCGTTGAATCCTGGTGAATTATCAAACTTAACTACTTTTCCCATGTTAAGTAAATGGGGGATAGTTCAAATTCAAAAATATGGAGAGATAATACATATTTTTTCTCAATATTCAAATTCAACTTAGTTTGAACCGTCCACTATGACAAAACACCTTCAAAAAGTGTCAACGATTTTTTAAAAATTAGTTATGAATTTTTGAAGTGGCGAAAACATGCCCCACTAACAATTAACACCGATTCGACTTTTGTATTGAATTAGGAATTCAATCATTTTGAAAGTGCGGGTTCATGATTAAAACAATATACCCTACCTCAGAGTTCAATCAAAAAATGGCGATCCTGATTCGTTGAGTTCTGGTGAATTATCAAACCTAATTACTTTTCCCACGTTAAGTATATGGGGGATAGTTCAAGTTCAAAAATTAGGAGAGATAATACATATTTTTTCTCGTTATTCAAATTCAACTTAATTTGAACCGTCACACGTTCAAAAAGTGTCTACGGTTTTTTAAAAATTAGTTATGAATTTTTGAAGTGGCTACCACATGCCATACTAGCAGTAAACACCGATTCAACTTTTGTTTTGAATTAGGAATTCAATCATTCTGAAAGTGCGTATACATAATAGGAACAATACACTCTACCTCAGAGTTTAATCAAAAAGTGGCGAACTCGATTCGTTGAATTCTGGTGAATTATCAAACTTAACTACTTTTCAGATGTTAACTAAATAGGAGGATAGTTCAAATTCAAAAAGAAGGAGAGATAATACTTATTTTTTTTCGTTATTCAAATTCAACTAAATTTGAACTGTTTTCTATGAGTAAACACGTTTAAAAAGTGTCAACGATTTTTTAAAAATTAGTTTTGAATTTTTAAAGTAGCAAAAACATGCCCCACTAACAATTAACACCGATTCAACTTTTGTATTGAATTAGGAATTCAATCATTCTGAAAGTTCGTGTACATGATAAAAACAATATACCGTACCACAGAATTTAATCAAAAAGTAGCGATCTTGATTCGTTGAATTTTTGTGAATTATCAAACTTAACTACTTTTCCCATGTTAAATATTTTAGGGATAGTTCAAATTCCAAAAAAATGGAGAGATAATACATATTTTTTCTCGTAATTCAAATTCAACTTAATTTGAACTGTCTTCTATAAGAAAACACGTTTAAAAAGTGTCAACGATTCTTTAAAAATTAGTTATGAAATTTTGAAATAGCAATAACATGCCCCACTAACAACGAACACCTATTCAACATTTGTATTGAATTTGGAATTCAATCATTCTGAAAGTTCGTGTACAAGATAAGAACAATATACCTTACCTCAGAGTTTAATAATAAAGTGGCAATCTCAATTCATTGAATTCTGTTGAATTATCAAACTTAACTACTTTTTCCATTTTAAGTATATGGGGGATAGTTCAAATTCAAAAATATGGAGAGATTATACATATTTTTTCTCGATATTCAAATTCAACTTAATTTGAACTGTTTTCTATGAGAAAACACGTTTAAAAAGTGTCAACGATTTTTTAAAAATTAGTTTTGAATTTTTAAAGTAGCAAAAACATGCCCCACTAACAATTAACACCGATTCGAATTTTGTATTGAATTAGGATATCAATCATTCTGAAAGTGCGTGTACATGATAAAAACAATATACCCTACCTCAGACTTTAATCAAAAAGTGATGATTTTGATTCGTTGAATCCTGGTGAATTATCAAACTTAAGGTATAACCTGAGAATTTGTCTGTCAAGGTCAAGAGGCGTGGCTACACCTGCAAATCTGACAACACTGTTGCAATAGTAATGCGAATAAAAGATTAGGAGGGGGTGGTAACTACAGTCCTTGAGAGCGTTGCCAAGTTTCTTAGGACATATCAAAAACGATCATCGCCACGGTTCGAAATATATGAAAACAATTCAGAAAAATAGTCCAAAAAATTAGCTTTTATCCATGTAAAATTCTAAAAAAATTCTCGAGCCGTTTTTGTGCAATGTTGATTGAAAAATTTAACATTGAATGGATACAAAATACACATTTGAATAAATTAATTATAATTAAACCAACGGTTAAAAAAATCTAAAAAAAATTAGTAGTATTTGGACAATTGTTGTAAGTCTACCAAATTAATTTCAAGAACATCTGTCGATACGACTTTTTTCATCCAAATATCTCAGGTTAAGCCTTAACTACTTTTCCCACGTTAAGTATATGGGGGATAGATCAAATTCAAAAATATGGAGAGATAATACATATTTTTTCTCGATATTCAAATTCAACTTAGTTCGAACCGTCCTCTATGACAAAACTTCTTCAAAAAGTGTCAACGATTTTTTAAAAATTAGTAATGAATTTTTGAAGTGGCAAAAACATGCACCACTAACAATTAACACCGATTCAACTTTTGTATTGAATTAGGAATTCAATCATTCTGAAAGTTCGTGTACACGATAAAAACAATATATTCTACCTCAGAGTTTAATCAAAAAGTGGCGATCTTGATTCGTTGAATTCTGGTGAATTATCAAACTTAACTACTTTTCCCATGTATATGGGGAATAGTTCAAATTCAAAAATATGGAGAGATAATACATATTTTTTCTCGATATTCACATTCAACTTAATTTGAACCATCCTCTATATGAAAACACGTTCAAAAAGTTTCAACGATTATTTAAAAATTAATTATGAATTTCTGAATTGGCAAAAACATGCCCCACTAACAACGAACACCGATTCAATTTTTGTATTGAGTTAGGAATTCAATCATTCTGAAAGTGCGGGTTCAAGATTAAAACAACATACCCTACCTCAGAGTTCAATCAAAAAGTGGCGATCCTGATTCGTTGAGTTCTGGTGAATTATCAAACTTAATTATTTTTCCCACGTTAAGTATATGGGGGATAGTTAAAGTTCAAAAATTAGGAGTGATAATACATATTTTTTCTCGTTATTCAAATTCAACTTAATTTGAACCGTCACACGGTCAAAAAGTGTCTACGGTTTTTTAAAAATTAGTTATGAATTTTTGAAGTGGCAAAAACATGCCCCACTAACAATGAACACCAATTCGAATTTTGTATTGAATTAGGATATCAATCATTCTGAAAGTGCGTGTACATGATAAAAACAATATACCCTACCTCAGACTTTAATCAAAAAGTGATTATCTTGATTCGTTGAATCCTGGTGAATTTTCAAACTTAACTACTTTTCCCATGTTAAGTATATGGGTCGATAGTTCAAATTCAAAAATATGGAAAGATAATACATATTTTATCTCGATATTCAAATTCAACTTAGTTTGAACCGTCCTCTATGACAAAACACCTTCAAAAAGTGTCAACGATTTTTTAAAAATTATTTATGAATTTCTGAAGTGGCAAAAACATGCCCCACTAACAACGAACACCGATTCAACATTTGTATTGAATTAGGAATTAAATCATTCTGAAAGTGCGTGTACATGATGAGAACAATATACCCTACCTCAGAGTTCAATAAAAAAGTGGCGATTTCGATTCATTTCATTCTGTTGAATTATCAAACTTAACTACTTTTCCCATGTTAAGTATACGGGGGATAGTTCAAATTCAAAAATAAGGAGAGATTAAACATATTTTTTCTCGATATTCAAATTCAACTTAATTTGAACCATCTTCTATGAGAAAACACGTTCAAAAAGTGTCAACAATTTTTTAAAAATTAATTATGAATATCTGAAGTGGCAAAAACATGCCCCACTAACAATGAACACCGATTCGAATTTTGTATTCAATTAGGATATCAATCATTCTGAAAGTGCGTGTACATGATAAAAACAATATACCCTACCTCAGACTTTAATCAAAAAGTGATGATCTTGATTCGTTGAATCCTGGTGAATTATCAAACTTATCTACTTTTCAGATGTTAACTAAATAGGGGGATAGTTCAAAATCAAAAATAAGGAGAGATAATACTTATTTTTTTCGTTATTCAAATTCAACTTAATTTGAAGTGTTTTCTATGAGAAAAAACGTTCAAAAAGTGTCAACGATTTTTTAAAAATTAATTATGAATTTCTGAATTGGCAAAAACAAGTCCCACTAACAACGAACACCGATTCAATTTTTGTATTGAGTTAGGAATTCAATCATTCTGAAAGTTCGTGTACATGATAAAAACAATATACCCTACCTCAGACTTTAATCAAAAAGTGATGATCTTAATTCGTTGAATCCTGGTGAATTATCAAACTTAACTACTTTTCCCATGTTAAGTAAATGGGGGATAGTTCAAATTCAAAAATATGGAGAGATAATACATATTTTTTCTCGATATTCAAATTCAACTTAGTTTGAACCGTCCACTATGACAAAACACCTTCAAAAAGTGTCAACAATTTTTTAAAAATTAGTTATGAATTTTTGAAGTGGCGAAAACATGCCCCACTAACAATTAACACCGATTCGACTTTTGTATTGAATTAGGAATTCAATCATTTTGAAAGTGCGGGTTCATGATTAAAACAATATACCCTACCTCAGAGTTCAATCAAAAAATGGCGATCCTGATTCGTTGAGTTCTGGTGAATTATCAAACCTAATTACTTTTCCCACGTTAAGTATATGGGGGATAGTTCAAGTTCAAAAATTAGGAGAGATAATACATATTTTTTCTCGTTATTCAAATTCAACTTAATTTGAACCGTCACACGTTCAAAAAGTGTCTACGGTTTTTTAAAAATTAGTTATGAATTTTTGAAGTGGCTACCACATGCCATACTAGCAGTAAACACCGATTCAACTTTTGTTTTGAATTAGGAATTCAATCATTCTGAAAGTGCGTATACATAATAGGAACAATACACTCTACCTCAGAGTTTAATCAAAAAGTGGCGAACTCGATTCGTTGAATTCTGGTGAATTATCAAACTTAACTACTTTTCAGATGTTAACTAAATAGGAGGATAGTTCAAATTCAAAAAGAAGGAGAGATAATACTTATTTTTTTTCGTTATTCAAATTCAACTTAATTTGAACTGTTTTCTATGAGTAAACACGTTTAAAAAGTGTCAACGATTTTTTAAAAATTAGTTTTGAATTTTTAAAGTTGCAAAAACATGCCCCACTAACAATTAACACCGATTCAACTTTTGTATTGAATTAGGAATTCAATCATTCTGAAAGTTCGTGTACATGATAAAAACAATATACCGTACAACAGAATTTAATCAAAAAGTGGCGATCTTGATTCGTTGAATTTTTGTGAATTATCAAACTTAACTACTTTTCCCATTTTAAGTATATGGGGGATAGTTCAAATTCAAAAATATGGAGAGATTATACATATTTTTTCTCGATATTCAAATTCAACTTAATTTGAACTGTTTTCTATGAGAAAACACGTTTAAAAAGTGTCAACGATTTTTTAAAAATTAGTTTTGAATTTTTAAAGTAGCAAAAACATGCCCCACTAACAATTAACACCGATTCGAATTTTGTATTGAATTAGGATATCAATCATTCTGAAAGTGCGTGTACATGATAAAAACAATATACCCTACCTCAGAGTTTAATAATAAAGTGGCAATTTCAATTCATTGAATTCTGTTGAATTATCAAAATTAACTACTTTTTCCATTTTAAGTATATGGGGGATAGTTCAAATTCAAAAATATGGATAGATTATACATATTTTTTCTCGATATTCAAATTCAACTTAATTTGAACCATCCTCTATGTGAAAACACGTTCAAAAAGTGTCAACGATTTTTTAAAAATTAGTTATGAAATTTTGAAGTGGCAAAAACATGCCCCACTAACAATTAACACCGATTCGACTTTTGTATTGAATTAGGAATTCAATTATTTTGAAAGTGCGGGTTCATGATTAAAACAAAATACCCTACCTCAGAGTTCAATAAAAAAGTGGCGATCCTGATTCGTTGAGTTCTGGTGAATTATCAAACTTAATTACTTTTCCCACGTTAAGTATATGGGGGATAGTTCAAGTTCCAAAAATAGGAGAGATAATACATATTTTTCCTCGTTATTCAAATTCAACTTAATTTGAACCGTCACACGTTCAAAAAGTGTCTACGGTTTTTTTAAAATTAGTTATGAATTTTTGAAGTGGCAACCACATGCCATACTAGCAGTGAACACCGATTTAACTTTTCTATTGAATTAGGAATTCAATCATTCTGAAAGTGCGTATACATAATAGGAACAATACACTCTACCTCAGAGTTTAATCAAAAAGTGGCGATCTCGATTCGTTGAATTCTGGTGAATTATCAAACTTAACTACTTTTCCCATGTTAAATATATGGGGGATAGTTCAAATTCAAAAAAAGGAGAGATAATACATATTTTTTCTCGTTATTCAAATTCAACTTATTTTGAACTGTCTTCTATAAGAAAACACGTATAAAAAGTGTCAACGATTTTTTAAAAATTAGTTATGAAATTTTGAAGTGGCAAAAACATGCCCCACTAACAATGAACACCGATTCGAATTTTGTATTGAATAAGGATATCAATCATTCTGAAAGTGCGTGTACATGATAAAATCAATATATCCTACCTCAGACTTTAATCAAAAAGTGGCGATCTTGATTCGTTGAATTTTTGTGAATTATCAAACTTAACTACTTTTCCCATGTTAAATATATTAGGGATAGTTCAAATTCAAAAAAATAGGAGAGATAATACAAATTTTTTCTCGTAATTCAAATTCAACTTAATTTGAACTGTCTTCTATAAGAAAACACGTTTAAAAAGTGTCAACGATTCTTTACAAATTAGTTATGAAATTTTGAAATAGCAATAACATGCCCCACTAAGAACGAACAACGATTCAACATTTGTCTTGAATTTGGAATTCAATCATTCTTAAAGTGCGTGTACATGATAAGAACAATATACCTTACCTCAGAGTTTAATAATAAAGTGGCAATCTCAATTCATTGAATGCTGTTGAATTATCAAACTTAACTACTTTTTCCATTTTAAGTATATGGGGGATAGTTTAAATTCAAAAATATGGAGAGATTATACATATTTTTTCTCGATATTCAAATTCAACTTAATTTGAACTGTTTTCTATGAGAAAAAACGTTTAAAAAGTGTCAACGATTTTTTAAAAATTAGTTTTGAATTTTTAAAGTAGCAAAAACATGCCCCACTAACAATTAACACCGATTCGAATTTTGTATTGAATTAGGATATCAATCATTCTGAAAGTGCGTGTACATGATAAAAACAATATACCCTACCTCAGACTTTAATCAAAAAGTGATGATCTTGATTCGTTGAATCCTGGTGAATTATCAAACTTAATTACTTTTCCCATGTTAAGTATATGGGGGATAGTTCAAATTCAAAAATATGGAGAGATAATACATATTTTTTCTCGATATTCAAATTCAACTTAGTTTGAACCGGCTTCTATGACAAAACACCTTCAAAAAGTGTCAACGATTTTTTAAAAATTATTTATGAATTTCTGAAGTGGCAAAAACATGCCCTACTAACAACGAACACCGATTCAACATTTGTATTGAATAAGGAATTCAATCATTCTGAAAGTGCGTGTACATGATAAGAACAATATACCCTACCTCAGAGTTTAATAATAAAGTGGCAATTTCAATTCATTGAATTCTGTTGAATTATCAAACTTAACTACTTTTTCCATTTTAAGTATATGGGGGATAGTTCAAATTCAAAAATATGGATAGATTATACATATTTTTTCTTGATATTCAAATTCAACTTAATTTGAACCATCCTCTATGTGAAAACACGTTCAAAAAGTGTCAACGATTTTTTAAAAATTAGTTATGAAATTTTGAAGTGGCAAAAACATGCCCCACTAACAATTAACACCGATTCGACTTTTGTATTGAATTAGGAATTCAATTATTTTGAAAGTGCGGGTTCATGATTAAAACAAAATACCCTACCTCAGAGTTCAATAAAAAAGTGGCGATCCTGATTCGTTGAGTTCTGGTGAATTATCAAACTTAATTACTTTTCCCACGTTAAGTATATGGGGGATAGTTCAAGTTCCAAAAATAGGAGAGATAATACATATTTTTCCTCGTTATTCAAATTCAACTTAATTTGAACCGTCACACGTTCAAAAAGTGTCTACGGTTTTTTTAAAATTAGTTATGAATTTTTGAAGTGGCAACCACATGCCATACTAGCAGTGAACACCGATTTAACTTTTCTATTGAATTAGGAATTCAATCATTCTGAAAGTGCGTATACATAATAGGAACAATACACTCTACCTCAGAGTTTAATCAAAAAGTGGCGATCCTGATTCGTTGAGTTCTGGTGAATTATCAAACTTAATTACTTTTCCCACGTTAAGTATATGGGGGATAGTTCAAGTTCCAAAAATAGGAGAGATAATACATATTTTTCCTCGTTATTCAAATTCAACTTAATTTGAACCGTCACACGTTCAAAAAGTGTCTACGGTTTTTTTAAAATTAGTTATGAATTTTTGAAGTGGCAACCACATGCCATACTAGCAGTGAACACCGATTTAACTTTTCTATTGAATTAGGAATTCAATCATTCTGAAAGTGCGTATACATAATAGGAACAATACACTCTACCTCAGAGTTTAATCAAAAAGTGGCGATCTCGATTCGTTGAATTCTGGTGAATTATCAAACTTAACTACTTTTCCCATGTTAAATATATGGGGGATAGTTCAAATTCAAAAAAAGGAGAGATAATACATATTTTTTCTCGTTATTCAAATTCAACTTATTTTGAACTGTCTTCTATAAGAAAACACGTATAAAAAGTGTCAACGATTTTTTAAAAATTAGTTATGAAATTTTGAAGTGGCAAAAACATGCCCCACTAACAATGAACACCGATTCGAATTTTGTATTGAATAAGGATATCAATCATTCTGAAAGTGCGTGTACATGATAAAATCAATATATCCTACCTCAGACTTTAATCAAAAAGTGGCGATCTTGATTCGTTGAATTTTTGTGAATTATCAAACTTAACTACTTTTCCCATGTTAAATATATTAGGGATAGTTCAAATTCAAAAAAATAGGAGAGATAATACAAATTTTTTCTCGTAATTCAAATTCAACTTAATTTGAACTGTCTTCTATAAGAAAACACGTTTAAAAAGTGTCAACGATTCTTTACAAATTAGTTATGAAATTTTGAAATAGCAATAACATGCCCCACTAAGAACGAACAACGATTCAACATTTGTCTTGAATTTGGAATTCAATCATTCTTAAAGTGCGTGTACATGATAAGAACAATATACCTTACCTCAGAGTTTAATAATAAAGTGGCAATCTCAATTCATTGAATGCTGTTGAATTATCAAACTTAACTACTTTTTCCATTTTAAGTATATGGGGGATAGTTCAAATTCAAAAAAAGGAGAGATAATACATATTTTTTCTCGTTATTCAAATTCAACTTATTTTGAACTGTCTTCTATAAGAAAACACGTATAAAAAGTGTCAACGATTTTTTAAAAATTATTTATGAAATTTTGAAGTGGCAAAAACATGCCCCACTAACAATGAACACCGATTCGAATTTTGTATTGAATAAGGATATCAATCATTCTGAAAGTGCGTGTACAAGATAAAATCAATATATCCTACCTCAGACTTTAATCAAAAAGTGATGATCTTGATTCTTTGAATCCTGGTGAATTATCAAACTTAATTACTTTTCACATGTTAAGTATATGGGGGATAGTTCAAATTCAAAAATATGGAGAGATTATACATATTTTTTCTCGATATTCAAATTCAACTTAGTTTGAACCGTCCTCTATGACAAAACACCTTCAAAAAGTGTCAACGATTTTTTAAAATATATTTATGAATTTCTGAAGTGGCAAAATCATGCCCTACTAACAACGAACACCGATTCAACATTTGTATTGAATAAGGAATTCAATCATTCTGAAAGTGCGTGTACATGATAAGAACAATATACCCTACCTCAGAGTTTAATATTAAAGTGGCAATCTCAATTCATTGAATTCTGTTGAATTATCAAACTTAACTACTTTTTCCATTTTAAGTATATGGGGGATAGTTCAAATTCAAAAATATGGAGAGATAATACTTATTTTTTTTCGTTATTCAAATTCAACTTAATTTGAACTGTTTTCTATGGGAAAACACGTTTAAAAAGTGTCAACGATTTTTTAAAAATTAGTTTTGAATTTTTAAAGTAGCAAAAACATGCCCCACTAACAATTAACACCGATTCGACTTTTGTATTGAATTAGGAATTCAATCATTCTGAAAGTTCGTGTACATGATAAAAACAATATACCCTACCTCAGAGTTTAATCAAAAAGTGGCGATCTTGATTCGTTGAATTTTTGTGAATTGTCAAACTTAACTACTTTTCCCATGTTAAATATATTAGGGATAGTTCAAATTCAAAAAAAAGGAGAGATAAAACATATTTTTTCTCGTTATTCAAATTCAACTTAATTTGAACTGTCTTCTATAAGAAAACACGTTTAAAAAGTGTCAACGAATTCTTTAAAAATTAGTTATGAAATTTTGAAATGGCAATAACATGCCCCACCAACAACGAACACCGATTCAACATTTGTATTGAATTAGGAATTCAATCATTCTTAAAGTGCGTGTACATGATAAGAACAATATACCTTACCTCAGAGTTTAATAATAAAGTGGCAATCTCAATTCATTGAATGCTGTTGAATTATCAAACTTAACTACTTTTTCCATTTTAAGTATATGGGGGATAGTTTAAATTCAAAAATATGGAGAGATTATACATATTTTTTCTCGATATTCAAATTCAACTTAATTTGAACTGTTTTCTATGAGAAAAAACGTTTAAAAAGTGTCAACGATTTTTTAAAAATTAGTTTTGAATTTTTAAAGTAGCAAAAACATGCCCCACTAACAATTAACACCGATTCGAATTTTGTATTGAATTAGGATATCAATCATTCTGAAAGTGCGTGTACATGATAAAAACAATATACCCTACCTCAGACTTTAATCAAAAAGTGATGATCTTGATTCGTTGAATCCTGGTGAATTATCAAACTTAATTACTTTTCCCATGTTAAGTATATGGGGGATAGTTCAAATTCAAAAATATGGAGAGATAATACATATTTTTTCTCGATATTCAAATTCAACTTATTTTGAACCGGCTTCTATGACAAAACACCTTCAAAAAGTGTCAACGATTTTTTAAAAATTATTTATGAATTTCTGAAGTGGCAAAAACATGCCCTACTAACAACGAACACCGATTCAACATTTGTATTGAATAAGGAATTCAATCATTCTGAAAGTGCGTGTACATGATAAGAACAATATACCCTACCTCAGAGTTTAATAATAAAGTGGCAATTTCAATTCATTGAATTCTGTTGAATTATCAAACTTAACTACTTTTTCCATTTTAAGTATATGGGGGATAGTTCAAATTCAAAAATATGGATAGATTATACATATTTTTTCTCGATATTCAAATTCAACTTAATTTGAACCATCCTCTATGTGAAAACACGTTCAAAAAGTGTCATCGATTTTTTAAAAATTAGTTATGAAATTTTGAAGTGGCAAAAACATGCCCCACTAACAATTAACACCGATTCGACTTTTGTATTGAATTAGGAATTCAACTATTTTTAAAGTGCGGGTTCATGATTAAAACAAAATACCCTACCTCAGAGTTCAATAAAAAAGTGGCGATCCTGATTCGTTGAGTTCTGGTGAATTATCAAACTTAATTACTTTTCCCACGTTAAGTATATGGGGGATAGTTCAAGTTCCAAAAATAGGAGAGATAATACATATTTTTCCTCGTTATTCAATTTCAACTTAATTTGAACCGTCACACGTTCAAAAAGTGTCTACGGTTTTTTTAAAATTAGTTATGAATTTTTGAAGTGGCAACCACATGCCATACTAGCAGTGAACACCGATTTAACTTTTCTATTGAATTAGGAATTCAATCATTCTGAAAGTGCGTATACATAATAGGAACAATACACTCTACCTCAGAGTTTAATCAAAAAGTGGCGATCCTGATTCGTTGAGTTCTGGTGAATTATCAAACTTAATTACTTTTCCCACGTTAAGTATATGGGGGATAGTTCAAGTTCCAAAAATAGGAGAGATAATACATATTTTTCCTCGTTATTCAAATTCAACTTAATTTGAACCGTCACACGTTCAAAAAGTGTCTACGGTTTTTTTAAAATTAGTTATGAATTTTTGAAGTGGCAACCACATGCCATACTAGCAGTGAACACCGATTTAACTTTTCTATTGAATTAGGAATTCAATCATTCTGAAAGTGCGTATACATAATAGGAACAATACACTCTACCTCAGAGTTTAATCAAAAAGTGGCGATCTCGATTCGTTGAATTCTGGTGAATTATCAAACTTAACTACTTTTCCCATGTTAAATATATGGGGGATAGTTCAAATTCAAAAAAAGGAGAGATAATACATATTTTTTCTCGTTATTCAAATTCAACTTATTTTGAACTGTCTTCTATAAGAAAACACGTATAAAAAGTGTCAACGATTTTTTAAAAATTATTTATGAAATTTTGAAGTGGCAAAAACATGCCCCACTAACAATGAACACCGATTCGAATTTTGTATTGAATAAGGATATCAATCATTCTGAAAGTGCGTGTACATGATAAAATCAATATATCCTACCTCAGACTTTAATCAAAAAGTGGCGATCTTGATTCGTTGAATTTTTGTGAATTATCAAACTTAACTACTTTTCCCATGTTAAATATATTAGGGATAGTTCAAATTCAAAAAAATAGGAGAGATAATACAAATTTTTTCTCGTAATTCAAATTCAACTTAATTTGAACTGTCTTCTATAAGAAAACACGTTTAAAAAGTGTCAACGATTCTTTACAAATTAGTTATGAAATTTTGAAATAGCAATAACATGCCCCACTAAGAACGAACAACGATTCAACATTTGTCTTGAATTTGGAATTCAATCATTCTTAAAGTGCGTGTACATGATAAGAACAATATACCTTACCTCAGAGTTTAATAATAAAGTGGCAATCTCAATTCATTGAATGCTGTTGAATTATCAAACTTAACTACTTTTTCCATTTTAAGTATATGGGCGATAGTTCAAATTCAAAAAAAGGAGAGATAATACATATTTTTTCTCGTTATTCAAATTCAACTTATTTTGAACTGTCTTCTATAAGAAAACACGTATAAAAAGTGTCAACGATTTTTTAAAAATTATTTATGAAATTTTGTAGTGGCAAAAACATGCCCCACTAACAATGAACACCGATTCGAATTTTGTATTGAATAAGGATATCAATCATTCTGAAAGTGCGTGTACATGATAAAATCAATATATCCTACCTCAGACTTTAATCAAAAAGTGATGATCTTGATTCTTTGAATCCTGGTGAATTATCAAACTTAATTACTTTTCACATGTTAAGTATATGGGGGATAGTTCAAATTCAAAAATATGGAGAGATTATACATATTTTTTCTCGATATTCAAATTCAACTTAGTTTGAACCGTCCTCTATGACAAAACACCTTCAAAAAGTGTCAACGATTTTTTAAAATATATTTATGAATTTCTGAAGTGGCAAAATCATGCCCTACTAACAACGAACACCGATTCAACATTTGTATTGAATAAGGAATTCAATCATTCTGAAAGTGCGTGTACATGATAAGAACAATATACCCTACCTCAGAGTTTAATATTAAAGTGGCAATCTCAATTCATTGAATTCTGTTGAATTATCAAACTTAACTACTTTTTCCATTTTAAGTATATGGGGGATAGTTCAAATTCAAAAATATGGAGAGATAATACTTATTTTTTTTCGTTATTCAAATTCAACTTAATTTGAACTGTTTTCTATGGGAAAACACGTTTAAAAAGTGTCAACGAATTCTTTAAAAATTAGTTATGAAATTTTGAAATGGCAATAACATGCCCCACCAACAACGAACACCGATTCAACATTTGTATTGAATTAGGAATTCAATCATTCTTAAAGTGCGTGTACATGATAAGAACAATATACCCTACCTCAGAGTTTAATAATAAAGTGGCAATCTCAATTCATTGAATTCTGTTGAATTATCAAACTTAACTACTTTTTCCATTTTAAGTATATGGGGGATAGTTCAAATTAAAAAAAAAGGAGAGATTATACATATTTTTTCTCGATATTCAAATTCAACTTAATTTGAACTGTTTTCTATGAGAAAACAATTTTAAAAAGTGTCAACGATTTTTTAAAATTAGTTTTGAATTTTTAAAGTAGCAAAAACATGCCCCACTAACAATTAACACCGATTCGAATTTTGTATTGAATTAGGATATCAATCATTCTGAAAGTGCGTGTACATGATAAAAACAATATACCCTACCTCAGACTTTAATCAAAAAGTGATGATCTTGATTCGTCGAATCCTGGTGAATTATCAAACTTAATTACTTTTCCCATGTTAAGTATATGGGGGATAGTTCAAATTCAAAAAAAGGAGAGATAATACATATTTTTTCTCGTTATTCAAATTCAACTTATTTTGAACTGTCTTCTATAAGAAAACACGTATAAAAAGTGTCAACGATTTTTTAAAAATTAGTTATGAAATTTTGAAGTGGCAAAAACATGCCCCACTAACAATGAACACCGATTCGAATTTTGTATTGAATTAGGATATCAATCATTCTGAAAGTGCGTGTACATGATAAAAACAATATATCCTACCTCAGACTTTAATCAAAAAGTGATGATCTTGATTCTTTGAATCCTGGTGAATTATCAAACTTAATTACTTTTCCCATGTTAAGTATATGGGGGATAGTTCAAATTCAAAAATATGGAGAGATAATACATATTTTTTCTCGATATTCAAATTCAACTTAGTTTGAACCGTCCTCTATGACAAAACACCTTCAAAAAGTGTCAACGATTTTTTAAAATATATTTATGAATTTCTGAAGTGGCAAAATCATGCCCTACTAACAACGAACACCGATTCAACATTTGTATTGAATAAGGAATTCAATCATTCTGAAAGTGCGTGTACATGATAAGAACAATATACCCTACCTCAGAGTTTAATAATAAAGTGGCAATCTCAATTCATTGAATTCTGTTGAATTATCAAACTTAACTACTTTTTCCATTTAAAGTATATGGGGGATAGTTCAAATTCAAAAATATGGATAGATTATACATATTTTTTCTCGATATTCAAATTCAACTTAATTTGAACCATCCTCTATGTGAAAACATGTTCAAAAAGTGTCAACGATTTTTTAAAAATTAGTTATGAAATTTTGAAGTGGCAAAAACATGCCCCACTATCAATTAACACCGATTCGACTTTTGTATTGAATTAGGAATTCAATCATTTTGAAAGTGCGGGTTCATGATTAAAACAATATACCCTACCTCAGAGTTCAATCAAAAAATGGCGATCCTGATTCGTTGAGTTCTGGTGAATTATCAAACCTAATTACTTTTCCCACGTTAAGTATATGGGGGATAGTTCAAGTTCAAAAATTAGAAGAGATAATACATATTTTTTCTCGTTATTCAAATTCAACTTAATTTGAACCGTCACACGTTCAAAAAGTGTCTACGGTTTTTTAAAAATTAGTTATGAATTTTTGAAGTGGCTACCACATGCCATACTAGCAGTGAACACCGATTCAACTTTTGTATTGAATTAGGAATTCAATCATTCTGAAAGTGCGTATACATAATAGGAACAATACACTCTACCTCAGAGTTTAATCAAAAAGTGGCGAACTCGATTCGTTGAATTCTGGTGAATTATCAAACTTAACTACTTTTCAGATGTTAACTAAATAGGGGGATAGTTCAAATTAAAAAATAAGGAGAGATAATACTTATTTTTTTCGTTATTCAAATTTAACTTAATTTGAACTGTTTTCAATGAGAAAACACGTTTAAAAAGTGTCAACGATTTTTTAAAAATTAGTTTTGAATTTTTAAAGTAGCAAAAACATGCCCCACTAACAATTAACACCGATTCGACTTTTGTATTGAATTAGGAATTCAATCATTCTGAAAGTTCATGTACATGATAAAAACAATATACCGTACCTCAGAATTTAATCAAAAAGTGGCGATCTTGATTCGTTGAATTTTTGTGAATTATCAAACTTAACTACTTTTCCCATGTTAAATATATTAGGGATAGTTCAAATTCAAAAAAAAGGAGAGATAATACATATTTTTTCTCGTAATTCAAATTCAACTTAATTTGAACTGTCTTCTATAAGAAAACACGTTTAAAAAGTGTCAACGATTCTTTAAAAATTAGTTATGAAATTTTGAAATAGCAATAACATGCCCCACTAACAACGAACACCGATTCAACATTTGTATTGAATTTGGAATTCAATCATTCTTAAAGTGCGTGTACATGATAAGAACAATATACCTTACCTCAGAGTTTAATAATAAAGTGGCAATCTCAATTCATTGAATTCTGTTGAATTATCAAACTTAACTACTTTTTCCTTTTTAAGTATATGGGGGATAGTTCAAATTCAAAAATATGGAGAGATTATACATATTTTTTCTCGATATTCAAATTCAACTTAATTTGAACTGTTTTCTATGAGAAAACACGTTTAAAATGTGTCAACGATTTTTTAAAAATTAGTTTTGAATTTTTAAAGTAGCAAAAACATGCCCCACTAACAATTAACACCGATTCGAATTTTGTATTGAATTAGGATATCAATCATTCTGAAAGTGCGTGTACATGATAAGAACAATATACCCTACCTCAGAGTTTAATATTAAAGTGGCAATCTCAATTCATTGAATTCTGTTGAATTATCAAACTTAACTACTTTTTCCATTTTAAGTATATGGGGGATAGTTCAAATTCAAAAATATGGAGAGATAATACTTATTTTTTTTCGTTATTCAAATTCAACTTAATTTGAACTGTTTTCTATGGGAAAACACGTTTAAAAAGTGTCAACGATTTTTTAAAAATTAGTTTTGAATTTTTAAAGTAGCAAAAACATGCCCCACTAACAATTAACACCGATTCGACTTTTGTATTGAATTAGGAATTCAATCATTCTGAAAGTTCGTGTACATGATAAAAACAATATACCCTACCTCAGAGTTTAATCAAAAAGTGGCGATCTTGATTCGTTGAATTTTTGTGAATTGTCAAACTTAACTACTTTTCCCATGTTAAATATATTAGGGATAGTTCAAATTCAAAAAAAAGGAGAGATAAAACATATTTTTTCTCGTTATTCAAATTCAACTTAATTTGAACTGTCTTCTATAAGAAAACACGTTTAAAAAGTGTCAACGAATTCTTTAAAAATTAGTTATGAAATTTTGAAATGGCAATAACATGCCTCACCAACAACGAACACCGATTCAACATTTGTATTGAATTAGGAATTCAATCATTCTTAAAGTGCGTGTACATGATAAGAACAATATACCCTACCTCAGAGTTTAATAATAAAGTGGCAATCTCAATTCATTGAATTCTGTTGAATTATCAAACTTAACTACTTTTTCCATTTCAAGTATATGGGGGATAGTTCAAATTAAAAAAAAAGGAGAGATTATACATATTTTTTCTCGATATTCAAATTCAACTTAATTTGAACTGTTTTCTATGAGAAAACAATTTTAAAAAGTGTCAACGATTTTTTAAAATTAGTTTTGAATTTTTAAAGTAGCAAAAACATGCCCCACTAACAATTAACACCGATTCGAATTTTGTATTGAATTAGGATATCAATCATTCTGAAAGTGCGTGTACATGATAAAAACAATATACCCTACCTCAGACTTTAATCAAAAAGTGATGATCTTGATTCGTCGAATCCTGGTGAATTATCAAACTTAATTACTTTTCCCATGTTAAGTATATGGGGGATAGTTCAAATTCAAAAAAAGGAGAGATAATACATATTTTTTCTCGTTATTCAAATTCAACTTATTTTGAACTGTCTTCTATAAGAAAACACGTATAAAAAGTGTCAACGATTTTTTAAAAATTAGTTATGAAATTTTGAAGTGGCAAAAACATGCCCCACTAACAATGAACACCGATTCGAATTTTGTATTGAATTAGGATATCAATCATTCTGAAAGTGCGTGTACATGATAAAAACAATATATCCTACCTCAGACTTTAATCAAAAAGTGATGATCTTGATTCTTTGAATCCTGGTGAATTATCAAACTTAATTACTTTTCCCATGTTAAGTATATGGGGGATAGTTCAAATTCAAAAATATGGAGAGATAATACATATTTTTTCTCGATATTCAAATTCAACTTAGTTTGAACCGTCCTCTATGACAAAACACCTTCAAAAAGTGTCAACGATATTTTAAAAATTATTTATGAATTTCTGAAGTGGCAAAAACATGCCCCACTAACAACGAACACCGATTCAACATTTGTATTGAATTAGGAATTCAATCATTCTTAAAGTGCGTGTACATGATAAGAACAATATACCCTACCTCAGAGTTTAATAATAAAGTGGCAATCTCAATTCATTGAATTCTGTTGAATTATCAAACTTAACTACTTTTTCCATTTAAAGTATATGGGGGATAGTTCAAATTCAAAAATATGGATAGATTATACATATTTTTTCTCGATATTCAAATTCAACTTAATTTGAACCATTCTCTATGTGAAAACATGTTCAAAAAGTGTCAACGATTTTTTAAAAATTAGTTATGAAATTTTGAAGTGGCAAAAACATGCCCCACTATCAATTAACACCGATTCGACTTTTGTATTGAATTAGGAATTCAATCATTTTGAAAGTGCGGGTTCATGATTAAAACAATATACCCTACCTCAGAGTTCAATCAAAAAATGGCGATCCTGATTCGTTGAGTTCTGGTGAATTATCAAACCTAATTACTTTTCCCACGTTAAGTATATGGGGGATAGTTCAAGTTCAAAAATTAGAAGAGATAATACATATTTTTTCTCGTTATTCAAATTCAACTTAATTTGAACCGTCACACGTTCAAAAAGTGTCTACGGTTTTTTAAAAATAAGTTATGAATTTTTGAAGTGGCTACCACATGCCATACTAGCAGTGAACACCGATTCAACTTTTGTATTGAATTAGGAATTCAATTATTCTGAAAGTGCGTATACATAATAGGAACAATACACTCTACCTCAGAGTTTAATCAAAAAGTGGCGAACTCGATTCGTTGAATTCTGGTGAATTATCAAACTTAACTACTTTTCAGATGTTAACTAAATAGGGGGATAGTTCAAATTCAAAAATAAGGAGAGATAATACTTATTTTTTTCGTTATTCAAATTTAACTTAATTTGAACTGTTTTCAATGAGAAAACACGTTTAAAAAGTGTCAACGATTTTTTAAAAATTAGTTTTGAATTTTTAAAGTAGCAAAAACATGCCCCACTAACAATTAACACCGATTCGACTTTAATATTGAATTAGGAATTCAATCATTCTGAAAGTTCGTGTACATGATAAAAACAATATACCGTACCTCAGAATTTAATCAAAAAGTGGCGATCTTGATTCGTTGAATTTTTGTGAATTATCAAACTTAACTACTTTTCCCATGTTAAATATATTAGGGATAGTTCAAATTCAAAAAAAAGGAGAGATAATACATATTTTTTCTCGTAATTAAAATTCAACTTAATTTGAACTGTCTTCTATAAGAAAACACGTTTAAAAAGTGTCAACGATTCTTTAAAAATTAGTTATGAAATTTTGAAATAGCAATAACATGCCCCACTAACAACGAACACCGATTCAACATTTGTATTGAATTTGGAATTCAATCATTCTTAAAGTGCGTGTACATGATAAGAACAATATACCTTACCTCAGAGTTTAATAATAAAGTGGCAATCTCAATTCATTGAATTCTGTTGAATTATCAAACTTAACTACTTTTTCCTTTTTAAGTATATGGGGGATAGTTCAAATTCAAAAATATGGAGAGATTATACATATTTTTTCTCGATATTCAAATTCAACTTAATTTGAACTGTTTTCTATGAGAAAACACGTTTAAAATGTGTCAACGATTTTTTAAAAATTAGTTTTGAATTTTTAAAGTAGCAAAAACATGCCCCACTAACAATTAACACCGATTCGAATTTTGTATTGAATTAGGATATCAATCATTCTGAAAGTGCGTGTACATGATAAAAACAATATACCCTACCTCAGACTTTAATCAAAAAGTGATGATCTTGATTCGTTGAATCCTGGTGAATTATCAAACTTAATTACTTTTCCCATGTTAAGTATATGGGGGATAGTTCAAATTCAAAAATATGGAGAGATAATACATATTTTTTCTCGATATTCAAATTCAACTTAGTTTGAACCGTCCTCTATGACAAATTACCTTCAAAAAGTGTCAACGATTTTTTAAAAATTATTTATGAATTTCTGAAGTGGCAAAAACATGCCCTACTAACAACGAACACCGATTCAATATTTGTATTGAATAAGGAATTCAATCATTCTGAAAGTGCGTGTACATGATAAGAACAATATACCCTACCTCAGAGTTTAATAATAAAGTGGCAATCTCAATTCATTGAATTCTGTTGAATTATCAAACTTAACTACTTTTTCCATTTTAAGTATATGGGGGATAGTTCAAATTCAAAAATATGGATAGATTATACATATTTTTTCTCGATATTCAAATTCAACTTAATTTGAACCATCTTCTATGTGAAAACATGTTCAAAAAGTGTCAACGATTTTTTAAAAATTAGTTATGAAATTTTGAAGTGGCAAAAACATGCCCCACTATCAATTAACACCGATTCGACTTTTGTATTGAATTAGGAATTCAATCATTTTGAAAGTGCGGGTTCATGATTAAAACAATATACCCTACCTCAGAGTTCAATCAAAAAATGGCGATCCTGATTCGTTGAGTTCTGGTGAATTATCAAACCTAATTACTTTTCCCACGTTAAGTATATGGGGGATAGTTCAAGTTCAAAAATTAGGAGAGATAATACATTTTTTTTCTCGTTATTCAAATTCAACTTAATTTGAACCGTCACACGTTCAAAAAGTGTCTACGGTTTTTTAAAAATTAGTTATGAATTTTTGAAGTGGCTACCACATGCCATACTAGCAGTGAACACCGATTCAACTTTTGTATTGAATTAGGAATTCAATCATTCTGAAAGTGCGTATACATAATAGGAACAATACACTCTACCTCAGAGTTTAATCAAAAAGTGGCGAACTCGATTCGTTGAATTCTGGTGAATTATCAAACTTAACTACTTTTCAGATGTTAACTAAATAGGGGGATAGTTCAAATTCAAAAATAAGGAGAGATAATACTTATTTTTTTTCGTTATTCAAATTCAACTTAATTTGAACTGTTTTCTATGAGAAAACACGTTTAAAAAGTGTCAACGATTTTTTAAAAATTAGTTTTGAATTTTTAAAGTAGCAAAAACATGCCCCACTAACAATTAACACCGATTCGACTTTTGTATTGAATTAGGAATTCAATCATTCTGAAAGTTCATGTACATGATAAAAACAATATACCGTACCTCAGAATTTAATCAAAAAGTGGCGATCTTGATTCGTTGAATTTTTGTGAATTATCAAACTTAACTACTTTTCCCATGTTAAATATATTAGGGATAGTTCAAATTCAAAAAATAGGAGAGATAATACATATTTTTTCTCGTAATTCAAATTCAACTTAATTTGAACTGTCTTCTATAAGAAAACACGTTTAAAAAGTGTCAACGATTCTTTAAAAATTAGTTATGAAATTTTGAAATAGCAATAACATGCCCCACTAACAACGAACACCGATTCAACATTTGTATTGGATTTGGAATTCAATCATTCTTAAAGTGCGTGTACATGATAAGAACAATATACCCTACCTCAGAGTTTAATAATAAAGTGGCAATCTCGATTCGTTGAATTCTGGTGAATTATCAAACTTAACTACTTTTCAGATGTTAACTAAATAGGGGGATAGTTCAAATTCAAAAATAAGGAGAGATAATACTTATTTTTTTTCGTTATTCAAATTCAACTTATTTTGAACTGTTTTCTATGAGAAAACACGTTTAAAAAGTGTCAACGATTTTTTAAAAATTAGTTTTGAATTTTTAAAGTAGCAAAAACATGCCCCACTAACAATTAACACCGATTCGACTTTTGTATTGAATTAGGAATTCAATCATTCTGAAAGTTCGTGTACATGATAAAAACAATATACCGTACCTCAGAATTTAATCAAAAAGTGGCGATCTTGATTCGTTGAATTTTTGTGAATTATCAAACTTAACTACTTTTCCCATGTTAAATATATTAGGGATAGTTCAAATTCAAAAAATAGGAGAGATAATACATATTTTTTCTCGTAATTCAAATTCAACTTAATTTGAACTGTCTTCTATAAGAAAACACGTTTAAAAAGTGTCAACGATTCTTTAAAAATTAGTTATGAAATTTTGAAATAGCAATAACATGCCCCACTAACAACGAACACCGATTCAACATTTGTATTGAATTTGGAATTCAATCATTCTTAAAGTGCGTGTACATGATAAGAACAATATACCCTACCTCAGAGTTTAATAATAAAGTGGCAATCTCAATTCATTGAATTCTGTTGAATTATCAAACTTAACTACTTTTTCCATTTTAAGTATATGGGGGATAGTTCAAATTCAAAAATATGGAGAGATTATACATATTTTTTCTCGATATTCAAATTCAACTTAATTTGAACTGTTTTCTATGAGAAAACACGTTTAAAAAGTGTCAACGATTTTTTAAAAATTAGTTTTGAATTTTTAAAGTAGCAAAAACATGCCCCACTAACAATTAACACCGATTCGAATTTTGTATTGAATTAGGATATCAATCATTCTGAAAGTGCGTGTACATGATAAAAACAATATACCCTACCTCAGAGTTTAATCAAAAAGTGGCGATCTTGATTCGTTGAATTTTTGTGAATTATCAAACTTAACTACTTTTCCCATGTTAAATATATGGGGGATAGTTCAAATTCAAAAAAAAGGAGAGATAATACATATTATTTCTCGTTATTCAAATTCAACTTAATTTGAACTGTCTTCTATAGGAAAACACGTTTAAAAAGTGTCAACGATTTTTTAAAAATTAGTTTTGAAATTTTGAATCGGCAAAAACATGCCCTACTAACAACGAACACCGATTCAATATTTGTATTGAATAAGTAATTCAATCATTCTGAAAGTGCATGTACATGATAAGAACAATATACCCTACCTCAGAGTTTAATAATAAAGTGGCAATCTCAATTCATTGAATTCTGTTGAATTATCAAACTTAACTACTTTTTCCATTTTAAGTATATGGGGGATAGTTCAAATTCAAAAATATGGATAGATGATACATATTTTTTCTCGATATTCAAATTCAACTTAATTTGAACCATCCTCTATGTGAAAACACGTTCAAAAAGTGTCAACGATTTTTTAAAAATTAGTTGTGAAATTTTGAAGTGGCAAAAACATGCCCCACTAACAATTAACACCGATTCGACTTTTGTATTGAATTAGGAATTCAATCATTTTGAAAGTGCGGGTTCATGATTAAAACAATATACCCTACCTCAGAGTTCAATCAAAAAGTGGCGATCCTGATTCGTTGAGTTCTGGTGAATTATCAAACCTAATTACTTTTCCCACGTTAAGTATATGGGGGATAGTTCAAGTTCAAAAATAAGGAGAGATAATACATATTTTTTCTCGTTATTCAAATTCAACTTAATTTGAACCGTCACACGTTCAAAAAGTGTCTACGGTTTTTTAAAAATTAGTTATGAATTTTTGAAGTGGCTACCACATGCCATACTAGCAGTGAACACCGATTCAACTTTTGTATTGAATTAGGAATTTAATCATTCTGAAAGTGCGTATACATAATAGGAACAATACACTCTACCTCAGAGTTTAATCAAAAAGTGGCGAACTCGATTCGTTGAATTCTGGTGAATTATCAAACTTAACTACTTTTCAGATGTTAACTAAATAGGGGGATAGTTCAAATTCAAAAATATGGAGAGATAATACTTATTTTTTTTCGTTATTCAAATTCAACTTAATTTGAACTGTTTTCTATGAGAAATCACGTTTAAAAAGTGTCAACGATTTTTTAAAAATTAGTTTTGAATTTTTAAAGTAGCAAAAACATGCCCCACTAACAATTAACACCGATTCGACTTTTGTATTGAATTAGGAATTCAATCATTCTGAAAGTTCGTGTACATGATAAAAACAATATACCGTACCTCAGAATTTAATCAAAAAGTGGCGATCTTGATTCGTTGAATTTTTGTGAATTATCAAACTTAACTACTTTTCCCATGTTAAATATATTAGGGATAGTTCAAATTCAAAAAATAGGAGAGATAATACATATTTTTTCTCGTAATTCAAATTCAACTTAATTTGAACTGTCTTCTATAAGAAAACACGTTTAAATAGTGTCAACGATTCTTTAAAAATTAGTTATGAAATTTTGAAATAGCAATAACATGCCCCACTAACAACGAACACCGATTCAACATTTGTATTGAATTTGGAATTCAATCATTCTTAAAGTGCGTGTACATGATAAGAACAATATACCCTACCTCAGAGTTTAATAATAAAGTGGCAATCTCAATTCATTGAATTCTGTTGAATTATCAAACTTAACTACTTTTTCCATTTTAAGTATATGGGGGATAGTTCAAATTCAAAAATATGGAGAGATTATACATATTTTTTCTCGATATTCAAATTCAACTTAATTTGAACTGTTTTCTATGAGAAAACACGTTTAAAAAGTGTCAACGATTTTTTAAAAATTAGTTTTGAATTTTTAAAGTAGCAAAAACATGCCCCACTAACAATTAACACCGATTCGAATTTTGTATTGAATTAGGATATCAATCATTCTGAAAGTGCGTGTACATGATAAAAACAATATACCCTACCTCAGAGTTTAATCAAAAAGTGGCGATCTTGATTCGTTGAATTTTTGTGAATTATCAAACTTAACTACTTTTCCCATGTTAAATATATGGGGGATAGTTCAAATTCAAAAAAAAGGAGAGATAATACATATTATTTCTCGTTATTCAAATTCAACTTAATTTGAACTGTCTTCTATAGGAAAACACGTTTAAAAAGTGTCAACGATTTTTTAAAAATTAGTTTTGAAATTTTAAATCGGCAAAAACATGCCCTACTAACAACGAACACCGATTCAATATTTGTATTGAATAAGGAATTCAATCATTCTGAAAGTGCGTGTACATGATAAGAACAATATACCCTACCTCAGAGTTTAATAATAAAGTGGCAATCCTAATTCATTGAATTCTGTTGAATTATCAAACTTAACTACTTTTTCCATTTTAAGTATATGGGGGATAGTTCAAATTCAAAAATATGGATAGATGATACATATTTTTTCTCGATATTCAAATTCAACTTAATTTGAACCATCCTCTATGTGAAAACACGTTCAAAAAGTGTCTACGGTTTTTTAAAAATTAGTTATGAATTTTTGAAGTGGCTACCACATGCCATACTAGCAGTGAACACCGATTCAACTTTTGTATTGAATTAGGAATTCAATCATTCTGAAAGTGCGTATACATAATAGGAACAATACACTCTACCTCAGAGTTTAATCAAAAAGTGGCGAACTCGATTAGTTGAATTCTGGGGAATTATCAAACTTAACTTCTTTTCAGATGTTAACTAAATAGGGGGATAGTTCAAATTCAAAAATAAGGAGAGATAATACTTATTTTTTTTCGTTATTCAAATTCAACTTAATTTGAACTGTTTTCTATGAGAAAACACGTTTAAAAAGTGTCAACGATTTTTTAAAAATTAGTTTTGAATTTTTAAAGTAGCAAAAACATGCCCCACTAACAATTAACACCGATTCGACTTTTGTATTGAATTAGGAATTCAATCATTCTGAAAGTTCGTGTACATGATAAAAACAATATATTACTACTTCAGAGTTTAATCAAAAAGTGGCGATCTTGATTCGTTGAATTTTTGTGAATTGTCAAACTTAACTACTTTTCCCATGTTAAATATATTAGGGATAGTTCAAATTCAAAAAAAAGGAGAGGTAAAACATATTTTTTCTCGTTATTCAAATTCAACTTAATTTGAACTGTCTTCTATAAAAAACACGTTTAAAAAGTGTCAACGATTCTTTAAAAATTAGTTATGAAATTTTGAAATGGCAATAACATGCCCCACTAACAACGAACACCGATTCAACATTTGTATTGAATTAGGAATTCAATCATTCTTAAAGTGCGTGTACATGATAAGAACAATATACCCTACCTCAGAGTTTAATAATAAAGTGGCAATCTCAATTCATTGAATTCTGTTGAATTATCAAACTTAACTACTTTTTCCATTTTAAGTATATGGGGGATAGTTCAAATTCAAAAATATGGAGAGATTATACATATTTTTTCTCGATATTCAAATTCAACTTAATTTGAACTGTTTTCTATGAGAAAACAATTTTAAAAAGTGTCAACGATTTTTTAAAAATTAGTTTTGAATTTTTAAAGTAGCAAAAACATGCCCCACTAACAATTAACACCGATTCGAATTTTGTATTGAATTAGGATATCAATCATTTTGAAAGTGCGTGTACATGATAAAAACAATATACCCTACCTCAGACTTTGATCAAAAAGTGATGATCTTGATTCGTCGAATCCTGGTGAATCATCAAACTTAATTACTTTTCCCATGTTAAGTATATGGGGGATAGTTCAAATTCAAAAATATGGAGAGATAATACATATTTTTTCTCGATATTCAAATTCAACTTAGTTTGAACCGTCCTCTATGACAAAACACCTTAAAAAAGTGTCAACGATTTTTTAAAAATTAGTTATGAAATTTTGAAGTGGCAAAAACATGCCCCACTAACAATGAACACCGATTCGAATTTTGTATTGAATTAGGATATCAATCATTCTGAAAGTGCGTGTACATGATAAAAACAATATATCCTACCTCAGACTTTAATCAAAAAGTGATGATCTTGATTCTTTGAATCCTGGTGAATTATCAAACTTAATTACTTTTCCCATGTTAAGTATATGGGGGATAGTTCAAATTCAAAAATATGGAGAGATAATACATATTTTTTCTCGATATTCAAATTCAACTTAGTTTGAACCGTCCTCTATGACAAAACACCTTCAAAAAGTGTCAACGATTTTTTAAAATATATTTATGAATTTCTGAAGTGGCAAAATCATGCCCTACTAACAACGAACACCGATTCAACATTTGTATTGAATAAGGAATTCAATCATTCTGAAAGTGCGTGTACATGATAAGAACAATATACCTTACCTCAGAATTTAATAATAAAGTGGCAATCTCAATTCATTGAATTCTGTTGAATTATCAAACTTAACTACTTTTCCCATGTTAAATATATGGGGGATAGTTCAAATTCAAATAAAAGGAGAGATAATACATATTTTTTCTCGTTATTCAAATTCAACTTAATTTGAACTGTCTTCTATAAGAAAACACGTTTAAAAAGTGTCAATGATTCTTTTAAAAATTAGTTATGAAATTTTGAAATGGCAATAACATGCCCTACTAACAACGAACACCGATTCAACATTTGTATTGAATAAGGAATTCAATCATTCTGAAAGTGCGTGTACATGATAAGAACAATATACCCTACATCAGAGTTTAATAATAAAGTGGCAATCTCAATTCATTGAATTCTGTTGAATTATCAAACTTAACTACTTTTTCCATTTTAAGTATATGGGGGATAGTTCAAATTCAAAAATATGGAGAGATTATACATATTTTTTCTCGATATTCAAATTCAACTTAATTTGAACTGTTTTCTATGAGAAAACAATTTTAAAAAGTGTCAACGATTTTTTAAAAATTAGTTTTGAATTTTTAAAGTAGCAAAAACATGCCCCACTAACAATTAACACCGATTCGAATTTTGTATTGAATTAGGATATCAATCATTCTGAAAGTGCGTGTACATGATAAAAACAATAGACCCTACCTCAGACTTTGATCAAAAAGTGGCGAACTCGATTCGTCGAATCCTGGTGAATCATCAAACTTAATTACTTTTCCCATGTTAAGTGAATGGGGGATAGTTCAAATTCAAAAATATGGAGAGATAATACATATTTTTTCTCGATATTCAAATTCAACTTAGTTTGAACCGTCTTCTATGACAAAACACCTTCAAAAAGTGTCAACGATATTTTAAAAATTATTTATGAATTTCTGAAGTGGCAAAAACATGCCCCACTAACAACAAACACCGATTCAACATTTGTATTGAATTAGGAATTCAATAATTCTTAAAGTGCGTGTACATGATAAGAACAATATACCCTACCTCAGAGTTTAATAATAAAGTGGCAATCTCAATTCATTGAATTCTGTTGAATTAACAAACTTAACTACTTTTCCCATGTTAAATATATTAGGGATAGTTCAAATTCAAAAAAAAGGAGAGATAATACATATTTTTTCTCGTAATTCAAATTCATCTTAATTTGAACTGTCTTCTATAAGAAAACACGTTTAAAAAGTGTCAACGATTCTTTAAAAATTAGTTATGAAATTTTGAAATAGCAATAACATGCCCCACTAACAACGAACACCGATTCAACATTTGTATTGAATTTGGAATTCAATCATTCTTAAAGTGCGTGTACATGATAAGAACAATATACCTTACCTCAGAGTTTAATAATAAAGTGGCAATCTCAATTCATTGAATTCTGTTGAATTATCAAACTTAACTACTTTTCCCATGTTAAATATATGGGGGATAGTTCAAATTCAAAAAAAAAGGAGAGATAATACATATTTTTTCTCGTTATTCAAATTCAACTTAATTTGAACTGTCTTCTATAAGAAAACACGTTTAAAAAGTGTCAACGATTCTTTTAAAAATTAGTTATGAAATTTTGAAATGGCAATAACATGCCCCACTAACAATGAACACCGATTCGAATTTTGTATTGAATTAGGATATCAATCATTCTGAAAGTGCGTGTACATGATAAAAACAATATACCCTACCTCAGACTTTAATCAAAAAGATATGATCTTGATTCTTTGAATCCTGGTGAATTATCAAACTTAATTACTTTTCCCATGTTAAGTATATGGGGGATAGTTCAAATTCAAAAATAGGGAGAGATAATACATATTTTTTCTCGATATTCAAATTCAACTTAGTTTGAACCGTCCTCTATGACAAAACACCTTCAAAAAGTGTCAACGATTTTTAAAAATTATTTATGAATTTCTGAAGTGGCAAAAACATGTCCTACTAACAACGAACACCGATTCAACATTTGTATTGAATAAGGAATTCAATCATTCTGAAAGTGCGTGTACATGATAAGAACAATATACCCTACCTCAGAGTTTAATAATAAAGTGGCAATCTCAATTCATTGAATTCTGTTGAATTATCAAACTTAACTACTTTTTCCATTTTAAGTATATGGGGGATAGTTCAAATTCAAAAATATGGATAGATTATACATATTTTTTCTCGATATTCAAATTCAACATAATTTGAACCATCCTCTATGTGAAAACATGTTCAAAAAGTGTCAACGATTTTTTAAAAATCAGTTATGAAATTTTGAAGTGGCAAAAACATGCCCCACTATCAATTAACACCGATTCGACTTTTGTATTGAATTAGGAATTCAATCATTTTGAAAGTGCGGGTTCATGATTAAAACAATATACCCTACCTCAGAGTTCAATCAAAAAATGGCGATCCTGATTCGTTGAGTTCTGGTGAATTATCAAACCTAATTACTTTTCCCACGTTAAGTATATGGGGGATAGTTCAAGTTCAAAAATTAGGAGAGATAATACATATTTTTTCTCGTTATTCAAATTCAACTTAATTTGAACCGTCACACGTTCAAAAAGTGTCTACGGTTTTTTAAAAATTAGTTATGAATTTTTGAAGTGGCTACCACATGCCATACTAGCAGTGATCACCGATTCAACTTTTGTATTGAATTAGGAATTCAATCATTCTGAAAGTGCGTATACATAATAGGAACAATACACTCTACCTCAGAGTTTAATCAAAAAGTGGCGAACTCGATTCGTCGAATCCTGGTGAATCATCAAACTTAATTACTTTTCCCATGTTAAGTATATGGGGGATAGTTCAAATTCAAAAATATGGAGAGATAATACATATTTTTTCTCGATATTCAAATTCAACTTAGTTTGAACCGTCCTCTATGACAAAACACCTTCAAAAAGTGTCAACGATATTTTAAAAATTATTTATGAATTTCTGAAGTGGCAAAAACATGCCCCACTAACAACGAACACCGATTCAACATTTGTATTGAATTAGGAATTCAATCATTCTTAAAGTGCGTGTACATGATAAGAACAATATACCCTACCTCAGAGTTTAATAATAAAGTGGCAATCTCAATTCATTGAATTCTGTTGAATTATCAAACTTAACTACTTTTCCCATGTTAAATATATTAGGGATAGTTCAAATTCAAAAAAAAGGAGAGATAATACATATTTTTTCTTGTAATTCAAATTCAACTTAATTTGAACTGTCTTCTATAAGAAAACACGTTTAAAAAGTGTCAACGATTCTTTAAAAATTAGTTATGAAATTTTGAAATAGCAATAACATGCCCCACTAACAACGAACACCGATTCAACATTTGTATTGAATTTGGAATTCAATCATTCTTAAAGTGCGTGTACATGATAAGAACAATATACCTTACCTCAGAGTTTAATAATAAAGTGGCAATCTCAATTCATTGAATTCTGTTGAATTATCAAACTTAACTACTTTTCCCGTGTTAAATATATGGGGGATAGTTCAAATTCAAAAAAAAGGAGAGATAATACATATTTTTTCTCGTTATTCAAATTCAACTTAATTTGAACTGTCTTCTATAAGAAAACACGTTTAAAAAGTGTCAACGATTCTTTTAAAAATTAGTTATGAAATTTTGAAATGGCAATAACATGCCCCACTAACAATGAACACCGATTCGAATTTTGTATTGAATTAGGATATCAATCATTCTGAAAGTGCGTGTACATGATAAAAACAATATACCCTACCTCAGACTTTAATCAAAAAGTGATGATCTTGATTCTTTGAATCCTGGTGAATTATCAAACTTAATTACTTTTCCCATGTTAAGTATATGGGGGATAGTTCAAATTCAAAAATAGGGAGAGATAATACATATTTTTTCTCGATATTCAAATTCAACTTAGTTTGAACCGTCCTCTATGACAAAACACCTTCAAAAAGTGTCAACGATTTTTTAAAAATTATTTATGAATTTCTGAAGTGGCAAAAACATGCCCTACTAACAACGAACACCGATTCAACATTTGTATTGAATAAGGAATTCAATCATTCTGAAAGTGCGTGTACATGATAAGAACAATATACCCTACCTTAGAGTTTAATAATAAAGTGGCAATCTCAATTCATTGAATTCTGTTGAATTATCAAACTTAACTACTTTTTCCATTTTAAGTATATGGGGGATAGTTCAAATTCAAAAATATGGATAGATTATACATATTTTTTCTCGATATTCAAATTCAACTTAATTTGAACCATCCTCTATGTGAAAACATGTTCAAAAAGTGTCAACGATTTTTTAAAACTTAGTTATGAAATTTTGAAGTGGCAAAAACATGCCCCACTATCAATTAACACCGATTCGACTTTTGTATTGAATTAGGAATTCAATCATTTTGAAAGTGCGGGTTCATGATTAAAACAATATACCCTACCTCAGAGTTCAATCAAAAAGTGGCGATCCTGATCCGTTGAGTTCTGGTGAATTATCAAACCTAATTACTTTTCCCACGTTAAGTATATGGGGGATAGTTCAATTTCAAAAATTAGGAGAGATAATACATATTTTTTCTCGTTATTCAAATTCAACTTAATTTGAACCGTCACACGTTCAAAAAACGTCTACGGTTTTTTAAAAATTAGTTATGAATTTTTGAAGTGGCTACCACATGCCATACTAGCAGTGAACACCGATTCAACTTTTGTATTGAATTAGGAATTCAATCATTCTGAAAGTGCGTATACATAATAGGAACAATACACTCTACCTCAGAGTTTAATCAAAAAGTGGCGAACTCGATTAGTTGAATTCTGGTGAATTATCAAACTTAACTTCTTTTCAGATGTTAACTAAATAGGGGGATAGTTCAAATTCAAAAAAAAGGAGAGGTAAAACATATTTTTTCTCGTTATTCAAATTCAACTTAATTTGAACTGTCTTCTATAAGAAAACACGTTTAAAAAGTGTCAACGATTCTTTAAAAATTAGTTATGAAATTTTGAAATGGCAATAACATGCCCCACTAACAACGAACACCGATTCAACATTTGTATTGAATTAGGAATTCAATCATTCTTAAAGTGCGTGTACATGATAAGAACAATATACCCTACCTCAGAGTTTAATAATAAAGTGGCAATCTCAATTCATTGAATTCTGTTGAATTATCAAACTTAACTACTTTTTCCATTTTAAGTATATGGGGGATAGTTCAAATTCAAAAATATGGAGAGATTATACATATTTTTTCTCGATATTCAAATTCAACTTAATTTGAACTGTTTTCTATGAGAAAACAATTTTAAAAAGTGTCAACGATTTTTTAAAAATTAGTTTTGAATTTTTAAAGTAGCAAAAACATGCCCCACTAACAATTAACACCGATTCGAATTTTGTATTGAATTAGGATATCAATCATTCTGAAAGTGCGTGTACATGATAAAAACAATATACCCTACCTCAGACTTTGATCAAAAAGTGATGATCTTGATTCGTCGAATCCTGGTGAATCATCAAACTTAATTACTTTTCCCATGTTAAGTATATGGGGGATAGTTCAAATTCAAAAATATGGAGAGATAATACATATTTTTTCTCGATATTCAAATTCAACTTTATTTGAACTGTCCTCCATAAGAAAACACGTTTAAAAAGTGTCAACGATTTTTTAAAAATTAGTTATGAAATTTTGAAGTGGCAAAAACATGCCCCACTAACAATGAACACCGATTCGAATTTTGTATTGAATTAGGATATCAATCATTCTGAAAGTGCCTGTACATGATAAAAACAATATACCCTACCTCAGAGTTTAATCAAAAAGTGGCGATCTTGATTCGTTGAATTTTTGTGAATTATCAAACTTAACTACTTTTCCCATGTTAAATATATGGGGGATAGTTCAAATTAAAAAAAAAGGAGAGATAATACATATTTTTTCTCGTTATTCAAATTCAACTTAATTTGAACTGTCTTCTATAAGAAAACACGTTTAAAAAGTGTCAACGATTCTTTAAAAATTAGTTATGAAATTTTGAAATGGCAATAACATGCCCCACTAACAATGAACACCGATTCGAATTTTGTATTGAATTAGGATATCAATCATTCTGAAAGTGCGTGTACATGATGAAAACAATATACCCTACCTCAGACTTTAATCAGAAAGTGATGATCTTGATTCTTTGAATCCTGGTGAATTATCAAACTTAATTACTTTTCCCATGTTAAGTATATGGGGGATAGTTCAAATTCAAAAATATGGAGAGATAATACATATTTTTTCTCTTTATTCAAATTCAACTTAGTTTGAACCGTCCTCTATGACAAAACACCTTCAAAAAGTGTCAAAGATTTTTTAAAAATTATTTATGAATTTCTGAAGTGGCAAAAACATGCCCTACTAACAACGAACACCGATTCAACATTTGTATTGAATAAGGAATTCAATCATTCTGAAAGTGCTTGTATATGATAAGAACAATATACCCTACCTCAGAGTTTAATATTAAAGTGGCAATCTCAATTCATTGAATCCTGGTGAATTATCAAACTTAATTACTTTTCCCATGTTAAGTATATGGGGGATAGTTCAAATTCAAAAATATGGAGAGATATTACATATTTTTTCTCGATATTCAAATTCAACTTAGTTTGAACCGTCTTCTATCGAAAAACACCTTCAAAAAGTGTCAACGATTTTTTAAAAATTATTTATGAATTTCTGAAGTGGCAAAAACATGCCCTACTAACAACGAACACCGATTCAACATTTGTATTGAATAAGGAATTCAATCATTCTGAAAGTGCGTGTACATGATAAGAACAATATACCCTACCTCAGAGTTTAATAATAAAGTGGCAATCTCAATTCATTGAATTCTGTTGAATTATCAAACTTAACTACTTTTTCCATTTTAAGTATATGGGGGATAGTTCAAATTTAAAAATATGGATAGATTATACATATTTTTTCTCGATATTTAAATTCAACTTAATTTGAACCATCCTCTATGTAAAAATACGTTCAAAAAGTGTCAACGATTTTTTAAAAATTAGTTATGAAATTTTGAAGTGGCAAAAACATGCCCCACTAACAATTAACACCGATTCGACTTTTGTATTGAATTAGGAATTCAATCATTTTGAAAGTGCGGGTTCATGATTAAAACAATATACCCTACCTCAGAGTTCAATCAAAAAGTGGCGATCCTGATTCGTTGAGTTCTGGTGAATTATCAAACCTAATTACTTTTCCCACGTTAAGTATATGGGGGATAGTTCAAGTTTAAAAATTAGGAGAGATAATACATATTTTTTCTCGTTATTCAAATTCAACTTAATTTGAACCGTCACAAGTTTAAAAAGTGTCTACGGTTTTTTAAAAATTAGTTATGAATTTTTGAAGTGGCTACCACATGCCATACTAGCAGTGAACACCGAATCAACTTTTGTATTGAATTAAGAATTCAATCATTCTGAAAGTGCGTATACATAATAGGAACAATACACTCTACCTCAGAGTTTAATCAAAAAGTGGCAAACTCGATTCGTTGAATTCTGGTGAATTATCAAACTTAACTACTTTTCAGATGTTAACTAAATAGGGGGATAGTTCAAATTCAAAAATAAGGAGAGATAATACTTATTTTTTTTCGTTATTCAAATTCAACTTAATTTGAACTGTCTTCTATAAGAAAACACGTTTAAAAAGTGTCAACGATTTTTTAAAAATTAGTTTTGAAATTTTGAAGTGGCAAAAACATGCCCCACTAACAATTAACACCGATTCGACTTTTGTATTGAATTAGGAATTCAATCATTTTGAAAGTGCGGGTTCATGATTAAAACAAAATACCCTACCTCAGAGTTCAATAAAAAAGTGGCGATCCTGATTCGTTGAGTTCTGGTGAATTATCAAACTTAATTAGTTTTCCCACGTTAGGTATATGGGGGATAGTTCAAGTTCCAAAATTAGGAGAGATAATACATATTTTTCCTCGTTATTCAAATTCAACTTAATTTGAACCGTCACACGTTCAAAAAGTGTCTACGGTTTTTTTAAAATTAGTTATGAATTTTTGAAGTGGCAACCACATGCCATACTAGCAGTGAACACCGATTCAACTTTTCTATTGAATTAGGAATTCAATCATTCTAAAAGTGCGTATACATAATAGAAACAATACACTCTACCTCAGAGTTTAATCAAAAAGTGATGATCTTGATTCGTTGAATCCTGGTGAATTATCAAACTTAACTTCTTTTCCCATGTTAAGTATATGGGGGATAGTTCAAATTCAAAATTAAGGAGAGATAATACATATTATTTCTCGTTATTCAAATTCAACTTAAATTTGAACTGTCCTCCATAAGAAAACACGTTTAAAAAGTGTCAACGATTTTTTAAAAATTAGTTTTGAATTTTTAAAGTAGCAAAAACATGCCCCACTAACAATTAACAAGGATTCGACTTTTGTATTGAATTAGGAATTCTATCATTCTGAAAGTTCGTGTACATGATAAAAACAATATACCCTACCTCAGAGTTTAATCAAAAAGTGGCGATCTTGATTCGTTGAATTTTTGTGAATTATCAAACTTAACTACTTTTCCCATGTTAAGTATGTAAGGTTCCCTTCCCAGCAGATAGTACGTGCAGGTTGATAATTTCCATGATCCGTATTGTACACGGCATGAGAACCACATGTCAGCACTTTGTGCATAAGGCGAGAGAACCGGATGACGTTACTTGATCACTCGGGTGCTAGCCGCGGGCGCGTGAGCGTCTTGCGCGGCGGCCACGCAGGCCGCCGCATACACCTGTAGTAAATAGACAATTAACTCTAAGTATTAGCAGTATTTACGAGTCTCAGTTAAGAATTTTCCTCCACCTTTAGGAACAGATAAATTAATTAAATACGTAAGAAAAGAGTCTTACAAGTGGTGTCAGAAACGGGATACTGATTTTCTATTAATCAGAAACGGACTCAAGTCTGTTCCTAAAAAGGAGGATAAAATTAAATAACTGTTTTATAAATTTCACGTGAGTAAAAGTGAAGTTATTAACTAAGAGGTAATAATTTGCTGCGTGTTGGAACAAAATACGACGTGTTACATAAAAGAAAAAGATTCGACGGTCAAGAAATCAAGAAGCTGCATCAACGCTCATCATTTCGAGAGTCAAAATTAGCCTGCGCAGAAGACAACCCACATCGAGAGGGCTTGCTGAGTCTTCGAGCCAAGGATGTTCGACCCCTGGATGAGTAACCTGGGGATGTCTGCAGCTGAGAGGAGCCGTGCAGAAAGCCTTGCAGAGATCGCGCGACAGCCGTAGCAGCTAAACGCCATGTTGATCCACGTCGGATGAAAGCAAAAGAGGTAGGCTATGACCCAAAGTTTAACTGAAGTCAATTTGTAATTGCATGTGGCAAATATGTTCATTCAATGAGTTTTTTAAATCAATAATAAATTTCGCGAATATAAAGTTAACAAGATTTTTTATATTTTTTCAGCTAGAATTTTACATTTTTCTTTTGAGTAATAAAATATACTTAATTTTTTTTCTCTCCCAACAAAAATGAGAGAACACAATAAACAACTAAAAAAAAAAAAAAAAAGTGATAAGATTGCAATACATATTTTTGTGCAAACTAAAAAAAAAAAAACTATATAATGACAATAAACGAGTTGAACGAACATATTATACTTGTAAAAAAGAAGTTTCCCTGTTATTTAGATTTATAAGTATTTCATTATTATGATAATGGCTGATATAAGATATTGAATGACGATCGTATGTAAATATTTCATATAAGCAAGTGATTTTATTATCGAAATAAACGGCTATACTATAGAAAAGCACATTCCTTGTGAACAGTACAAATAAAATTTGGTATATAAATCTTCGACAGACATTGAATTAAGCACAAATACGCACGCAACAATAGATCGAAATAAAGTAAAAGTAAACAATAAACAATTTTAATAAGATTTCAAATCATACAATGAATCTAACATAAAAATGAATACGAGAGTTGAGAAAAATTAATTGCTATATAACGTAGTACTGTTTCAGTTTCATAAATTAAAAAATAAATATATCTTGTGTAACGATTTTTAAAATTATGTCAGAATTGCCAATATTTCCTCGGAACTTTAAAAATTATCAATGTATTAGTAAATTCATTTTATCCTGTTAAAAAAAAAATCAATGTGCAATCAAGATTTTTTTTAAATAAGTTAATTAAAAGTCGTATAAAAATCAATTACACTGTAAAAAAAAGTAGAATAAATGAAAATACATCTTTTGTCAATCGATCGCAATCAATTCAAATTTGTAAAATGTAATATCTTGTATAAAATGTACTGTTCAATATTGCAAAAAAAAAAAATAAAAATAAATAATGAAATTTGACACATAATATATCATCAAAAATAATGCCTGATTTAAAATGAAATGATTAAGAACGAAGTGCATATATTGCTATACTGTCAATATTTCTTGATAAAATAATTGCATAAGTTACTTGAGAAAATACATTTTGGAAAAGCAATAAATAATTGCAATAAAATACCAATGTATTGCAACATGATATCTAAGTATTTCTAATTCTACCGAAGGAACTTTGTCGGATTTCATTTAATTTTCATAATTTTCACAAATTCCAGAACTTTACACTGTATGAATTTAAAGTTAATCAATTACACAGTAAAAAAAATAATAATAATAATTATTTTAAAACTTATTGGTTTACATAGAAAGCCGTAACAGTAATCAAATATCATCAAAACTATAATAAAATCACAAAATGCTTTAAACTGCAGTAAAAAAAAAATGAAATATCTAACATCAAGTGATCAAGCGTTAAATAACATGCTGGTGTCAAAGCAGAGGTGGTAATCAAATGAAAATAATAAATTTATTTATTTATTTATTTATTTATTTATTTTTATTTTGGAACTTCTTTTTGGTTGTACAAGACAAACATATGTTCAAGTCAAAATTGGACAAAATACAACATAAAAACATCAAACTTAAACACATTTACATAAGTTATTTAACACTATCAAACACAATCACTGACAATAATAATAAAAACAAAATACAAGCCAAAGTCACCATTAATACTGATAAATTTTAGTTTATGTGGAACATATATATATATACATATATATATATATATACATACATATATATATATACATACATACATACACATACACACACACACATATATATACATATATATATATATACATACACATACACATATACACACACATACATATATGCATATATACACATACATACATATATATATATCAGTCAATACAATGTATATGTAAATTTATAATTTTGTTTATTTTATAATCCTGATAATACTTTTTCAGACATTTTATTACTCTCAAAAGCTTTAATAGAGTAAAACTCTTTATTGATCAATACATTCTTTAATTTTGTGCGAAAAAGTTTACTGGTTTTTATTTCTTTCAAACATGCTGGTAAAAATTCATAAAATTTTGCTGTTTGATACATTGCACAGTTTTTGAAAAATTGTGTGTTATGTCTTTCAGTAACTACATTCGATTTATTCCTAGTATTATAGTCATGATAGCCATCATTCTGAACATAAAAATTTGGATGATTTTTTTTGAATGAGGCACAATTTAAAATATAAATGCAAGGGACAGTTAACATTTTATTAGCCTTAAAAAGTGAAACACACGACTGTCCTTTTGGTATTCTTAAAATCGTTCTAAGTGCTCTCTTTTGCAAAACAAAACATCGATTCAATAGTTCCGATTTACATCCCCAATTTATTATGCCATATGCCAAATGTGGATAAACATACGCATAATATATGGTTAGCAAGGTTTCATGAGATACATGATTCCTGATTGTATATAACATAAAATTGGCCGAATTTATCTTCTTACAAATCGCATTTACATGTAAAGACCAATCCAAACTTTCATTAATGTGTAGACCAAGAAACTTAACAGACTCTGCTCTTTTAATTGTTTTCCCGGCTAATTGCAACAAATAACTATTCAAAGGGATTTGTCTAGGGGAATGAAATTGGATGTATTCGGTTTTAGTTGAATTTAATATTAGCTTATTATTTGTACACCATGTATGTACCTCTTCAATAGTAAGTTTAATCTTACGAATTAATTCATCTTCGGCTTCTGCTGTGATTATAGCTGTAATATCATCAGCATACTTTACTAATACCGCATTCTTGACATGATCTGATAAGTCATTTGTTCCTGTATTAAACAATGTGGCTGACATTTTTCCTCCTTGAGGAATTCCAAGTGTAATCGGTAATTTGTCTGATTTATATGTAATATTTTGGCCGTTAGAATTTGAATTTAATTCAACATATTGTTGTCTGTTAGTTAGATATGAATCTAATAGATTACGACTCGAAACTCCTATTCCCATGTTATCAAATTTATTCAATAATACATCTTTATTTAGACTATCAAACGCTTTAGATAAATCAAAAAATATTGCAACGCAAAATAGTTTATTATCTATTGCCATATAAACGTGGCTTAAAAGATCAAATAGTGCTGTATCAGTAGAACGGTCTTTCAAGAATCCATGTTGACAGGGAGCAATTAAATGATTTTCTGTTTGATAATCCGTAATTTGATCGTCTAATGTATTCTCAAATAATTTGCCAAAAACAGATGTATTTGATATTGGTCTGTAATTATCAATAATGAAAGTTGGGCCTTTTTTATGAGTTGCATAAATCTTAGAATCCTTTAAACAATCAGGAAATATACCATCTGATATTGAATGGTTAATTAAATTAGATAAAGGGACAGACAAAACAGAAGCACAATATTTTACAACAGTATATGGTATTTCGTCTGGGCCAGCTGCATACTTATTAGGAAGGGATTTCATTCGATTTAAAATATAAATCGGGTCTATCGAACTAAAATTTAATTTCGTTTTACTTTTATCAGAATCGACAATAATTAAAGTATTAGAATAATTAAAAGGAAATTTTTCTGTTATTATATTTTCAATTGTCTTGACAAAAAAATTATTAAATAAATTGCAAATTAGTTTGGGGTCTGTAATCGTTACACTATTTATACATAATTCATAATTATTCTTATTATTAACATTTGTTTTCTTTGTTTTGCATTCTTTATTAATTATATTCCACGTAGCTTTAATTTTATTATTAGCTCCTTTTATTTCATGGTCATTCTCTTTAAATTTAGCGGTGGCCATATTTTGTTTATAAGATTTCATTTCTTTTTTATAAGTAGACTCTAAATTTGGGTCAGTAAATTTTACATCATAGTGTAAGCGTTTTAAAGAAATCCCTTGTTCGTAAAGATGGGGGTTATTGAGTATCCAGGAAGGTTTATTTTTGTAATAAATTTTTGTAGCCATAAATAATGGCTACTCAGTTTACAAGTATATCAAATACATATTAAATATAAAATACAACTAGTTAATGTTGAATCTCACCTTGTAGAAATGGAATCCACAAACTACATGACGGTATGCTATGAAATGATTTATTGGTAAAAATTAGGGCTATATAGTCGTGGCGCATTGTATTGAGTATGGCATCAAAACCGTACTCAGCCTTTGTTAGCACGAGGTACAGAAACATGTGAACGCATTTATTGTGGGAAGGCCAACCCATCTGATGCTGCTAGAATTGCATAATCTACCTTACGTCTGAAGCAACCCTAAAATTGAATGTTCTAAGGGGCAGCCAGTGTCATATTCACGCAAGTATATCTGTTTGTAGTATATAGCGACTGTACTTCCAAACCTAAAAGATGTATCGCACTGCACTAGCCAGAGTCTATGTTGCAGGTTGATAGGCAATAATAAATAAAATATATTATTAATAATAAAAATGCAATAATGAGTACGTCGCAGTCACAGCTATACAAGGGGACGCCCGTCGCTCTTATAGTACAACGAGCGATGCTGTAACTCGTGAGATACCTGAGTCCTTAAGTAAAAGCCAATCCTCACTCCTTCTGTGTGCACCAATTTTCAGTAAAGTGACTGTAATGAATAGTAAATATATACAAGTAAGCTAATCACACGCTATATAATAAGCTACTCAAGAGTGAATAATAGACTTATTTAAGCAGAAGAAAAGTCACAAAAACGCATCAAACTTGATCAATTATAAATTTATACGTTTCATCTTGCAGTCTGTTTATAAAATGAATCAAATAAATAAAGAAAATGTCTAGCTATAAGAAAATAATGTCACAACAATAAAAAGATCTGTTAAACGAAACTCAGAGCAATTCATGTAAACGATCAGTCAGTTCAAAATTAAATTTACAATCAATCAATTCAGCCAATAAAAGTCTTACTGCATAAATCAATTATAATCAAATCATATTACAAAAATCAATCACAATTCAAGATGATATGGGCTAATTATAAAATACAAACTGAATTTAAAAGAAATATTAAATATAATTTGTACCTACAAAAAAGTTGCAGAGTGTAACTGAACTTGGGAAATGTGTGTAATATTAACTCACTGTCTGCAAGCAGCGAGCGTAGATCAGGTATCAACATATTATAGATAAGAAAGAGTAACTTGCCATCCAGTAGGCCAAGCATTCAACATGTGTAAGCAGTACTATATAGTGCTAGATGCATAACCTAAAATAAATAACGCAATTTTTCAGCTTTTAACAGCACTGTACTTTTACTAAAAACTAATTTCAACATAAAATAATTAATACATAATCAATTAAATTGCATTTAATCGCAAAGGTAAAATTCGGAGAATATTGTATTTAATCAAAGAATATTATGAAAAAGTGTACAGTTACATTCATATAAATTAAAAAATTATTAAATGCTTACTGCATTCATTTAAGAAAAAAAAAAAAATAGCATCAAATCACTAACAGTGAATAAAAATTCAGCTGTGTATCCAATTTTTAAGCCATTACAGGTTCAAATATTTATAAAAACATAAGCAATTTTAAAATCAATTGATTGTTTTTCGGTTCAAATCAAGTGTTTGTGGGAAAATATTAAATTAAAAAATAGAGGCTTTCAAAGTACTTATCTTCATGTGCCTAAAAAATGTATAAATAAAAATAAATTAACAATAATATCAAGTCAAATACTAAAACTGAAATGATCTTCTTATTCTTCTTAAGCTAATAGCAAATTAAATGTGAAATAGTCTATGTCAAAATATCGACCAATGCTGCACAATATAAATATTATCAATCAATCATTAAATTTTACAAATGGTAAAACATTGAGTCTGCTGCAATTTAAAAACACTGTGAAAATGCATATGTATTATTTAAAATAAACAAGTAATTTCATGACATGTAAGTTTAATACCAATAAATTATATTATTTTCAGTGGTAAAGAAACACAATGAAATAAAATAAAGCTACAAAATCATGTTTCTGAGGAAAAAAATAGTAAAAAATTAAATGGTTTTAATATTTTTGCAACAAAATCATATCTTATTTGTAAATAACCAAAATAAATTAAGTAATTTGAAAAATTTTTTGTCTGACTCAAATACATAACGATAAAAAATAATTTTATACAAAATACTAAAATTCCAATGGTCATCTAAATTTTTAAGGTATTGTAAAATTAAAAATCAATATTATCATAAGATAGTCACTGAACCATTTAAAAATTAAAAAAAAGGTATTAAAAAAAAATAACATTGAAAGTATTTTACAAAACAATTTTATACATACAATCTACTATCATGTTGCATAATAATGTAAAATCGAGTCAATTAAATTTATGTGCATTAATTTAAATTTTAATTTTCTACAAAAAAAAAAATTCAATACTTAATATGCAAAATATTTCATAAAAAATATAGGAATTTTTTTTAAGATCGCAGTTATTGAAATGTAAACTAAAGGATCATAGAATCCATAATGCAAGCAGATATAACAATAATAAATCTGTTGTATACAAGCAACAGTAAGTCTGCACAGTGGTTAAGTAATATTTTTGTTGTGAATTTTATGCAACAATATTCAGTTTGCCATGCCATGTAATACCCATATAAAATGATATACCCAAATTAATAATGTTCAACATACTGTAATTAAAATGCTAGAGTTCTTATATTTCTAAGCCAAAGTCCAGACGGAAACTGGAATCATCAGTATGTTCATATTGCATAACACGCAATTTTATTTAATGTATAACATGACAAGTTTGTAAGTAATATGATAAGGTCAAAGGAACAATTTTTAGACAGAAACAGTAAGCCCTTCAACAGGAAACACTGGAAAAACTAATATATGATGATGTCAATAAAAATTTTTAAATCAATATTATTCAATTTTTAATATTTGTGCAATGAGTAATATCAACGGCCAGTGCAAAATACTAAATTAACTAATTGATAAAGTCAGACTGTTTTGGTAAAGTTAAAGTCAATATATATATTATAGCATAATTTTATACACCATAATAATTAATGTATCGATAAATTTTATGAAAAGCAAATTGTTTTGAAATAAATAACAGCTCTAATATTATAATACATCAAAATATTCAGTTGGTTTAAAATCAAATTAATAATGGCCAAAATATTGTATTCTCATATACAAAAAGTAATACAAAAAAAAAAAAAATGAAAAAGAAAAGGAAAATAACCTACAAGCATTTTGCTCATGTTTTATTACATCATTATATCATATATTTTATATCGCCACACAAAAAGTAAAATACAGTAATTTTTGTTTGTTATTGGGTCAAGCCAAGATACCGACTTTTTGTTTTCATGTTTCAGGAGATGTCGGATCAAGAGACCAAGAACACCGTCATCGCAACACGCAACGAAGAAATAATTTTTATATTGTATTGGGATTTTTTTAAATATGCCTTGAATGATCAAGTAATAATTTCATAATAATATTTAAATTTTGTTTAGTCATCAATGAATTGTGGTTTAATTTAAATGCACCCCATTCAAACTATCTGCTTTAATAAATATTCAACTTGTGTCGTCCCAGGAGTGACGAAGTTTAGGGGGGGGCCTGTAAGGTTCCCTTCCCAGCAGATAGTACGTGCAGGTTGATAATTTCCATGATCCGTATTGTACACGGCATGAGAACCACATGTCAGCACTTTGTGCATAAGGCGAGAGAACCGGATGACGTTACTTGATCACTCGGGTGCTAGCCGCGGGCGCGTGAGCGTCTTGCGCGGCGGCCACGCAGGCCGCCGCATACACCTGTAGTAAATAGACAATAAACTCTAAGTATTAGCAGTATTTACGAGTCTCAGTTAAGAATTTTCCTCCACCTTTAGGAACAGATAAATTAAATAAATACGTAAGAAAAGAGTCTTACAAGTATATGGGGGATAGTTCAAATTCAAAAATATGGAGAGATAATACATATTTTTTCTCGATATTCAAATTCAACTTAGTTTGAACCGTCTTCTATGACAAAACACCTTCAAAAAGTGTCAACGATTTTTTAAAAATTATTTATGAATTTCTGAAGTGGCAAAAACATGCCCTACTAACAACGAACACCGATTCAACATTTGTATTGAATAAGGATTTCAATCATTCTGAAAGTGCGTGTACATGATAAGAACAATATACCCTACCTCAGAGTTTAATAATAAAGTGGCAATCTCAATTCATTGAATTCTGTTGAATTATCAAACTTAACTACTTTTTCCATTTTAAGTATATGGGGGATAGTTCAAATTCAAAAATATGGATAGATTATACATATTTTTTCTCGATATTCAAATTCAACTTAATTTGAACCATCCTCTATGTGAAAACACGTTCAAAAAGTGTCAACGATTTTTTAAAAATTAGTTATGAAATTTTGAAGTGGCAAAAACATGCCCCACTAACAATTAACACCGATTCGACTTTTGAATTGAATTAGGAATTCAATCATTCTGAAAGTTCGTGTAAATGATAAAAACAATATACCCTACCTCAGAGTTTAATAAAAAAGTGGTGATCTTGATTCGTTGATTTTTTGTGAATTATCAAACTTAACTACTTTTCCCATGTTAAGTATATGGGGGATAGTTCAAGTTCCAAAATTAGGAGAGATAATACATATTTTTCCTCGTTAATCAAATTCAACTTAATTTGAACCGTCACACGTTCAAAAAGTGTCTACGGTTTTTTTAAAATTAGTTATGAATTTTTGATGTGGCAACCACATGCCATACTAGCAGTGAACACCGATTCAACTTTTCTATTGAATTAGGAATTCAATCATTCTGAAAGTGCGTATACATAATAGGTACAATACACTCTACCTCAGAGTTTAATCAAAAAGTGGCGATCTCGATTCGTTGAATTCTGGTGAATTATCAAACTTAACTACTTTTCCCATGTTAAATATATGGGGGATAGTTCAAATTCAAAAAAAGGAGAGATAATACATATTTTTTCTCGTTATTAAAATTCAACTTATTTTGAACTGTCTTCTATAAGAAAACACGTTTAAAAAGTGTCATAGATTTTTTAAAAATTAGTTATGAAATTTTGAAGTGGCAAAAACATGCCCCACTAACAATGAACACCGATTCGAATTTTGTATTGAATTAGGATATCAATCATTCTGATAGTGCGTGAACATGATAAAAACAATATATCCTACCTCAGACTTTAATCAAAAAGTGATGATCTTGATTCTTTGAATCCTGGTGAATTATCAAACTTAATTACTTTTCCCATGTTAAGTATATGGGGGATAGTTCAAATTCAAAAATAGGGAGAGATAATACATATTTTTTCTCGATATTCAAATTCAACTAATTGTTAGTTTGAACCGTCCTCTATGACAAAACACCTTCAAAAAGTGTCAACGATTTTTTAAAAATTATTTATGAATTTCTGAAGTGGCAAAAACATGCCCTACTAACAACGAACACCGATTCAACATTTGTATTGAATAAGGAATTCAATCATTCTGAAAGTGCGTGTACATGATAAGAACAATATACCCTACCTCAGAGTTTAATAATAAAGTGGCAATCTCAATTCATTGAATTCTGTTGAATTATCAAACTTAACTACTTTTTCCATTTTAAGTATATGGATGATAGTTCAAATTCAAAAATATGGATAGATTATACATATTTTTTCTCGATATTTAAATTCAACTTAATTTGAACCATCCTCTATGTGAAAACACGTTCAAAAAGTGTCAACGATTTTTTAAAAATTAGTTATGAAATTTTGAAGTGGCAAAAACATGCCCCACTAACAATTAACACCGATTCGACTTTTGTATTGAATTAGGAATTCAATCATTTTGAAAGTGCGGGTTCATGATTAAAACAATATACCCTACCTCAGAGTTCAATCAAAAAGTGACGATCCTGATTCGTTGAGTTCTGGTGAATTATCAAACCTAATTACTTTTCCCACGTTAAGTATATGGGGGATAGTTCAAATTCAAAAAAAGGAGAGATAATACATATTTTTTCTCGTTATTCAAATTCAACTTATTTTGAACCGTCACACGTTCAAAAAGTGTCTACGGTTTTTTAAAAATTAGTTATGAATTTTTGAAGTGGCTACCACATGCCATATTAGCAGTGAACACCGATTCAACTTTTGTATTGAATTAGGAATTCAATCATTCTGAAAGTGCGTATACATAATAGGAACAATACACTCTACCTCAGAGTTTAATCAAAAAGTGGCGAACTCGATTCGTTGAATTCTGGTGAATTATCAAACTTAACTTCTTTTCAGATGTTAACTAAATAGGGGGATAGTTCAAATTCAAAAATAAGGAGAGATAATACTTATTTTTTTTCGTTATTCAAATTCAACTTAATTTGAACTGTTTTCTATGAGAAAACACGTTTAAAAAGTGTCAACGATTTTTTAAAAATTAGTTTTGAATTTTTAAAGTAGCAAAAACATGCCCCACTAACAATTAACACCGATTCGAATTTCGTATTGAATTAGGAATTCAATCATTCTGAAAGTTCGTGTACATGATAAAAACAATATATCCTACCTCAGACCTTAATAAAAAAATGATGATCTTGATTCGTTGAATCCTGGTGAATTATCAAACTTAACTACTTTTCCCATGTTAAGTATATGGGGGATAGTTCAAATTCAAAAATATGGAGAGATAATAGATATTTTTCTCGATATTCAAATTCTACTTAATTTGAACAGTCCTCCATAAGAAAACACGTTTAAAAAGTGTCAACGATTTTTTAAAAATTAGTTTTGAATTTTTAAAATAGCAAAAACATGCCCCACTAACAATTAACAAGGATTCGACTTTTGTATTGAATAAGGAATTCAATCATTCTGAAAGTTCGTGTACATGATAAAAACAATATACCCTACCTCAGAATTTAATCAAAAAGTGGCGATCTTGATTCGTTGAATTTTTGTGAATTATCAAACATAACTACTTTTCCCATGTTAAATATATGGGGGATAGTTCAAATTAAAAAAAAAGGAGAGATAATACATATTTTTTCTCGTTATTCAAATTCAACTTAATTTGAACTGTCTGCTATAAGAAAACACGTTTAAAAAGTGTCAACGATTCTTTTAAAAATTAGTTATGAAATTTTGAAATGGCAATAACATGCCCCACTAACAATGAACACCGATTCGAATTTTGTATTGAATTAGGATATCAATAATTCTGAAAGTGCCTGTACATGATAAAAACAATATACCCTACCTCAGACTTTAATCAAAAAGTGATGATCTTGATTCTTTGAATCCTGGTGAATTATCAAACTTAATTACTTTTCCCATGTTAAGTATATGGGGGATAGTTCAAATTCAAAAATAGGGAGAGATAATACATATTTTTTCTCGATATTCAAATTCAACTAATTGTTAGTTTGAACCGTCCTCTATGACAAAACACCTTCAAAAATTGTCAACGATTTTTTAAAAATTATTTATGAATTTCTGAAGTGGCAAAAACATGCCCTACTAACAACGAACACCGATTCAACATTTGTATTGAATAAGGAATTCAATCATTCTGAAAGTGCGTGTACATGATAAGAACAATATACCCTACCTCAGAGTTTAATAATAAAGTGGCAATCTCAATTCATTGAATTCTGTTGAATTATCAAACTTAACTACTTTTTCCATTTTAAGTATATGGGGGATAGTTCAAATTCAAAAATATGGATAGATTATACATATTTTTTCTCGATATTTAAATTCAACTTAATTTGAACCATCCTCTATGTGAAAACACGTTCAAAAAGTGTCAACGATTTTTTAAAAATTAGTTATGAAATTTTGAAGTGGCAAAAACATGCCCCACTAACAATTAACACCGATTCGACTTTTGTATTGAATTAGGAATTCAATCATTTTGAAAGTGCGGGTTCATGATTAAAACAATATACCCTACCTCAGAGTTCAATCAAAAAGTGACGATCCTGATTCGTTGAGTTCTGGTGAATTATCAAACCTAATTACTTTTCCCACGTTAAGTATATGGGGGATAGTTCAAGTTCAAAAATTAGGAGAGATAATACATATTTTTTCTCGTTATTCAATTTCAACTTAATTTGAACCGTCACACGTTCAAAAAGTGTCTACGGTTTTTTAAAAATTAGTTATGAATTTTTGAAGTGGCTACCACATGCCATATTAGCAGTGAACACCGATTCAACTTTTGTATTGAATTAGGAATTCAATCATTCTGAAAGTGCGTATACATAATAGGAACAATACACTCTACCTCAGAGTTTAATCAAAAAGTGGCGAACTCGATTCGTTGAATTCTGGTGAATTATCAAACTTAACTTCTTTTCAGATGTTAACTAAATAGGGGGATAGTTCAAATTCAAAAATAAGGAGAGATAATACTTATTTTTTTTCGTTATTCAAATTCAACTTAATTTGAACTGTTTTCTATGAGAAAACACGTTTAAAAAGTGTCAACGATTTTTTAAAAATTAGTTTTGAATTTTTAAAGTAGCAAAAACATGCCCCACTAACAATTAACACCGATTCGAATTTCGTATTGAATTAGGAATTCAATCATTCTGAAAGTTCGTGTACATGATAAAAACAATATACCCTACCTCAGAGTTTAATCAAAAAGTGACGATCTTGATTCGTTGAATTTTTGTGAATTATCAAACTTAACTACTTTTCCCATGTTAAATATATAGGGGATAGTTCAAATTAAAAAAAAAGGAGAGATAATACATATCATTTCTCGTTATTCAAATTCAACTTAATTTGAACTGTCTTCTATAAGAAAACACGTTTAAAAAGTGTCAACGATTTTTTAAAAATTAGTTTTGAAATTTTGAATTGGCAAAAACATGCCCCACTAACAATTAACACCGATTCGACTTTTGTATTGAATTAGGAATTCAATCATTTTGAAAGTGCGGGTTCATGATTAAAACAAAATACCCTACCTCAGAGTTCAATAAAAAAGTGGCGATCCTGATTCGTTGAATTCTGGTGAATTATCAAACTTAACTACTTTTCCCATGTTAAATATATGGGGGATAGTTCAAATTCAAAAAAAGGAGAGATAATACATATTTTTTCTCGTTATTCAAATTCAACTTATTTTGAACTGTCTTCTATAAGAAAACACGTTTAAAAAGTGTCATAGATTTTTTAAAAATTAGTTATGAAATTTTGAAGTGGCAAAAACATGCCCCACTAACAATGAACACCGATTCGAATTTTGTATTGAATTAGGATATCAATCATTCTGATAGTGCGCGTACATGATAAAAACAATATATCCTACCTCAGACTTTAATCAAAAAGTGATGATCTTGATTCTTTGAATCCTGGTGAATTATCAAACTTAATTACTTTTCCCATGTTAAGTATATGGGGGATAGTTCAAATTCAAAAATATGGAGAGATAATACATATTTTTTCTCGATATTCAAATTCAACTTAGTTTGAACCGTCTTCTATGACAAAACACCTTCAAAAAGTGTCAACGATTTTTTAAAAATTATTTATGAATTTCTGAAGTGGCAAAAACATGCCCTACTAACAACGAACACCGATTCAACATTTGTATTGAATTAGGAATTCAATCATTCTGAAAGTTCGTGTACATGATAAAAACAATATACCCTACCTCAGAGTTTAATCAAAAAGTGACGATCTTGATTCGTTGAATTTTTGTGAATTATCAAACTTAACTACTTTTCCCATGTTAAATATTTGGGGGATAGTTCATATTAAAAAAAAAGGAGAGATAATACATATCATTTCTCGTTATTCAAATTCAACTTCATTTGAACTGTCTTCTATAAGAAAACACGTTTAAAAAGTGTCAACGATTTTTTAAAAATTAGTTATGAAATTTTGAAATGGCAAAAACATGCCCCACTAACAATTAACACCGATTCGACATTTGTATTGAATTAGGAATTCAATCATTTTGAAAGTGCGGGTTCATGATTAAAACAATATACCCTACCTCAGAGTTCAATCAAAAAGTGACGATCCTGATTCGTTGAGTTCTGGTGAATTATCAAACCTAATTACTTTTCCCACGTTAAGTATATGGGGGATAGTTCAAGTTCAAAAATTAGGAGAGATAATACATATTTTTTCTCGTTATTCAAATTCAACTTAATTTGAACCGTCACACGTTCAAAATGTGTCTACGGTTTTTTAAAAATTAGTTATGAATTTTTGAAGTGGCTACCACATGCCATATTAGCAGTGAACACCGATTCAACTTTTGTATTGAATTAGGAATTCAATCATTCTGAAAGTGCGTATACATATTAGGAACAATACACTCTACCTCAGAGTTTAATCAAAAAGTGGCGAACTCGATTCGTTGAATTCTGGTGAATTATCAAACTTAACTTCTTTTCAGATGTTAACTAAATAGGGGGATAGTTCAAATTCAAAAATAAGGAGAGATAATACTTATTTTTTTTCGTTATTCAAATTCAACTTAATTTGAACTGTTTTCTATGAGAAAACACGTTTAAAAAGTGTCAACGATTTTTTAAAAATTAGTTTTGAATTTTTAAAGTAGCAAAAACATGCCCCACTAACAATTAACACCGATTCGAATTTCGTATTGAATTAGGAATTCAATCATTCTGAAAGTTCGTGTACATGATAAAAACAATATACCCTACCTCAGAGTTCAATCAAAAAGTGGCGATCCTGATTCGTTGAGTTCTGGTGAATTATCAAACCTAATTACTTTTCCCACGTTAAGTATATGGGGGATAGTTGAAGTTCAAAAATTAGGAGAGATAATACATATTTTTTCTCGTTATTCAAATTCAACTTAATTTGAACCGTCACACGTTCAAAAAGTGTCTACGGTTTTTTAAAAATTAGTTATGAATTTTTGAAGTGGCTACCACATGCCATATTAGCAGTGAACACCGATTCAACTTTTGTATTGAATTAGGAATTCAATCATTCTGAAAGTGCGTATACATAATAGGAACAATACACTCTACCTCAGAGTTTAATCAAAAAGTGGCGAACTCGATTCGTTGAATTCTGGTGAATTATCAAACTTAACTTCTTTTCAGATGTTAACTAAATAGGGGGATAGTTCAAATTCAAAAATAAGGAGAGATAATACTTATTTTTTTTCGTTATTCAAATTCAACTTAATTTGAACTGTTTTCTATGAGAAAACACGTTTAAAAAGTGTCAACGATTTTTTAAAAATTAGTTTTGAATTTTTAAAGTAGCAAAAACATGCCCCACTAACAATTAACACCGATTCGAATTTCGTATTGAATTAGGAATTCAATCATTCTGAAAGTTCGTGTACATGATAAAAACAATATACCCTACCTCAGAGTTCAATCAAAAAGTGGCGATCCTGATTCGTTGAGTTCTGGTGAATTATCAAACCTTATTACTTTTCCCACGTTAAGTATATGGGGGATAGTTGAAGTTCAAAAATTAGGAGAGATAATACATATTTTTTCTCGTTATTCAAATTCAACTTAATTTGAACCGTCACACGTTCAAAAAGTGTCTACGGTTTTTTAAAAATTAGTTATGAATTTTTGAAGTGGCTACCACATGCCATATTAGCAGTGAACACCGATTCAACTTTTGTATTGAATTAGGAATTCAATCATTCTGAAAGTGCGTATACATAATAGGAACAATACACTCTACCTCAGAGTTTAATCAAAAAGTGGCGAACTCGATTCGTTGAATTCTGGTGAATTATCAAACTTAACTTCTTTTCAGATGTTAACTAAATAGGGGGATAGTTCAAATTCAAAAATAAGGAGAGATAATACTTATTTTTTTTCGTTATTCAAATTCAACTTAATTTGAACTGTTTTCTATGAGAAAACACGTTTAAAAAGTGTCAACGATTTTTTAAAAATTAGTTTTGAATTTTTAAAGTAGCAAAAACATGCCCCACTAAAAATTAACACCGATTCGAATTTCGTATTGAATTAGGAATTCAATCATTCTGAAAGTTCGTGTACATGATAAAAACAATATACCCTACCTCAGAGTTTAATCAAAAAGTGACGATCTTGATTCGTTGAATTTTTGTGAATTATCAAACTTAACTACTTTTCCCATGTTAAATATTTGGGGGATAGTTCATATTAAAAAAAAAGGAGAGATAATACATATCATTTCTCGTTATTCAAATTCAACTTAATTTGAACTGTCTTCTATAAGAAAACACGTTTAAAAGTGTCAACGATTTTTTAAAAATTAGTTTTGAAATTTTGAATTGGCAAAAACATGCCCCACTAACAATTAACACCGATTCGACTTTTGTATTGAATTAGGAATTCAATCATTTTGAAAGTGCGGGTTCATGATTAAAACAAAATACCCTACCTCAGAGTTCAATAAAAAAGTGGCGATCCTGATTCGTTGAGTTCTGGTGAATTATCAAACTTAATTACTTTTCCCACGTTAAGTATATGGGGGATAGTTCAAGTTCCAAAATTAGGAGAGATAATACATATTTTTCCTCGTTATTCAAATTCAACTTAATTTGAACCGTCACACGTTCAAAAAGTGTCTACGGTTTTTTTAAAATTAGCTATGAATTTTTGAAGTGGCAACCACATGCCATACTAGCAGTGAACACCGATTCAACTTTTCTATTGAATAAGGAATTCAATCATTCTGAAAGTGCGTATACATAATAGGAACAATACACTCTACCTCAGAGTTTAATCAAAAAGTGGCGATCTCGATTCGTTGAATTCTGGTGAATTATCAAACTTAACTACTTTTCCCATGTTAAATATATGGGGGATAGTTCAAATTCAAAAAAAGGATATATATTACATATTTTTTCTCGTTATTCAAATTCAACTTATTTTGAACTGTCTTCTATAAGAAAACACGTTTAAAAAGTGTCATAGATTTTTTAAAAATTAGTTATGAAATTTTGAAGTGGTAAAAACATGCCCCACTAACAATGAACACCGATTCGAATTTTGTATTGAATTAGGATATCAATCATTCTGATAGTGCGCGTACATGATAAAAACAATATATCCTACCTCAGACTTTAATCAAAAAGTGATGATCTTGATTCTTTGAATCCTGGTGAATTATCAAACTTAATTACTTTTCCCATGTTAAGTATATGGGGGATAGTTCAAATTCAAAAATATGGAGAGATAATACATATTTTTTCTCGATATTCAAATTCAACTTAGTTTGAACCGTCTTCTATGACAAAACACCTTCAAAAAGTGTCAACGATTTTTTAAAAATTATTTATGAATTTCTGAAGTGGCAAAAACATGCCCTACTAACAACGAACACCGATTCAACATTTGTATTGAATAAGGAATTCAATCATTCTGAAAGTGCGTGTACATGATAAGAACAATATACCCTACCTCAGAGTTTAATAATAAAGTGGCAATCTCAATTCATTGAATTCTGTTGAATTATCAAACTTAACTACTTTTTCCATTTTAAGTATATGGGGGATAGTTCAAATTCAAAAATATGGATAGATTATACATATTTTTTCTCGATATTTAAATTCAACTTAATTTGAACCATCCTCTATGTGAAAACACGTTCAAAAAGTGTCAACGATTTTTTAAAAATTAGTTATGAAATTTTGAAGTGGCAAAAACATGCCCCACTAACAATTAACACCGATTCGACTTTTGTATTGAATTAGGAATTCAATCATTTTGAAAGTGCGGGTTCATGATTAAAACAATATACCCTACCTCAGAGTTCAATCAAAAAGTGGCGATCCTGATTCGTTGAGTTCTGGTGAATTATCAAACCTAATTACTTTTCCCACGTTAAGTATATGGGGGATAGTTCAAGTTCAAAAATTAGGAGAGATAATACATATTTTTTCTCGTTATTCAAATTCAACTTAATTTGAACCGTCACACGTTCAAAAAGTGTCTACGGTTTTTTAAAAATTAGTTATGAATTTTTGAAGTGGCTACCACATGCCATATTAGCAGTGAACACCGATTCAACTTTTGTATTGAATTAGGTATTCAATCATTCTGAAAGTGCGTATACATAATAGGAACAATACACTCTACCTCAAAGTTTAATCAAAAAGTGGCGAACTCGATTCGTTGAATTCTGGTGAATTATCAAACTTAACTTCTTTTCAGATGTTAACTAAATAGGTGAAAGTTCAAATTCAAAAATAAGGAGAGATAATACTTATTTTTTTTCGTTATTCAAATTCAACTTAATTTGAACTGTTTTCTATGAGAAAACACGTTTAAAAAGTGTCAACGATTTTTTAAAAATTAGTTTTGAATTTTTAAAGTAGCAAAAACATGCCCCACTAACAATTAACACCGATTCGAATTTCGTATTGAATTAGGAATTCAATCATTCTGAAAGTTCGTGTACATGATAAAAACAATATACCCTACCTCAGAGTTCAATCAAAAAGTGGCGATCCTGATTCGTTGAGTTCTGGTGAATTATCAAACCTAATTACTTTTCCCACGTTAAGTATATGGGGGATAGTTCAAGTTCAAAAATTAGGAGAGATAATACATATTTTTTCTCGTTATTCAAATTCAACTTAATTTGAACCGTCACACGTTCAAAAAGTGTCTACGGTTTTTTAAAAATTAGTTTTGAATTTTTGAAGTGGCTACCACATGCCATATTAGCAGTGAACACCGATTCAACTTTTGTATTGAATTAGGTATTCAATCATTCTGAAAGTGCGTATACATAATAGGAACAATACACTCTACCTCAGAGTTTAATCAAAAAGTGGCGAACTCGATTCGTTGAATTCTGGTGAATTATCAAACTTAACTTCTTTTCAGATGTTAACTAAATAGGGGGATAGTTCAAATTCAAAAATAAGGAGAGATAATACTTATTTTTTTTCGTTATTCAAATTCAACTTAATTTGAACTGTTTTCTATGAGAAAACACGTTTAAAAAGTGTCAACGATTTTTTAAAAATTAGTTTTGAATTTTTAAAGTAGCAAAAACATGCCCCACTAACAATTAACACCGATTCGAATTTCGTATTGAATTAGGAATTCAATCATTCTAAAAGTTCGTGTACATGATAAAAACAATATACCCTACCTCAGAGTTTAATCAAAATGTGACGATCTTGATTCGTTGAATTTTTGTGAATTATCAAACTTAACTACTTTTCCCATGTTAAATATATGGGGGATAGTTCAAATTAAAAAAAAAGGAGAGATAATACATATCATTTCTCGTTATTCAAATTCAACTTAATTTGAACTGTCTTCTATAAGAAAACACGTTTAAAAAGTGTCAACGATTTTTTAAAAATTAGTTTTGAAATTTTGAATTGGCAAAAACATGCCCCACTAACAATTAACACCGATTCGACTTTTGTATTGAATTAGGAATTCAATCATTTTGAAAGTGCGGGTTCATGATTAAAACAAAATACCCTACCTCAGAGTTCAATAAAAAAGTGGCGATCCTGATTCGTTGAGTTCTGGTGAATTATCAAACTTAATTACTTTTCCCACGTTAAGTATATGGGGGATAGTTCAAGTTCCAAAATTAGGAGAGATAATACATATTTTTCCTCGTTATTCAAATTCAACTTAATTTGAACCGTCACACGTTCAAAAAGTGTCTACGGTTTTTTTAAAATTAGTTATGAATTTTTGAAGTGGCAACCACATGCCATACTAGCAGTGAACACCGATTGAACTTTTCTATTGAATTAGGAATTCAATCATTCTGAAAGTGCGTATACATAATAGGAACAATACACTCTACCTCAGAGTTTAATCAAAAAGTGGCGATCTCGATTCGTTGAATTCTGGTGAATTATCAAACTTAACTACTTTTCCCATGTTAAATATATGGGGGATAGTTTAAATTCAAAAAAAGGAGAGATAATACATATTTTTTCTCGTTATTCAAATTCAACTTATTTTGAACTGTCTTCTATAAGAAAACACGTTTAAAAAGTGTCATAGATTTTTTAAAAATTAGTTATGAAATTTTGAAGTGGCTAAAACATGCCCCACTAACAATGAACACCGATTCGAATTTTGTATTGAATTAGGATATCAATCATTCTGATAGTGCGTGTACATGATAAAAACAATATATCCTACCTCAGACTTTAATCAAAAAGTGATGATCTTGATTCTTTGAATCCTGGTGAATTATCAAACTTAATTACTTTTCCCATGTTAAGTATATGGGGGATAGTTCAAATTCAAAAATATGGAGAGATAATACATATTTTTTCTCGATATTCAAATTCAACTTAGTTTGAACCGTCTTCTATGACAAAACACCTTCAAAAAGTGTCAACGATTTTTTAAAAATTATTTATGAATTTCTGAAGTGGCAAAAACATGCCCAACTAACAACGAACACCGATTCAACATTTGTATTGAATAAAGAATTCAATCATTCTGAAAGTGCGTGTACATGATAAGAACAATATACCCTACCTCAGAGTTTAATAATAAAGTGGCAATCTCAATTCATTGAATTCTGTTGAATTATCAAACTTAACTACTTTTTCCATTTTAAGTATATAGGGGATAGTTCAAATTCAAAAATATGGATAGATTATACATATTTTTTCTCGATATTTAAATTCAACTTAATTTGAACCATCCTCTATGTGAAAACACGTTCAAAAAGTGTCAACGATTTTTTAAAAATTAGTTATGAAATTTTGAAGTGGCAAAAACATGCCCCACTAACAATTAACACCGATTCGACTTTTGTATTGAATTAGGAATTCAATCATTTTGAAAGTGCGGGTTCATGATTAAAACAATATACCCTACCTCAGAGTTCAATCAAAAAGTGGCGATCCTGATTCGTTGAGTTCTGGTGAATTATCAAACCTAATTACTTTTCCCACGTTAAGTATATGGGGGATAGTTAAAGTTCAAAAATTAGGAGAGATAATACATATTTTTTCTCGTTATTCAAATTCAACTTAATTTGAACCGTCACACGTTCAAAAAGTGTCTAAGGTTTTTTAAAAATTAGTTATGAATTTTTGAAGTGGCTACCACATGCCATATTAGCAGTGAACACCGATTCAACTTTTGTATTGAATTAGGAATTCAATCATTCTGAAAGTACGTATACATAATAGGAACAATACACTCTACCTCAGAGTTTAATCAAAAAGTGGCGAACTCGATTCGTTGAATTCTGGTGTATTATCAAACTTAACTTCTTTTCAGATGTTAACTAAATAGGGGGATAGTTTAAATTCAAAAATAAGGAGAGATAATACTTATTTTTTTTCGTTATTCAAATTCAACTTAATTTGAACTGTTTTCTATGAGAAAACACGTTTAAAAAGTGTCAACGATTTTTTAAAAATTAGTTTTGAATTTTTAAAGTAGCAAAAACATGCCCCACTAAAAATTAACACCGATTCGAATTTCGTATTGAATTAGGAATTCAATCATTCTGAAAGTTCGTGTACATGATAAAAACAATATACCCTACCTCAGAGTTTAATCAAAAAGTGACGATCTTGATTCGTTGAATTTTTGTGAATTATCAAACTTAACTACTTTTCCCATGTTAAATATATGGGGGATAGTTCAAATTAAAAAAAAAGGAGAGATAATACATATCATTTCTCGTTATTCAAATTCAACTTAATTTGAACTGTCTTCTATAAGAAAACACGTTTAAAAAGTGTCAACGATTTTTTAAAAATTAGTTTTGAAATTTTGAATTGGCAAAAACATGCCCCACTAACAATTAACACCGATTCGACTTTTGTATTGAATTAGGAATTCAATCATTTTGAAAGTGCGGGTTCATGATTAAAACGAAATACCCTACCTCAGAGTTCAATAAAAAAGTGGCGATCCTGATTCGTTGAGTTCTGGTGAATTATCAAACTTAATTACTTTTCCCACGTTAAGTATATGGGGGATAGTTCAAGTTCCAAAATTAGGAGAGATAATACATATTTTTCCTCGTTATTCAAATTCAACTTAATTTGAACCGTCACACGTTCAAAAAGTGTCTACGTTTTTTTTAAAATTAGTTATGAATTTTTGAAGTGGCAACCACATGCCATACTAGCAGTGAACACCGATTGAACTTTTCTATTGAATTAGGAATTCAATCATTCTGAAAGTGCGTATACATAATATGAACAATACACTCTACCTCAGAGTTTAATCAAAAAGTGGCGATCTCGATTCGTTGAATTCTGGTGAATTATCAAACTTAACTACTTTTCCCATGTTAAATATATGGGGGATAGTTCAAATTCAAAAAAAGGAGAGATAATACATATTTTTTCTCGTTATTCAAATTCAACTTAATTTGAACCATCCTCAATGTGAAAATACGTTCAAAAAGTGTCAACGATTTTTTTAAAATTATTTATGAAATTTTGAAGTGGCAAAAACATGCCCCACTAACAATGAACACCGATTCGAATTTTGTACTGAATTAGGATATCAATCATTCTGAAAGTGCGTGTACATGATAAAAACAATATATCCTACCTCAGACCTTAATCAAAAAATGATGATCTTGATTCGTTGAATCCTGGTGAATTATCAAACTTAACTACTTTTCCCATGTTAAGAATATGGGGGATAGTTCAAATTCAAAAATATGGAGAGATAATAGATATTTTTCTCGATATTCAAATTCAACTTAATTTGAACTGTCCTCCATAAGAAAACACGTTTAAAAAGTGTCAACGATTTTTTAAATATTAGTTATGAAATTTTGAAGTGGCAAAAACATGCCCCACTAACAATGAACACCGATTCGAATTTTGTATTGAATTAGGATATCAATGATTCTGAAAGTGCGTGTACATGATAAAAACAATATACCCTACCTCAGACTTTAATCAAAAATTGATGATCTTGATTCGTTGAATCCTGGTGAATTATCAAACTTAATTACTTTTCCCATGTTAAGTATATGGGGGATAGTTTAAATTCAAAAATATGGAGAGATAATACATATTTTTTCTCGATATTCAAATTCAACTTAGTTTGAACCGTCCTCTATGACAAAACACCTTCAAAAAGTGTCAACGATTTTTTAAAAATTATTTATGAATTTCTGAAGTAGCAAAAACATGCCCTACTAACAACGAACACCGATTCAACATTTGTATTGAATAAGGAATTCAATCATTCTGAAAGTGCGTGTACATGATAAGAACAATATACCCTACCTCAGAGTTTAATAATAAAGTGGCAATCTCAATTCATTGAATTCTGTTGAATTATCAAACTTAACTACTTTTTCCATTTTAAGTATATGGGGGATAGTTCAAATTCAAAAATATGGATAGATTATACATATTTTTTCTCGATATTCAAATTCAACTTAATTTGAACCATCCTCTATGTGAAAACACGTTCAAAAAGTGTCAACGATTTTTTAAAAATTAGTTATGAAATTTTGAAGTGGCAAAAACATGTCCCACTAACAATTAACACCGATTCGACTTTTGTATTTGTCATATCCATTAAGGTACACTTAACTATATTATTAACCTCCCTACCTTAATGTCATGGTTGCAATACGGCGTAACGTAAAGACATCCTTATACGTGCGCGCCTCTCTCTCCTGAGCGAGAGCGCGCCTCATGCTGGCTGTGCACGTACCTGCGTCACGGGTTTGCTGCCGCGCGCCTCACGCGCTGCTCACGCAGACCTAGCCTGGCTGCCTAGCCTAGAAGCCGTGCAACGTATCGCTCTCATATAACTTATCTTTATAAAGTGCTTGTGTTTCAGTAATAAAACTATTACTTGTTGTGCGAAATTATCGGGTATAATTCCGTATACAGTTCATCCCTTCCTTAGCTAATAATACTGCATTAGCACTAGGATAGGATCTGACAATGGCGACGAGGAAAAACTAAGTTCTTGTGTAACATCGTGTGCAATGTGGTATGGAAGAAGGCAGTGACGAGTTTCGGCGAGTAACAAGAGCATTCACCAAGTGGAAACGCTACTCGCTCGACCGACGACGAGAAACCGCGGATCCACTAGTTTCTGCAGGAAACGCTGAATCATCGAGCAGCTCAACAGTACCTGGGAGTGGTAAAATGTCGTCTGGACTAGGGAGATTTGATGAATTTAATCCAAAAGGGAGTGAAACTTTTAGCGATTATATTGATCGTTTTGAGTTTTATCTTGATGCAAGTGATGTGGAGGATGATTCAAAAAAGAAAAGTTTTCTCTTAACTTCCATTGGTAAAACAAACTTTTTACTGTTGAAAAATTTATCTCTCCCTAAGAAAACAAAAGAAATTAGTTACGCTGAGGCTGTAAAATTACTGTCAGACTATTATGATCCCAAACCCAACAAATGGGTTAAATGTAATGCACTCTCTAATCGTAGACAACGTCCAGGTGAAACGTTGTCTGCATTTTTAGCAGATTTACGTGGTTTGAGTGAGCATTGTTTGTTTGAGAATGCAGCAGCGTTAGAACAAGCTTTACTAACGCAAACTCTTGCTGGTATGTCTGACGAAAAAGTAAAAGAAAATATTTTACAGATCGACGACTTGACCTTCGACAAGGTGGTGAAGAAGGCAGCAGCAGCAGAGTCAGGACGGCACAGCATGCTCGAATTCCAGGCAACGGCGCAGCAGGCACAGGCTCATGCAAAGTCGGCACAGGCTACAGAGGTCAACAGGTTGGCACCGCCACACCGCCAGGGGACCGGCAACTCAGGACGCGGCTCGCGGGCGGCAGGGGGCGGAAGGAATCCTACTGCTACAGCAGCCGGGGGACCTCGACCATGCGTGCAATGTGAGGGAAATCACCACCCACAAGACTGCAAGTACAAAAATACCACATGTAATTTTTGTTCCAAGGTCGGCCATATTGAAATTTGTTGTTTTTCACGTAAAAACCAGCAACATAAAGCTACAACTAGGCAGACTGCAGCACCATCGTCATCACGAGGAGGTCGCGGATCGAGGCGTACACAGGGTCGGCGGGGGCACGCTGGTGCCACCACCAACTACGTGACGGATCCGGGGATGGACCCTGAGGTACCTGCGGTGCAGGACAACCCCACCACACCACCCCCACCACCTCCTCCTACTCCAACTCAAAACCTACCGTACCAATCTTACTTGTTTCACACCACGGGTACGAAACAATCACCTGCATATCTAATGAACGTGCAGCTGGACGGAATGGATGTGAGCATGGAAATTGATTCAGGTGCTACTTTTTCTCTAATAGGAGCAGATACCTTCAGGAAGTTTTGGCCAGCTAATACTACGCTAGGATGTGCTGATACTCGTCTCCACACGTGGTCACAGGAACCTTTAAAAATTAAAGGTTGCTTTTATGTGGATGTTCAAGTTAGGGGGAAAATCACAAAACTACCCTTAATTGTGATGGAAGAGTCAGGATCAAACCTCATTGGTCGCAATTGGTTCGAGGTTTTAGGTATTACGGTGAACATCCCAGACGGAGGGGACGCGAGAGTGCTGCCCACCCACGAGATCCGCCGCTTGGACGCACCGGCCAGCCACACCACCAACCAGAGCGAGGGAGCGACAACGCCAATCGCGGAGCATCGCAACGCCACGACGGCAACGCGCTCAACTACTTGTCACATGCCGTCCGAGCTGAAGGGGTTCGAGGCTGTGTTTCAAGATGGATTAGGCAAGTATACGGGTACTCCCGTACACATTGAGTTGCAGGAGAGGGTGCGTCCGGTATTCCGTCGCGCTCGTCCTGTCCCGTATGCCAGAGAGGTGCGTGAAAACGCTGCGCTGGATCAGCTAGTAGAGGAGACGTATCTCATCCCCGTCAACACCGCGGAGTGGGGCACGCCAATCGTGAACGTCGAGAAATCGGACGGCACGATACGAGTGTGTGGGGACTACAGTGGGACGGTCAACCCGCTGTGCAAGCAGGACATCTATCCGTTACCGACGGTCACGCAAGTACTGGACAAGTTAGCAGGGGGGAGGTACTTCACAAAACTTGACATGGCTAGGGCTTTTAACCAAATCACAGTAGATGAAGACACCTCAAAAGTTCTTACTATCAACACAACCAAAGGTCTATTCAGAGTAACGAGGCTAAGTCCAGGCTTATCCTCTGCACCAGCAATCTTCCAACGTACCATCGAGAAATTGCTCGCTGGTCTCAAGGGTTCCGTAGCGTACTTGGACGATGTGTTGATAAAAGGGGAGACAAAGGAGATTCTTTGGCAACGCACCCGTGCAGTGTTGAAGAGGCTGCAAGACGTGGGCCTCCGCCTCAACTTGGCTAAATGCAAATTTGCTGTGGAAGAGCTTGACTTTGTGGGATATCATATCTCTGCAGGGGGGGTCAGTCCCACACAGGACAAAGTAAAATCATTACTTAACATGCCCTCCCCGAAAAATCGTGAACAACTGCAGTCCTTATTAGGCTATATTAACTACTATGATCGATTTTTCAAAAACAAAGCTGCTATTTTCCAGCCCCTCTACAACCTCCTGAAGAAAGGCGTTCCGTGGTCATGGAGCGACGAGGCAGAAGCGGCCGTCACTTACGTCAAAAGTGTCATGTCATCGGATGTGGTGCTGGCACACTTTGACCCTTCCTTACCGCTCGTTCTAGCATGTGATGGGAGCCCGCGAGGAGTCGGCGCAGTCCTGTCGCACGTCTACGAGGACGGCAGCGAGCGGCCTATCGCCAACACATCACGCACCCTGCGCCCAGCAGAGAAGAATTATTCCCAGCTGCACCGCGAGGGACTGTCCATCATGCATGGCCTGCGCAAGTTCCATAAGTATCTAGCAGGTCGTCCATTTGTTATCATTACGGACCACAAGCCGCTATTGGGCTTACTTCGTCCGGACAAACCACTGCCCGAGACGGCTTCACAACGCATTATTCGTTGGAATCTAATACTCAATAATTATCAATACAGGTTGCAGTACCGACCCGGGCGGCTTCACTCCAACGCGGACCTGTTCAGCCGCCTGCCAATCGAGGGTGAAGTACTGGAGGACTACCCCGAGCCGGCTGGAATACTCCTCCTAGAAGAGGCACCCACAGGCTCACCCCTCTCAGCCGAAAACATCGCTGCAGAAACCAAGAAGGACCAAGTACTCTCGCGCGTGATGCGCTTGGTGCTACACGGCGAGGGCACGCGTGACCTCTCCCCAGAGTGTGACGTCTACGTCAGGCGATTGACCTCCTTATCCGTAAGTAGAGGTTGTCTGTTAGTAGGAGATCGCGTCGTGGTGCCCACCGCCCTTCGTCCTCAGCTACTTCAAATGCTGCACAAAAACCATCAAGGTATGGTAAAAATGAAGAGCATCGCTCGTAGTTATTTCTGGTGGCCGGGCCTCGACAAGGAGATCGAACAGGCATGCCGGAGCTGCGAGACGTGCATGGAGAACAAGCCGGATCCTCCACGCGCCAACGTGATCCCATGGTCGGTGCCAAATCGACCGTGGTCACGCCTCCACATTGACTTTGCAGGTCCGAAGGAGGGCCGCACCTTTTTCGTGGTGGTGGATGCCTACTCACGTTGGATAGAGGTCGAGGACACCAACAGCGCACTAACTTCAAAGGTAGCTATTCGTGTGTTGCGCAAATTGTGTGCTACACACGGCATTCCAGATGAAATCGTTTCGGACAACGGTCCGGCGTTCCGTTCAGCTGAATTTGCAGAATTTATAAAAGCAAATCTAATCACCCATCACAGGATCGCGGAGTATCATGCTGCGACGAACGGACTGGCAGAACGGGCCGTGCAGACCGTCAAGCGCATGCTTGAGAAGATCAACCCTGCATCCTGGCGGCTGGAGCTGTCAAACATCCTATTAGCATTACATACGACACCTTGTGCCGTCACGGGCAGGACTCCTGCAGAGATGCTAATGGGGCGCCAACTTCGGACGATGTTTGATAAGCTGCACCCTCGAACTGACCGGAAAGATCAACGAAAAAGGGAGGAAATCGCAATCAAGAGCTCGAACGAAGATGCAAGTAATCGTCGTTTCTACAATGGACAGCAAGTTTGGCTCCGTAACTACACGGGAAGTCCTCGTTGGATTCGCGGCGTTATTGTTTTAGCTCGCGGGCCCCGCAAATTCGTTGTTAAGTCGCAAGATGGTTCGACGTATAATCGTCATGTCGATCAACTTCACCCTGCTTGTGTGCCCACAGAGAGAGCCGAGCCGTCTACAACGTTATCTAATGATAATATTGTTCACTCATCCTCTCCTTCGAGTGTTACAGGCATGGACAACACCCCGCCATCCACCGCCACAACTTCCGACAACGTGGTGGACCGAGCGGAGATCGGTGTGCACGCAGGGGGCACGCGCAAGCAAGCAGCCGCAGTGGCCAAGCAGCCGCGGCTGGCTGACGTCGCGCCGCCGCAGCAGCCGCGCACAAGCGCGACTGCCCCGAGTGCTCGACCTGTGCGCCAGTGCAAGCGCCCCCAGCGCTATGGAACAGTGACTTAGAGCATCCTAAGTTAAAATTGATTTAGTAAAGTAAATGGCTTAAATCAGCCATGTTGTAAACCTTGTTTGCTCAGTTTATATAAAGTAGAATCAAATAGTAAATAAAATCATTTAATACGTATTCGCGATGCTCGTAAATTCCGAGCAAAAAGATAATAATATTATAAATATTATTTATATTATTATTATTTCCGTTCCTTATAAAATATTTATAAGCTATAATTAAAGTTCTTTTAAAATAAAATATTTTGAAATAAATTATTCTTTACATATATTATACGTATTTCATGATTTAGAATTTTTCAATTATTATATTGTATTAATTTCAAGCCAAAAAGGGAGGATTTGTCATATCCATTAAGGTACACTTAACTATATTATTAACCTCCCTACCTTAATGTCATGGTTGCAATACGGCGTAACGTAAAGACATCCTTATACGTGCGCGCCTCTCTCTCCTGAGCGAGAGCGCGCCTCATGCTGGCTGTGCACGTACCTGCGTCACGGGTTTGCTGCCGCGCGCCTCACGCGCTGCTCACGCAGACCTAGCCTGGCTGCCTAGCCTAGAAGCCGTGCAACGTATCGCTCTCATATAACTTATCTTTATAAAGTGCTTGTGTTTCAGTAATAAAACTATTACTTGTTGTGCGAAATTATCGGGTATAATTCCGTATACAGTTCATCCCTTCCTTAGCTAATAATACTGCATTAGCACTAGGATAGGATCTGACAGTATTGAATAAGGAATTCAATCATTTTGAAAGTGCGGGTTCATGATTAAAACAATATACCCTACCTCAGAGTTCAATCAAAAAGTGGCGATCCTGATTCGTTGAGTTCTGGTGAATTATCAAACTTAACTACTTTTCCCATGTATATGGGGGATAGTTAAAATTCAAAAATATGGAGAGATAATACATATTTTTTCTCGATATTCAAATTCAACTTAATTTGAACCATCCTCTATGTGAAAACACGTTCAAAAAGTGTCAACGATTTTTTAAAAATTAGTTATGAAATTTTGAAGTGGCAAAAACATGCCCCACTAACAATGAACACCGATTCGAATTTTGTACTGAATTAGGATATCAATCATTCTGAAAGTGCGTGTACATGATAAAAACAATATATCCTACCTCAGACTTTAATCAAAAAATGATGATCTTGATTCGTTGAATCCTGGTGAATTATCAAACTTAACTACTTTTCCCATGTTAAGTATATGGGGGATAGTTCAAATTCAAAAATATGGAGAAATAATACATCTTTTTTCTCGATATTCAAATTCAACTTAGTGTGAACCGTCCTCTATGACAAAACACTTTCAAAAAGTGTGAACGATTTTTTAAAAATTATTTATGAATTTCTGAAGTGGCAAAAACATGCCCCACTAACAACGAACACCGATTCAACATTTGTATTGAATTAGGAATTCAATCATTCTGAAAGTGCGTGTACATGATAAGAACAATATACCCTACCTCAGAGTTTAATAAAAAAAAGGCAATCTCAATTCATTGAATTCTGTTGAATTATCAAACCTAACTACTTTTTCCATTTTAAGTATATGGGGGATAGTTCAAATTCAAAAATATGGAGAGATTATACATATTTTTTCTCGATATTCAAATTCAACTTAATTTGAACCATCCTCTATGTAAAAAAACGTTCAAGAAGTGTCAACGATTTTTTAAAAATTAGTTATGAAATTTTGAAGTGGCAAAAACATGCCCCACTAACAATTAACACCGATTCGACTTTTGAATTGAATTAGGAATTCAATCATTCTGAAAGTTCGTGTAAATGATAAAAACAATATACCCTACCTCAGAGTTTAATCAAAAAGTGGTGATCTTGATTCGTTGATTTTTTGTGAATTATCAAACTTATTTACTTTTCCCATGTTAAGTATATGGGGGAAAGTTCAAATTCAAAATTAAGGAGAGATAATACATATTATTTCTCGTTATTCAAATTCAACTTAAATTTGAACTGTCCTCCATAAGAAAACACGTTTAAAAAGTGTCAACGATTTTTTAAAAATTAGTTTTGAATTTTTAAAGTAGCAAAAACATGCCCCACTAACAATTAACAAGGATTCGACTTTTGTATTGAATTAGGAATTCAATCATTCTGAAAGTTCGTGTACATGATAAAAACAATATACCCTACCTCAGAATTTAATCAAAAAGTGGCGATCTTGATTCGTTGAATTTTTGTGAATTATCAAACTTAACTACTTTTCCCATGTTAAATATATGGGGGATAGTTCAAATTCAAAAAAAAGGAGAGATAATACATATTTTTTCTCGTTATTCAAATTCAACTTAATTTGAACCGTCACACGTTCAAAAAGTGTCTACGGTTTTTTAAAAATTAGTGATGAATTTTTGAAGTTTCTACCACATGCCATATTAGCAGTGAACACCGATTCAACTTTTGTATTGAATTAGGAATTCAATCATTCTGAAAGTGCGTATACATAATATGAACAATACACTCTACCTCAGAGTTTAATCAAAAAGTGGCGAACTCGATTCGTTGAATTCTGGTGAATTATCAAACTTAACTTCTTTTCAGATGTTAACTAAATAGGGGGATAGTTCAAATTCAAAAATAAGGAGAGATAATACTTATTTTTTTTCGTTATTCAAATTCAACTTAATTTGAACTGTTTTCTATGAGAAAACACGTTTAAAAAGTGTCAACGATTTTTTAAAAATCAGTTTTGAATTTTTAAAGTAGCAAAAACATGCCCCACTAACAATTAACACCGATTCGAATTTCGTATTGAATTAGGAATTCAATCATTCTGAAAGTTCGTGTACATGATAAAAACAATATACCCTACCTCAGAGTTCAATCAAAAAGTGGCGATCCTGATTCGTTGAGTTCTGGTGAATTATCAAACCTAATTACTTTTCCCACGTTAAGTATATGGGGGATAGTTCAAGTTCAAAAATTAGGAGAGATAATACATATTTTTTCTCGTTATTCAAATTCAACTTAATTTGAACCGTCACACGTTCAAAAAGTGTCTACGGTTTTTTAAAAATTAGTTATGAATTTTTGAAGTGGCTACCACATGCCATATTAGCAGTGAACACCGATTCAACTTTTGTATTGAATTAGGAATTCAATCATTCTGAAAGTGCGTATACATAATAGGAACAATACACTCTACCTCAGAGTTTAATCAAAAAGTGGCGAACTCGATTCGTTGAATTCTGGTGAATTATCAAACTTAACTTCTTTTCAGATGTTAACTAAATAGGGGGATAGTTCAAATTCAAAAATAAGGAGAGATAATACTTTTTTTTTTTTCGTTATTCAAATTCAACTTAATTTGAACTGTTTTCTATGAGAAAACACGTTTAAAAAGTGTCAACGATTTTTTAAAAATTAGTTTTGAATTTTTAAAGTAGCAAAAACATGCCCCACTAACAATTAACACCGATTCGAATTTCGTATTGAATTAGGAATTCAATCATTCTGAAAGTTCGTGTACATGATAAAAACAATATACCCTACCTCAGAGTTTAATCAAAAAGTGGCGATCTTGATTCGTTGAATTTTTGTGAATTATCAAACTTAACTACTTTTCCCATGTTAAATATATGGGGGATAGTTCAAATTCAAAAAAAAGGAGAGATAATACATATTACTTCTCGTTATTCAAATTCAACTTAATTTGAACTGTCTTCTATAAGAAAACACGTTTAAAAAGTGTCAACGATTTTTTAAAAATTAGTTTTGATATTTTGAATTGGCAAAAACATGCCCCACTAACAATTAACACCGATCCGACTTTTGTATTGAATTAGGAATTCAATCATTTTGAAAGTGCGGGTTCATGATTAAAACAAAATACCCTACCTCAGAGTTCAATAAAAAAGTGGCGATCCTGATTCGTTGAGTTCTGGTGAATTATCAAACTTAATTACTTTTCCCACGTTAAGTATATGGGGGATAGTTCAAGTTCCAAAATTAGGAGATATAATACATATTTTTCCTCGATATTCAAATTCAACTTAACTTGAACCGTCACACGTTCAAAAAGTGTCTACGGTTTTTTTAAAATTAGTTATGAATTTTTGAAGTGGCATCCACATGCCATACTAGCAGTGAACACCGATTCAACTTTTCTATTGAATTAGGAATTCAATCATTCTGAAAGTTCGTATACATAATAGGAACAATACACTCTACCTCAGAGTTTAATCAAAAAGTGGCGATCTCGATTCGTTGAATTCTGGTGAATTATCAAACTTAACTACTTTTCCCATGTTAAATATATGGGGGATAGTTCAAATTCAAAAAAAGGAGAGATAATACATATTTTTTCTCGTTATTCAAATTCAACTTATTTTGAACTGTCTTCTATAAGAAAACACGTTTAAAAAGTGTCAACGATTTTTTAAAAATTAGTTATGAAATTTTGAAATGGCAAAAACATGCCCCACTAACAACGAACACCGATTCAACATTTGTATTGAATTAGGAATTCAATCATTCTGAAAGTGCGTGTACATGATAAGAACAATATACCCTACCTCAGAGTTTAATAAAAAAAAGGCAATCTCAATTCATTGAATTCTGTTGAATTATCAAACCTAACTACTTTTTCCATTTTAAGTATATGGGGGATAGTTCAAATTCAAAAATATGGAGAGATTATACATATTTTTTCTCGATATTCAAATTCAACTTAATTTTAACCATGCTCTATGTGAAAACACGTTCAAAAAGTGTCAACGATTTTTTAAAAATTAGTTATGAAATTTTGAAGTGGCAAAAACATGCCCCACTAACAATTAACACCGATTCGACTTTTGAATTGAATTAGGAATTCAAACATTCTGAAAGTTCGTGTAAATGATAAAAACAATATACCCTACCTCAGAGTTTAATCAAAAAGTGGCGATCTTGATTCGTTGAATTTTTGTGAATTATCAAACTTAACTACTTTTCCCTTGTTAAATATATGGGGGATAGTTCAAAATCAAAAATAAGGAGAGATAATACATATTTTTTCTCGTTATTTAAATTCAACTTAATTTGAACTGTCTTCTATAAGAAAACACGTTTAAAAAGTGTCAACGACTTTTTAAAAATTAGTTATGACATTTTGAAGTGACAAAAACTTGCCCCACTAACAATGAACACCGATTCGAATTTTGTATTGAATTAGGATATCAATCATTCTGAAAGTGCGTGTACATGATAAAAACAATATACCCTACCTCAGACTTTAATCAAAAAGTGATGATCTTGATTCGTTGAATCCTGGTGAATTATCAAACTTAACTACTTTTCCCATGTTAAGTATATGGGGGATAGATCAAATTCAAAATTAAGGAGAGATAATACATATTATTTCTCGTTATTCAAATTCAACTTAAATTTGAACTGTCCTCCATAAGAAAACACGTTTAAAAAGTGTCAACGATTTTTTAAAAATTAGGGTTGAATTTTTAAAGTAGCAAAAACATGCCCCACTAACAATTAACAAGGATTCGACTTTTGTATTGAATTAGGAATTCAATCATTCTGAAAGTTCGTTTACATGATAAAAACAATATACCCTACCTCAAAATTTAATCAAAAAGTGGCGAACTTGATTCGTTGAATTTTTGTGAATTATCAAACTTAACTACTTTTCCCATGTAAAATATATGGGGGATAGTTCAAATTCAAAAATATGGAGAGGTAATACATATTTTTTCTCGATATTCAAATTCAACTTAGTTTGAACCGTCCTCTATGACAAAACACCTTCAAAAAGTTTCAACGATTTTTTAAAAATTATTTATGAATTTCTGAATTAGCAAAAACATGCCTCACTAACAACGAACACCGATTCAACATTTGTATTGAATTAGGAATTCAATCATTCTGAAAGTGCGTGTACATGATAAGAACAATATACCCTACCTCAGAGTTTAATAATAAAGTGGCAATCTCAATTCATTGAATTCTGTTGAAATATCAAACTTAACTACTTTTTCCATTTTAAGTATATGGGGGGTAGTTCAAATTCAAAAATATGGAGAGATTATACATATTTTTTCTCGATATTCAAATTCAACTTAATTTGAACCATCTTCTATGAGAAAACACGTTCAAAAAGTGTCAACGATTTTTTAAAAATTAGTTATGAAATTTTGAAGTGGCAAAAACATGCCCCACTAACAATTAACACCGATTCGACTTTTGTATTGAATTAGGAATTCAATCATTTTGAAAGTGCGGGTTCATGATTAAAACAATATACCCTACCTCAGAGTTCAATAAAAAAGTGGCGACCTGATTCGTTGAGTTCTGGTGAATTATCAAACCTAATTACTTTTCCCACGTTAAGTATATGGGGGATAGTTCAAGTTCAAAAATTAGGAGAGATAATACATATGTTTTCTCGTTATTCAAATTCAACTTAATTTGACCCGTCACACGTTCAAAAAGTGTCTACGGTTTTTTAAAAATTAGTTATGAATTTTTGAAGTGGCTACCACATGCAATACTAGCAGTGAACACCGATTCAACTTTTGTATTGAATTAGGAATTCAATCATTCTGAAAGTGCGTATACATAATAGGAACAATACACTCTACCTCAGAGTTTAATCAAAAAGTGGCGAACTCGATTCGTTGAATTCTGGTGAATTATCAAACTTAACTACATTTCAGATGTTAACTAAATAGGGGGATAGTTCAAATTCAAAAATAAGGAGAGATAATACTTATTTTTTTTCGTTATTCAAATTCAACTTAATTTGAACTGTTTTCTATGAGAAAACACGTTTAAAAAGTGTCAACGATTTTTTAAAAATTAGTTTTGAATTTTTAAAGTAGCAAAAACATGCCCCACTAACAATTAACACCGATTCGAATTTTGTATTGAATTAGGAATTCAATCATTCTGAAAGTTCGTGTACATGATAAAAACAATATACCCTACCTCAGAGTTTAATCAAAAAGTGGCGATCTTGATTCGTTGAATTTTTGTGAATTATCAAACTTAACTACTTTTCCCATGTTAAATATATGGGGGATAGTTCAAATTCAAAAAAAAGGAGAGATAATACATATTATTTCTCGTTATTCAAATTCCATTTAATTTGAACTGTCTTCTATAAGAAAACACATTTAAAAAGTGTCAACGATTTTATAAAAATTAGTTATGAAATTTTGAAGTGGCAAAAACATGCCCCACTAACAATGAACACCGATTCGACTTTTGTATTGAATTAGGAATTCAATCATTTTGAAAGTGCGGTTTCATGATTAAAACAATATACCCTACCTCAGAGTTCAATCAAAAAGTGGCGATCCTGATTCGTTGAATTTTGGTGAATTATCAAACCTAATTACTTTTCCCACGTTAAGTATATGGGGGATAGTTCAAGTTCAAAAATTAGGAGAGATAATACATATTTTTTCTCGATATTCAAATTCATCTTAATTTGAACCTTCCTCTATGACAAAACACCTACAAAAAGTGTCAACGATTTTTTAAATATTAGTTATGAATTTCTGAAATGGCAAAAACATGCCCCACTAACAATTAACACCGATTCGACTTTTGTATTGAATTAGGAATTCAATCATTTTGAAAGTGCGGGTTCATGATTAAAACAAAATACCCTACCTCAGAGTTCAATAAAAAAGTGGCGATCCTGATTCGTTGAGTTCTGGTGAATTATCAAACTTAATTACTTTTCCCACGTTAAGTATATGGGGGATAGTTCAAGTTCCAAAATTAGGAGAGATAATACATATTTTTCCTCGATATTCAAATTCAACTTAACTTGAACCGTCACACGTTCAAAAAGTGTCTACGGTTTTTTTAAAATTAGTTATGAATTTTTGAAGTGGCAACCACATGCCATACTAGCAGTGAACACCGATTCAACTTTTCTATTGAATTAGGAATTCAATCATTCTGAAAGTGCGTGTACATGATAAGAACAATATACCCTACCTCAGAGTTTAATAATAAAGTGGCAATCTCAATTCATTGAATTCTGTTGAATTATCAAACTTAACTACTTTTTCCATTTTAAGTATATGGGGGATAGTTCAAATTCAAAAATATGGATAGATTATACATATTTTTTCTCGATATTCAAATTCAACTTAATTTGAACCATCCTCTATGTGAAAATACGTTCAAAAAGTGTCAACGATTTTTTAAAAATTAGCTATGAAATTTTGAAGTGGCAAAAACATGCCCCACTAACAATTAACACCGATTCGACTTTTGTATTGAATTAGGAATTCAATCATTTTGAAAGTGCGGGTTCATGAATAAAACAATATACCCTACCTCAGAGTTCAATCAAAAAGTGGCGATCCTGATTCGTTGAGTTCTGGTGAATTATCAAACTTAACTACTTTTCCCATGTATATGGGGGATAGTTAAAATTCAAAAATATGGAGAGATAATACATATTTTTTCTCGATATTCAAATTCAACTTAATTTGAACCATCCTCTATGTGAAAACACGTTCAAAAAGTGTGAACGATTTTTTAAAAATTAGTTATGAAATTTTGAAGTGGCAAAAACATGCCCCACTAACAATGAACACCGATTCGAATTTTGTACTGAAATAGGATATCAATCATTCTGAAAGTGCGTGTACATGATAAAAACAATATATCCTACCTCAGACCTTAATCAAAAAAATGATGATCTTGATTCGTTGAATCCTGGTGAATTATCAAACTTAACTACTTTTCCCATGTTAAGTATATGGGGGATAGTTCAAATTCAAAAATATGGAGAGATAATAGATATTTTTCTCAATATTCAAATTCAACTTAATTTGAACTGTCCTCCATAAGAAAACACGTTTAAAAAGTGTCAACGATTTTTTAAAAATTAGTTATGAAATTTTGAAGTGGCAAAAACATGCCCCACTAACAATGAACACCGATTCGAATTTTGTATTGAATTAGGATATCAATCATTCTGAAAGTGCGTGTACATGATAAAAACAATATACTCTACCTCAGACATTAATCAAAAAGTGATGATCTTGATTCGTTGAATCCCAAGGAATTATCAAACTTAACTACTTTTCCCATGTTAAGTATATGGGGGATAGTTCAAATTCAAAAATATGGAGAAATAATACATCTTTTTTCTCGATATTCAAATTCAACTTAGTGTGAACTGTCCTCTATGACAAAACACTTTCAAAAAGTGTGAACGATTTTTTAAAAATTATTTATGAATTTCTGAAGTGGCAAAAACATGCCCCACTAACAACGAACACCGATTCAACATTTGTATTGAATTAGGAATTCAATCATTCTGAAAGTGCGTGTACATGATAAGAACAATATACCCTACCTCAGAGTTTAATAAAAAAAAGGCAATCTCAATTCATTGAATTCTGTTGAATTATCAAACCTAACTACTTTTTCCATTTTAAGTATATGGGGGATAGTTCAAATTCAAAAATATGGAGAGATTATACACATTTTTTCTCGATATTCAAATTCAACTTAATTTTAACCATGCTCTATGTGAAAACACGTTCAAAAAGTGTCAACGATTTTTTAAAAATTAGTTATGAAATTTTGAAGTGGCAAAAACATGCCCCACTAACAATTAACACCGATTCGACTTTTGAATTGAATTAGGAATTCAATCATTCTGAAAGTTCGTGTAAATGATAAAAACAATATACCCTACCTCAGAGTTTAATCAAAAAGTGGCGATCTTGATTCGTTGAATTTTTGTGAATTATCAAACTTACTACTTTTCCCTTGTTAAATATATGGGGGATAGTTCAAAATCAAAAATAAGGAGAGATAATACATATTTTTTCTCGTTATTTAAATTCAACTTAATTTGAACTGTCTTCTATAAGAAAACACGTTTAAAAAGTGTCAACGACTTTTTAAAAATTAGTTATGAAATTTTGAAGTGGCAAAAACATGCCCCACTAACAATGAACACCGATTCGAATTTTGTATTGAATTAGGATATCAATCATTCTAAAAGTGCGTGTACATGATAAAAACAATATACCCTACCTCAGACTTTAATCAAAAAGTGATGATCTTGATTCGTTGAATCCTGGTGAATTATCAAACTTAACTACTTTTCCCATGTTAAGTATATGGGGGATAGTTCAAATTCAAAATTAAGGAGAGATAATAATATTATTTCTCGTTATTCAAATTCAACTTAAATTTGAACTGTCCTCCATAAGAAAACACGTTTTAAAAGTGTCAACGATTTTTTAAAAATTAGGGTTGAATTTTTAAAGTAGCAAAAACATGCCCCACTAACAATTAACAAGGATTCGACTTTTGTATTGAATTAGGAATTCAATCATTCTGAAAGTTCGTTTACATGATAAAAACAATATACCCTACCTCAAAATTTAATCAAAAAGTGGCGATCTTGATTCGTTGAATTTTTGTGAATTATCAAACTTAACTACTTTTCCCATGTTAAATATATGGGGGATAGTTCAAATTCAAAAATATGGAGAGGTAATACATATTTTTTCTCGATATTCAAATTCAACTTAGTTTGAACCGTCCTCTATGACAAAACACCTTCAAAAAGTTTCAACGATTTTTTAAAAATTATTTATGAATTTCTGAATTAGCAAAAACATGCCTCACTAACAACGAACACCGATTCAACATTTGTATTGAATTATCAATTCAATCATTCTGAAAGTGCGTGTACATGATAAGAACAATATACCCTACCTCAGAGTTTAATAATAAAGTGGCAATCTCAATTCATTGAATTCTGTTGAATTATCAAACTTAACTACTTTTTCCATTTTAAGTATATGGGGGGTAGTTCAAATTCAAAAATATGGAGAGATTATACATATTTTTTCTCGATATTCAAATTCAACTTAATTTGAACCATCTTCTATGAGAAAACACGTTCAAAAAGTGTCAACGATTTTTTAAAAATTAGTTATGAAATTTTGAAGTGGCAAAAACATGCCCCACTAACAATTAACACCGATTCGACTTTTGTATTGAATTAGGAATTCAATCATTTTGAAAGTGCGGGTTCATGATTAAAACAATATCCCCTACCTCAGAGTTCAATAAAAAAGTGGCGACCTGATTCGTTGAGTTCTGGTGAATTATCAAACCTAATTACTTTTCCCACGTTAAGTATATGGGGGATTGTTCAAGTTCAAAAATTAGGAGAGATAATACATATTTTTTCTCGTTATTCAAATTCAACTTAATATGAACCGTCACACGTTCAAAAAGTGTCTACGGTTTTTTAAAAATTAGTTATGAATTTTTGAAGTGGCTACCACATGCCATACTAGCAGTGAACACCGATTCAACTTTTGTATTGAATTAGGAATTCAATCATTCTGAAAGTGCGTATACATAATAGGAACAATACACTCTACCTCAGAGTTTAATCAAAAAGTGGCGAACTCGATTCGTTGAATTCTGGTGAATTATCAAACTTAACTACATTTCAGATGTTAACTAAATATGGGGATAGTTCAAATTCAAAAATAAGGAGAGATAATACTTATTTTTTTTCGTTATTCAAATTCAACTTAATTTGAACTGTTTTCTATGAGAAAACACGTTTAAAAAGTGTCAACGATTTTTTAAAAATTAGTTTTGAATTTTTAAAGTAGCAAAAACATTCCCCACTAACAATTAACACCGATTCGAATTTTGTATTGAATTAGGAATTCAATCATTCTGAAAGTTCGTGTACATGATAAAAACAATATACCCTACCTCAGAGTTTAATCAAAATGTGGCGATCTTGATTCGTTGAATTTTTGTGAATTATCAAACTTAACTACTTTTCCCATGTTAAATATATGGGGGATAGTTCAAATTCAAAAAAAAGGAGAGATAATACATATTATTTCTCGTTATTCAAATTCCATTTAATTTGAACTGTCTTCTATAAGAAAACACGTTTAAAAAGTGTCAACGATTTTATAAAAATTAGTTATGAAATTTTGAAGTGGCAAAAACATGCCCCACTAACAATGAACACCGATTCGACTTTTGTATTGAATTAGGAATTCAATCATTTTGAAAGTGCGGGTTCATGATTAAAACAATATACCCTACCTCAGAGTTCAATAAAAAAGTGGCGATTTCGATTCATTTCATTCTGTTGAATTATCAAACTTAACTACTTTTCCCATGTTATGTATACGGGGGATAGTTCAAATTCAAAAATAAGGAGAGATAATACTTATTTTTTCTCGTTATTAAAATTCAACTTAATTTGAACCGTCCTCTATGAGAAAACACGTTCAAAAAGTGTCAACGATTTTATAAAAATTAGTTATGAATTTTTGAAGTGGCATACAAGTAGAGGTGTTGTACGGGTTCTGCCCTTGCGGATTGGCGGATTGTGACGTCACAACCACTTAACTAATAGCCATAGGCCAATTAATTGATAAGCCACGCGTTCGGGAGGGGAGGGGGCGTGGGAGAGGGTACCTGAGCCCGATTAAGAGCCATAAATGGAGGGGAGGGGAGCAATTAACGATCGATTATTGATCACGTGCCATAATTGATTATTTTAATAGGTTGGTAATTGCTCTATATTTAATGAGGAGACCAATCCCCAACCGATTTATTGTCACGTGACCTAATAGCTTAATGTAATACTAATTTGAATTCAATTTATTTATTTATTGCTTTTTTTAATTAACATTGTAATTAAAGGCTAACATACGCTAGCTTTGAACGTACGTGTCATAACATGCATAATTGAATGTCAGCATTTCCGCTCGTCTTCGCGCGCATCGTGAGAAATGTGCTGAACGATGCACTAAACACAAACCGCACATTTATGCAACGCTTAAAGCATTGCACGGGTAAACAAATATATATAGGTGTGCAAACATTTGCGTCTTCCAATTTAAGTGCACATATGAATTGCTGACTTGAAAATTATAATTTCGCAGCCAGCAGGGTATAGAAAGCTTTGTATAATTTATTGATCACGTGACTTAATAGACGGACTTAATTGGTTGGTAATTAGTTTATCATTAATGAGGGGACCAATCACCAACCGATTTATTGTCACGTGACCAAATCGTTAAATTTAATAGTAATTTGTGTTAAATTTATTTAATAATCCTTTTTCTGAGAGTATAATTAAAGGCCTTCATAAGCCATATGGCTATTATATGAACGTGTTATAACATGTTAATTTGACCTTTAGCATGATATCCGGCCGCCTTTAGTAATGAGAAGCGCAAGTAATTTGCAACGAATGCACCTTTCTCCCGAGCTGTAGCCAGTATATGAAGAACATAAATGACGATTTATAAATATATTGCAATTATATAATACGGTAAAATAAATCTTATATACCTCACTGTAAAGCAGATATTATTATGATGCAATAAGATTTTATAGCCGGTGATTTAACTTAATAAAATGAACCTTATACATATATTTTGAAACAAGTGTTGTAAATTTTTTTTAACATCATATTTATTTCTAATGTATTAATTAAATAAAGGTGTTGTGAATCGCAAGAGGACCAAATACAATACCACTGTCTGCTCTATATATGTCTAATTTGTATGTTGTAATATAAGTACAGTATCATACAAAGAAAAAATTAAGGTATAACAATCAATGTTATTGAAAATAAATAAATCTTAAATCCTATACCTCTTAATGCAAACTTAATCTACGTGTATTATGAACTAAATATAATGTGATTTAATACACAAGAATAAATCCTATATACCATGCATATATTTATTTTGTAGCTTCGACGAATTCAGATACACTTTTATAAAAATTCAACCTTAAATTATAACCAATTGTCTCTATATTCTACTCATATAAAGCAAGCAAGTGCATTAAAATTTTAATAAAATACACTGAAATCAACCTAAAGCCGGTTGTACACGATACAATTATTCTGATTATTGTATACAATTTTTCAATACAAGAAAAATTAATCTCCATTTGTTTGTACTGAGAGAAAATATTCTTGCAAGAAAAAATCGTATAAAATAATCAGAAAAATTGTATCATGTAATATAGACCTTAAGCGTAAATATTATAAAATCAACGTTGACCAAGTTGAAAAATTACGTCTTCAACTAATCTTTTACACATCTATACCTAATCTATTTTACCTCTGGAACGCATATTATTTCCTCTTCAATCAAATTAAGGATGAAATGAAGACAATATATCTAACATTCAATTTTCAAGAAGAGGAAATTTTTTTTAAAAAATACGTCATTTCGTCCTTTACAGCTCTATTTTCCTCTAAAATGGTGCAAAATAAAAGGAGAATTGACGAGAGAAGAGTTAAATAGCAAAGAAAATATGAACTCTGGTGCATTATATTTTTTAGTATTACGTATTTTAATATGTATTATTTATTAATCAAAAGTGAAAAAACAATCTAACGTGTATGCTCTCCCTCTCTCTCTCTCTCTCTCTCTCTCTCTCTCTCTCTCTCTCTCCTGCACCCTCGCCTTGGAACACTTCTGCAGCACTTGGTTCCCTCTTAATTTTAATTTTAAATACTTGCATTACTTGCAATAATTTTGAACAAATAAATTTTGGAAAAAGTACAAATAAAGGTAAATTTTCTATTTGAAACTAATTGAAATCTCCATAATATACACAATCCAAACAACGTTATATCACAGGTAAATTTCTCACTCCAAATGAATGATAATATTATAAATCGTCCTATAAAGCGTATCGTTAATTTTAACTTTTGAGAATTTCAACAGTAACGTGACTAAAAAAAAACATGTAAAATTATATATTTGCTAAGTAGAAATGTTACATTTTTCACTGCATGAACTGTACTCATCAACGTGTATATACAATGGTTATACCGATGTTTAATAATTGAAACTGTTTCAATCAAAAGGGTTTATACACTAATGTACAGTACATAGAGTACATTCTAATCTCACAAGCCTGATAATAAACCATATGAAACTAGGTGTTTCTTCTATTCATCATCTTTTTCATCACTTTTCCTGTGAGGTAAATCCCTAGGGAGATAATGATTCTTATGTTCCTAACTAATAATTTTATTTTTATTTTATAATTAAGTTTTAGCATTTTCAAGCACAATCTTACTCACGAGCCAATGTTGT